>JAVSCE010005130.1:0-632591 GCA_032199065.1 Smutsia gigantea | reverse complement strand
CAGAGCGAGTCTGCATGCAGCAAGCCAGTCTCTGTCTCTGGGCCTCTCTGCCAGCGCAGCCATCTCAGTCTCTGTCCTCGGCGCTGCCTCCACTACAGTCTCGTCTCTGCTCTCCTGCAGCCTTGCAACTGTGCCAGTGTGTCACAGAGCACACTGCGTGGAGCTCCTTACATAGACTCAATAACAACGTATTGCCCACGCATGTGTAGTGAGCTAGCCAACCAGGGCCAAGTGAGAATCCTGGCCACACGAACCTTCACTTTACCCACAGAGGAAAGTAGCAAGAAGTGATAATCCAGTAGAAATGATGAGGTAGCAGATATTATGAACAAATAGGAATCCTGTGGCAGATAGCAGAACAGAGTATAAACCATCAGAGGCAGCCAGAGCCCAGAAAGTAGTACCAGGGAGGAGATGAATAACCGTGTTGAGCAGTGCATAAAAGAAGCCTTTCTGCTGCTGGGCCATAAAATGAGTGCAAGGTCTTTATAGCCATGGTGCATACAGAACAGCCCTTCGGGTCACTATGAGGCCCAGCTTTGTTATGATGGAAGGATTCTGAAAGTTGCTCCAGTCTCTCAGAAGCCTGGCTCTGCAGCTGTTTTTAATTGCTCTTGATTCCTGGTGTGTCCTTAACAATAAAACGCTATCACTTGAGGTAATCTAAGGGTGTTTTGTACTTGTTACCTGGAAGGTCTTAACATTCAAACATTATTTGCATTAACAAAGATGTTCTATTGCTTTTGGAATTTGTTTGTAAATACCTGATTCTCATCAAATTTCTAGCAGTCCGCAAGTGTCACTAAATTCTACCCCCATTTGGGGTGCTATTCAATAGTCTTATGTTCTTATATTTAGTCATTGTGAAACAACAAACTCATCAAATTCCTGAAATCAATTCAAGATCTATTGAAAAAACTTTCATTCAAATTTTTCATACATATTAAGTGAAAGACTTTTATTGTATTCTTGGGCATTAAGAAAATATTCCTCTTAGCTTAGGGATCTTATATAACCAATAATATTTTCACAGTGGCTCTGAAGGTGGCATTTGAGAAAGATTTCATAAAGAAATATGGCAATATTTATTTCTAATAGTTCTGGAGGACGGGAAGGCTGAGGTCAAGGTGCCAGCGGATTTGGTGTCTGGTTCATAATGGCAGTTTTCTCAATGTGTTCTTCTCACACAGTGGAAGGGGGGTGAGAGAGCTCCCTGGGGATTCCTTTAACAGGCGCTCACCCCAATCAGGAGGGCTCGACCTTCACCATCTAATTACTTCCCAAAGGCCCCGTGTCCAAATACCATCACGTGACATCAAGGTATGAACTTTGGGGGACATATTTAGTCTATAAGAGCAGGTTTGTCTGTGGACGGGCTCTTCAGGGTCAGTTAAGTGACCCAGGCAGGGGAGCAGGGCGCTGGCAATATCGGCTACAGCAGTGACAGCCCACCTCCCCTCTCTCTTTCTTCTTATGCTGAACATTTTTTTAACTCTTTATTTTGAAGAATTTTAGACTTACAAAAAAGGTTGTAAAAATTACACTGTAGTTCTCATCTACCTCACCCTAAATGTTAACATCTTATATATAATCAGGGTACTGTTATCCAAACCAGTACAAGCATATCTTGGAGACACTATGGGTTTGGTTCCAGACCCTGGCTATTTAAAGTGAGTCAAATGAACTTTTTGGTTTTCCAGTGCATTTAAAAGTTATGTGTACACTATACTGTATAGTTAAGTGTGCAATAGCATTATGTCTAAAAAGTGCACAAACCTTCTTTAAAAAATATGTTATTGTTAAATGCCAATCATCATCTGAGATTTTAGCATGTTGTAATCTTTTTGCTGGTGGAGGGTCTTGGCTTGACAGTGGTGGCTGGTGATTGATCAGGGTGCTGGGTGTTGAAGGTTGGGTTGGCTGTGGCAGTTTCTTAAGTAAGACAAAAACCAAGTTGGCCACATCGACTGACTCTTCCTTTCACAAATGATTTCCCATTGCATGCAAAGCTATTTGATAGCATTTTACTCAAGTAGAACTTCTTTCAAAGTTGGAGGCCATACTCTCAAAGCCAGCTGCTGCTTTATCAACTAAACTTATATAATATCTAAATCCTTTGCTGTCATTTCAACAGTCCTCACAGCATCTTCACCAGAAGTAGATTCCATGCCAAGAAACCATTCTTTGCTCATTCATGAGAAATAATCATCTGTGAAATTTTTATCTGAAGACTGAAGCAATTCAGTCTCATCTTCAGAGTCCACTTCTAATTCTAGTTCTCTTGCTGTTACCACCACATTTGAAGCTATTACCTCCACTGACATCTTGAACCTCTCAAAGTCATCCATAAGGATTGGAATCAACTTCTAAGCTCTTGTGAATGTTCCCATTTTGACTTCTTCCATGAATCATGAATATTCTTAATGATATCTACAATGGTGAATCATTCCCAGAAGGTTTTCAGTGGACTGTGCCCAGATCCATCAGAGGAATCATTACCTATGGCAGCTAAAGCCTTATGAAATGTATTTTTTAAATAATATGGCTTGCAAGTTGAAATGACTCCTTGATCCATGGGCTGCAGAGTAGATGTTATGCCAGCAGGCATGAAAATAACATAAATCTAATTGTCCATTTCTACTAGAACTCCTGGTTCATTGTCAATGAGCAGTAATATTTTTTGCAAGGGATCAACAGTGGGCTTAAAATATTCAGTAAACCATGTTGTAAATAGATGTGCTCTCATCCAGGCTTTATTATCTCACTGATAGAGCACAGGCAAAGTAGATTCAGTGTAATTCTTAAGCGCCCCAGGATTTTCAGAATGGTCAATGATCACTGGTTTCAACTTAAAGTCACCAGCTGCATTAGCTCCTAACAAGAAAGTCAGTGTTTTTTGAATCTTTGAAACTAGGCATTGACTTCTCCTCTGTAGCTTTGAAAGTCCTACATGGCATTGTCTCCCAATAGCAGGCTGTTTCACCTACACTGATAACCTGTTGAGTGTAACCACCTTTTTTACTGATCTGAGCTGAAGCTTCTTGATAATTTGCTGCAGCTCCTACATCAGCACTTGCTCTGCTGACCTTGAACTTTTATATTATGGAAATGGCTTCTTACACCTCATGAACCAACCTCTGCTGGCTTCCAACTTTTCTTCTTTGGCTTCCTCACCTCTCTCAGCCTTCATAGAATTGAAGAGAGTTAGGGTCTCACTCTAGATTAGGTTTCAGCTTAAGGAAATATTGTGGCTGGTTTGATCTTCTATCAAGACCACCAAAACTTCTCTCTATCTGCAATAAGGTATGTCCGCTGGAGTAGCACTTCTCATTTCCTTCAAGAACTTTACCTCCACAACTTGGCTAACTGGCTCAAGAGGCCTAGTTTTCAGCCTATGTTGGCTTTTGACATGCCTTTCACTAAACTTAATTATTTCTAGCTTTTGATTTAAAGTGAGAGATTGTGACTTTTCCTTTCACTTGAACACTTAGAGGCCACTGAGCATTCTTAGTTGGCCTAATTTCAATATTGTTATGTCTCAGGAAATAGGGAGGCCCAAGGAAAGGGAGAGAGATGGAAGGAATGGCTGGTCAGAGGACCAGTCAGAACGAACACAACATTTATCAATTAAGTTTGCTGTCTTATATGGGCATGGCACTCCAAAACAATTACAATAGTAACATCAAAGATCACTGCTTACAGGTCACCAAAGCAGATGTAAAAGTGAGGAATAGCCTGAAATCTTCTGAGAATTACCAAAATGTGACACAAAGTGACCAGATGCTGTTGGGAAAATGGTGCCAACAGATTTGTTCAATGCATAATTGCCACAAACCTTTAATTTGTAAAGAAAAGCAGTGTCTGTGAAGTGCACTAAAGCAAAGCACAATAAAACAAGGTATGCCTGCAGTTTAGTACTAACACAGTACCGTGAACCAACCTATATACTTTATTTGAATTTTGCCAGTTGTCCCACTAGTATTCTTTCCCATGGTTCAGGATCCAACCCGGGTCTCACATTGCAGGTAGGTGTGTTAGACTCCAATCTGGTAACTTATTTGACTCTTTTTCTTTGTGTTTCATGAACCTGATAGATTTGAAGACTACTGGCTATTTATTTTGTGGAATTTACTAGAAGAGAAAGAATGCATTCCTGGCAAGAATATCACAGTGGTGATGCTATGCCCTCTCTGATGAATCACACCAGGAACATGTGCTTTCGATGTGTCTTATTACCGGTGATGTTAACTCCAATCACTTGGTTGAGGAGGCATCTGCCAGGATTGTCCACTTAAAATCACAAATTCCTCTATGTAATTAGTAAGCACCTTGTGGGAAGATAATTTGAGACTGTACACATATCCGGTTTATCATCATACTTTTGCCATCTAACTTTAGCATCCAAAGATGACTCTGACCTCCAACAGTGATTTGTTAATGGTATTTGATAAATGGTGTTTTTTCTACTTCCATTATCCACCATTTTTATTAATTGGGATACGATTGTAAGAAAGAAATATCCTTTTCTCCCACTTATTTATGTATACTGATTTTCTTTTATTTTCAACTCAAACTCTTCCTCCATCCAAATGATCACCTCCCTTAGGCAATGCCACCTTTTCTTCACTGGGAGCCCCAGAACTGGTCATGAACAGAAGAGTGTACTGGTCTTCTACAGGTCACTCCACTCTCCTAGCTTAGTTTGTCGCAGGCTGTGTTTTTGCGGACTGGCCTCAGCCCTTGCCTTGGGTTTCCAGGCTAACTCACTTAACCTGACATTTACTTCATACCTTCATGTGACTTTGCTGGCCTTGGTATTCAGTCCTACGTTCTTCGCTGTCCACCGCCCTTCTACAAACCCAGCTTTACCAGAAAATGCCTCCTACTGTTAGTATTTCGATTTAAGTCAGCAAACTGGAGAGCGTGTTGCTATTATTCTCCACAGTGGGCATTTTGCCTGCTGGCTTCTATTCCTTCTTATATTTCCATTAGGTTTGGTGGGGTTACTTGAAAAAGTCACCTGCCTTGCCTAGGAAGGATGGGTATCACCATTCCACCAGCTCTGCCCACATTCTCTCAGGGCTCCAAACTCTCAGTGGGGCAAGGCAAAGACAGAGAAACGAACAGAACCAAAGCAGTTGGAGCACATTCATTCCCATGGTGCCCTAAGGACACTGTAACTTAATTCAGCCAACAAGACATACAACGCTTCCCTGGCTTCTAGTATTTTAGGGTCTAGTTTTCTGACCTCCCTTTTGAATTTGTAAGTTTTCCAAATAACTAGCCAGAGGCATTTTCTATAGCTTGGTGGTGGGGGCAGGAGGTGGGGGGGTGGGGAAGTAGAAGGAACACTACCAGTTTACTCTTGTAAGAGAATTATAGGAAAGGTTACCATTTCTCTGAAGCTAAACATTTCAAGAAGCAAATACTAAGTATTCTATTGACAGGAACTGGGGTTACAGCAAAGCAGGGAGGCTGACTGTCCCAGGCCATGGGACATTTACACGTGAAAGACTTGGAAAAACAAGTGAAGACTAAGTTCTCTGTGATCCAAAGGTCTGCTTGTCTCTCTCCTGGCTCTGCTCTTCTGGTTTGCCTCATACTGCTCTCTCTCCCTTTGTGGGTGTACTGAGCTTGCCTGGCCTCAGCCCATCTTAGCCTTCCATGCTCCGGGCCATAGAAAGTTTCTGTTGCTTTTCTTGCCTCCATTCCTCCCCTGGGAACTCTGCACCACCTCACAGTTCTCCTATTCTTCAGATTGTAACCCTGAGGTCTCTAGTGAGAGTGGAATGGAAAATAAAGCCTAGGATTCTTTTCTATCTTCATTACATTTGGAAGAGAGGATATTCTTAACAAACTCGGTAGTGACAGTAGAAAACTGTGACCACTTCACTGAAGTTGTCTCCAGGCCCCCGAAGAAAGTGTCCCTGTCCTGCAAACTTGGCCTCTGCTCTCCCTTGCACTCCACTGTGCCCTGTAGCCTCAGGACTGGAATGTATCTCACCTTCAGGCAATCTCAAAATTCCTTATCACAGGGGGCTCCCTCTTCACACTGAACAACAGACGCATAGAATCACCATGTGGTAAAGACCCAGTGAGTAAAATACTTTAATACCTTGAGATTATGGTCAAGAATAAAGGCAAACTTTACACAGACTTATGAGGTTGGAACTGCACAGATTTCTGCAGTATGCATGAAAGAGAATTTTTCCAGAGGGGCTAAAATGAATGAAATAATGTTATGACTTAATGTTGAGAAAACATGTTATGCTTACATCATTTTCGAAATATTTGCCAAAGGCCAAGGGAGAAAACCCATGTCAGGATGGGGTCAAAGTAAATAAATAATTACTGTAATATTCATATTGCCAAATGTCCTAATGTTTTATTTTGGAAAACTCTGATAGCTGGCCCAGAGGAAGGGACATACAAAGGAGACATGCTCTTTTATGCATCTTCTTGCAGAAGTGAGATGTTATTTTTCCCTTTCAAAAGAATTTGTGTGGCCAGTTGCCCACACAGTTCTGGACTGGACATGGCCAGGACTTCTCAGAAGGGCAAATTAAATGGTGATAAAATACTGCTGATGCCTTGCATTTGAACTTAACAATACCAATTTCCTCCTTTAACAGGAAGTGCCTCAGAAACCCTGAGAAGGCCTTTTAAAGTCATGAGGTCCAAAGACACCCTACCTGACTCGCCTGGGATCCTGACCTGCTTGCCAGGGGCAGATCCACATGGAGAAAGCTACCTTCCAAACAGAGCAGGGAAGCTTCCCTTCCCTAAACCTACGAGCGGGGCACCTCATACCTCCTCCTCTGTGTTTCCCTAGAGGCTTACTGTGCTGCTATTAGCACTGTTTGTATTATATGATAGCTGTTTGCTTATGTATTTTTCTCCGCCACTAAGCTGCACATTCCTTCAACACAAAACCGTGGCATTTTCAACTTTCTACCCTAAGCACCCAGCAAAGACTGGCCTCTTACAAGCGGATTAATAAACAGATTAAAAAAAAAATGTCTGACCTCTGACCTTGTATTATTCTATTTTTCTGTAATGTCTCATACTGTTTTTTTTATTTTCTTGTATGCAAGTTCTTCAGAAAGTCTGTGTCCACTATGAAAATCTGAAGTTTTAAATTTCAGATGGAATAGGAAACTCAAAGAACTCCTCCCGTAGTATTTTTATTTCAGATTCAATAAAAAGAAAAATGGCTGCTATAGAATCGAAGTTTATATCCACTGTGAGAGAAAATTTCAATCTTATATCTAGGAATGTTACAGATTATTTCTCTCATAACAATATGTAGGACAAACCAACACAGGCAGGAACTAACTCCTTAGCTTGCCTGTATGCCCCAGCTGGGTGCCCTCTTTGTTTCTAGAATTTTCTACAGGCTGTCAGTACAGCACATGAAAAACAGTGGGCAAATGATCACCCAACTAGAATGGCAAAATGTCTTTTCGGTTTAATTCAGCAGAGATAAGATCATAATTCCTAACAATAAACTTATATTAAAAACTAAGAGTAAATAAACAAAACAGAAATCAACAAATGTACAGGGGGTAGCTCCTAGAAGTTTCTTTTTTATGGTTTAGGTGACATTGGCTCACTGGGTGCCTAGATCCCATTCCATACCTTTCCTAGGCTTCTGGGTTTTCCTTCCATATTCCCCAAAAACATATTCTATTATCCCACATTGCTGAGGCAATAGAGTTTCTGCTTTTTGGCAGTGAACGAATGGTAGCTAAAGCACTTTCAGTATGGGGAGCAAGAACCTCTGAAAACCACTCCTCTATATATGCAATGAGGACGCTAGCAAAAATCGTCAAAATTAACTTTTTCAGAACTCTGGAAATTAACCAAAGGCTTGCAACAATGTGAGGAACATTTATTCAAGAAAAATGACGGAGTATCCATAAGAATAGTGAACATTGGATATTTTAATGTGCTCTCCCATCCCCTCTCCCCAGCTCTACAGTAATCTTGAAAACCGACATCCTCACAACTACAGTATCTATGAAAAACAGCAGAGTAGAAGCCACTGGAAGGCGTGGAATGGGTTTGGAGTGTCCTTTAAAGCCTCATTCCCACATAATTGTCATTTACCAGTATGGCATTTTTCTGCATCACCTGCTTGAAGGCTCATCTTTATTTGACTTGACTTGGAGCTCACTCACCGTGGGGCAATTGTTGAAAATACGCAATGGGAAATACTCTAAACAATTGTATGCCACAAATTATGTAACCTTGGTGAAAAGACAAATCCCCAGAAAGGCACAAACTACTGAAGCTGATTCAAGAGGAAACAGAAACTCTGAACAGACTTAATGTAAGTAAAAAGATTTGTAATCAAAATCCAAGAAAAGCTCAGCCTAGCTAATTTCACCAGTGAATTCTACCAAACATTTTAAGAAGAATTAGCCCAATCTGTCACAAATTCTTCCAAGGAATATAAGAGGAGAGAATGCTTCTTAAATAATTCTCTGAAGTCAGTATTAGCCTAATACCAAAACCAGACAATTATATCAAAAGAAAACTTCAGACCACTACGAATATACATGTGCAAAGCCTCAACAAAATTCTATTGAACTGAGTCCAGCAGCATGTACAAAGGATTATGCACCACAACAAAGCGGGATTTATTTCAGGAATGCAAGGCTGGTTGAAAAATCAATTAATATAATATACCATGTTTACAGAATAAGGAAAACAAATTAAAAGATCATCTCAATTAATGCAAAAAGTCTATTTAACAAAATCCATCACCCTTTAGTGATGAAAACACTTAAAAACTAGCAATAGAAAGGAACTTCCTCAATCTGATTAAGGGCATTTATGAAATACCCGGTTAATATATTTAATGTTGAAAGACTCCTCCTCCTCCTTCTCTCTCTCCCCACATATCTAACTCAAAACTATGCAGCAAATGAATTTGTATACAGAGTTTCATCTAAAACTTCCTCCTAGTTAGCCAGATTAATGCCTGATTCTTTTAAGAATTAACATGAGTTCACACTTACGTGTTCCATATGCACCTTATATATAATTCTCTTATTACATACAATATCATTGAAATAATTTATTTAATATTCTGCCACCCTCACTAGACTTTAAACTCCTCAAGATCAGGAGCACATGAGAATATTCCTGACGGTAGGTATTTGACAAATGTCTGTAGAATGGCATTAGAATCGTAGGAACTTAGTTTCTCAATTAGTAGATTTCCATTTTACCCCATTATAATCTAGTTTATAAAATTTAACATTTAAAAATGTACCAAACACTAAGGACTTCAAAAAATCTCTATTAGATAGACTAGCCCTAGGGGAGGAACTGGGCCCTATTTCTTTATTTCTTCCCTATGATGTACAATATGTGCTCCATCAGCTTTGAGAATTTTCCACAACTGATGAGAAGCTGATGAAGACACATCAATAATTCTGGAATAACGATAGGTAAACACACTAGCAAGATCTTGATCATTAGTTTGATGTAGATGATTTACTTGTAATAAAATCGCTTACAGAAAAACAAATTATGTCTTATGGATCATGTCTTTGTGATCATATCCTTAGAGATTATATTTTTTAAACTTCTTGTATTCAAATACCAGCTCATACTCTTCCTAGCAGTGTGACCTTGGGCAAAGTCACCATTACATGCCTCAGTTTCCCCATGTGTAAAGTGGAGATGATAACAGTATCTATCTCATAGGATTATTGGGAGGCTTAAATGAATTAATATATGTTGGCACATTGTAAATGTACATGATTTAATTAATGTAAGTTAATTAACACATACATCAATTACTACATACCTGGTACATAGTAAATGCTCAATGATTGTTTGATATCTTCATTACAGCTAAGGGACATTAGCCATGCAGTACCCTATATAAATACTGAGTCTGGAACCTCTCACAGAGAAATGTTACATGATGTGGATGGGAGTTTATACCACATTGTCTGTGATTTCAGAGCTGTACATGCTTTGTTTCATATGATTTTCCCAGCAACTCCAGGAGGTAGACCTGGCAGGACTTATTTACTAGCATACTTATTTTATAGGTGCAGAAACTGGCCTGTGTTAACTGACCCCATAGCTCTTTGAGAACAAGGTAATTGGTTTATTAGGACTACATCTGGAAAAAAATGAATGCTGATAAAAATTACCTGTTTTGTTTTTATTTGTTAGAAGTTCTTACACTGAGTTTGAAACCTTCTTGTCATGGTCTAAGGATGTGAGACTTCACTCTGCTATATCTCCTTTTAGTCATTTTTATTCTTGAATCCTCAATCTTTTTTTAATTCCTTCCCTAAGTTAAAGAAAAAAAGGTAAAATGAAACTGTATGCTTCTCAGCTTCAGGAATCGCTGGCTTCCAGATATCTCCAGGCACAGACCCTTCGTTAATAGGCATCACTTAACCTCTGTGTCTCAGTTTCCTCTCTGTAGCATGAGAATAACAATAACACCCACTTCCTTTAGGTTCGTGAATTAATACAAACCCCCTAGAAGAGCGCCTAGCACATAGTGAGCCCTCAGTCGATGTTGGCTTGAAGTCTGAAGGCCAGCACCTTCAGATAGGCACCTGGCTTCAGGAATCATCCAGGCTGTCCGCCCTTTTCAATCGGATCCCTTCCTGGTGCCTCTTCTCTATGCCAATGAAAAGGATACATTACCCAGGGCTGGAAGCAAAGAATAAAAGTAAGAAGTTAAAGGGAAGTGAAGAGAAGAAGGAACGAGGCTGACATGTGTTGGTGGTGGAACAGGGAAGTAAGAGGAGGCCTTCGAGGAAAGTGTTTGGGAGAAATCAGGTAGAATAACTATTGGATGATTTGAATTTAAAGCATATTTTTCCTGTCGTATCTTTTTCCTTTTAACATTTTAATGGGCAATATAGAGACTTTTGGTAACACTCCTCATTTTTGCTACAAAATTGTGGGTGTTCATATGTGTGTGCAAGGTCATAATTATTTCATTTTTAAGGTCAGTTATCTTTAGCCATAATGATTCAAACATCAAATACACCCAGGGATATGGACTACAACAAAGATTTGGACTCGCAAGAGTAAGAAAATTAAGCCTCTGGGGAAAATTAGCATACTGAGTCACTGTTCTATCCTACTTTGCCTTATGAAAGTATTTTTCATCTCTGTTATGTATCAAGTTACTGTTTAGAATTCTTAAATACTTTCAAATGGTTTCTGGTTAATATTGAGACATCAGCGCTTCCAAAAAATTCTTTTCCCTCTGAGTTTCTAAAACAAGTTTCTCTTTCACAGAAATACTTTATGCCTATGAGTCTGGTAAAATCTTTATATCTCAAGGGGAATCTGTAGAACAAAACTTTTTGAGCCACTGGAAAATGATCTATTCTAAAAAAAAAATGTTTCCATGTGCTTGAATGTTAGTCAACCACCAAGAATTCTCAGAACTCTAAACTTAGCTGGGCACCATTAATGACTTCCATTGCTTCTCCAGGGTCACTACCCTGCCTTCCGTGTCTTTCTTGAACTGAGTATAACTTGATCTGTTCTTCACCCTAACTAGAGGGAGAATGTATGAGGTTATCAGGGAGACAAAGGAAATATACAGAAATGGATTCATAATGCAGCATAAACATGTAAGTTCTGGAGCTAGGACTCATTAAACCCACTGCAGGTAAGTGAACATCTTTAGCAAAGGGAATGGAGAACTTAAAATTCATCTATACCTTTGAGACAGAGGAAGATCTTAAATCTCTTAATTGAAAAATAGAGCCTGAAATTTGACGCTGTATTGGCTGTATCTTAGCCCAATACCTTTGTTGAACTGTACTGGAGATGTGGCAACCTAGAGAAGTTACCCTTTATTCTCTTCATAATTATCGTAAAAATGACAGTCTATTAAAAATTAAATTTGTTATATTGATAGGCGTGTGATGTGTTTATAATTAAATAATAGGGATAACTGTGAGCTCTGTATTTTTAGTAACAAGATACTAAAATTCCAAGGCAGCCTGAGCTGAGCAGCAGCTGTAGGTCAGAGGTTGCTGTCTTCCAGGAGCTCCGACATACCCACAATGCACATATGCCAATGAGGAAGAGGAAAACTTATTGTGGCCATGGTGTGACTTTTAGGGTAAACAATGCAAGAACATA
This sequence comes from Smutsia gigantea, assembly GCA_032199065.1. NCBI lineage: Eukaryota > Metazoa > Chordata > Mammalia > Pholidota > Manidae > Smutsia > Smutsia gigantea. Next base: position 620,447 of record JAVSCE010005130.1, on the reverse strand, counting down.
GGATTTAGTGGCCCGCTGAAGAGAATCCTTCCTCGGAGTTGTACAGTAAGGACTTGATGGGAGAATTTGATGCTGTTCTGTCCATCAGTCAAGGACCAAGTTCTTGCCTCTCAAGTAAAGAATGTTTGCCTCCACAAAAGAAATGACCATATATTTATAAATGACTTACATAGGCAAAAACCGGTTAAAGTTCTATTTTTGTTTATGGAATGCATTTTAACATCAATCCAAAAACTATGCATTTGAGGTTTTAGTAGCCACAGTAAACACTGTGTAGCTGCAGTCATTGGGCAGGAAGCAGAAAGGCGAGCATCACCGAGTGGAAGGCTAGTAGATGGGGCTTTCTGTCCTTTCTCTGTGGCCTCTCTTCATGCTCATATATACCCCTGCTCTCCATTAAAAAGAAAGACACATGGTGTCCCTCCTGCCAGGCCAGTCACTAAACGGGCTTAATGCCTCTCCTAACTGTAGTTTCAACTTCTCCCAGAAATGCAGTCAGTTTTCTGGTCAGTGTGGATAAAATCACGTATGCCCTCTCTGTCCTCAAAGGAAGATGAGGTCATCCATCGAACCTTACCCTGATCCTTGCCTCCTCTCACACACACACACATAGCATCAGAATGTGCATAGAATGATCCTTTACGACACCAACTAGATGTATCCATTCTACCCTGCTTGATGCATTGATAAATGGGACCCCTTTCCTAAATGTGTCCCCAGCTGCAGAGAAAGTATGTAAAATGTCTCCAAATGCAGGGACTTTAGAGCAGTTCATCAGAGCACACAGATGGGCTGCTCTCGCGCCATGGTCCTCAGTGAGACTATGAACAAACTGTTTCTTAAATGTTAACAATTGTGGTGATTTGAGTGGACATCTGGTTTCCAGGGAGATGTTAGCTCAAGGGTTTCTGTTGCAGTAAGTGAGAATTCTCCAGTCATCTGTCTGTCTCTCCAGTTTTGGGGCTGGCGATTTGTCCTGTTGATGCCAGGGTTCTTGTTCACAGAGCCGAAGAATGAACTTCGTGAAAAGTCAAGGTAGGAGAGCAAGGTACAGGCTTTCTTTAGAGATAGAGTGAAAGTACAGAGCTCAGGAGGGGACAAGAGTCCTGAGGTGGTACGTTGTCTAGGGGTTTTATAGGCAGTTGAGAGACAAAGGACTAAGGATGTACACCTGTTAAGTGGTTCCAAATACTTTTGAAGAAATACTAAGTTTCTTCTTAGTCTTCCTGGTTATTTACAAGAACTTTACTGATGATTTCCTCCCAGGATAGCAGCTTTCTGGTCTGGGAGCATATCACTTAAGGCTGTCTGCTTTGCTCCAAAGGTGGGCTGAGTCATTGTTTTACTTTTTAACTAATTGGATTTCAAGATGAAATCCCTCCTGCCTTATGTTGTTTTGGACTTGCAATAGTTTGGGGCTTGTTTGCTACATTGCCCAAGTTGCAACACATCATTTGTTTAGGGCTGGAGGAAGGAAGGCAGCACTTGGGTAAAGTTAGAAAAATAGGTCGGGCTCCGCAGCAGGCCAAAGCTAATCTCGCAATGGTTATCTTGTTTTGTTTTTTTCCAGAGGCCCTCACCCTACTCTGTCTAAGCCCATGGTCCCTGTCTCACTGTGACCTCACATCTTTTACCATACTAAGAGTGGTTGCTTCTCAGTGTGTTCAGCTTGTTACTTATTGTTAGGACAGAGTGGCAACTTCCAAGCTTCTCACATTGTGGGCTGGAAACTGCTCTTCATGCTAATAGGAAAGGGGACTTTTAACATAAGTCTGAGCTATGGTTCCATGTTAACAGGAGAAGCTTGGTTTGATTGGGAGAGTCACATTTGTGAGGAATCTGAAAGATGGGCATCTATGAGTGAAGTGGCCTGCATAGGGATCTCCACCTCACCCTCCTGGGATGAAGGGCTCTCTGGGCTCTCCTAAAACATGACTAGACACTTGGGGATATTGTCAGAGGTAGAAAAGGAAAACAGATCTGAGAGAGGCTCTTTGGGGTCTGTGCTGTGTCAGGCATCCACTGAAGGGGCTCAGGGAACAAAAACAAGGAAGGTGTGTCTGAGGGCCTTCACTAATATTTTCTTTCTGGAAATTGTGTTGTACTATTTCTCCTTGTCAAAACAAATTTCAAAAGGGGAGTCTATTTAAAAATCTTGTATCCCACCATATTAAACTGTAAACAATTTTATTTTTGATGCCTAGACTCCATTCTACCCCAACTTTGCTAGAAATCTTGTTAAAGGAAGAGAATATTATGGACTTGGCCTGAACCCTGTGACTTGGGGTGGAGCCCAGAAACAGCTGCTCGGCTGCTTGTTCCCCTGCCTGCTGCTTTTCCCTCATTCGCACTCCCGGGGCTTTGCTAAATGCCGCCCATGGAACAAAATAATCTCAGTGTTGGTTGCCAACTGAAGAAAGGCAGTTAGCTGATTAAACAAAGCAGAAGATGTCTCCTTCCTTCCTAAAGGTGCTAAATCAATAGCTTTTTTGAAAAGCATAACAAATGGTAGAGGACATACAGCAGGTGGCAAGTAGGAACCACAAATTCTAACTCCAAGGCTTTGGTGTAAAGCGGCCACGGCCATTGTATAGGGTGTGGCGCACAGAGATGCCTGGGGTCCAGCTGTTCATCACCTTCTGCGCTCCCATTCCTCTCTAATCAAACTTACCTGTTGCCCTTGTTCACTTTCTACCATCCCCATCATAAATATATTTCTCTCTCCCTTTCCTGTTAAATATGGTCCAAATTGAACTTGTCATTTTTACTCTTCAAGTCCTACTTTATACTAAACAAAAATTTCTACTGGCAGTTGGGGGCTTCCCCGGGGCTGCCCAGCTGCCACTGGGTGAGTAGGGTGTTTCCTGCAGCTGAAATCTCTTGTAATTAGCAAGCCCTTCAGGCAGTCTGGACTCTGAATTTAGCTGCCATCTGGTACCATCTGTAAATGACAATGGCGCTGTGTCTTCTCTGTTGACTCAGCCCTGCCTGGGCCTCCACCCCCACCCCAAGCTACCCTCAAAGAGATTTCACTTCTTAACTTCTACTCTCAACCCATAACTACCAAGGCACTGCAGGCTCTGGTTAACTTGCCAGGAGTTTCCAGAGCCATCAGGAGGCTAAAGCAAAGGGCTACAATGGGCCAAGTAACCTCTTCTGCTGCTCTATACCAGTGTTTCTCAAAGGACAGCTCCAGGACTGACAGCAACGATATTATCTAGGAACTTAACAGCAACATAAATTCTCAGGCCTCACCCTAGATATATGACCAGAAACTCGCCTTTGGCTCACAGACATTTGGAGCAAGACAATTCTTTGTTGTAGCGACTGTCCTGTGAATTACAGGACATTCAACAGTATCCTGGCCTCTACCCACCAGCATCCCCTCAGTTGTGACTGTCCAGAGTCTCCAGACATGGGGCAAAATCACCTCCCCCCCAATTAAGAACCATTGCTGTAGACGTTCTCTATAGGTTCTACCCAACTAATAATTGTGGACGTGGAAAATGCTAGGCACATTGTATATTGAGTGCTGTATATCCAGTACTTCTTGAGCTCTGATGTGCACACAAGTCACCTGGGGATTTGTTAAAAAGGGTTCTGATTCAGGATCTTAAGTTGGTGCATTTTTTACAAGCTACAAATGATGCCCCTTGTGCTGCCCTGCAGATACATTGTGATTAACAAAATTCTATGGGATGTTGAAAGATTCACTGAATGAAAGAATGAACACTTAAAAGATAAGTATGCCTTTTTCAGAATGTGGAAGCATTGTTTCCCTTTGTCATGGAACTCTTCATTTCTGGAATTTCTTTCCTCCCATTACTTCTATGTTTTAATATTAAGAAAGATCAACTTTATTTTAGTAAGTGTTGTTTGCATATACAAAAAAAGTACCAAAGATCTTTGCATATGATTTATACTACATATAGAGATACACAGCAGTAAATGCCCCAAATCCATTTACTAGCCAGTGAAAGATATACCATGCTGCTCCAAGTCCCAATTAGCTCAACTAATATCTCTTCAACACTTTTCCTGTGCAAGGAATGCTAGTCAATTGCTCATCCAAAAATATATTATGCCGCTTGCAATAAACACATACCGACAGCTATCTGTACGGTTTCACCACATATATTTTCAAAATGATTTAAAAGTCATGTTTAGTGGGAAAGGTTAATGCCTCATGGCCAAAAATGCAAATAAAAAAGAGAATCAGCCAGCAGGGATAACTTGTTTCATTGTCATCTCAGTTAGTGAGAAACTGGTTTCAAATGATCTTCTATCACCATAGGAGAATGATGGTATTTGCAATCGCAGAAGTGGCAGGGTGATTTCCTCTTAGAGCTAATGAATACCTGGTGCTTTCTTTGTCTCTCAGTTAATCCATTGACAGATGTGGCTCTGAGGTGTAAAGAAGTCTGAAACCTTGGGGATTCAAGAACTGTTTTTTAAAGAGGTTCAAGGACATTTTTTGTTGGCTCGAAATTGAGAAACACATGAAGAAAGGCATACTAAATATTCCTGTATACACAGCAGCACTGTGTGATGGATAACAGGGAAAATACCCAAACTTGACATGTTGTTTTGTACCAAGGCCTGAGATAGAACTGTGTATGTGGGGTGCTTCCCTTTCAGGAAGATATGAATGGGTTCAATGGACTCATTTTCATTGTGGCATTTCAACACGCCACTATGCTTCAATTCAAATCATGCTTGTCTGCAAATAAGTCACTGGCCACTGATGAACACAGAATATTTCAAGCGCACTCCTTTTAGAGGCATATGCATTCTTATTTTACAAATGTCAGAGACTTACTAGCTGTTCAAAAAGCCTATTTCCTCTCCGTCCTGGGACACAGCAAACTATATTTCCCAGTCTTCCTTGCAGCTAGATACTGCCATGTAACTGACTTTTGGTCATTGAAATGTGGGTGGATCAGATATGTTCCACAAACACACCTGACCCATGAAATCTGTCCACGGCATGATCCTTCATGTTCTTATGTCTTCTGCTGGCTTTATGCAGATAAGCACAATGAACTTGGAAGCCATGTTTTAAAGATGGAGAAACCAATGCATGAAGAAGTTGGCGTCCCTGTTCGGATGGAACTGTCTGCTAGTCAGGAACAATTGTCTTTGTTCCCGGGCAGCTGTGCCTGGGAGGTCTCTTCCTGTGCACTAGGGGAAAGCAGGGATGGATTCTTGACTCTGAATGAGAAAATTCTTGAGCAGGTCAGAAGACTGTGGGTAAGAAAGGAAATTATTAAAGTGAGAGTAGAAATGAGTGGCAGAGGCCTTGCAGGCAGCTGAGAGCAGGAAAATGCAGAGGTGCAGAGGGAAAGCTTGCTAAACATTTTCCTGGTATAGAGCAGATTCCCTTGCCATCTCTTAAAGCCAGGGTCACTTGGCATTATGTGTCTGCTTGGATCTGTGCTTTGTTGGAACTAGCCCCGACACCCCAGGATTTGGGGAGCTGCAGAGCATGGAATGGAGTGAGATTATGTTCTTAGAACTTCCAAAAGAAAGGAGATTTTCAGGCAGGCTCCTGCAGCTGCAGTTCTGTCTGGGTCTCCTAAGCGATGGGACCTTGCAGGCCCAAATCTGAGCTCTCAGCAGCCCCTCCCTATATATCAGGGGTTAAATGAAGAGTTGGATGTTGAATGAAATAGCAAAAAGACAAAATGCAGTAAGTTGAGCAGTGAGAAAGCTTTATCTAAAGTTACACACTTAAAGAGAGAAAAAGTGAGGGCACCCTCAGAGAGGAGGTGAGCTAAAAGCCTGGGGGTTCCCTCTTTGAAGGATTTTTCAAAGGGCCAGGGGGTATAGACGTGTCAAGTGGTCTCAAAAATTACCTCTGGTGAGAGACATTAAGTCTTTTCTATTATCAGTCCTCCAGGTAATTCTGCAAAATTAGCTTATCACAAGAAATTGGTCAGTTCCTCTCCAGGATAGCAGCTTCCCTCTGGGAACAAATCAGTCAGGACTGCCTGCCCTGCCCCCTAAGTGGGCTGAGTTATTGTCTTTTTGCTAAAGAATATGTTAGGAATCTTACTTCCTAACTTCCTGGCTTTTAAAATGGAATCTTAGCCTTACTATGCAATCTTTCCTGTTCTTACTATACTGTTTATGTTTGTGGATAAAGTGGGGTTCCTATGGCCAGGATCCTCACTGAACTTAAATGTAACTGGCCTGTTGCTATGCTACCGGTTCCATGCCTTTAGGCAATAAGACATTATTGTGTTAATGTAAAGAGTTCCGCCCAGTGCATGGCTGCAGACTGGGTGGCTGGGCTGAAAGTCTGTAGGGGAGCAGAGCGGAGGCTGGAGTGGTGGCAGGGCCGGGGGACTGACCTGCCACCTCGAAATAAAGTTGGGTATACCCTTTTCACCCCAAGAACCCTTTGCTGTAAATTTCTTTGGTCACAGTGAATCTATAGCGAACTTGCCTGTAGCTGAAACTCATTTGCAAGACAATGTCTCAGCTTTTTTCATCATAGGCAGGAAAAGTTAACCATGATGCTCGTCCCAGGTCCCTGCCCTACATCATTTTGGTCATTACAAAAGTGAGAAAATCAATTTCTTTCGTGCATGAGCCACTGTACATTTTTCAGAGTCATTTGTTCCAACTGCTGGCATGGCCCTAATTAGTACACAGTGTATTTCTCATATATAATTGTTTACTCTGGCAGAGATTCCCTTTTTCTGTCATGGATGCTGCTGCTACAAGTTGATTTGGGTTCCTTCCTTTTTTGCAGATCCTAGAGCACATCACCCTACTTCAGGTCCTTATCACTGTTGTATACTTGCCTATCCTACCTATTTCCGGTCCCTGTCTTGAATTACCATCTCACTTTATAGAGTTCATTGGTGGCAAGGTGTGTGACGTATCAAGAGGGAGGGAAAGGGCAACATAAAGCCCTCTTCACTCCTCCTGTTACTGTGTTCTCTGACAATCCTTCCTTCTCTGCCTTTAGCTCCCACCCTTTATCCACCTTGGATAGGTCTTAGATAGCTTTCTAGTGTCATTGGTTCATAAAATTTTTATTCTTATTTCCCACCCTTTATTACTGCTTTTGGCTTTCTAATTTTAGCTCCCTCTGCTCAACCAGCCTCTGGTGATAGCATTTTCCCTCTCTCATGGGGCACCTCATCACATGAATACATAATTTTAGATGTAACAGAAGACACGGATGTGGGAAGATTACATAGAGAGAGAGATAATGAGAAGATGAGAAGAAAAGAATCCTGAGGCACTTCAGTCAGGGCCAAGTTGAGTCATAGGAGCCAGGGGAAGAGACTGGTTCAAAGAAGGAAACAACAGATTGTGTTGGATGTGAGTGAGACGCCAGCCACCCTAGGAACTGGAAAACATCCCTTACACTGACAACGGAGACCACCAGTGGCCACCATGTGGGCTGTTCTGATGAGGTACCCAGAAAGAAGGTAGACTTGAAAGGTATAAGAGAGTTAGTGGGAGAAGCAGAAATAAACAAACACAGACACAACTCTTTTGAGAATTTTTGTGAAGGAAAAAAATTAGGAATAAAAAAAAACGGAGCAGAGAATAAATAAATTTTCATGGAGAATATGGAATGATGAAGGAAAGGGTCAAGACAAACATAGATATACAGAGTTACAGACCCAGGCTGAAGGCGATGAACAGCCACGGGGAATGAGATGGTGTTGAACAAATGAATTAGGGGAAGCAACATAATGGAAAATGAAAATTGACAGAACAAAACACAAACTTCTCTACTAAACAGTTATGTCTATAGATGAGTCTAGTAGCATTTTTTTTCTCTAAGGAAACCACATTCCCATAGCTAAGAAAACATTATTAATGATCAGAGATAGGAGGAAGATGAGAATTATAACCAACACTTAAACTTACATACATATTTACATATATTTATTTATAATGTAGAGAGGTTTACTATTAAAAGCCAACCAAAATGCAGCTGAAATACTGAAAAGATAAGTTGGTCTCCCAGCTTTGTAGAATTCATACTGAGATGAAAAAAATCACTCATTGTTCTTTGTGTAAGTGAGCATTCCGTTTCTAGTACAATGATTGTCTATTATGCTCTGATCTTACTTGTTTAAAGATTATAGGACATTGGCGTAATCAACACTTGAAAGCCCAGGAGTGCTATATAACTTGAATTCAACTGCACAAAAATGGAGTACACAAAATACCCAAGAACACTGACCTTCATTCTAATGAACAGGCTGTATAATATGTATCACTTCAATTTCACTCTCTAACATAATGAATCACCAGAGAATAAAATCATAAATTTATTTCTAGCTGCTAGGATTCTAATAGAGAACAATGATGAAGTAATAGGACAATTGATTATTTAATAATAACAGTGTGCCCAGGATAAAAACAGAATATTTTTTAAAGTTACAATTTTTATTCTATTTTACAGTTAACTTATACTAGATAAGTGAAACATAGTTTCACAATTCAGTTTGATTCTATTTGATTTGATTCAATCCAATTCAGCTCTATTCAACTGAACTCAAGAAATATACATTATTTATATATTTATATATTTAACCAATGTCATATTAAATCTTGGGTTTTGAAAAGAATTGATTTTTTTCTCAGAGTACAAATATAGATAAAACTACATCATTATAGTATGAAAACATTATTTTGAATTTGGAAATTTCATTGGGACAGAGAAAAGAAAACAGATTTGAGCACTGAATAATATAAATTGCAAGCTAAGTTCTGTAACAAAGAAAACCCAATTGCACAGTCTTAAATAAAACAGAAGTTCAGTTCTCTCTCATCTTACAATCATGTGTAGGTCACCAGTCCAAGTCAGGCAGGCAATTCTGCACAAAGTCAAGAAGTGACCCAAGTGAGTGAGCATTTCTGGGTCCAAGTTACTATTCCATTGTTATCATTTCCCAGACAGCAGGAAGTAAGAAAGAGAATGTACAGGCAAACAGCTTTCTCTCTGAAGGACATGAGTCAGATGTTGCGAACTTGTTTCTTCTTAAATATCACTAGGTGGAACTTAGTCAAATGGGCACATCAAGGTGCAAAAGAGGCTGGGAAATGTAGTGTCTCCCTGACCAAAGGTATACCTTGCTAAAAAACCTGATAGGAGGGAGATTCTACTTTAAATCATCAGAGAGAAATTGGATCTTGGGGGACAACTGGCAATTTCTGCCAATGGTACCATAACAGGATTAAGACTGAGAGTTCACTGAGAATAAGAAATTATAGTTAGAAGTAACCAAGTTAAACCCACATGTACATTGAGAGATTGCCAAAAGATAGCATGCCAATTTAAAGTGTATGGGGGAGGTAAGTGTGCTGTTTGGCAAAGGGCCTAAGTAATATTTCTTACTTTCAAGGTATTCGGTGAACATAGCTGATAACTAGATTTTATAGAGAAGAAGAGGAAGCCTTATGTTGGAATCTTAGCATGAATAAAGTAAAACAGAGGGAAGTACTGTAAAACTACGCTAAAGAAGTGTTACAAATTTATTTTTAAAAAGGGGAGGAAGAGGATTCAGAGTTGATTTTTAATCAGTTAACACATTTTTATTGAAAAACAAGCATCTAAAAAACTTCAGAGAGAAAATATAGGAAAGTAAGGGGTAAAAACAACAAATAAAGACACCTTCATTTTGAGATTTAAAGCAAGGAATTAGATTTATTAACAATAATGCTGCTATATTTGCTAATATATATTATTATGTATCTCATATATATCTTATAAAGTTCGAGTAGCAAGCCCGAAGGTAAAGATCAAATTTTCTGAGTAATGACTTTAACATATTGTTTCCTAAACGACTTAGAAAATAGACATTCCTTTGGAAGCATAAATAATCTAATACTTGTTTTAAAAACATCAATTTAATGAAAAACTAAAACATTAACACTTAATGGTGAAACATCCAAAGCTTTTTCTCAGCTTGAGAATAGCCAAAGATAATCACTATTACACTGTGTTGGAATTGCTAGCCAGTACAATAAGGCAAACAAAGAAACAAACATACCCTTCCCAATATGCACACACACAAAAGGCAAAATAATGGAGAAATGGGCCAATATAGTTGTCTTTTTTTCCTGACATACCACATAATTGAGTATGTAGAAAATGAAAAAGAATTTACATGAAAACTATTAAAACTTAGTAACATTGCTGAATAAAAGGTTAATATAAAAAATCAATTTTATTTTACATACTTGTAACAAATAGAAAATAAAATTAAAAAATATGACACAGCATCAAAAAGCATCAGGTTTTTAGCAATAAATCTAAGAAAGATATTCAAGACTTCTGTGCTGAAAATAACATTATTAAGTTACTAAGGAGGACTAAAATAAACAGTATACCATGCTTGCAGCTTGGAAGACAAAATTATTTAGATGTCAGTCATCCTCAAACTCTCTTATAGATTCCTCACAATCTCAATTAAAATCTCAGTAAGTCATTTATGAAAAATGACAATCTTTAACAACATTTATATATGGAAATTGGAAGGCAAAGAATAGATGTTAAGTCAATTTGAATTTGAAATACAAAGCAGGGGGATTTATTCTACCAAATATCAAGACCTATTGAAAGCTAATTTAGACAATTGGTATTGGCTCATGGATAGACAACTAGACCAACATAACAGAAGAGAAACCAACCCTTTCCTCCAAAAAACAATCCACACAAATATAGATGCTAGATTTATGTCAAAGGTGATACTGCTATAGAGTGGAAGGTCTTGTCAATAAGTGGTGCTGGGTTGATTGATAACCACTTGAAAAAAATATTTACCTCACACCATATATAAAAATCAGTTCCAGATGTACTTTAGATCTAAATTTAAAAGGTAAACATAATAAGAGTTGTAGAAAAAAAATCATAGGAAGATATCTTTGTGAGCTTGAAGTAGGCATAGATTTCTTAAATAGAACATTAAAGGCACTAATTCTAAAAGAAAACATTGATAAATTTAACCATATTAACATTATGAATTTCATTTTATTATGACACACCTTAATGGAACGCAAAGGAAAGCCTTGCCATGGAATATGGCACTTCCAGTTCACATACCTGAAAAAGACTCTAGAATATATGAAAGGTACCTATTATTCAGTAAGAGCTAAACTTCTCAAAAGGAATATGGGCAGAAGTTTTGAAGGGATATCACAAAAGAGCACATCAAAATAGCCAATGAACATATGAAATAATAACACATGAAAGAGTGATAAACATGAAAAGTTGCTGAACTTTGAGGGAAACACAAATTCAAAGCACAGTGCTACAGCACTATACACACACATGAATGATTAAGATGGAAAAGACAGACAAATCCAAGTGTTGACAAGGATGTGGAGCAATCTGAACTCTTAAATACTTTTGTGGGGGTGTAAACTGGTTACAACCACATTGGAAACTTTGGCAACATTTATTAAGCTAAAAACATACATATCCTATGGCTCAGAAATTCCACTGCTAGATAAGTATCCCACTGAAATTAGTACATATTTTTACCAAAAGACATGTACAAGGATGTTCATGGCAGCAATATGTATAATAGCCAAAAGTTGGAATTTGTCAAATACCAATCAAGAGCAGAAGGGAGAAGTAAATTGTATATTCCCTCGGTAGGATCTTATACAAAGAAGAATTAATGATGAGAAACTATATACAGCACAATGGATGAATCTCACAAACATGATGAGAAACAACAAAAAAGCCAGACCTGAGTGTTATTAGTGTTCAAAATCAGGCAAATTAATCTGTGATGTTACGAAGTCAAGACAGTGGTTACCCCTGGCTGAGAAGTGACAGGAATATGAAGAGAGCTTCCGGGAATGCTGACAATGTTCTGTTTCCTGGTTTGATAGGTGGTTACATGACTGTATTTAATTCGTTAGAATTTAGAGCACTGGGCACTTATAATTTGTTTACATTTCTACAGATAGGTTATGCTTTCATACAATTAAAACCATCAATTCTATTACCTTACAGTTACATACCATAAAAAATAATTAGAAGGCACAATTTCCAATTTTAAGGAGCTTCACAAATCCTAGTGAGAAAAATGAAATTCTTGCTGTGGTATGACTTGTGGGATATAGAAACAGTAATTATAAGAAAAATAATATGCCACAAATTAAATGAGGGGGCTCAATTTAAGGAAAAGCAAATGGGATTTAAAAAGATTTCAAGGATAAGCCTTTTCTTCAGTTTTGTTTTGAATAGCATACAATATTTGGAAAAGACATGCAGTGTTGTATCTTATTTAAATATGTACATTTTTAAATTTTTAAAATGTGATTTTTTGCAAATTGAAACTTATAATAAAGGACCCTACGAGATAAAACAGGATAGGAAATCCCGAAGCACTTTATCCAGCAGACAGTAACACAGGCTAAAAAAATGGAAGACTATGCGTCTGTCCAGCGAAGCGTTCATGAAGAAGAAAAACAAGTCCATGACTCTACAGTACTTCTACAGCTGTTCATCTCCTATACATGGTAAAATTTGTCATTCCTTAATGACTTTTTCCAGTCTACTTTTTTACATTCTTTTCTTTTCTTAGCCCACTTTAGTAGTCCTGTATTTGAGGACTAGAAACGACTATTTTGCAACCTCAAATACTGGTTAATTATTATAATTGTCTTGGCTTCCACAGAAATCTTGGGGAAAATGATCCTAAAATGCAAATAGCATCATCCTTTTCAACAACAAATAATAGCGCTTCTGTGTGACCCGACATTTTAACTGCCCAGTAAAATGAGGGCTACAAAATGCAAACACCAACCATAACTTGTATGATATATTCTAATTTCAAGGCAGTTATTTGCAACTCATGGTCTCTTTTAGGGGAGATATATTTCTCAATGCAGAAATCGAGTCTCTTCTTGTGAGGATCTGAAGCCTTGAAATTCTCTTCTTATCCAATTTATGTAAAAACCACTTTTGTGGGGTGTGAGGCCATAATGATTCTCTTAGCAGATCTCATTCAGGCCACTTGAGAAAATTCTAATGAACTGGAAGGATCTGTACAATAATTTGTCAGAAGTAAGATTCCATGCTTATTTTGTACACGTTCCCAGAGGCTATGAGATGAGTTCATTTTTATAATTCTCATAGATTTCCAGAATACTGCCCATTCTTTCTTCTATGCTAATGACCAGAGGCTATTATGAAGGGAGCAATTTTAGAAAATTCTGAATAAAAACAAACAAAACAACCCCACCAATTTGTGAATCAGTTAAATTTTCCAATTGCCTTCTTTATTTTTATTTTTTGGCTTGTTTGGTCTATTTGGTGTATTGATAAATAAGAACAGCAATGACCTTCAGGTTACCTCCTGTAGTTTGTTCGGCCATTCTTTAACAAACTGGCAAGACCTACTAAAATTCAGGTGTCACCATTATGGAAGTCATACTGTGAAAAAAAATTAAGACTGAAACAGAACAATCATAACTGAGACATTAGGAACATAGAACCTTCTTCAAAATGCAGTGGAAGAACATTGTTTTGGGGTGTGGTTCTTTCTGCTGTCTCAGGCACTCAGTCTTATATTTGAGTGTTATTCCTTTCCAGTGAAGAACAGAAAAGCAGCAGTTATACTGCTAAGTGTGGGGAAAAAAATACAGCGAGAGGAAATGAGCAAACTTCATGCCCTGTCTTCGTTGCTGTGTGCTTGAGAAATTCCTCAAATCAATAATTGGTTTTGGAGAGAAAAATCTCTTTAGTTTCATGGTCATTGCTAACTCATGCGGGATTCTTAAACTTATCCAACTCAAGTTGCTTGTTTCAAATCTCCTCTTTCCCTTGTGTTTTCAGGGTACATTACACATGTACGTAGACACAGTCCAGAATAATGCATGGTGCTTTCTTTTCCTCAGGTTCCAACCTTGGTAAGTAAAATAGTGGTGTTATTTTGTCCTGCAGAGTGTGCAAAGACAGAGGCTTAATTTTGAATGGGCATTTCTGGTTCTTCTTATTCACACATCACCACCTCCACCTTCAACTTCGTCTCCTACAAATTTTCCAAGTTAACTTAATTTTTGTTCCTCACTTTTACCAGCGTTATCTGAGTTTCTTCTCTCATTTTATTCTGAAAACTGCAACACTTATTTTTTTATTTAAAATAATTTTTGTTTCTTTTTTTCTGTCCCTTAGCTGAGTCTATTTGTATATGTTTTAATATGTAAGCATATGTATTTGTTTCACGATTAAACTACTTAACGCTAAGTGAAAAAATTGTATTTTGGTCTGGAGAAAGAGCCAGTATTTCTGAATATGAATGCCAAATGAACCTTCGTCAATTCTTAGAGCAGGAGTTCTTTTTGGCTATTTACTCTTTCTCCTTCCTTCTTGTTGCCTGCAATGTAGTATAACTGTTGAGACAACACAGACTAAAACAGAGGTAGCCACAGCCTTTAAAAGAGAGCTATATCCAAGAGGTCTTAGATTTTTCTTTCATCACGGAAACTTAGGCCTAGAGAAGTGAAATGAGTTGCTCAAGGAAAGTAATTGGTGAAATGGACACTGAAACACACCACTTGACGGAGTCCCCTGGGCTTTTCAGTACTCCACTACAGGGCCAGTCAGATACAGATGACCACACTTACTCCCAGTGTCTATGATTCCCACCGCCTGGGGGGAAGACCAAAGAGGTTTCTATAACAAAAAATGTTGAGACAGCTCTAAGCTGGCTCCTGCTGTCATTTCTAGCTGGCTGTAAAGAGGAAGCTACATGCTGGTGCTGAGGAGCACATGTCAGCCAGCATTCTCAGACCGGGCACCAAGGCCAGGGGAAAATGATGCACTAGAAGGCATAACATATGGACTGCAGTTTTGATGTCTGGGTAACCTCTGGTGAGAATAGGGAAAGAGCTGAGTAAGGTGGGAATGAAGGTAAGAGCAGCTCCTTTCTGCTCGATACAGTAGTGAAAGTTATCTGGGAGTCTTATGCCAAAGAACCTTCACAATCTTGTCTCAGGCTTCATCCCTACAGATTCTGCATGAATCCCATTTCCTTCCTACAAACTTGCTTCTAGCTAGACTTCCAGCCATCCCAGTATGCACTGTGCTCTTATTGATTTATTTTTAAAATTCTCCATGTCTTTATATATAGGCAGCCCTTGACTTTCTCTATTCCATCATGCATGAATTCAGTTACCATGGTTTAGTTAAGTAACACCAGTTCCTTCACAACACTGTTCAAATTTCAGTTACCACAGTATATAAACTATGAGTGATTATATAAAGTATAAACTTTTCTGCTAGCTCTTCAATGCATAAACCATGACTTTAATGATATCATGGTCAGTGACCAGTCATGTTGCTTCTTTTAAAATCTGCTGGGATTGATCATTACACATCTGTCATTCAGTTCATGCATAGACTACAAAACATATAGTTGCATGTCTCCCAGAGATTAAGCCATGTGGTATTCTACAAAATGGATAATGAAAAAGGAATTGGTCATCAGTGATGAAAGCAAAGAAATGAAAAGTGATAATGCTGGAAGTGAAACTGGAATTGCACATAAATAGAATTGTAGGAGAAATAGCTCAGGGAAGGCTGAACACTGCCGCTGTTCGAGACACTCTGGATGTGATGCCAGAGAATCTAGAAAAGGTGAATTTATTAACATGAAAGAGGACTATGTTGTGATGAAAGGACGAAGATGTCTTAGAAGAAGTGACAATGGGGAAAAAAAATCCCTTCACATTGAAGGAATTCTTGAAGAAATTTTATGATATTGAAAACATAAAGGATAAAGTTTTGGAAGCTGATTAGCACTTCCAAGGAAATACGGCAACTGACCAACCAGCACATAAAAAAGAAGCTCTCTCCATGCAATGAGAAGAAGGAAAGCATTGCTAAAACTACTTGGACAAATTTTTGTTTTTTACAATGAGATGAAACACTTCAGTTCTAAAAGTTTCTAATATTTAAAATTAGTGTACTAAGTAAATATTGATTTTACTACTTTTTCATTTATCTACATGTTTATAACCAACAGTAAGAGAGCTGTAATTTTTTGAGAAAAAATTTAAAGGTCACAGAACGATTACGATTTTTCCTGTTAATTAAGATTGCTTTGCACAATTTCAGCTTGCCAGTCATTTTTACAGTCCATGTGATTGTGCAAAGCAAGAACTGCCTATAGGTAGCATTTTGTACCCATCTCCATCATTACTCTTGTCATGTTGGGTTGTCATTATTTATAAGTATCTGCTTCCCACGTGGGACCATTAAGCTTTAGCAAAATAGGAACGTCTTTTGTATATTTTCCCCAAGGCTGTCTATAGCAACTGCCACACAGCAGACCCTCATCAATTTCATTGATTGAAGTACCTTCTATTTAATTTCAGACATTCTACATGGAAAGCATATTTGAACAATATATACTTTCCACATTTGTGTGTTCTACCTATGATCACTGAAGCACATGAGAACTCAATGATAGCTCTGAGAAATTTTCCTTTATAAGAACATAGATATTTGGAACTTGCCCCTCAAAAGAAGTTGACAAACATTATAAATTGTTAATTCCTGTCACTGTCTGAATCAAGAATGTCTTGATAACAATTCTTAGACAAAACTTTTGGCTTCAAACCAAATGTAAGGGGAAATATATCTAAATGATTACAATACATAAACATAAGTACATTCACAGACCTAGAGTTTTTTAAAAGCACACTGTATCTAAAGTAGATTTTTGGTTTTGGTTATTATTTTGCCAATTTTGTTAGAAAGTTGTGGAGGGCCAGAAGTGATATCACCCAGGAAGTGAGATTACCAGACCCAGGAGAGATAGCACCGGGGCTGGGATCGCCAGATATGAGATCAGCCGGAAGTGATATAATTGTGAGCCTGTATATAAGCTGTGCTCAAAAATAAAACTGCATCACTGTTCCGCCACCAGTGGTCAGTGAACTTCCTGACCCCAACTTTGGTTTCTGTGTCTTTCTTGTATCTATTTCTGTGTTTTCTTAATCTCCCATCCACACCTCTCAGGTTCAAGTTCAGCTAGATGTGGAGCTGGTTTCTGCAGAAAGTTGTAATAATAATGGATCTAGAAGGCTATGCCAGTTTGCCTGATATTGTTGGTAAAATGGCAAAAATCTTTAGTATGTTGTCTTCTAGATAGTGTGCTCAGTTTTTTCCAGATATCTAAAGATCAGAACAGTTATTAAAAGTCATTAGGGAAAATGGATGAATTGAGAGTAAAAGAGATTTTGTAGTCTGGAGGTTTAGTGTTTCTTACAGGCTAGTGCTTCTCCACTTCTCTTCTGCAAGACCATTGTGGGCTTACACGCAGTCTTCCCATGTACACACTCATGCCACAGGCGACTAACCAAATGAATTCAGCCACACCAAACTGCTCTATGCCTTGCTCAACAAGATGAGTCCATTCATCCCATCTGAGCCATGTCAAATTACTATACAGTTTCCTAAGAATTGCTTTCAAATTCTGTATCTTCTTGTTTTGGACCAGTTTTGTGGTCCCTATTTTGAGTGGCCCACTTCTGGCCCAGTCTGTGTTCCGTAAGTTCAGCATGTTAAGCTTTTGGATACTAGTCCTGCGTCAACCTCTACCCTCCTCAGCCAAAGCGGATGTTCAAGAAATGTTTATTAGATGAATAAATAAGCTAACAAACTAGTAAATGATGGAGAATCATAGAGGAATTCAAAAGTAAGAGGTGAGATGCCATGAGGTGAATCTATGCTTAGATCAAGGCATTACTTGATTATTGCTGGAGGTGGGATTTAACATTTGGGTGGATTCTCAGGCCACAGTGCTATTCAAAATGGGTCAAGTTTAATATATGATTTGTGACCTAGCTAGAAAAATGGGGGCTGGGATTGATGGGGGTGGGGGGTCCTTAATGATTTCTCAAAATCTTTCCTCTAAGATCAGATTAAGAGACTGACTTCCCATATCTGGAAACCAGAAGGATTCTTCTGGCTGCATTTCATGTCATATATAGTCTCTAGATCTCTGAGGATTAAAATGGTGTACATTGCATTGTATGCAAGACTTAAGCTTCTCATAAACGAACTCTACTACTATAAAAAATACAAAATAAGAGTAGAACTTCCTAAAGCAGAAATTAATAGCTTTCATGTTCAGAGGATAGTGATACTTAAAGCCTAACTTGGAATAGATTATTTTCTAAAAGAGACTTTTCTTTTTGGCATACCCCTGGTGTCAGTTTTTTCCATAGTCAGTGTAGAAAAATAGGAAGCAAATATTTATTTTGTAATGGAAATATTTTCCTTTCAGGGGTAAGATTATAAATGCTGGAATAAAAAGCAAATAATCTTTCTCAAAAAAAAAATATATATATATGTATACGTATATAGACACACAGACAAAAGAGTGAAGGTGAATTAAGTTAACAATAAAGAAGCAAATATTTTAACCAGCATTCAGTAATTTGCACATACAACTAGGACAATGAATTATAGGATAATGAGCAAAGGAAACATAAAATGCTTAATGGCCCTGGTACTCAGTTCAGGCTGTAAAAACCTACTTTGAGTCATGTTTAATTGAAACATATGCTTTCCAACAGTTTGCACATTTGTTTTGAAAAGTTAACCTGCCTCATTTTTTACCTAAAAAAAAAAGATAGATTGAGACATACAAAACATGTATATAGAGCCTTTTAAAATACAAAATACTGCAATAGATGAATGTAAAATAGCCAGAATTCTATTTTTTTAATTCATAATTTTTCATTTAAAGAACTCTTTGTTGGTAACATCTCTGCCAAACTCTCTTTTCAGTATTCAAGTCAAATTTATGTTACTCCTACTAGCCTTCCATCCCTTCCAAAAGTAGTTGAAAAGCAGTCCAGGCCTCTGTTGATGGGCTAGTTTACATAAAGGGGACTACATTCCCAGAGTGTTCCAGCTCCAAATGAACATGAGTCAAGTTACACTTGGGGACTAAAGAGGTAAAGAAAAACAGTTTTATCTTTCTATAGGAATAGATTCTGATAATGTAGGACATCCACATGATTTCAACCTTCGCAGCCAGTTTAAAATTAAGATGCTGTAGTGCATGATAATTTTTGATAAAGTGAAGATTCAGTGTTGAGATGAAAATAGGAAAGAAACTCTATAAAGTAATTATAAACTCTTAAGTAACCAGACTACCAATATCCTTCACCTCATATGACAGGGTGTCCTGGAAAAGTTGGATGTAAATAGAAAAAAGCTAAAATTCTGCTTTAAAGGAAGTAGGGGACTGTGATCTTTAAAGGAATCTTGCTTTAAAAGAATTCTTCTGTAAACTGAATAACAATGCCCTAGTTCATCCATTCTATACTACAATTTACATGAATTTCTACTAGTTTATATGACAGCATGTCTTAAATATAGTTGGAATAACTTTGATTATCTGACTCCACAAATATATATTAGGTGCTGACAAACAAAAATAATGAGAAACAAAGATAAGAAGAAAAAGTCTATAATCAAAATGCCTAAAAATGTAATATCTGCAATCTACTGTAAGTATGAATTTTCTTTTTCAAAAAAGGAAGAGCTTATTTCACTTTTTGGTTTCTTCATTCAACCACAGCAAAAATAATTTGATAGATAGTTGCAGCCATTTGATAAGTTGCAGAAATCTTTATTCTTTTGAAAAACAATTAAGCATTTATCATGTAATTTTATAATTACTGTTTATACATTTAAAAAAAAGATACAATTTGAAGTTTTGGAAGCTATCAGCTAATATTTGTCTTTCAGTGTCTCTGATTATGTACAATTGTGATTAAAATCTGATTTTGCACAAGTAGTTGATGGTCATATAATGAGCAGCTATTAATTCTTTAAACCCATAAATACGACTTAAGAATAGTGCAATAATTAATGTCTTTTTGAAACACAAAGATAATTGAATCCTGTTATATGCCAATAAATGTGTAAAGCACGGAGAACCTCTGAGCAGTGACACATATTTTGAGAATTAAAAATGACGGGGCTAATGTCGGAAGTTTCTGTACCTAATTAATCCCTCAATTTAGCAGCAAGGTATTAATCTTAGGCTAGATCAGGATCACTGGTTACACTGAGAAAATGGATTGAGGGTTTCTAAATTCTAAGAATACTATAAGAATTATAGAATTACTTTTAAATATCAAAGTGGCATCAATTCCAGGGGAATTATTCCCAACATTAATGCTCTTCTCTTTATAACATCCTGCTTACTTACCCAGTCTCTGCTCGTGTTCCTCATGAGAGGGGACACCCTGTTCCTGAAGACAGACCAGTTTTGAGGAACTTGAGCAGTTAATTTTTCTGATTAATTTGAAATCTTTTTCTGAGCTTCTTCCCAATGTGTCAGCACAGCCAAGCAATAGCCCTCATTGTCGAAACTCTCCCACCTACCGCAGCTTGCTGTGTCACCCCAGCCCATTCTTTTCCCTCCTCTCTTTTTGAAGTTTGAAAAAGGGAATAGAAGTGACCTTGGGAGAACCTTTTCTAGACTAGTGGAACAAACATTAATAAAAGATGCCTATTTACTTTTTCCCTGGGGAAGTTCATCTATTGCACATATTTTTTTGTAAGTGAAAGAACCACTTCATAAGGTTAATTTGCAAAAAGCAATATAGCATAACGGTTAAGTGCCAACACACTGAGCAGAGGGCCTGGCTTCAAATTCTGGTTTTGCTATTTCCGAAGTGTGTGATCTTTGGGCAAGTTACTTACCCTCCTTGCGCTTGGTGTCCTTTCTGCTACTGAGATTTTAATTAGCTAAGGTGAAGCATTTGGAACAGTGTCTGACATATTGTAAATATTCAGAGTGAGTTATCAGTGTTTCAGAACGCATGGAGATGAAAAGAGGGAAGAATTAGGGGAGGAGAAAGGAATGAGAAGGAAGAGATGGTGTGGTAGAGTGCGGGAAGACCAATGTTCTGTCGATCATGGGCCTCACTTTCCTACCCAGCCTCATTCCTGAAACTGCTCATCCAAAGGTCTTATCCCAGAGTATGATGCTAAGCATGGAATGACCTAGAGCCCTGGGGACTGTACACGATGCTGGTCAGTGCTCAATGCCCTGCTGAATGACATCAAATATGTCTTGGCTGGCTTTTATTACATTCATTAAAAAAACATTTTTATGCTCATTTTTGTTTAGATAATACATTGATAGAATTTCAGATTCTAAAGGTATAAACAGATAGGGAAAAGTCTGTCCACTCTGTCCCCTAACCACCTAATTCACCGTTTTTGGTAGTCATCAATTTTATTAAATTTTCAAATAAGAACCTGTTATGAGGCCACCAGAAGATACTCACAGTTCTTTACTTCCAATTTCCCATTTTGAGACCTCTGGGACAGCAAAGAGGCAGTTTTGAGTTATGCTTTACAAACATGTCTTTGTTACCCATTTTTTTTTAGCCCTTGAAAGAGGGATAGTTATTCCCAGTGAATACATTTTGGAAATTAGATAAATCTTTCAAGGATGCTGCCCTGTTGAGTTAACTTGTCAAGGTTTTATGTATTTCGTGCAGACTGTATACATTATCTACACCGTAACAGAAAATGCTTTATGAAGAAAAATCAGATATGCTATATTTCATGTAGGCTCTGATCCATGAATTTGTCTTATACTTGTGCTTCATCAACGAAAAAAAAGCAGCCTGATACAGTTTTATCTATCAAACTTAGCTCCTTTAACGAAGTCCGAGGAGACCAAATCACATTATGTTGGTCTGATTTGACTTTTCCAGGCAGTATATAGAAGGGTAAAAGGTCTCTCATTCTATCAAACATGCCCTGAAAAATAAATCTTGTGATTTGTTCATCTATTCTCCATCTATCAAAACGAAACTAATAAACAGTCCCAGATGCAGTCGCAGAAAAATGGAAAAATAAAACCCACAATATATTTTTTTCTCCACACCAACCTAGTAGGAACTAATATTTACCAGAAGGAGTGCCGATTGTCTGTCTCCCCTCGCTCCATACTCCACTGACTTCAAGAATTAACCCAGGTGAGAGAGCAGAAGTGGTAGTCTTCTATTAGTAAAGCTTTGGTGGTACTTACTGGATTTAACCTGAAAGTGAAAATGGGGACATACACCGCACTGGTAATAGTGGCTTCCACCTATGAATTACTCTCTTCATGTTACTATAGGGGGAAATATTACTCTTTGTAATTTTGGTAAGTTTTGGCTTTATGACCACACATCTTACATGTTATTGATTTGCAGTGGAAATGGTTCAGGAATGAGCCATATATACAAGGCCATACCTTTTTAATGGGTGCGCAGGCATATTATGGCATGAGGCACTTAGCCATCGTTCTGAATGGATGTGGGTGTGTGTGTCACTTTCATGACTGACTGAATTGGGCTTTTACTCTGTTTCAATGATACACTATTTTCATTGGCTCCCCATCCTTCATGATGTCATTATGGTGTGGATGGCCAAGGTGATTCTCAGTTTACCAGAGTATTAGCCCAGAATGAAAGTGGAAGTGAACATTAGTAAGGACATTAATCCTGCTGTATGTCTATAGTGGGTTGGGGGAGGGCTCTGCTCCATATAACCACCCAGGGATCCAGACAATCAGAGGGTCCACCGTCTTGTGGCTGCACCACCTGGAACACACAGGCCCCTTAGTCATCACAGCAGGAGAAAATAACACATGGATATTTCACACCTGTTCTTGTGTGCTTTAGCCTGAGGCACAGATTTACCAGATTCTGTTGTCTAATCACTAATATAGTGTTGACACTTCCATCACTCTTATTGCATGAGGACCTCCTCTAGGAGACCACTCTCTCCTTTGAAACAACTCAAACCCATTCAGGCACAGCATTGAACTTAAACCCTCAGATTTCTTGGTGGTCCACAACAGTCCTTACGTTAGGTGTGAATGAGGTTCGTCTGGGTCTGGAGTCATAATATAGTGGCAGAAAAGGGAAAGAGTAACCACAATTAACACTCTTTTCTGGGAAGGAAGACTAGGAAACAGAGCAATCACTGATGTATACAATTTTGAAATCCCACTGGGCAGGCCCAATGGGGGTGAAACAATGTCAGCTTTTGCTGTGAGAATGATGCACTTAAAAAAAAAACCCTCAAAAATCTCAGTTGCTCAGAACAACAAATATGTATTCTTGCTCTAGGATATATCCAGGACCAGGAATGTTCCATGACTGGCACGAATTCTACTCTTTAGGAAGTGCTCCTTTATCCTTCGAACTCTGTAGTCCCTGACTTGGCCTTCTTGGCAGTTTTTCTATTTGCCCGTGTTCTTGGCCACCGCAGAAGCTGACATTGGGTAATATGCCCATCTTTGGGGCTGTGCAACATTTTCAGTCCATTTCCTGCTCAAGGGAGTTAGAGAACCCAAGTTGTTTTAATATTCAAGAACTCATAGCATTTTTTTTTTGTCCAAGCCTTAACTTCTTTACATTATAAACCCCACCAAATTTATTAGATAATCTATTTTGATTCCAGTCATTGACAAAGTCCAGGCACTACAAGTGTAGTTCTTTTTGAGATATATTTTACAGGCTTGTTACATATTTTTTCTTTGTCTCTCTTAATATCAGATATCTTAATATTAGATAGTGGATTTCTGAGAAAAAGGTATGCCCTTAATCTTGTCTTACACTTGAACCTCTTTACCCACTGTCAGGTTTCATTGGGTGCTCTACCCATAATGTGATTTTTCAGCTGTGGCTCTTTATGCATTAAGAGGTCTCAACATTGGGTGTATGAAGGCCAAACTTAGTCTGGTCTTTCCCAAATGTCTCAGTTCTAATGAGCCTGTCTTAATTTTATCTCTTCTTATTTGGGATTTCAAGGCAGTTGGCTTCCTGATACTGCAAAATCCTAACTTCTGGAATCCCTTGGTCATATTTGCTTGCAAACTGGTCAAGTTTTTCCTCTTCATTTTGCAATATCTTAATAATTACAGGGAGTAGCAACCAATCTTTTATCCAATGTCTTCCTCAAGACCACAGCTGTTCAACCACAGTACCAGTGATATTTGGGGTGGAAAATTCTTTGCTGTGCAGCCTACCCTATGCATTCTAGGAGATTAGCAACATCCCTGGCCTCTACCCATTAGCACTCTATCAGTGGCAATGATCAAAAGTGTTTCCAGACATTGACAATGGTCCTTGAGGGCAAAAATCACCATAGTTGAAAACTACTGTTCCAGAGCCACAGATTCATTAGATACATCATCTGCCTTGTGAGTAATACATAATAGGCATCATTTTATTTAATGTTTTATCATTACAGCCTCTGATATTATTTTCTTTGCTACTGACACATGACTGCCAAGCCAATGTGACATGTTTTAGGTTTTTGTTACACTCTATTTGCATTACTAATTAACATATCAGGCAGGGTGACTCCATGCATACCATAACAAGAGCTTATTCTACTCTTAGTTTAAATTTACAGCAGGTTGCCAGGATGGGGAAAGGATGTCTCTGGTCTACAGTCACTTAGGCTTATAGAGGCTGCACTATGTTAAAATCACACCATCTGGAACATTCAGCCTTTTTCAGAATATACAGCAGAACATCTGAAGAGATCTCCCCAAATAGTTTATGTTTTGCCTGGAAATAACACATGTCACATCCACTCACAGCTTGTTTTTCATGTGTCACTCTCTAACCACAATGTAGAAGTATTATCATGCCCCAAAGGAGAGGAGACTAAGATATTGCTAAGTACTAGTGATACTACCACAGCTTGTTAATGGTGGGATTATTTTGATCTTTATAGTTAACAGAGAGTAAAACTGACTTATATTGGGGCATGGGGTCTATGAGTTTTAACATACATATAGATTACTGGAACTACCATCACAATCAGGATAAAGAACACTCCATCACCCCCAAATTCATCCCTATATTGCCCCTTTAGAGTCCCACCCAATTACTAGCAATAACTAACCTGTTCTTTATCACTCTAGTTTTGACTATTCCCGAATGTCATATAAATGGAATCATATAGTACATAGCCTGCTCAAACTGGCTTCTTTGCCTCAGCATGCCTTTGATTCATGTATGCCATTGTGTATATCAATAGTATGCACATTTTCATTGCTGAGTAATATTCCATTGTACGGATGTAGTACAGTTTGTTTATTCATTCAACATTTGAAGGATATTTATGTTATTTCCAGCTCTGATGAAGAATACAGACCAAAAAATGGAGCTGCAGTGAACATTCATATTCAGGGTTTTTGTACGGATAGTTTTTTGTATGACATAACTTTTCATGTCTCTAGGATATAAATACCAAAGAATGGGATTGCCAGGCCACATGGTAAGACTATATTTAATTTTAAAGAAATTGCCTAAACTGTTTTCAAAGTGGATGTACCATTCTATTACCACCATGCATTAGTCAGCTTGGGCTGCCATAACCAAGTATAGACTGGGTGGTTAAACAACAGAAATTTATTTCTCACAGTTCTGGAGGCTAGGTTCTAGCAAGCTCAGTTTCTGGTGGGAGCTTTCTTTCTGGCTGCAGACATTTGCCTTCTCACTGTATTCCTACAAGGTGGGGGAAAGGGTGGGGATAGACAGCATGTGCAAGTGAGCTTGAGAGCTTTGTGGTCTCTTTTTATAAGGACACTAATCCTATTGAATTAGGGCCCCACTCTTATGGTCTCATTTAACACTGATTACTTCCTTAGAGGCCCCATCTCCAAATACAGCCATACAGGGGATCAAGGCTTCAGCATATGAATTTTGGGGGAATATATTCAGCCCATACTCACCAGAAATGTATGATAGTTCCAATTGGTCTACATTCTCCCGGCACTTGTTATTGTCAGCTATATAAAAAATTATTCATTCTAAGAGATGTGTAGTGGTATCTCAAAATAGTTCTAATTTGCTTTTCCCTAATGGCTGAGGATGTTGAGCATCTCTTCATGTGCTTATTTGCAATCCTAATACCCTCTTTAGTAAAGTGTTAATTTAAGCCTTGTGCTTATTTTTTGTTTTTAGTTCACTTTTTGTTACTTCTTTATTTTTGAGGTGGGAAGGAAGCAAGTCTTCTAGTAAGAGATGGAAATCCTTTACATCTTTGTATCTGCTCTAGGTTCAAATATTTCTGGATATTTGAAAGAAATAATCAACTTTCAAATGCTTTTTGTTAGTATATCTTTGTCGAGGCTGTGCTGTGGTAGGGATGCCGTACCACAGTCCCTCAAATCTGTTGCCACTGTACTTCCTTTCTCTGTTTTCTGAGACTTGCTGAAACTTATCCGTAAATCTTGCTTCTGTTGTTCCCTCTCTATTTTCTAGGCCATAAATGGAAAAATAAAGGGTAAGGAGTCCAGGTCCTGATTAAAAACATATGTGTCACTCAAAATGGATTAAAGACCCACATATAAGACCTAAAACCATAAAACTCCTAGAAGAAAACATAAGCAATATGTTCTTGAATATCCATATTAGTAATTTTTTCCTGGAGAAAAACAAAAGTAATAATAAATAAGTGGGACTACATCAAACTAGAAAGCTTCTACACAGTAAACCATCAACAAAATGAAAAGGCAATCTACTGTATGGAAGAATATATTTGCAGATGATATATGTGATAAGGGCTAGCATCCAAAATATTAAAAAACCTCATATAATTCAACACCAAAAAATAAAAATTAAAAATTAAAAAATGGGCAGAGGACTTAAACAGACATTTTTCCAAAGGAGACATACAAATGCCAACAGGCACATGAAAAGACATTCAACACCACTAATCATAAGGGAAATACAAATCAAACCACAGTGAGATATCACCTCATACTAGCCAGAGTGGCTTATATCAACAAGACAAGAAATAACAAGTATTGGCAAGGATGTAGAGAAAACGGAACCCTTGTATGTTGTTGGTGGGAATGTAAATTGGTGCAACCACTGAGGAAATCAGTAGGGAGGTTCCTCAAAAAACTAAAAATAGAAATAACATAGGACCCAGTAATTCCACTTCTAGGAATTTACCTGAAGAAAAGAGAATCCCTGATTTGAAAAGATATATGCACCCCTATGTTTATCACTGCATTATTTATAATAGCCAAGATATGGAAGCAACTTAAATATCCATTGATAGATGAATGAATAAAAAAGATACAGTACATATTTACAATGGAATACTACTCAGCTACAAAAAAGAATGAAATCTTGTCATTTTACAACATGGATGGACCTAGAAGGTATCACTGAAATAAGTCAAAGACAAATACCATATGATTACACTTATATGTGGAATCTAATAAAAAAGTAGAAATCTATTCATAGATAAAGAAGACAGACCGGTGGTTGGCATAGGGGAGGGGGGAGGAGGATGGATGAAGTAAGTGAAGGGGAAAGAAATTAGTGGAAATGTTTGATGTCTCGATCTGGATGATGGTTACATGAGCGGATACACATGTCAAATTCATTGACCTATACACTAAGATTTGTGCATTTTATTGTATGTACCTCAATAAAAAACACACAAAAAGGAAAAACCCTACATGTGATTTTTCAGGCCTGACCCTAGGCAAGGACAAGGGCTTTACCTAGCAGGCTCCAGCAGGAAACCGACCTTCCCCACACCAGACGTGATGCACAGCCAAGGTTGCTATCACTGAAGGGGGCTGCAGGCAAGGATTCAGGATGTGCTGGCTGGTCATGCTCTTTCACGTGTTTGCGTTCCTAGCCCTGGTATCTTCATTCCCAGGTCTCTTTATCTGACAGTCTTCCTCAGGCACCTCTGCTAAGACCTCCTTATGGGGAAGGAGGGAGGAACCTTGAAGACAATTTTACCCGCTCTGTCTCAGTACCCACTCTTTCTCCACTCCTAGCCCTTCCCTTGAACCCAACCCATAACCTCAGAGTCCATGAAGCTTCCAAAACCTTGTGCCTGACTCACTCAGGTGTAAGATGACCTCCCCCTCTGTGTTGGCCCACCTGACCCCCGACTGATGCGATGTTAGCTGAGGAAAACCAGAACAGGGACCCTCAGTGCTCCCTCCAGTATTAGACTCCTGCTTGCGCCATGGTAGTCGTGGCTAAAGGCTTAACTCTTTCATTTTTGACTTGTGGCTCTCACTGGCTACTCGGACCCCTGAGAGCTCAGCTTCCTCTCTCCCTTCCAGTTCAGCTGAGCTCAGGACAAAAGGAACTCACCGGGAACTGAAAAGGGACTGGAAGCTGCGGGTCCCGCTGAATGCCTGTGAAGCAGACTCACGGGTCAGTTTTAGGGGAAGAGGAAGGACAAGTGACCCCAGCAAACAATATGCCCACATTTTTATTTCTCAAACTTGACTTATTTCTCCTAAATTCTAGCTTTCCTAGTTGCTGTCTTTGGCAAGCTTCCCCAAGGTAGGAAATGATTTTGTAGTGATGTCTGCTTAGATGTCTACCCCATCATACAATAGTTGTGCTTTTATTTCATGAAATTATACAAATAATATAAACATGAATACAAATATGCCACCTGGCATGCATACGCGTGTGTTTGATAAACAACTGATTGACAATAAATGAATGAATGGCCAGATAATCAAAGAGGGACGTCGGTTTTGCGTCTTGGAATATGAGCCGAGATTAGCAGTGAGCACAGTGCGTGTGGTGATTGTGGAGTCTGACGGGGGAAGGAGACGAGGAACCGAACAGCAGGTAGTAGGCAGGAGAGGAAAAATCACAGAAAGTAAAAAAGGCAATACCTTCTGTTTTTACCTCAAAAAATCAATTCTCTGTCTCCTGATTGATGTTCCAGAAAGCTTAATATGCTTCTGAAGAACAAGACCAGGACATTGGAGAATGTCCCCAGCACTACCCTGCTGAGTGCCTCCAAGTCTAGTTTGAATGAAATGAAAAAAAAATCAAAGTATAGATATGTTTCATTTCCAATGGAAGCTAAAAGGTTTTTTCCCTTCATTTTTTTTTCTACATAAAATTTTTACCCTTTGAAAAAACCAATATGACACCTGGATCCACCCTAGTCTTTCCTTTCAGTAAAAAAGAATTTTGACTAATGTTATCCTGGATATTTTATTGTCTTGTCAACAGCAACATGGTAATTGGTAGGAATGTCTGAAAATCAAAGCCTTTCAGAAATGATAGGCTTGGTTTAGTTCCACTGGCATGGCTCTCATTAAATCAGCAAGGACTGTGCAAATATAAAGATTCCCTTATTCATCACTGTAACACCCTCAGTGAGCTCCCCTGAAAATGCACATGACAGATCAGGTAGGCAATGCTGTTGCACAAATAAAAAGAAAATAGAAAATGAGAGCAAGATAATAGAAAATTTACCTTACAGAAATCATCAAGTGATCATTACTTGAATATATTATGCCTTTTACATAATTTGAAATTTCTGTATTTAAGAGCCTTGGAAGAATAAACACACGTTTCATACAATGGTTAAAGATTCTGAGTTAAAGCTGAAAGGAATCCCTCTTCATTATTATCTGTTAACATAGGTCCATTGGATTACTTCGGGCAAGAATACTCAAATAATCTCACTTCTAGAGACTGAAGTCGATTTCTGTCTCCATGGCCACCACCATCACTATTCCACTTCCCATCACGCCCATCCCCACACACATTGCCACTGCACTACAGACTGAATGTTTGTGTCTACCTCAAGTTCACGTTAAAATCCTAACGCTCATTGTAATGGTGAGGAGGGAGAGCCTTAGGAGGTGATTAGGGGATGAGGGCAAATCGCTCGTGAATGGGATTCCAGTCCTTATGAAGGAGACCCCAGAGAGCTCCCTGACCCCTCTGTCATATGAGGACACAGAAGGCAGCTACCTATGAACCAGAAAGCAGATCCTCAGCAGACATCAGATCTGCCTGTGCCTTCATCTTGAATTTCCTAGCCTGAAAAACAGATGTTTGGTTTATACTTTAGGCCATCCAGTCTATGGTATTTTTGTTATAGCAGCCTGAATGGACTAAGGCATGTGTGTAGCCTTATGTGTGCATACACACACAGACTCACATACCAAAAGTGAGGATATACTGTACAGAAATCTCTCCAGAAGTGGAACAGTATTGTGTCCCTGACAAGAGGACTGGAGGGAGAAGATCCATGATTAATAGAGGTAGATGAGGAATAGAAAAGGAAACAGGTAAGAGGGGGGAGGAGAGAAAAACATGAGACAATGGGGAGAAGTTGTGACAGGACAGATGCATGAGGAGAGAGAATGACGCACAGAGGAGGAAGGTCAGAGTGGGATCTAGAGATGGGTCCAATAGAACATGTACATAAGATCCCAAGTGTGCCTTACTTTGCTATGAAATAAGGAGTCCATTTTAAATCTCATCCAGTGGAATATAATTACTGGAGGAACAAAAGGCATTTTAATCTATAAAACCATTTTAGAGATTAATGGCTGAGAAAGGTGAGTCAAGGCACACGTTCGGCCCTTATAAGTACAGTGGGGTTCAAGACATGAGGAGCGAGTTTGCATGATAATATTGGAAAGTTAAGAATACCCATCCTCAGCCCTAAGAGTCCTATAAGCCTGGAGATCTAATGGATCTCTAGAATAAATGATATGGAGCATGTTGACAAGGCTTGGTGGTACGCTACCCAGGAAAGGTGACTAAGACTGGAATGGATCCTTATAAAAATCTAAGAGTAAAACTAACATGTTTGGAGTCTCTTAAAGGAACTAAAATGCCCTTAGGGAGATCCTCTGTATCTGGCTTTCTAGTGGAAACAGCATGGATGTGAAGGTGTGTGAGCATTCTGCAGTGAAGGCAAAGTCAAGCATCGCCCTAAAATGAGACGCCAGACCCAGCACAGAGGAACACAGGAAGCGAGGTGGATGGAGCTCAGGCCTTGTGACTACAGCAAGACAGTCGGCTTATTTTGAGAGTTCTCCAGAAGGATGGTGCAAACTCAAAACTATTTCTCCTTTTATTATTATTGTGACCTGTTCCTTTGATCAATCTGTTGTAATTCAAAGCAGCCTAGAATTCAGAGATTCCCAGCCCAGACTATACTTGTAACAACACAGCCAGGAGTTAAATCAACTCATGTAACAGGAAACTTGTGCTCAGAGTAAACTACTTCACAATTTAAAATAAGCCAGCATGAAAGAGAAAATCATCATTGGTTCAGAGACAATAAATAATTCAGCTCTCTTCCAGAAAGAAGCCAGTTTTTATTTAAGACCATGTTTGCTAGTTGAGCTATGGGAAACTGTATCATCATGCTCAGAAAGCTGGTAATCTTATTTTAAAAACTGAAATTCATATGTCACTGCATTTCCACACAGACAAGAACAGTTGATTTTGGCCCAGAACTTGATGCTTTATAGTTTTTCAGCTCTGTGATGTGGAAGTGTCTACTCCTATTTATGTGACTTGGACTTAGAAGTACCCTATTTAGTTATTTGGTTAAGTTCTGTTCTTTCCTCTAACAAATTGCTGCTTGTAACATTCGGTTGGCAAAGCTTTTAGCAACCAGCGTTCTCAGATATTGGAAATTCACCCTTGCTGGGCTCAGACACGTTTAGGACTATGACTCATGGACGTATAAAGTACACTGAAAAGTAGATTGGGTTAGGCTACCGGATGCTGGATGAACATGAGCATCTGAGGGATTCACTGACTCACAGCCTGAAGCATGTGACATCATAGTAGAGAGCTGAGGAACAGCTAGAGCAGAGAGAATGTGCTAGTATGTGGCAGTCAAGGACAGGGTGACTTAGTCTGAGCAAACTGCTGCCTACAGCATAAGAGCGCCATTCTTCAAACAGCAACAAGGCCCATAGCATAGTCATAAGCAAAAGATATTAGGACAATGTTTTAAGTCTTATCAGTATGACA
The DNA here is from genome assembly GCA_032199065.1 of Smutsia gigantea. Classification (NCBI taxonomy): domain Eukaryota; kingdom Metazoa; phylum Chordata; class Mammalia; order Pholidota; family Manidae; genus Smutsia; species Smutsia gigantea. The sequence goes on along the minus strand of JAVSCE010005130.1, from coordinate 588,614 downwards.
TGGTTTTATGTCAGATATTATCTAGTTAGCTATTCCTGTGACTGGGTAGAAAAATCATTAGTGCATTGTCTTCATATTCAACAGAAGGGGTTTAGGTATAGAGCAGGACACACACAAATATTACAACCGTCATATGGTCATAACTCGTATTTGAGGGGAAACAAAATTGGGATTGTGAAAGAGAGATCCATGCCCAGTGAAATGGATTAAACAAAACAATTGTTAAATTATGAGGGAGCTTTACAGGTTGTTTTTGTGCTATGGGTTCCAAAGAAAGCTTATAATTAGGGATCTCAGTAGATTGTAAAAATGTCCACCAGTTATTTCCCAGCCTCTCTCTGGTCCCTTGACAGTGCTGTCTGCTGGCTCCAGACCCTGTGGTCTGTCTGGCAATTTGCTTGGGTCAGTGTGACTCTAGCAAACAGGACTGTGAACAAAGACGTGGGATGTGTTTGCACGTTGGGTCTTGCTCTAACTGGAACCCTGAGACTGTGAAGAAGTATAGAACTAGAGCACTGTATGAAGACACTACACAAAGCAGAAATGAATCATCCAACTGGGGGCCTCCCAGACCAATAAGATGCCAACTGCCAGACATATGAGGTGAGTGAGGCTGTCAGACTCACTCAGCTGAGCTGGCCCCGAGGAACTGCCTAGCTGATCCACAGAATCATGAAAAAACAATTGTTATTTTAAGAACTAAGTTCAGGTATGTTTTGTTATGCAGCCAAAGCTTACCATTACATGCTCACTGTAATAACAATAACAATATTAATAGTATTTACTAACAATTGAGGGGTTATCATGTGATGTGTCAGGCACTATACTAGCTGATTTATATATATTATTTCTAACCTTTAAATAAGGTAGATGTTCCTAACATCATTTTACAGGGGATATGATTTACGTTGTGAGATATGAAACTAGTAATGCAGATAGTAAATAACAATGCCAGGATTCATCTCGACATTTGCCAGTCTACGAGGACCATGCCCTTTGCATTTTGCAGGATGCTGATGGAGGCTCCTTTTGAGTGGGGGGATGGAGCACAGATATAGTGCCGCTGTTCAGATTTACTCAAAGTGGTGAAGTGTTTCACATTCAACTGGATTATACTCAGAATTTCTTCATTTGTTAGTGCCTGACTATGCAAAATATTTCCAATGAACCTGTCTTGAATTGATGAGGAAAGAGCTGAAATGCGTTTCACAGCAAGCTGGTCTGTTCAACTCATTTGAAAATAATGACGATAATAGAACAGGATATTGTGTGACAAAACATGATTTTAAATCCTAATTTGAGCTACTCATTAGAATATGTGACCTTGTCAAATTCCCTACAATCTTAATTACCTTAGTAGAAAATGGAGGTGATAATGCTTTCCTCACAAAATTTTAACACAAGATAATGGAGTAATGTTAAAAATGAAAAAGGAATTAACATAATTGGCCCATAAAGGTCTTCTATAAATCCTAGATTTTATGAATTATTGGCTTAAAATTGAAATATTTTTAATGTAAAATATGCAATTCATTACTGGCCATATGAGCACATTTCATATTGCATCCAACTATTTTTTTTCAACCAGAGTACAAACTGTCATATATAACAAAATATTTTCCTTCTAAGTTTGTGTATCAGATATAACTTCTTCCAACATATATGTTAATGACTTAAATACTCGATTTGCTATATACACAGTTTTTATGAATTCCTATTTCTGAATTTATTGTTCATTACAGGAAATATTTTTAAATATTGCATTTTTCTAATTTAGCACTTTGGCATAATATTTTGGAAAAAGTTCTAAGAATATATTACAACAAATGAAAACACCTTAGCATCTTGAATTTGGGAGTTTAAGCTTAAATGGAAATTTTGTTTCATCACCCAACACTAGCTGGGGACCCTAAGAAAATTCTTCTTTGTTCAAACCACTTGCAAGTTGGTCAGGGACAAGGTAGTGCCTCTCATACCTCTGCCCCTAACACAGGCTGCCTTGCTACCCTACCTTTTATTCCAGGGGGTATGACTGTCCAGGACTGTTAGGCAGCATTAATTCAAAAGTGATGAGTGAAGGACTTCAGGCCACAGTCACGTCTCCCATGTTGGGAAACACACAAGATTTCTGCAAAAGATTTGAGAACATTCCTTATCTGTCATCTACAGCCTATAAATGGGCATTTGAAACAAGAGCAACCCAACAAACTGAATTCTCATTAAGGAAAAAGACTTTTTGCCTTCTCCTCATAGTGTTTCTCACTGCTAACATGGAAGAGCTAGGGCATAAGAGGAGTGTCATACTCTCCTCCCTCAGGAAGTTTTCTCTAGCATGGCCAACGCTTGAGTTGAGGAGGTCATAGGAGATGAAACAGAGGTTTTGTACTACCTTAGTTTTTAATACTAGACCTAACTAGATAGCTGTTATATCTATATGGTGGAGGACGGGGAGCAGCCATTACACAAAAATAAAATTGTTTCATATCTTTCTATCATGATATCAGACCTTTTACTCAACTGATGAAATTTGATTATTAGAAATTAGAGCTCTATTAAGTCATGAGGCCATTTTTCTCCTCTTTTATAGCACAGTTTAGCAATATTTTCCAGCTTCTGTGCTTCACTCTATAGTGAGAACTATCTAAACCTCTTTTGGAGAAAGTGCTTCATGGATTCTTAAAGCAAGTTATTTTTCTTATAAAGGTCCAGGGCTTGGATTATTTAGGAGAGGAGAGAATAAGCAGGAATAAAAATTATTACTCACTAGACTTATTTCTTTCAAATAAATAGCTTTATTTTAAGGAAATAAAATGATTTTTCGATAGCAAATTTAAGAAGGAAATCACAGTAACCCACCAAATCAATCCATTTGTGACTGTTTTAGAAAGTTGGGTCTCCATTTTTAAGTCTAAATCTCATTATGAAAGTCTGTCAGAATATGCCCTTTACCCTGTAGGTAATAATGAAATAAAAAAGCCCACTTTGGTTGTTCCATATCTTGGATGTTGTAAATAATGTGGCAGTAAACACAGGGGTGCATATATCTTTTCGAATTCGTGATTTTGTTTTCTTCAGGTAAATTCCCAGAAGTAGAACTACTGGGTCATACCATATTTCTATTTGTAGTTCTTTGAGGAACCTCCATATTGTTTTCCACAGTGGCTGCACCAATTTACCTTCCCACCAACAGTGTAAGAGTGTTCCCTTTACTTCACACCTTTATCAACACTTGTTGTAAATTGCTTGTTGTCTGTAAATTGCTTTGGGCAGGATGGCCATTTTGATAATATTGATTCTTCCTAGCCATGAGATGGGATAGATTTCCATTTATTTGTGTCTTATTTAATTTCTTTCATCAATATCTTATAGTTTTCAGAGTATAGGTCTTTCATCTCTTTGATTAGGTTTATTCCTAGGTCTTTTAATCTTTTTGATGCAATTACAAATGGAATTGTTTTCTTGATTTCTCCTTATGGTAGTTTATTGTTAGCATACAGGGATGCAACAGGTTTCGATATATTAATTTTGTATCTTGAAACTTTGCTGAATCCATTTATTAGTTCTAATAGTTTTTTGATCGTATGCTTAGAGTTTTCTACATATAGAAATCTGCCAATAGTGACAGTTTTACTTCAGTCATTTCTGTTCTCCTGCTAAGGGTGCTCAGTCACTTTTTAAATTTTCAGATATTTTTCAGTTCCAGAATTTCCATAGATTCTTTTTTGTAGTACTTATTTGTCCACTGAGATTTCCTATACTTATTACATTTTTTTTCCTTCACATCTGTGAACTTAGCTAAATAGCTTTAAAATTCTTGTTTGCTGAATTCAACACGTGGGTCATCTCAGAGTCTTTCTCTGTTATTGGTTACTCTCTTTTCTCTTAAAAATGAGTTGTATTTCCTTATCTCCTTGTATTTTGAGTGTTTTGGGTTTATATCCTGGATATTTTGAATGGTTTGAGTGGAGACTATGGATACTATCATATTGCTTTGCTAAATCTTGATTTTTTTAATAATAGCTTTTTGGTTAGATTCAAACTAAAAACTCCATCTCTTGGGTAGGAGTTAAAATAACATTTCGGTTCTTTAAACATTAATTATCCTGCTTGGCATCTTCCCCCTACATATGTATAGTTCAGAAGTTAGCCAGAGATTTGGGCAGAGTTTATACAAAGAATTTGAGGTTCTATCTCTCAGCATCTCTTCTTCCCAGATTCTTCCTCACTTTGCAGTAATTATTGTTGCCCAAAGTCGATCCACTCATTCACCATCCTGGGAAGACTGTGGGTTTTTATCAGACTTCTAGTTATTCAACTGAAGCTTATTCTTAGGCTAAAAGCCATAAACATGGGAAATACTTCTTGAGGCCTTTGTCTTCTTGCAAGTGTTGATTCCTTTCCAGACTCTACCTGCTTTTGTTCACTGTCTAATGCATTCACAAGACTGTATTTTGGTTTTTCATTATTATCCGAGGAAGGGATCAACATAGTTAGGTCATCCTGGAAGCAAAGGCATCTCCACCAAAGGTTCTGCCCCTGCATAACATGGGTCTCCATTTTCCAAACTTCTGATAACAGTTTCCTACCAACATATGCACACTGAACGAATGCCCCATATTTTAGGTTTTTGCTATGGAAGCATCTAACTTTATGGTAGAAATTTCTGTATTAATTAAAATAATACCAGACTCTGATAGATAACCTACCACTTTGGTAGGTTAACACAATTTTAAAGCTTTTTTTTTTCATGTAACAGTCCAATGTGGCTCTTCTTGTTGGGTGGTTTCCCTTGAAGTGAAAAACCATGGCCCCAGACTGCTGCCTGCATGTGGATCTATCATATTGAACATGTCCCTGGAAGTTCATCTCTATTCCAGCCAGCTAGTGAGGCAAAGCCATGGAGAATTACATGGAGACATCTGGAAGTGGTATACACTTTTTCTGACAACATTCCAGTGCTTAAGACTTAGTTTCATGATAAAATTTAACTATAAGGAAAGGTGAGAAATGCAGTCTATGTCACCAGGAAGAAAGGAGCATGGATTTGGTGAACAGATAGCCAATCTTTTCCAAAACAAATGGGTACTCTTTTATTGCTTATATCCTAGTGTATGCTTAGCTTTTCAGTGGGGATTCCTCAGCTGTTGTTCATTCCAGCTACTGTTCACTGGCCGAGGTCGTTGTCCCCCGAAGAGGGTATCTCAGGAGAATCGTCAGTGAAGGCCAGGCTGGAGTGGAAGGGTACCTGAGCACACCTCTGCATTGTGTGAAGTTAAGCAGACATTTAGTAAAGCCACAACTACTGTGAATTACACTGTTTGAGGAAGGGTTAAAGAAAGGGAGGAAAGTGTGTATAAGAAACCCAAAGTATGTGGCTTTGGTTAAATGCTGAGATTTGAGGGGATGAATCAGTGACTTAAAAAAAGATACACCTCTAGGGGGAGAATGAGCATCCTGGGAAGCTGTGTCCAAGCTATGAACTTGACCCAGTATACTCTCCTTCAAAGCCCAGGGCTGGCGTGCCTTTTTGGGAGCCAGTTTTGTTCTTGGAAAAGGACCAAACCACCAGTCTAAGAATAGATGAAGCAGTTCATACTGTTAGCTATTATATATATATGTATATGTATATCATACTCACAACCTCACATGGGTTGCTTTTAGGGTGCCTGATTATGTCTCAGACTTTCTGCAATTTGACTCTACCTTGCAACTAAACTATAAAATTACAAAAAGGGGAAAAAAAATAACCCCATAGTTTTTTATTATGATATTTAGAAATCATGTCAAATTTTACTGAGTATCTTTTATGACATCAATATAGTGGCAATGGAAAGGAAAATCCAGACATTGACTAGTTTATTTTCTTTTGTAATTTTTAAAATTACAAATACCCTTATTTTCCTCAAGAACATATTGGATAGTATAATCTAATAGAATGCATGCTAAATTTTTAAAGAGAACTAAATCCCGTGACTGCATATATTTTTCCTATTGTTCTTAAGAGATTTGGAAAAATCCTGATGTGCCTATAAATCTTGTTAATTTGAGTGTTCCTTGTTAACTGAATTGGCTTAATGCAGAAAGAAAACTTACAGTTTTATGCTGAGTTGCTCTACTGTCATCAAAATTGAGGTACTTGCTAAGGGCAAATGTTTTGGAAATTGTGAGAAGTTGAAGAAATAGTAGCTTCTGCCATTTGAAAAGTTCATAGTTAAAAGAGGAAATGAGAGAGATAAAAGGGCATAAAAATATTAATGTAAACCATTGAACTATCAACTAATCATTATCCTGGAATAGAGTTAAACAAAATGCTGAAGGAATCATGTGACAACTGCGAAGGAGCAGAGAAAGATTCAAGTAGTGAAGAGTTTACAAGGCCGGAGAATTTTCAGTCTGTAGATACAGAGTGAGCCTAGTTAACAGATACACATATACACAAGATGTTCTGGAGAGGAATGGAGAGCATTGTCCTGGATGGGAAGAGTCCTTTGGGGTCAGAAGCCTTGAACAAAAGCTCTGTGCGGGCTCCCTGGTTCGTGTGGGACGGCTCTGGTGGGCGGAGGCAGAGCACAGGAAGGGTCCTCACAGGGTGAGGGCGGAATGCGAGGAGACAGAATGAGCTGGGGGGACTGAGAAAGGAAGGAAGAGAAAACTGGAAGTAATCATGAACATAACATCGAATTCCCCTCATGTGATAAAATGGTTTTGGGGTTGCATGGCATTAAGTTTGAATCCTGCCCCTGTTCATTTACCCAGTGTACAATTTGGAGCAGATTACCTCAGTTTTACTGAGCCTCAGTTCCTCATCTCTATAATGGGGGTAATGAAATATCTTGTGCAGGGTTATGAGAGTTTCAACTATGACAATTAAGTAAACAACCTAGTATGCTGTTTGATGTGCAAAAAAAACCTCAGTAAGTGGTGGCACATTCTTTTTATAAATGGTAGGGGTTCTATGCCCAGGGATAGAGTGACTGGATTGGTGTCATGCCGGAGTTAGTCTCTGTGCAGTGAGCCTTTCTGAGCTCTGCATCATGCATATAATTTGAATAAAGAAATATACTCTTACCAATAATTTAATGTCTTACGGCCCTTACCCTTTATGGGATGAAAAAAAAATTAGTATAAATAAGTAAATAAATACATAACTCCTCCTGTGGATTTTAGAGCTGGAGGATATGCTAGAGGAAGAGCCTAATTAAAGTCACTGAAGCCTCAACAGTCAATCAGCTATAGACAGAGAAGGAAGCAGGGGAATAAAAAGAGGTACAGGAGAGAAAAGGGGAGAATACAGCTTCTAAGAGTGATGAGTGAACTCCGAGGTCATGGTTCAGTGGGCTGTGGAGCAGCTTGTAATTTCTACCTCAATTTCTCCCAAGAGCAATAGTTTTACAGTCCCACCTCACCGCTATCTCTGTAACTGAACATTAAGGCCATAATGGATTGTTTCAGCCAACTTCCGGTAATGAAAACAATTTACCAGTTTGTAACGTGCTATGGTTTACAAAATGCCTTCGGAACTATTATCTCATTTGATTCCTATAGCAAACTAGGTAATATATAGACCTGATATCTTCATAATTGTAAAATTATCATTTATGGAGAAAAAGGCAAATGAGAATGTTTAAAAGCAGCAATGCTGTAATACCCTGAAAATTTACCCTCTCTTGGTCTATTTGCATAGTATATAAGAACTACCAAATCCAATTTACAATTTTGAAAGACATAGTACTTATGTTGAGTTTTCTATCTTTAAAAATATATTTCTCCTTTGCCTTCACATCATTTAGCAAAAAAAGATCAAGAGCAAAACACGATTATCTGAGCTAGAATTCATCTCAGATTCTTCACTGCCATCTTATACTCATGATAGCAAGTCTTCTCCTTATGTTTACACTATTTTTATTTTTTTCTTATGTTTGCTTTAAAATATACCACTCAACATACTTTGGTGTGGGACCTAACTGACACATGTAAAAGTGAAGGTAGAAAAACACAAAGTGAAAGATAATGAAGGTATGGTTGACGTTTGGAGTGGGGGAGGAAGAAGAGATATGCCTCTGCCCTCCTTGCTTCAGATACCTCAGTTCTCCTGTATATCTCTTTCAGATCATTAAGAGTTAGTCTATACTAAAGAGATGAGAGATGTAGGAACTATAATTTAAAACCCAAACAAAGTGTTACAACTTTGGGAAACTTGTTTAACCTCTGAGGTCTCATTTTCCTAACCTGTAAAATAGTGATACACAGTGTCTATTACAATAGATGACTACAGTGTTTACTGCAGAGGGTTATGGGAAAGATTTAATAAATAGTACATGACAAACATCTAGAATACTAGCACAAAATAAGGGTTAAATAGATGTTGCCTCTTCTTTTTATTATTATTATTTTTGCTATTACTACCATTATTTATCATTCTTTAATAAAAGCTACAATTAGGCACATGATAAGCTTGACCATTTGCTGCCTAATAATCCAAGGACTGACATGGTCCCCTGGATTTATAATTTCTTGACAGCCATCCTCTTTCTCAGGACTGGCTTCTTTTAAGAGAACAAAACAGTAACATTCAGTAGCCATTTCTCAGGTATTTGAATCAAAAGAAGCCAAGATTTCCATAAGCTGTTTAGACATCCTGTGAAATTTTAAGAATCTCATTTTAGCTCTTTATTATAAATTGACATGTTCACAGCCCCTGTAATTCAATAATCACTGACAACAAGATACTATTCAACTATATAGCTTCCTTGTTACTTCAGCTGATAAGATAACCATGTTTGTGTTTAACTTCTTCATGTTCATGTTAAGAGCTACACTAGTAAGTGCTTTTTTATTTGATGCTACAAGCATAGGGTTATTCTGCAAGCACTTCTGTTACCAGGTTGTCCTCCACCATTGACCAGTCTGTTTTTTTTTAAAGAATGCTTTTTGAGATTTTAATTGTAGATTCTGAATTCAAATGCCTAGTGCTAGCAAGCAAGTAATTTCCAAACATTATATGAAGACAGTTCTAACTACTGTGTATGCAACATAGTGACTGATTACAGCACTTGTAAATTTAGGGGTCATTTGGTGAATGCTGGAATAAGAAAACCATGCAGTGGCTGCAGGTCACTGAATTGATACCTTTGTAGAAAACTGACTGCCAGAGAGGAACTTAGAGCACAGGTACTGTCCTACTGCAAACACCATCGGCACTGTCCATTAATGAAGATCTCGGGAAGCCTTGCTAACTTGGACAGGGCTCAAGACCATTGTGCTGGTCACTAGAGCAGCTGGACTTGAAAGTGTTAATTTCCTAATAGGTTCTGGAGCTAGCTGAATGACTGAACCTGCCTTACATTTTATCTCTCAGAGAGAGATCCAGAGGGCAAACCCAATTTAGATAAAGTTGTTTTTTATGATGCCTGTGTAATGTTATCATTAAAAGAAGAACAACTAAGACAGCCTGTGGCTGGGTCGAGGCTTAATGCACATCAGATAATATCACGCTGACCTAGTAGTTGCCACACTCTGTGGCCTTTTCTAGTCTTTCCCATATTTACCTTTTCTGAAGCATTTGGCCCAAGTTAACTACCTTCTCTTACATGGTGCTCTCCTTTCCTTTGATACTTTCCACACCTCACTCTTGCACACTTGGGTTCAGTTTCTCGTTCCCTGACTGATTTTTTCAGTCTTTCTCAGCTTCTTATCTCTTCTGCCTGCCACCTCCACCCCACATCACATGGATATTTTTTCATCCCCCTCTTCCTTATTCCAGGGGAAGGGTATGGCCTGAATGTTTGTGTCTCTCCCAGGTTCATATGCTGAAGCCCTAACACCCAAAGTGATGGTGTTTGGAGATGGGCCCATGGGTGATAATTAGATGAGGGCATGAGGGTGGAGCCCCCATCATGGGATTAATGTCCTTATAAGAACAGGAAGACATAGAGCTCTTTCTCTGTATATCTGAAACAGAGAGGTCATGGGCCACCTGTAAGCCAAGAAACAGGTCATCACCAGGAACTGCATCTGCTGGCACCCGGTTCTTCGACTTCAGACTCCAAAACTGTGAGAAATAAATGTTGTTCAAGCCACCCAGTCTAAGGTATTTTGTTGTAGTCACCTAAGCTGACTAAGACAGGACGGAAATTGTATTTACTTCCAGCTTCAGTTGTCAATTTGATGGGATTACTCCCCATTGGAAACCACCCAGATTCCTAGTTCCAGCTGCCTGCAGGGCTACACTGGCACTTCAGAGTCAACAGTCCTAAACAGATCCTATTAGTCCCACATCTCTGGTTCCCTAACTTGATTCCTGGGATTATTAGACTCCTTTTAACCCAGATGCAAAAGTCTAGATGCTGCTATAACGTTTACTCTTCTGACCCATTATTCTTTCCTCCTACCTCATCCAATCAGCTAGCAAATATTGTTGAGTATATAGGGGACTGATTTCATGCAGTGAACATGTAATTTCTCTATAGAGTTCTAATGTCACTTTTGAGCTCACAACTTACTTATTCTGGTGATGGGGGTGGGTGAGAGGGGGTAGGAAGGGTACTTAAAATTGTCCATTTACAGTATATAATCTCTCCCAGTTTGAAGCAGTTCCTTCAAGTTCACAGCAGTCACTTCTGCAGACCTGATCAGCCTTTCCAGGTTTCATTCTTTCTCTTTCCTAAGAAGTGGTCTTGGTGTAACAGAGAAAGTCTTTAAGAATATTGTCAAATAGAGGATTAAAGATGGCGGCATGAGAGGTGAGACAGAGGCTTCCTCCTAAAACTGCATATAATGCGAAAATATAATTAATAAAACTACCCCTCAAAGAGCAACAGGAAAGAGGACTGTGCCAGACTGCATACACCCGGAGAAAAGAGCAGACCTCATGGAACTGGGTAACACACCAAAGCTGTGGCCCAGCAGGACCCAAGCCCTTCCCTGACCCCAGCTCACAGGTGGGAGGAAGAGAAATGGAGCAGGGAGGGAGTGGAAGCCTGGGACTGCTGAATACCTAACTCCGGAGATCTGCTCTGGGAGCACAAACCTACATTTCATGGTGCTTGCATGGTACTCTCCTGAGTGGGGGTTGGAAAGCTAAAACAGGCAGAATTCCTTTAGAGACTGAGATTCCAGCTGCTTGTGGAAAGCAGGGATCCATATCCGGCTGCTCTGGGACAAAAGAAAGGCGGGCAGTCTGAAAGACTTCTTAACAAGGAAGCCCTTAGCAAGAGGGCTGCTAAAGGGGCAAGGATTGAACAGAGCTTACTGCTCAGGGGAAGGGACAGGTAGACAAAATTGTCCGGGTGCACTCTGCCCAGCAGGTTGGGAGCTTTAATGATCTTCAGGTGCTCCAGCTCCCTGGCTGCCTACACAGCTCCAAGGACCTCCTCTGTGATACAGTCTACTGTACCTTTCTCCCAACCAGCCCAACCTGGCTCGCAAACCGGCAAACCATACCATGGCATTAGGCCAGCCAGAGGGAAGATCTGTCCACAGCAACTACAAGCGCAAAGCATAGAGGCTTATATCTGTGTGCACAGCCCACTGGTTCAGGCAGTGGTGTCAGGCATAGCAGCCAGAAAGCAGGAAACAGCTCTTTCCTCCCACCAGGCACCAATACCACTCTCCTGCGACCCCTGACATGGCTTCAGGGGCTGAGCAGCTCCAGAGAGTAGAGCTTCTGGGCACTACAGGGTGCCATATACAAATATGAAATGCCAGAGGAACCTGGTTCAAAGTAAAATTATTAATACACCTCCTGAGAAAGATTTAAATGACATCAACCTCATGAATCTTCCTGAAAGTGAGTTCAAAATAAAAATCATTAACATGCTCATGGAGGTAAGGAAAGATATTCAAGAACACAGGAATGAATTCCGGTCGGAGATCCAATCATTGAAGAGCACAAATGGAGGGTATTAAAAGAAGATTAAATACGGTGGAGGAGATGATAAATGAAATAGAAACTATTTTTTTTTTGTTTATTTTTTCAAAGAAGAAGCTCTTGGTTTCATTGATTTTTTCTATTGTTTTATTCATCTCAATTTTATTTATTTCTTCTCTGATCTTTATTATGTCCCTCCTTCTGGTGACTTTGGGTCTCATTTGTTCTTCTTTTTCCAATTTCAGTAATTGTATCTTTAGACTATTCATTTGGGAATGTTCTTCCTTCTTTAAATAGGCCTGGATTGCAATATACTTTCCTCTTAGAACTGCCTTTGCTGAATCCCACAGAAGTTGTGGCTTTATGTTGCTGTTGTCATTAGTCTCCATATATTCTTTGATTTCTGTTTTGATTTGGTCGTTAACCCACTGATTAATTAGGAGAATGTTGTTAAGTCTCCATGTATTTGTGAGCATTTTTGATTTCTTTCTAAAATTTATTTCTACTTTTATACCTTTGTGATCTGAGAAGTTGGTTGGTAGGATTTCAATATTTTTGAAATTACTGAGGTTCTTTTTGTGGCCTAGTATGTGTTCTATTCTGAAAATTGTTCCATGTGCACTTGAGAAAAATGTGTATCCTGTTGCTTTTGGGTACAGAGTTCTGTAGATGTCTGTTAGGTCCATCTGTTCTAGTGTGTTGTTCAGTGCCTCTGTGTCTTTACTTATTTTCGGTCTGGTTGATCTGTCCTTTGGAGTGAGTGGTGTGTTGAAGTCTCCTAAGATGAATGCATTGCTGTCTATTTCCTCCTTTAATTCTGTTAGTATTTGTTTCACATATGCTGGCGCTCCTGTGTTGGGTGCATATATATTTATAATGGTTATATCTTCTTGTTGGACTGACCCCTTTATCATTATGTAATGTCCTTCTTTATCTCTTGCTACTTTCTTCGTTTTGAAGTCTATTTTGTCTGATACAAGTACTGCCACACCTGCTTTTTTCTCTTTGTTGTTTGCATGAAATATCTTTTTCCATCCCTTCACTTTTAGTCTGTGTGTATCTTTGGTTTTGAGGTGAGTCTCTTTTAAGCAGCATATAGATGGGTCTTGCTTTTCGATCCATTCTGTTACTCTGTGTCTTTTGATTGGTGCATTCAGTCCATTTACATTTAGGGTGATTATTGATAGATATGTACTTATTGCCATTGCTGGCTTTAGATTTGTGGTTACCAAAGGTTCAAGGGTTGCTTCTTTACTATTTAACAATCTAACTTAACTTTTTGTTAAGTTATTGTAAACACAGTCTGATGTTTCTTTATGTCTCTCCCTTCTTATTCTTCCTCCTCCATTCTTTATATACTAGGTGTTTTATTTTTTGCCTTTAGTTAGTATTTGGATGGTCTGCTTTCTTTGCTATGATTTTATTTTCTCTGGTGACATCTTTTTAGCCTTAGGGGTGCTTCCCTCTAGAGCAGTCCGTTTAAGATATCCTGTAGTGGTGGCTTATGAGAGGCAAACTCTCTCAACTTTCATTTGTCTGGAAATTGTGTAATCCCTCTGTCATATTTAAATGATAATCATGCTGGATACAATATTCTTGGTTCGAGGCCCTTCTGTTTCATAACGTTAAATACATCATGCCATTCTCTTCTGGCCTGTAAGATTTCTGTTGAGAAGTCTGATGATAGTCTGATGGGTTTTCCTTTGTAGGTGATCTTTTTTCTCTCTCTAGCTGCCTTTAATACCCTGTCTTTATCTTTGATCTTTGCCATCTTAATTATTATGTGTCTTGGTGTTGTCTTCCTTGAGTCCCTTGTGTTGGGAGATCTATGAGCTTCGGTGGACTACGAGGCTGCTTCCTTCCCCAGCGAGGGAATGTTTTCAGCAATTATTTCTTCAAAGACACTTTCTATCCCTTTTTCTCTCTCTTCCTCCTCTGGTACTCCTATAATGCGAATATTGTTCCGTTTGGATTGGTCACACAGTTCTCTTAATATTCTTTCATTCCTAGAAATCCTTTTATCTCTCTCTGCCTCAGCTTCTCTGTATTCCTGTTCTCTGATTTCTATTCCATTAACAGTCTCTTGCATCTCATCTAGTCTGCTGTTAAGCCCGTCAATCGCTTGTCTGATTTCTGCATTGTCTTTCCTCAGTTCCCTCACTTCCTCCCTCAGCTCTTGCACATTTCTCTGTAGATCCATCAGCATGGTTATGACTTTTATTCTCAATTCTTTTTCAGGAAGACTGTGCATTTCCATCCCTTCAGGCACCCTCTCTGGGGTTGCCTGGTTGATTTTAGTCTGGACCATATTACTCTGTCTTTTCATGGCTATAGAAGTGGTCGCTGTTAGTTTCCACGTATGTCAGTTGGGCTCTTTAAGACCGCCCCTTGGGGTGCCGAGTCCTCGGGTGTAGCTGCACGCTGTGTGCTTTCCTGTGTATTCTTGTCTTTCTTTTAGGAATAGTTGTATTTGCTGTATTTTCGTAGATAAATATAGTGTTGGGAGGATATTTCTGCCACCCTGCTCACGCCGCCATCTTCCCGGAAGTATGATATAGAAATTAGAGAAGAGGAGTACAAAGAAGCTGAGGCACTGAGAGAAAAAAGGACCCCTAAGAATGAAAGAATATTGAGAGAACTGTGCGACCAATCCAAACGGAACAATATTTACATTATAGGGGTACCAGAAGAAGAAGAGAGAGAAAAAGGGATATCAAGTGTCTCTGAGGAGGCAATTGCTGAAAACTTCTCCAATATGGGGTGGAGATAGTCTCTCAGGCCATGGAGATGCACAGATCTCCCAACACAGGGACCCAAGGAAGACAACACCAAGACATATAGTAATTAAAATGGCAAAGATCAAGGATAAGGACAGACTATTAAAAGCAGCCAGAGAGAGAAATAAGATCACATACAAAGGAAAGCCCATCAGGCTATCATCAGACTTTTCAGCAGAAACCTTACAGGCCAGAATGGAGTCGCATGATGTATTTAATGCAATGAAGCAGAAGGGCCTTGAACCAAGAATACTTTATCTGGCAAGGTTATCATTTAAATTTGAAGGAGGGATTAAACAATTTCCAGATAAGCAAAAGCTGAGAGACTTTCCCTCCCACAAACCATCTCTACAGCGTATTTTGGAGGGACTGCTATAGATGGAAGTGTTCCTCAGGTTTAATAGCTGTCACCAGAGGTAATAAAACCACAGTAAAAAAATAGAACAGTTAATTACTAAGCAAATGGAAAATTAAATCAACTATCCCCAAAGTCAATCAAGGGATAGACAAAGAGTAAAGAATATGGTACCTAATACATAAAGAATGAAGGAAGAAAAAGGAGGAGAAAAAAAGAACTTTTTAGACTGTGTTTGTAATAGCATATTAAGTGAGTTAAGTTAGACTCTTAGATAGTAAGGAAGTTAACCTTGAACCTTTGGTAACCACAAATCTGAAGCCAGAAAAGGCAATAAGTGCATACCTATGTATGTAAATGGACTGAATGCACCAATCAAAAGACATAGAGTCACTGAATGACAAAAAAGCAAGACCCATCTATATGCTGCCTACAAGAGACTCACTTTAAATACAAAGACATACACAAAAGTGAAGGGATGGAAAAAGATATTTCATGCAACTAATAGGGAGAAAAAAGCAGGAGTTCCAGAACTTGTATCAGACAAAATAGACTTCAAAACAAAGAAAATCACAAGAGACAAAGAAGGACATTACATAATGATAAAATGGTCAATCCACCAAGAAAATATAACCATTATGAATATCTATGCACCCAACACAGGATCACTTACATCTGTGAAACAAATACTAACAGAATTAAAAGGAGAAATAGAATGCAATGCATTCATTCTAGGAGTCTTCAACATTCCACTCACACTGAAGGACAGATCAACCAGAAAGAAAATATGTAAGGAGTCAGAAGCACTGAACAACACAATAGAACAGATGGACCTAACAGACATCTACAGAACTCTACACCCACAATCAGCAGAATACACATTCTTCTCAAGTGCACATGGAATATTTTCAAGAATAGATAATATACTAGGCCACAAAAAGAGCCTTGGTAAATTCAAAAAGATTGAAATTGTACCAACCAGTTTCTCCGACCACAAAGGTATGAAACTAGAAATAAATTACACAAAGAAAACAAAAATCCCACAAACACATAGAGGTTTTACAACATGCTCCTAAACAACCAATGGATCAATGACCAAATAAAAACAGAGATCAAGCAATTTATGGAGACAAATGACAACAACAATTCAACACTGCAAAATCTGTGGGACGCAGCGAAGGCCCTGCTAAGAGGAAAGTATATTGCAATACAGGCCTACATCAGGAAAGAAGAACAATCCCATATGAGCAGTCTAAACTCACAATTAATGAAACTAGAAAAAGAAGAACAAATGAGGCCCAAAGTCAGTAAAGGAGGACATAATAAAGATTAGAACATAAATAAATAAAATTGAGAAGAATAAAACAATAGAAAGAATCAATGAAAGCAAGAGTTGATTCCTTGAGAAAATAAATAAAACAGATAATCCCTTAGCCAGACTTATCAAGAAAAAAAGAGAGTCTACTCACATAAACAGAATCAGACATGAGAAAGGAAAAATCACTACGGACACCACAGAAAAACAAAGAATTATGAGAGAATACTATGAAAAATTATATGGTAACAAACTGGATATCCTAGAAGAAATGGACAACTTTCTAGAGAAATACAACCTTCCAAGGCTGACCCAGAAAGAACCAGAAAATGTGAATAGACCAATTACCAGCAACGAAATTGAACTGGTAATCAAAAACCTACCTAAGAACAAAACCAGTGAACCAGATGGCTTCACCACTGAATTTTATCTAACATTAAGTGAAGACCTAATACCGATCCTCCTTAAAGTTTTCCAAAGAGTAGAGGAAGAGAGAGTGAGACTTCCGGGAAGATGGCGGTGTGAGCAGAGTGGCAGAAATCTCCTCCCAAAACTATATTTATCTACGAAAACACAGCAAATACATCTATTCCTAAAAGAGAGACGAGAATACACAGGAAAGCGCACAGCATGCAGCCACACCCGAGAGGACTCGGCACCCCAAGAGGCAGGTAAGATACGGAGCCACGACCCGGCGGGACCCGAGCACTCCCCACCCCAGCGCACCAGCGGGAGGAGAGGATTCAGAGCCGGGAGGGAGTGGCAGTACAGCCCGCAAAGTAGCCAGCCCCGGTGATCTGCACGGGGAGCGCTGACCCACATTGCGTAGTGCAGTGGAGATTGGAGAGACAGAGGGGCAGAATCTGAGCAGGGAACGCACCAGGGTGCTTGCAGCCGGCACCCGGGAAGGAAAAAAAAAAAGCACATGCTTTCTTCAGCGGTCTTAAAGAGACAGGAGCCCAGCGGAGGAGCCAGATAGCCCCAGCACACTCAGCCCAGCAGGCTGGGAGTCCGGGGGAGTTTCAGATGCCTTAGCTGGCGACTGAGGAAGCATAGCCATACTTACACTTCTCCCTGAGATCAACAGCCTCCTATTCGTTCCCACCCCTGTCAGAGTGATAAAGGGCCCTGCAGAGCAGCACAGCCACAGCTGTGGAATAGTGGGGCAACAGCGCCACCTACAACATTCCCACAGAATCTACGTCTGGTGGGCAATTTTTGTTTTGTTTTTGTTTTTTCTTTTCTTTCTTTTTTTCTTTCTTTTTTCTTTCTTTCTTTCTTTCTTTCTTTCTTTCTTTCTTTCTTTCTTTCTTTCTTTCTTTCTTTCTTTTTTCTTTCTTTCTTTCTTTCTTCTTTCTTTCTTTCTTTCTTTTTCTTTCTCTTTCTTTCTTTCTTTCTTTCTTTCTTTCTTTCTTTCTTTCTTTCTTTCTTTCTTTCTTTCTTTCTTTCTTTCTTTCTTTCTTTCTTTCTTTCTTTCTTTCTTTCTTTCTTTCTTTCTTTCTTTCTTTCCTGCCTTCCTTCCTTTCTTCCTTCCTTCCTTCCTTCCTTCCTTCTTTCTTTCTTTTTTTTTTCTCTTTTTTTTCTTCTCTTTTTAAAGTCTTAAACAGCCCAGCTGACTTACGTGGCAACTATCAGTGACCAATTCTATAGCGATGAAAAGAGAGGAATATGGTTCAGACCAGAATCAACCAGACACCCCAGAGAGGGAGTCTGAAGAGATAGAAATGCACAGTCTTCCTGAAAAAGAATTCAGAATAAAAGTCATAACCATGCTGATGGACAGACAGAGAAATGTGCAAGAGCTGAGGGAGGAAGTGAGGGAACTGAGGAAAGACAATGCAGAAATCAGACAAGCGATCGATGGGCTTAACAGCAGAATGGATGAGATGCAAGAGACTGTTAGTGGAATAGAAAACAGAGCACAGGAGTACAGAGCAGCTGAGGCAGAGAGAGATAAAAGGATTTCTAGGAATGAAAGAATATTAAGAGAACTGTGTGACCAATCCAAACGGAACAATATTCGCATTATAGGAGTACCAGAGGAGGAAGAGAGAGAAAAAGGGATAGAAAGTGTCTTTGAAGAAATAATTGCTGAAAACATTCCCTCGCTGGGGAAGGAAGCAGCCTCGTAGTCCACCGAAGCTCATAGATCTCCCAACACAAGGGACTCAAGGAAGACAACACCAAGACACATAATAATTAAGATGGCAAAGATCAAAGATAAAGACAGGGTATTAAAGGCAGCTAGAGAGAGAAAAAAGATCACCTACAAAGGAAAACCCATCAGACTATCATCAGACTTCTCAACAGAAACCTTACAGGCCAGAAGAGAATGGCATGATATATTTAACGTTATGAAACAGAAGGGCCTCGAACCAAGAATATTGTATCCAGCACGATTATCATTTAAATATGATGGAGGGATTAAACAATTTCCAGACAAACGAAAGTTGAGAGAGTTTGCCTCTCATAAACCACCACTACAGGATATCTTAAATGGACTGCTCTAGATGGAAGCACACCTAAGGCTAAAAAGATGTCACCAGAGAAAATAAAATCATAGCAAAGAAAGCAGACCATCCAAATACTAACTAAAGGCAAAGAATAAAACACCTATTATAGAAAGAATGGAGGAGGAGGAATAAGAAGGGAGAGAAATAAAGAAACATCAGACTGTGTTTACAATAACTTAACAAGAAAGTTAAGTTAGATTGTTAGATAGTAAAGAAGCAACCCTTGAACCCTTGGTAACCACGAATCTAAAGCCAGCAATGGCAATAAGTACATATCTATCAATAATCACCCTAAATGTAAATGGACTGAATGCACCAATCAAAAGACACAGAGTAACAGAATGGATAAAAAAGCAAGACCCATCTATATGTTGCCTACAAGAAACTCACCTCAAATCCGAAGATACACACAGACTAAAAGTGAAGGGATGGAAAAAGATGTTTCATGCAAACAACAAAGAGAAAAAAGCAGGTGTGGCAGTACTTGTATCAGACAAAATAGACTCAAAACGAAGAAAGTAGGAAAAGATAAAGAAGGACATTACATAATGTTAAAGGGGTCAGTGCAACAGGAAGATATAACCATTATAAATATATATGCACCCAACACAGGAGCGCCAGCATATGTGAGACAAATACTAACAGAATTAAAGGAGGAAATAGACAGCAATGCATTCATCTTAGGAGACTTCAACACGCCACTCACTCCAAAGGACAGATCATCCAGACAGAAAATAAGTAAAGACACAGAGGCACTGAACAACACACTAGAACAGATGGACCTAACAGACATCTACAGAACTCTACACCCAAAAGCAACAGGATACACATTCTTCTCAAGTGCACATGGAACATTTTCCAGAATAGAACACATACTAGGCCACAAAAAGAACCTCAGTAATTTCAAAAATATTGAAATCCTACCAACCAACTTCTCAGATCACCAAGGTATGAAACTAGAAATAAATTTTAGAAAGAAATCAAAAAGGCTCACAAATACATGGAGACTTAAGAACACTCTCCTAATTAATCAGTGGGTTAACGACCAAATGAAAACAGAAATCAAAGAATATATGGAGACTAATGACAACAACAACACAAAGCCACAACTTCTGTGGGACGCAGCAAAGGCAGTTCTAAGAGGAAAGTATATTGCAATCCAGGCCTATTTAAAGAAGGAAGAACATTCCCAAACGAATAGTCTAAAGATACAATTACTGAATTTGGAAAAAGAAGAAGAAATGAGGCCCAAATTCATCAGAAGGAGGGACATAATAAAGATTAGTGAAGAAATAAAAAAAATTGAGAAGAATAAAACAATAGAAAAAATCAATGAAACCAAGAGCTTGTTCTTTGAAAAAATAAACAAAATAGATAAACCCCTAGCCAGACTCATTAGGAGAAAAAGAGAATCTACACACATAAACACAATCAGAAATGAGAAAGGAAAAATCACGACGGACCCCACAGAAATACAAAGAATCATAAGGGAATATTATGAGAATCTATATGCTAACAAGCTGGAAAACATAGAAGAAATGGACAACTTCTTAGAAAAATACAACCTTCCAAGACTGACCAAGCAAGAAACAGAAAAACTAAACAGACCAATCACCAGTGACGAAATCGAATTGGTAATCAAAAAACTACCCAAGAACAAAACCCCTGGGCCTGATGGATTCACCTCTGAATTCTACCAGACATATAGAGAAGAAATAACACCGATTCTCCTTAAAGTTTTCCAAAAAATAGAAGAGGAGGGAATACTTCCAAACTCATTCTTTGAAGCCAGGATCACTCTAATACCAAAACTGGGCAAAGACCGCACCAAAAAAGAAAATACAGACCAATATCCCTGATGAACGTAGATGCAAAAATACTCAATAAAATATTAGCAAAGCGAATTAAAAAATACATCAAGAGGATCATACACCATGATCAAGTGGGATTCATCCCAGGGATGCAAGGATGGTACAACATTCGAAAATCCATCCACATCATCCACCACATCAACAAAAAAAGAACAAAAACCACATGATCATCTCCATAGATGCTGAAAAAGCATTTGACAAAATTCAGCATCCATTCCTGATTAAAACTCTCAACAAAATGGGTATAGACGGCAAGTACCTCAACATCATAAAGGCCATGTATGACAAACCCACAACTAACATCATACTTAACGGTGAGAAGCTGAAAGCTTTTCCTTTAGGATCGGGAACAAGACACGGATGCCTACTCTCTCCACTGTTATTCAACATATTACTGGAGGTCCTAGCCACAGCAATCAGACAAAACAAAGACATACAAGGCATCCAGATTGGTAAAGAAGAAGTCAAATTGTCACTATTTGCAGATGACATGATACTGTACATAAAAAACCCTAAAGATTCCATTCCAAAACTACTAGAACTAATATCTGAATTCAGCAAAGTTGCAGGATACAAAATTAACACACAAAAATCTGTTGCTTTCCTATACACTAATGATGAACTAACAGAAAGAGAAATCAGAAAAACAATTCCATTCACAATTGCATCAAAAAGAATAAAATACCTAGGAATAAACCTAACGAAGGAAGTGAAAGACCTGTACTCTGAAAACTACAAGACTCTCCTAAGAGAAATTAAAGAGGACACTAACAAATGGAAATGCATCCCATGCTCTTGGCTAGGAAGAATAAATATTGTCAAAATGGTTATACTACCTAAAGCAATCTACAGATTCAATGCAATCCCTATCAAACTACCAACAGCTTTCTTCAATGAACTCGAACAAATAATTCTAAAATTCATATGGAACCACAAAAGACCCGAATAGCCAAATCAATCCTGAGAAGGAGGAATAAAACAGAGGGAATTACACTCCCTGACTTCAAGCTCTACTACAAAGCCACAGTAATCAAGACAATTTGGTATTGGCACAAAAACAGACCCACAGACCAGTGGAACAGAATAGAAAATCCAAACATTAACCCAAACATATACAGTCAATTAATATTTGATAAAGGAGCCTTGTATATACAATGGGGAGATGACAGCCTCTTCAGCAGCTGGTGTTGGAAAAACTGGACAGCTACATGTAGGAGAATGAAACTGGAGTACAGTCTAGCCCCATACACAAAGGTAAACTCAAGGTGGATCAAAGACCTGAGTGTAAGTCATGAAACCATAAAACTCTTAGAAAAAAACATAGGCAAAAATCTCTTGGACATAAACATGAGCAACTTCTTCATGAACATATCTCCCTGGGCAAGGGAAACAAAAGCAAAAATGAACAAGTGGGACTGTATCTAGCTGAACCGCTTCTGTACAGCAAAGGACACCATCAGTAGAACAAAAAGACACCCTACAGTATGGCAGAATATATTCATAAAAAACGTATCTGATAAAGGGTTGACATCCAAAATATATAAAGAACTCATGCACCTTAACAAACAGAAAGCAAATAATCCAATTAAGAAATGGGCAGAGGACATGAATAGACACTTCTCCAAAGAAGAAATTCAGATGGCCAACAGGCACATGAAAGATGCTCCACATCGCTAATCATCAGAGAAATGCAGATTAAAACCACAATGAGATATCACCTCACACCAGTGAGGATGGCCAACATCCAAAACTCAACAACAAATGTTGGCGAGGATGTGGAGAAAAGGGAACCCTCCTACAGTGCTGGTGGGACTGCAAATTAGTTCAACCATTGTGG
This sequence comes from Smutsia gigantea, assembly GCA_032199065.1. NCBI lineage: Eukaryota > Metazoa > Chordata > Mammalia > Pholidota > Manidae > Smutsia > Smutsia gigantea. The sequence goes on along the minus strand of JAVSCE010005130.1, from coordinate 566,077 downwards.
AAAGCAGTATGGAGGTTCTTCAAAAAACTCAAAATAGAAATACCATTTGACCCAGGAATTCCACTCCTAGGAATTTACCCTAAGAATGCAGCAGCCCAATTTGAAAAGGACAGATGCACCCCTATGTTTATTGCAGCAGTATTTACAATAGCCAAGAAATGGAAGAAACCTAAGTGTCCATCAGTAGATGAATGGGTAAAGAAGATTTGGTACATATACACAATGGAATGTTATTCAGCCATAAGAAGAAAACAAATCCTACCATTTGCAACAACATGGATGTAGCTAGAGGGTATTATGCACAGTGAAATAAGCCAAGCCGAAAAAGACAAGTATCAAATGATTTCACTCATATGTGGAGTATAAGAACAAAGAAAAAATACTGAAGGAACAAAACAGCAGCAGACTCATAGAACCCAAGAACGGACTAATAGTTACCAAAGGGAAAGGGACTGGGGAAAATGGGCGGGAAGGGAGGGATAAGAGGGAAAAAGGGGCATTACAATTAGCAGATATAATGTTGGGGGGGCACGGGGAGGGCTGTACAACTCAGAGAAGACAAGTAGTGATTCTATAGCATCTCACTACGCTGATGGACAGTGACTGTAATGGGGTTTGTGGGGGGGACCTGATGAAGGGGGTAGTTTAATAACCGTAATATTGCACATGTAATTGTAGATTAATGATAATAAAATAAATTATATTAAAAAAAAGAGTAGAGGAAGAGGGAATAATTCCAAACTCATTCTATGAGCATCACTCTAATACCAAAACCAGGCAAAGACACCACAAAAAAAGAAAATTACAGACCAATAGCCCTGATGAACATAGATGCAAAAATACTCAACAAAATATTAGCAAATCGAATTCAAAATACATCAAAAAGATCATCCATCATGATCAAGTAGGATTAATTCTAGGGATACAAGGATGGTACAACATTTGAAAATCCATCACCATCATCCACCACATCAACAAAAAGACAAAAACCATCTCCATAGATGCTGAAAAAGCATTTGACAAAATTCAACCTCCATTCATGATAAAAACTCTCAACAAAATGGGTATAGAGGGCAATTACCACAACATAATTAAGGCTATATATGACAAACCCACAGCCAAAATTATACTTAACAGCAAGCAGCTGAAAGCTTTTCCTTTAAGATCGGGATCAAGACAAGGATACCCACTCTCCCTACTTCTATTCAACATAGTACTGGAGGTCCTAGCCACGGCAATAAGACAACACAAAGAAACAAAAGGCATACAGATTGACAGGGAAGAAGTTAAACTGTCCCTGTTTGCAGATGACATGATATTGTACTTAAAAAACCCTAAAGGTTCCACTCCAAAACTACTAGATCTAATATCTGAATTCAGCAAAGTTGTGGGATACAAAATTAATATGCTGAAATCTGTGGCATTCCTATACACTAACAATGACCTAGCAGAGAGAGAAATCAGGAGAACAATTCCATTCACAGTTGCATCAAAAAGAATAAAATACCTAGGAATAAACCTAACCAAGGAAGTGAAAGACCAATACTCTGAACACTACAAGACACTCATGAGAGAAATTAAAGAAGATACCAGTAAATGGAAATATATCCCATGCTCATGGATAGGAAGAATTAATATTGCCAAAATGGCCATCCTGCCTAAAGCAATCTACAGATTCAATGCAATCCCTATCAAAATACCAACAGCATTCTTCAACGAACGAGAGAAAATCATTCTAAAATTCATATGGAACCACAAAAGACCCTGAATAGCCAAAGCAATCCTGAGAAGGAAAAATAAAGCTGGGAGAATTATGCTCCCAACTTCAAGCTCTACTACAAAGCCATGGTAATCAAGACAATTTGGTACTGGCACAAGAATATACCAATGGAACAGACTGGAGAGCCCAGATATAAACCCAATCATATATGGTCAATTAATACATGATAAAGGAGCCAAGGACATACAATGGGGAAATGAGAGCCTCTTCAACATCTGGTGTTGGGAGAACTGGACAGCTACATGCAAGAAAATGAAACTGGATATTGTTTAACCCCATACAAAAAAGTATAATTGAAATGGATCAAAGATCTGAATGTAAGTCATGAAATCATAGAACTCTTAGAAGACAACATAGGCAAAAATCTCCTGAATATAAGCATGAGCAACTTCTTCCTGAACGCATCTCCTTGAGCAAGGGAAACAAAAGCAAAAATGAACTCATGGGACTACATCAAACTAAAACGTTTCTGTATGGCAAAGAACACCATCAACAGAAAAAAATGGCATCCTACAGTACGGGAGAATATATCTGTAAATGACATATCCGACAAGGGGTTAACATCCAAAATATATAAAGAACTTACACGCCTCAACACCCAAAAAGCAAATAACCCGATTAAAAATGGCAGAGGATATGTAGAGACAGTTCTCCAAAGAAGAAATTCAGATGGCCAACAGACACATGAAAAGATGCTCCACATCACTAATCATCAGGGAAATGCAAATTAAAACCACAATGTGATATCACCTCACACCAGTAAGGATGGCCAGCATCGAAAAGACTAAGAACAACAAATGCTGGTGAGGATGCAGAGAAAGGGGAACCCTCCTACACTGTTGGTGGAATGTAAGCTAGTTCAACCATTGTGGAAAGCAATATGGAGGTCCCTCAAAATACTAAAAATAGAAATACCATTTGACCTGGGAATCCCACTCCTTGGAATTTACCCAAAGAATACAAGTTCTCAGATTCAAAAAGACATATGCACCCCTATGTTTATTACAGCACTTTTTACAATAGCCAAGATATGGAAGCAACCTAAGTGTCCATCAGTAGATGAATGGATAAAGAAGAGGTGGTATATATACACAATGAAATACTATTCAGCCATAAGAAAGAAAGAAATCCTACCATTTGCAACAACATGAATGGAGCTGGAGGATATTATGCTCAGTGAAATAAGCCAGGTGGAGAAAGACAAGTGCCAAATGATTTCCCTCCTTTGTGGAGTATAATAACGAAGCAAAACTGAAGGAACAAAATAGCAGCAGACTCAGAGACTCCAAGAAGGAACTAGTGGTTAGCAAAGGTGAGGTGTGTTGGAGGGTGGGTGGGGAGGGACGGAGAAGGGGATTGAGGGGTATTATGTTTAGTACACATGGTGTGAGGGGTCACGGGGAAAACAGTGTAACACAGAGAAGGCAAATAGTGAATCTGTGGCATCTTACTACACTGATGGACAGTGACTGCATTGGGGTATGGGTGGAGACTTGATAATATGGGTAAATGTAGTAACCACATTGTTTTTTCATGTGAAACCTTCATAAGAGTGTATATCAATAATACCTTAATAAAAATTAAATTAAAAAAAGAATATTGTCAAAATTCTCTTTTAATGGTTAAGGGTTCAAAATTGCATTTTTACTTTTCTCTTTCACTCTTACTATTAAAACCCTAATAATTCCAAAGTCAAATGTCTGCCTCTGAATGAACTGGAGGAGAGTCATGTAATAGCAAATCTAACAGCAAAAAGCACGGTAATACATCTCATAACATAACCCTGTTAAAATGATTTGTCCATAATGCCTCTAGAAAACAATTCCTCCTTTCATTCTCACTGCTTTCTCTTGGACTGTGAAATTCTTCAGGTGGGTTACCATGGCTCCATTCTGTCTCCTGAAATTCATCCTTCACACTGTTACCCAAGTAATAGTCATAGTCTGTCTATACCCTGCTCTAATAGGCACCAGAATCTGAGTATTATCCACACAGTAAACTGAGGCACCTTTGCATCAAAGCCAAGCCTTCCACAGTCAGCCGTTATACTCTCATAGCCTAAGAAATGCACTCATTCCATACTTCCGGTAATAGTGAATACTCAATATTTCCCAAATGTGCTATGCATATTCCTTACCCTGTACATACTGATATTGACTTCCAGAATGAGTCTGCACTCCTATATCTGTCTAGTGAATCTCCATATATCCTTAAATGCTCCTCTCCTGTGTCACTTTCTCTGTGGAGTTTTTCCGGCTTCCCTTCTCAGGAAGGAATTTCTCCCTCTTCTCCCCTGTTCATGTTACTTTAGATTTCTTTTGTGTTATTTTTCACATTACACATTGCATTCCAATTAGTACTGTATGTATCTTACTCTTTAAGTTCTGATATTTAAGTTCCTTCAGGGTAGAAGCCAGGGAATATTTATATTTTGTATCACATTGAGTACCTAGAAATACCAGGTCCTCAATGACTGTGAGCTGAATTGAACAATAAAAATGTTGGAGATAATAAAAGTCAAATAGTTGCATTTTATTTCCAGTGTACATTGAATCTATACCCTGGAGACTACATTGCTGGCACATTTTCTATTCTTTAAAGTTATGTTTCCAATTCCTAGGAGGTTCTTGGATAAACAGAAAAATATTCATTTTTTCCCTTAATGGAATAAATATAATGCTTTTATCAGTGAGATTAATAATGTCAGTTCAGATTCCAAAGAAGCAACCTTGGAAACCTTGCCAAAATCTATCATGCTTTCTTTTTTCCCATTGAGCTTACAAATTGGGTTCTTACTAAAGAGCTAAAAACAAATAATTTTTCGATCCAAATAGATTTTAGGAATAAAACAAATTCAGATAGCCAGCCAAAACAAACTAGCTGAAAGCAGTTGAAGAAGTCCCAGACAGAGAGGTTATTTCATTTTGGAGTTCAAGTAGCAAAGCAGTTCTTGTGTTATGTGAATCCTAAATTGGCATTTGGCAGCAAACAGAGTCATTTTCAGGGAATAATATCCTTCATTTCCCTAAATGCCAGTCACCTCTAGGATTCAGTCTGAAGTCTCTACTTTTATTTCACCAGGGGAAGACCCCTCCCCCCTTCTTTTTCTAGGGCATAGTAATGATGCTATGTATTATTCATTATGCCTTAAGGAAACTCAGACTAGTAACACAGGCTATCATGAGCTCTCTGCATTTCAGGATCACCCCCAATAAAGTCAATAATCACCTGGGTTGCAGTTGAATCAGGTAAGGCAGGAAAAATGGCTACAATAAAGCTGAAAGTTATGATGCTCTTTGAGGAGACACATAAAGCACCCACCTAGTTTATCAATTTATTTTTCAAAGCCTCTCTTTAGATGATCAGTGACTTTTTTAAAAGAGTGATTTGCTCTCATTGAAAAAAAATAAAGTTTCCAACACTTCTGGTTGCAAAGATAGGGCCTTTGACTGTAAATCAATGTGTGGCGGTCTTGCTTGCTTTGCTGGAAGAAAGATGGACACAGCACAGGACCGGTGGTGCTGCTTCCTCACCTCATTTATCTTGTGGACCTGTTACCAGCGCAGCCCAGTCTTAACCATTTCACCTCCCCTTTGCTGCCATAGTTACAGGGGCTCTGAGCACAGCTACTTAATGATAAAGAATGAGGTTATCTTTTTCTCTAGACGTCAGGTGCAAAAGATTGGATTCCTTATAGCTCTCAGTTTATGGTACTCTACCTTTATTTATCTGTGTCAAACTCCTTTTTTGTTATTATTTTAGCTACATTTTATTTATTTTCATTTGGCCCCATTCCTCACACTCATCCCTACCCCACCCCTAGACACAGCAATAGACAACCACTCTAACGTGTTGGTCACAAAGCTTTCCGTGTTTTTATGTGTTCTTGTAAAACATGTATTATTTTGTGTGAATTAAATTTAAGTCTACATCGATGATATTACAGTAAAGATCTCATGCTGTCGCTCATCTTTTCACTTGGAGCTATGCTTTTAAGATCTTCTGATGTTGTTGTTGTGTGCACATTTACTGTTACTTCCAGTGTTGCTTTGTGTTCTACTAGTGACATCTAATCTCTGTTGAAGGATACTTTGACTCCAATTCCCTCCCAGCACAAAATATGCTGCAGTAAACATGCTATAAGAGCTTGTTATGCATGAAGATATATTTAGTATAAATTCCTTAGTAATGAGATTGCTGGATTATAAGGTATGCATCAGTATCAGTAATTTGATTTATGAAAGATTCTGTTCATTTTTATTTTTAATTATTTGATGTTTTATAGTTTTGTTGTGAATGATGTACTTTTAATTATCTTTTCTAGGTTATTTCTGGTACAGAGAAATGCTACTGGTTTTTGTTAGTTTATACTGTATTCAGTTACTTTGCTAAGCTCTTATGATTTCTAATAGTTTGCTGATTATGTTTCTTTCATTGAAAAATGATAGTTTCAACAGTTTTTCTCATTTCTTACATCTTATTTATTTCCCTTTCCTTTTAGTGCTAGCTAGAATCTCTAATACTATGTCAAACAGTAGTACTGAAAGGGATATTATTGTCTTTTCCCAGTATTAAATGTTTCTGTGTTAAATATATTTGTAATAGGTCTTGTTATATAATCTTTACTAACATAGGAAAATTCTATTTTACTCCTTGTTTTCCATGGATTTGTGTTCTTTAAATAATTACATATTAGTGTTGAATTTTATCATACACATTTTCTGCATCTATTGTGATAAATATGTATTTTCTACCTTTGGTTATTATTACGGAAAATTAGTGAGACTTGTGTTGAACTATCCTTGCATTTTTAGATTAATTAATCTTGATCACAACATTTTAAATTTTTCTTAATAAAATCAGTTTTATTTAAAATGTTAATACTTGCATTTGTAAGTTAAATGGAGCTATAATTTTATTTTATTTTATTTCCCCTATCTGTTTTTGGAATTAGGATTTCATCAGCTTCACAAAATAGTGAGGCCACTCTAATACCACAGTACCACTATTGGAGAGTGTGTTTGCTAATTTTTGGTCAGGTAATGCCTCTTTAAAATAAGTAGTATACAGAAGAGGCAGTGCTGTAGGTTGTGCTCTACCAAACCTGGATCACAGGTAGTGGAGGAAGCAGGGTTGGGGTTGATATGGAGCTGGCAGTGAATGTCTGAAGGTAGCTGCTCTGCCTGCATCATTTAATCAACTCTACATCACAGTGGTGCTTCTAAGCTGCCCAGATACGACACCTCTGGTGATTCTTCCCAGGTCACCAAGGCAGACACAAGGGCAGAAAAATACAGAAAGGATAAAATTTCATGTAATACTATGAGCCTCAGAGAAAATTTTAAATTGTTAAAAAACTTTAGAAATAATGGTCATGGAAAGCTTTTCTGTGAATGTGGCATTTGAAATGAAGTCACAATAAAAAGAAAAAGCCAAAATGCAAATTCTTGAAGGCACATGTTCCAGGCTTAAGGAAGAACAAGTGTGAAGTCCCTGAGTTGAAAAGAAACGTCTCACATTCAAGGGATATGGAGCGCAGTCAGTGAGCAGGAGATTTATAGGTGAGTTTTCAAGCTATTTGGGAGCAATACCTGGAAGGGTTTTAAACATCAAGGCATTAAGTATGTGTTGTTTTCAGAGTCCAGATGGATGGCATCGAAGGGTTACAGGAGGTCTTGGCAAACCATGATCATATCTGAAGTAAGTGGTTATGGTGAGAATGGAAAAAAAGGCAGCAGTTTAAAATATAATTGGCAAATATTATGTTTCTAACATAAAAATTTCATTTGCAACATCTTTCATGATATCTTTTTTTTTTCAACTTCATTTTCTTCTGGAAAATTAAATCACTGTCTTCAGCATGCTGTTGTTTAATCTAGATGTTCTTTCAGTATGGTCCGCCTGTCAATCTTTATCTTTCTAAAATGCTTATATATTGCTTCAACTTGATGATAAATGATTTACACTGAATTCTCAATTTTTCTCAACTTAATGTACACAGTCAGGCACAGAATATAAATGTTTTAAGCAGGAAAGGGACTGAATTTCAAGCTTGGAAGGCTCCTCCTGTATTCATTGTAGAACTCCTTACAGTTCACATAGTGACCTGGTTCTAATCATGGCTCTCAGTCCTATACACACCACCTTTCTTGACTCTACTTCATATCAAAAAATGGATATAATGCTTCCTTTTGCAGCCAAAGGCATGAGACAAATTTTATATTATAAGAGCTATAATCCCAAAGTGGATCATTACATGTGCATCAGACACCATTGCTTCTAAATCAGTTACAACACTCTATCATCAAGAATCCCCTAAGGGTAGCTTCTTAAGTTCTGTGGGGTAGTCAATAATGAGAAGTCATTTTCCATAATGAGTAAAATTAGGTGGCCATTTTGGTGTCCTTTCCAAAACGGACTCATGTTCCATAGTGGTGGTATACTGTTTGTCCTATTAATAGCTAGCAACTTTTAATGCAGTTGTTTTGCTAAAATAAAGTTTTTCACCAAGCACCATGATACATATGATTTTTATAAAAATGGGACCATACTGTTTTATTTACTGGTTTTTAAAATATAACAATGTATTGTGAGCCCTTAAAAAATTCCAGTAATATATTCTTAAAGTATTATTTTAAATAATAATAATAATAATAATAATAACAATAATAATGTTAACCACAATAACTTAACTTTTGGCCTTTTTTTCTAAGTGTTTAACATTTATTTATTCACTTAAGTCTCACAATTTTATGATATAGGAATTATTACTATATCCGAAACTACATGATTAAAATACCCAATAATAATAGCTAACATTTACAAAGTGCTTACAATGTATTTGACTCTGTGATGATTGCTTAATATAAATCATTTTATTTATGATTTTCCTGATAATTTTATGAATTTGTCCCATTTGTTAATTAGGAAAATTGTTCATGAAGGTAAAGTAAATAGACCAAGCCAGTTAGTAGAGCCATAATTCAAACCCAGGTAAAAAAGATGAGTCTTAAAAATGTGTTATAATAAATATTACTGGATTCCTCCCATTGTTCCAGTGCCCAGTGCCAGGAGATCTTATCCTAACCAGAAGCCAAGGTGCAATTTGCTGTCTGGTACTTGGAGTTTGTTAGAATGTGAAAAAGCAGGGTTATCAACCTAAAAAATAAGCAGAGTGGTTTTCTGGTTATTCTGTCTTTGCTTACCTCCCAACAGAGGCATTTTTCCTCTTCCCTGCTCTGGATCTAGAGGTTGGCCACCTGGTTTTTCCTTGGGGATGGCCAGTGGAAGAAATGAAAGAAGATGGGGAAGGCAAGAGAAGAAAATCAAACCATATCTTCCTCTCCCTTCCTTGGCAATAGCTGTGTCCTTCCACACTTACAGACCCTGACCAGGAATCCCCTCCAAGTTGCCTTTCTCCATGATCTCAGTAAATGTCTTTCCCTTGCCCTTTCAGCCCTTTTCAGCTAGTGCAACGGCTTCCCACTTTTGCTAGTCTCTGGAAGCCTCATCACGCCTTATTGTACTTTTAATTCTGCTTGTCTCTTCTGTGAGTAGACCCTTCAGTAGGGTCTTTTTATATGAACATTTAAGGATGAGTTGTTTCCTGCCAGGGTCTTAACTAATACCCTCCCCCACAAAAAAAAAGGCAAATTACATTGATCAATAGATTACATTTTCTAGTAGCAGAGATGATGAAGGCAGGATATTTTGACAATGGTGACTGGAAGTTATGATGACAACCAAATAAGTATCTAATTATGCAGAAAGAACAAATGAGAAACATTTGGACAGATATTCCAAGTATTTACTTATTAGCTTGGACGTTTCAATTTCACTGGGAACTGCCATTCAGGATCTAGCTACCATAAACATATGGGACCAAGAAAATGGAAATGTTGAGTAACAAAGATGCTGTGAGATACTCCACAGAGGCATTCCTGCCTTTTGAGCCAGAGGATATGATGAATTTTGCAATATAGTTGGGAGAGATCAACTATGGAATTACAGATACTACTTTACCCCCAAGGCTAGCAGCCTGGTGGAAACCCCCTATTGCATGCTAATGCTCCATTCTCATGTCGCCATAGTAGACGAAAACAAAATTGCCATTTTTATTTAAACTCTCAGGAGAATTCAGTCGAAGATTTATTGGGGCTTGCTCTCTAAGCAACAAGTTTAGGAATTCATGTCATTTTGTTTCAAAAAAGGTTTCTTTGATTATTGACTATATTGCACAAAGTGTTTTCCTTTTCACTTGATTTCAATTTTTTTAATATTCCCTCATAGCTTTTTGCACACACACAAAAATAGTTTGGTTGAATTCTGTACTACCATGAATACTCTGTGACTCCTAAGTGATTTTGCTTAAACTTACGGAAATGTCCTATTTTCTCCATATCACCCCAGATGCCTACTTCGTTTCAAGATATTGCTCAATGACTATCTCTGGCATGACGTCATTCCTGCCACTTCCTCTTCTAATCTCATCACCCAAAATTCTGTTGTTTTTACTGGTCCTTGTAGGGGAGCCGAAACTTCCTCGTCCCATCTTAGGTTTGCAAGTGGGGCGCTAACAAAATGATTAACAAGAATAAAAACAGCTTTTTACCATCACATGGGAGGAATCTAAACCAAAAGTGACTCAAAATGGCAGCTTAGAATTCCAGCTTATATAGCATCTTCAACAAGAAACAGTGAATTTAAAGGGAAATGACAGGACAAAGGAAAGCAGTTTAAAGCTTCCTAGGGCAAAAATGTGTGGGAAGGAAACTAATGGAGTAAGGTTTGTTTGCAGATTCCTCTGCTCTGGCTCCAGTCCAAGAATTTGTATGCTGCTGTTAGGAGAAAAGGAGGAAAATTTTCTTTGTTTGTTGCTTTTTAATTGCCTTCAGTTCAAGATAATGTTTATGTCTAAAGGCATATTTTGGGGCAATGTATTCTGGTTTCCTTCACCATTTTCACCTTTTTTTTAAAAAAATACTCCCTCCCCTTTACAGATTGTAAACTCCTCTATGGCAGGTTTGTATCTCATTTATCTCCTTATCATCTGATACAAGAACTAGTCATAGTTTGCAAATAATAATGATCCTTGAGTGAATAAATATCTTTTAGTTCAATATATAATGTGAAGAGCAAATAGGTTTTTGTCTTTTCAAGAAATTATACAGTGATGCCTTCTTTAATAGTATAGAAAAATCTTCTAAGAATAATCAAGCCGGATACCTCTAATCACCAATCTAATATCAATCTTACCTTACTTATTAAGAAAACCCTTATTTTTGGAGGGAAACAGTGTACTGCATTTAAAATACTCCTCTCCTAAGACTCCCTTGAAGCCAAGGGTGGGTATGTTTTCCAGATTAAGCTAAGATGATGTAAGTAGGGATGTTCATGAAAATATGGAGCTGTCAGGTCCTAAGGCGGTAAGCATGAGTAAGCTGATGCCGATTTTTGGCACTCCATCTTCATCCTTCCTCCATCATGAAACAGAGCTGTGATGCCTGGAACTCTAACAGCCTATCTTCTGTGTCTGCAGATAGGAGTAGTTTGGTTCTTTGTACATCAGACCTACATAGCTTTCAAGTTTTTTCTTTGTTATGTGAGATTGAAACAAAACAAATCCTAACTTGTCTGAGCCATTGTTTGTCAGATTTCTGTAATATGCAGCTGAACGCAACCCTGAAGAAGTGAACAATCAATGTACATCTCCTGGTAACTTTCATTAACTTTTCACATGTCATTGATTCTGTGGACAGGAAAATGGCTATGGGCCAAGATGCAGGTTAACACAAGATTCCCAGTTATTCTAAAATAACTTCAGGTTTTGAGTCAGTTGCTCCCCCTTCTTTTAAAAATTATACCTCCATGATCTGATTTTTAGATAAACTTTATGTATGGACCTCTCTAGTAAGTGAGGACACCTTTAACAGTATGAAACAAGTGTGGCCTTAAGGGACAGATGATTCTACCAACAGCTGTCAGAAAAGAAGTGCTCAGTATAACTGTAAGAAAACTAAAAGGATAGTCTTAGACAGACATTGCCTAATGTAGAATGGATCACTTTTCAATAATCCTACATATTTAGAAAATGTATTTGGTTTCCTAGATGGCAGATATAATGGGCCAATAACCCATCTTGGCATCACTGGGTGGTTATAATGCTTGGCTTTAATTCCCCTCAGATGTGACTGAGATTCACCTATGGTCGTGGCACTATGATGGTAATGCATTCTTTGAAAATGATTCGGGAAGACACAGTGTCCTGTTCCCTAGTGTGGAAGTTTAGAGTGTTGGTCAGGCACTTTGCCTAGAACCTTTCAAAGAAGGATTCTTGGGTAAAAACTGGTTTTCCCTGTAGGAACTCCTGCAGCCTACTTTCATGATTCGTTTTTGTGCTTGTACTTATGGATCTACCTTTTCAGAATGCTAGCGTCCCAGTTCCTTGTCAGAGAACCAACCTGAAAGAATTTGCTAGGATAAATCACTCTAGTGCCCAGAATAAATGCTCACTAACACAGCTAGAAAGTGCTGCAGAGCAGGCTGGTTTACAGCATTGCATGGAAGCTTGCCCTCTTTCCTGTTTTCTGTGTTGATGGATTCTGCAAAGTAGTGGCTCCCTCTGCCTCTCCCATCTATGCTTCCTAACTTCTTGAATCAACAGTTGACTGGCCTGAAGGTTTAATTTGGGTTAGAAAACTTCAATCAAAGGGAAGTGCTTTCAACTTATTCGTTTAGGAATGTTGAGTTCAGTCTCACTTGGATAAAGTTGAGTAATGAGGTGACACATTTGAATCTCACTAGCCTTGGCTGAGATGTCCTTTCATATGAGCCCCTGACTTCTAACAATGATGAACAAGAAAAGGTTACATAAAATCTATGTTGGTGATTGTGATCAAGCTGATGACGACATTTTCCATTAAATCACTGAAGTAGTCATTGTGGGGTTGTCTCTAACAGTATCCATCCCTCCTCCTCCCTTTCTAACAGTAGTCAATTTTGTTACACTATTCAGCCCTACTCCATAGAGGACGCAAAGATTGGGTTACTGATTCCCCTTCCTTTTCTAGGGTCTTATGAGGAAAAAGTACCCTAATTTGGGCCAATGAGACATGAAGAGAGGTTTTTTAGGGGATTTTGGAAATGGTCTTCCTCTTTTATAAAAAATGTCAGTCTTACTGTTTAAGCTAGTTTGCATTGGGTTCTCCATTACTTGCAACTGAAGAGATGCTAATTGATAAAGTCACTGCTTATTTTCTGATAAATTTCTTTCTGAATACAGTTGCAGGAAGCACTTTGTATCATCTGTTATTTTTCCCTTTTCTTTCTGAAAATAAGAGCTATGTAATTTATCTCATTTATTTGACCTCTAGGAAGACTAAAGCCAATTTTATGGGAAATGACAACTATGTTGATATTTGGTACAAGCATATATTGCTTTATTCTTGGTCTTGGAAATCTTTATTTTTTCCTTTTTTATTTGAATGATCATATTCATGTTTTTTTTTGCAATCCACATTTGTGGAATAATAAAAAATATATAATTTTACATTGATTTAATGTATAAGGGGTAATTCTAATGAAAACATTTCATTTCTTTAGGTCAGTAGTTTTCAAACTGTTTTATGGGCTGTAGATCCTGTTCTGCGAAGAAAATCTTTCTCTGAATGACAACATATACAATGAAGTGGGATTATTGAAAAGAGGTTTTGAGTCTTACCCTGTTAGCTCCACAGCACACTGCCCTACTGACACATAACTTTTCCAGAACTTCCGGAAATTCTTTAGGATTTCTGGAAAATCCTTACATTTTCTGTTTCTTTCTTCAGCGCTGATGCACCATTTCCCAAAGACATTAGACCATCATCAAATTCCATGAATGAGCTTTGACTGTTCATCCTAAAATCATGACAGGAGACATTTGTCCAAGTGTACCTTTAAATTGCCATACTATTCATGTTACCACATGAAGAGAATTGATTGTCCTGTATGTTGTAGTACAAAAGGATGTAGAGTGTCTGTGTCAAGGCATTAAAACAACAGTTATAAATAAATTTAAATTAATCATAGATATAGATGTTCCAATAGAGATCATGAACAAAGTATATGCCCAGAAATCGGGCTTTTATTTCTATCCTCTTTACCCTGTTCCGACAATGTACCATGTAAATACCAACTTTTTAAAATTTTATGTTTTTTTTTCATTCTTCGTTTTTATTAAAGTATAGGTATAAACACACACACACAGTTGTGTGTGAATATATGTGTGTGTTTATGTGTGTGTGTGTGTGTGTGTGTGTATACACACACACATAAACACACAGTGTTGTCCCTTGAACAATGCAGGGTTTAGGAGAACTGACCCTCCCCTACACTGTCAAAAATATGTCTAAAACTTTTGACTCCTCCAGGACTTAACTACTAACGGCCTACTGCTGACCACAAGTCTTACTAACATAAACTGTCAATGAATGCATATTTTGAATCTTATATGTATTGACTACATATTGTAGTTTTACAATAAAGCAAGCTAGAGAAAAGAAAATGTTTTTTCAATTGTTGCAAATCTCCAAAAACTTTTCCAATATATTTAATGAAAAAAAAAATCCATATATAAATGGACCTGTACAGTTCAAAACTTTATGGTTCAAGGGTCAACTGTGTATCTTCCTTTATTAGGTAAGTGTTTAAATCTGGCATACCTTAGATACTTTTCTCTATCTTCTTTTTCACTTAATATATCCTAGATCTTATTCATAGAAGTAAATATGCTCCTCACTCTTTTCTACAGCTATGTAAACTAAATGATTCCCCATTGTATGGATGTTTGTTTAATTATTCCTCTAATGATGGACATTTAGTTTGCTTCAAATTTTGCAAATAGTCTGGCAATGATGATGATATGTGCATATGGTGCCTATGTACCTTGCTGCATATTTCTTTCCAGCGTATTTTTCAGGTAAAAGTAAAATTTCTGGGTCAAAGGGTAAATGAATATGCAATTTTGGTAGATATTGCCTAATTCCCTTCCATGTGTTTTATATATCTTTCTTCATTCACATTAGCAATATATGAAAGTGTATTTCCTCAAAGTCTTTCCAAGAGAATATTTTGTCAAAGTTTTGTATATTTGCCAATATGGTATGTGAAAAAGAGTAACATGGTATAGTTTTATCCTACATTTTTCTTCTTATAAGCAACTTTGAGAAAATTTCATGGGGTTTAAAACCAACTGCAGTTCTTTCACTGTAAACTGTTTCTCTAGCTCAGTTTTCTATAGAGTTGTTGGTGATTTTCTTGTATATTTTTAGAAGTTCTTTATGTACTAGCAATATTAACCCTTTGTACGTGATATGTTACAAATATTTTCTCAGATATCATTGCTTTTTATTTTGCTCATTTTTTTGTTTGTCATGTATTTTTAAAACTTTATATAATAAAATGTATTTTTCCTTATCTCTGGATTTTGTGCCAAACCATGAAACACTTCCTCACAAAACACATACAGAGGAATTCACCCAGGTTTTCTTGTATTACTGGCATGGTTTCATTTCTACAATGAAACTGCTGATGCATTTGAAATTTATCCAGGTACTTTTCTACACCATTTTTTTAAAAAGCATATTTTTTCCCAACTAAAAATACTCCCTTTATTTAGACCAAGTTTACATATATAATTGGGCTTATTGTAAGTTTTCTCCTGGATTCCCTTGGAGTCTTCACTAATGCCAGACTTTTTTTTTTAATACAGACTTCATAATATGCTTAATTATTTAATGAAATTAGTCCATATAATTGTTTTCTTGTTTGCTATGTTTCTATTTCTCCTTGTATCTTCTACAACATCTGCTTTATAGAAGATGTTGCTATGGCATTGGATGCATAAATAGTAATTCAAATTATTGTGATTAATAGTCTTTGACATGATAAAGTAACTTCTTTGTATTTTTAGTATACTTATTATATTCTGAATTTTATCTTATTAAGATTGTGACCCTGTTACCTTTTTATTTTCATTTGTCTGGTGTGTTTTATGTTAATCCATAAAATTAAAAACAAAAGCATTTTTCTGAATCACATTCTTTAAGGCGTGATTTTGCTTCGTTGGCCTATCTAAAAATTTACTTTCATGCATTGTATATATATATACACACACACACATACTCTATCTTATTTGATTTATGTGTATATAAATATTATAAAAATAGAAAATTTCCAGCAGATCGTGTATATATTTGTGTGTTTGTGTGTGTGTGTGTGTGTGTGTGTGTGTGTGTATATATATATATATATATATATATATATATATATATATACATACTGTTGTATCATATTTTAAATGTTATATCAATATTCAAACAAGTGTTTTAAATAAATCATCTACTATTAAATGGTCTTTTTTTTCCTCATTCTTTCTTTTAAATAGATATTTTCATATTCAGGAAGGTTTATATTTTTGTCAATATTATTATATTAGACTCATAGTTACCCTTTGACTCAATACCCTTTTTCTTTTGGGTTATTGGATATTGGTTGAGCAGTATTAACTATTAATTTTATCTTTTCCCTCTGCTACCTACCTTCCAGTATGTAATTTGAGGTAATATCCTTTTATGCTCTGTTATCTTTTCTAATGCTTTTTATTTGCCTTCTCCCTCATTTTTGATAATTGTCCTATATCTACATTGTCAGAATATACAGCCATTATATGTTGTAATTTCTTTCTTATAACTTTCATGAATCATATAGTCCTATAAGGAAATATTTTATGCTTTTAATAAGTTCTTAAGTTTATATTTCTCTAGTGCTTTTGGTTGTGGGGAGCTGATTTTCTAGTAGAATCCTCCATATTCATAGCCATATTTTATGGCCTTTATACTTGACAGTCAGTTTGGCTAGGTATAAAATAGATCCTCAAGTTTAATCTATTTTCCAAAATAACTAAATGTATTACACTATTGTAATTTGGCATAATAAAGTGTTAGTATTAGAAATATGATGAAAATCTGCTTTTGTTCCTTTTATAAGTGACTTAATCTTTTATGGATATTTTCACATTTAAAATATTTATAAATATTCTTAAATTTTTTTTGTAAGACCAGTAATTTTACTAGAATGTGTACAGTGTTTGTCATTTTGGATATCAATTTTCCTAGCCATGTGGTATACCACTTTAGCATATAGTCTGAAGTATATTTATTTCAGGAAAGTTTTTTGACTCTAAAAAATTTTAATATGGTATCTCTTTCATTGCTGTGGTTTTCTTCTCTGGGGACTTCTATTATGCATGTACTGGATACTTTCTCTTTATCAAGTCCTTTATTGTCTTCATGTCTTTGATTTTAACATTTTCTTTCCTTTTTTATCTTTCAATTGCTTTGAAGCCATTATTTATTATGTTCATTTGTTCAGTGTCTCTTCTAGTTTAGTCTTCATTTCTGACATGATTTGTTTTCTAATGCTTTGTTGAGTTCTATCACATCATTTCTGTCTTTTCTAATTCTAAGTTATGTTGTTCTTTTAAATCCTTATCATTTTATTAATTACTTTCAGTTGATTTAAATTATTTTCTGGATATATTTTCTCTGTGGCCCAAAACATAGTCAATTTATGGGAATGTCCTCTGTGCCCTTAATGTGAAGGCATATTTTATTCACAGGGACAAGTTTGAATAGATCTGTAAAATCTACTTGATTGGTATGTTGGTAAGGATGTCTATTCATTCTGTAGGAATATAATTTGTCTTCTCTATTGTCATATTTTTATAATAACTTTATACAGGATTTGAACATGAGTATTTTCTTTTAATCAATTTTCTAAGATATTATTTTTCTAATACATTTAGGAGTAAGAGATAGATCCTTATAGCTGTGTTAGTCTGTTCAGACTGCTATAAAGAAATACTACAGATTGGATAGCTATAAATAGCAAAAATCTATTTCTCATAATTCTGGCAGCTGGATGTCCAAGATCAGGTTCAAGCATTGTTGAATACAGGCTCTCTTCTCAGTCACAGACTTATCATTGTATGCGCACATTGCAGAAGGGGCTAGGGAGATCTTTGGGGTCCTTTTATAAGAATACTGATTCCATTTCCAAGGGCTTCACCCTCATAACCTAATCACCTCCCAAAGGTCCCACTACATAACACTATCACATGGGGCATTAGAATTCAGTTCACATGGGGCAGTATGAATTTGGGAGGAATGCAAACATTCTGACCATGTGATAGCTTTTTTAGCCTTGTAGCTCTCTTTAGTAGTTTTCATGAAGTGTTCAAAAGTATGTTTTCTTATTTTGAGTTTTCTTGGCTGTGTTCCTTTCTCTTGTGTTTATCTGGAACTGTTAATTTATTTATCTTATTTTATTGCCCTATGATCCTTGCCTTGGTTAATTTGAATTCCCCTCCCAATACCTTCTTCTGGTTGGGGAGCCTTTTTATATGGAAGTTTGGCTGATTATTTTGAGATTTCATAGACCAGAATCCTCCAAATTCTTCAGAATCTAGAGTGAACACTTGTCCTCACTTACAAATTGGACACTTTATAAACTCATATACCTCACCTTATAAACTCCTTCTAGTTTCAGCTTCTGTTCTTAAACTGGCTTGCCACACTTTCCCAAGTATTTGTTGCCAATTTTGGGTTTCCTATTAGGGACTATGAGACATTGTGCTGCTTCTATTTCTTCTTTCACAGTTGTTGATGTAAGGTACATATTTTAGCTGATTTGTCTCCATTACACTTTTATTTTGGAGTTCACGGTGATATCATGTTACCTAGTTTTGATGTAACTGGTGACTATTAGTATTTGTTCATTTGTTTTTTTCTTATTGTTAGTCTGTATGTTTCTATGGTGGTAAATTTGGAGAGATTATAAACTGTATTATCACTATATTCTAAGAATTGCTCAAGTATTTTTTTTTCAACCCTGTTAGTCCTCTTGTTTCCAGAATCTCAGTCAACACAAATTTCTGGTCTCAAGCAGAGAGAACTTCCCTTATCAGAGCAAACTGGGTGGATCTAGCCTAAATGCATGTATTTCATGTCCGACTTCACTAAAAGCCACAAAAACAATTGATACATAGAGGAATTTAAATTTTTCTACCCACTTTCCATAAACCCTTGATTAGTATATAATCTGCTTGCAAAAACTCACTAGTAAATGGTTTACAATTTTTTTCTATGGAATAAGCTCGGTGTCCTCACTATTTGCTATCAGATCACAGGATTGAAACTCCATACTGTGGCTTCTCTTAGATGCAGTCCCAATCTCTGTATTAAGTTAGTGTTAGTTAAAAAGAAGTTTTAAGGCTATAGTGTTAGGGAAAGTGGTAGGAAATTCAAGATTTATCCACACATGAGATAAAGACAAACTAGATTTAAAAAAGTTCCAACATTAACAAGCTCTGTCAACTTAGTTTTTTTTAGTTTTACAATAAATAAAATACTTTAACTCATAGTATTACTGTGATGAATATATTAATTAATATGTAGTGTCAAGAATGAAGTTTTGCATCACTCTCTGAAGCACACAATGACAGTGATAATGATTATTGTGTGATACTTCAAAATCCATACTATCTTGAAAGAAGTATTTTATGAGTTTATCACACAGCTAATTGAGTTTAAGATGACATCTCTAATGATCTGTTTATTCATAAACTCTTAAACTTCATTTGTATTTTGTAATCTCACAAAGACTTTAAGTGCTCTCATATTATTTTATTTGCAGATTTAGGCAATGCTCTTTGCCACAAGAACTATTGTCATATATTGACCTTTACTGCTCATTAGCATGTTTACATAGCAAACATACATTATTAACAGAAGAATCTCTATAAACAATGAACAGTAATGAACATTCCATAGATCTTATATTAATGGCTGGATTAATGCTTTCTGAATATAAAAAAAGATTTAGGGCTTTGCAAAGGCAATTGCACTGTAAGCACTTTTGGTAAAAACTTAGCTAGTAATGTAATGTTGATTTTCTACTTTGGGCTAAATAAAGAATATGGTTAGTGTACTTTTACTAAAGCTCATAGAGATTTTCCATGTTTCTTCCGTAAATTGAAATAAAGCAGGAAGTATTGCTAAGTAATTAATATATACTAAAATTTGTGCTAAAAAATATATTTTAAAAATTATTAAAATATTCCATTGTGGTTTAGTTATTTTGTAATGTGTGGTCATTTATTTATTGATTAGCAAGTCATGTTTCTCTAACATAGCTCAAAATGTAAATTAATCAGAAGCTTTGGGGGTAATCTAATGTGTTGTGTCCATTTTCAGTGTGAAAAATTTCTAGAGCAAGCAAATGATTTATATAGTTATCTGCAAGTTTTATTGATTATATATATATATATATATACTGAGGACACCTGTCATGCTCAGGAAAAAATTTGTGGAACGGCCAAACAGTAAAATTCTCTGCTTGCTCTTCTCATACTTTTCTCAGGAAGTATCAAAGAATCCATGTTTTAGGGAATTGGGAGGTATAATTTCAGCTTATAACTGCTATGTAAACAGCAGTTAGTCTTTCTATCAAAAGCTGGGATGGTATAAAATTACCCTAACTGCTAAGGTGTAAAACAGATTGTAGGGGTGACTATACTGAGAGCCAAAATAGCAGAATGAAATGGTGTCCTCAAAACAGACTGAGCAAAGAACCACTGGGGTCTCACAAATAATTAAATAAAGCCCTAGGAGGAAGCATTTTAACTGTTGATTATCAGCACACGTTACACATGACATTCATTCACTCTCTTAATTCTCACAAGACCCCTTCAAGTAGGTCCTATTTTTTGTCCTTATTTTACTGATTAGGAAACTAAGGGGCTAGAATTAAAGTGACTTCTCCAGTGTCCCAAGCTAGTGTGTAAGTAGCAGATTTGAGATTTGAATAAAGGTCTTTCTATATTGGGTATAAATATAAAATGTGATGTGCATCAATTCAATTACTATTGAAAGTCCTGGGAAAAAGGCACATTTTCTCTGAACCCTGTCAGGGTGCCAAATTATGATTTTCATTTGCAAATTTAGTTTTTGCTTTAGAGAGACCTGTAGATAAGGGATATATGTATTTAAACAAAATTTCTTTATGAAAAAACATGAGATATTAATTTAAAAAAGAATATATCATTAAGTAGGCCAAAATAATCCCTTCAGCCAAAATCAAAAATTGAGATCACATTCAATAACCATAACAGAATTAGTAATAAAAAAATTTAAGAAATTGAACAAGGAAAACTGTAGGAATTTGAGAGTTACAATATAATTACTGTATCAAGGATATATCTAAAATAATATCAAATTATATAGAATATAAAGAGAATGATACTACTACCTATTAACAGTCTAATTCATGCCTTAATTTTTCAAAACAAATAAGAAATAGAGGGAAAATATATTAAACAAAAAAATTAGAAAAGGAAAATTTATAAAACAAAATAGGAATCAATAAGTACAACATGTTAGTAAATCAGAATACGAAAAAGCAGAAAATGATAAATTTCATAGCTTGGAAAAAAAAGGAAGACAAAATTCTGAAAAATATGATTGAGGAGTACCAGAATTCACTGAGATATATAAAATAAGGAATAATCAGGTGAACTAACAGATAATAAAATGTAACAAAGCTTTGTCATTATTTAAAAAAATACCAGTGTAATGTTCATTTTATTAGAAAGTACAAATCATAAGGAAGACAAAGAGTTATTCAGAAAATAGTTTAGGACAAAAAAAAAGATGGTGGAGTAGGAAGGTAAGGTGGAAACATCTTCTAACAAATACAGCAAGGAAGCAACCCCACAAATACAACTAAACCTGAAAACAACCTGAAGCTGCAGAACAGACCACCAACAGGTGGGGAAGAAGAGAAGACCAAAGAGAAAACGGAAAAGTGGCAGGGCTGTGATTGAGTGGAACCCAATCCCTTCCCCCAACCCAGTCCACAGGCAAGAGGAAGAGGAGGAGGGAGGGGATAGGAGCCCAGGAACACTGCACATCTGGCCCTGGAGATCTGCTCTGGGAACATGAGTCCAGATTGCATTGGGTTCTAGTGATTAGTGGGCTGCACATCAGAGACAGTTGTAACACCCTAGGAAGCTGAGATTCTGGCCATTTGTGGAGGACAGACCTGCTCTGCTGTTCCTTCTGAGACCCAAAGCAGAGGTGGCAGTTTGAAAGACTTGTCAGTGGTGGGAGGGGTGTCAGAGGGGCGAGGGTTGGATGGAGCTCTGTCCACAGGAGAAAGGACAGGTGGATGATACCTCCCTAGCTCTTCCTCAGTCCAACAGTTTGGGCACTCTGGGGAGCCCCAGATGCTCCATTTCCCTCCCTAGCAGCTCAACCCAAAGGCGCTTCCCTGTACATCATCAGTGTGCCAGCCAACTCAGCCCAGCAGTGTCAGAATTTGCTGCCTGACAGACAGAGGAAGGCTTTCCCAGCTTTCTCTGCCATGTTTCAGCCCAATGGGGTGGTGACTACAGGAGCCAGCTCTGAGAACTCCTTTCTGCTCACAGGCAGACAAGCCCAGTGATGTGCCTGACACCACTGCCAGGGGGTGCTCAAACGACTTGTTGCACTGCACCCTGCCCCAGAGTCAGGCAACTGCCCCACACACCCTGATATCTGCAGCCCCATCATCACTGTAGCATAGGCAGAGGGTGGTCCTGCCCACTGTGATCCCAGCAGAAGCTACTGCTCTGATCGCAAAGGGATGGCTGAGGGAAACTGCAGGCAGCAGCAGACTGAGAACACTGCTCAGACAGACAGAAAGGTGGCCCCACTCATTGCCCACCACCACCAACTAGGGCTCCACTGCAAAGGAGAACCAGGAACTGGAGAGTAAAGATCTTGAGCTTCAGGACACCACAGGATGCCTTCTTCATAAAGTTATTACTATCTAGGTCAGGAATCATAGCAGCTCCATCTAATACAAAGGAAGAAACAGAAAACCTGACAAAATGAAGAGGCAGAGGAGTATGTTCCAAGCTAAACCAAACGATTAAGGCACCAGAGAGAGGGCTAAGTTAAATGAAGATTACCAATTTTCTTGATAAAGATTTCAAAGCAAAAGTCATAAATAGGTTCAATAATCTGGGGAAAAGTATTAAGGATCTCGGGAGGACTTCAACAAAGAGATACAAGAGCTGCAAAAGAGACAGTCAGAGTTGAAGAATACAGTAACTAAAATGAAATACATAATGGAGGGAATGAATAACAGATTGCTGCAAGTAGAGGAAACAATCAATGAGATGGAAATTAGAGAACGGGAACTCAACAAAGCTGAGGAACAGAGAGAAAAAGAATTTCTAGGAATGAAAGAAGGATAAGAGAGCTATGTGACCACTCCAGATGAAACAATATTTTCATAATAAGGGTACCAGAAGGAGAGGACAGAAGCAAAGGGAAAGAAAGGCTCTTTGAGGAAATAATTGTTGAAAACTTCCCCAACCTGGAGAAGTAAATAGACTCTCAGATCATGGAAGCACAGCAAGCCCCTAACAAAAGGAACTCCGAAAGACAACACCAACACATATAGTTAAAATGACAAAGATTAAGGATAAGGAGAGAGTATTGAAAGCAGCCAGAGAGAGAAAGAAGATCACTTATAAGGGAAAACCCATCAGACTATCGGCAGACTTTTCATCAGAAACTTTACAGGTCAGAAAGGAGTGGCATTAACTATTTAATCTATTGAACCAGAAGGACCTTCAACCAAGAATCCTTTACCCAGCAAGATTATCATTCAAATTTGAAACAGAGATTAAATAATTCCCAGATAAACAAAGTCTCAAGGAATTTATAACCACTAAACCAGCATTACAGGATGTGTTAAAGGGACTGCTGTAGACAGAAATGTTCCTAAGGCTAAATAGTTTTCACCTGTTTAGTGAAAACTAACCCACAGTAAATGAAGTACATCAATTAATAACCAACCAAGTATGAAATTAAAACAAAACAAAAGTAGTAAAGCTGACTATACACAAAATCAGTCTAGGTATACATAGAAAGTGTAGATTATGATATCTGATACATAAAGTATGGAGGAGGAAGGAGAAGAAAAAAGAAGTAGTTTTAGATTGTGTTTGAAATGGAGCAATCATCAACTTAATATGGACTGTTATGTAGTCAGGAAGCTATTCTTGAATGTTATAGTAATCACAAACCTAAAGCCTATAATAGATACACAAAAAATTAAAAAACAGGAATCCAATCACAACCCTAAAGAAAACCAGCAAATAACGAGAGAAGAGTAAAAGAGAGGAAGAAAGGAACAGAGAGGACCTATAAAAACAACCAGAAAACAATTAATAAAATGTCAATAATTACATACCTATCAATAATTACCTTAAATGTAAATAGACTGAGTGCACCAATCAAAAGACATAGGGTGGCAGAATGGATAAAGGAACAAGACCCATCTATATGCTGCTTACAAGAGACTCATTTCAGACTCAAAGATATACACAGACTAAAAAGGGATTGAAAAGATACTTCATGCAAATAACAGGGAGAAAAAAGCAGGAGTAACAGTACTTATATCAAAGAAAATAGACTTCAAAACAAAGAAAATAACAAGAGACAAAGAAAGACATTATATTATGATAAAGGTGTCAGTCCAACAAGAGGATTTGACCACTATAAATATCTATGTGCCCAATACAGAAGCACTTAAATATATGAAACAAATACTAACAGAATTAAAGGGGGAAAGAGATCGCAATGCCTTCATTTTAGGAGACTTTAACATACAACTCACATCAATAGACAGAACAACCAAACAGAAAATAAATAAGGTAACAGAGGCACTGAACAATACATTAGGCAGATGGACATAACAGATATCCACAGAACATTCCACCAAAAAGCAGAAGAATATACATTTTTCTCAAGTGTACATGGAACATTCTCCAGAAAAGGTTATATACTAGGCCACAAAAAGAGCCTCAATAAATTCAAAAAGATTGGAATTATATCAAGTAGCTTCTCAGACCACAATGGTATGAAACTAGAAATAAATTACACAAAGAAAAAAGCCCACAAAAACATGAAACTACACAACATGCTTCTAAATAATCAATGGATCAATGAAGAAATTAAAACAGAAATCAGGCAAATACATGGAGACAAATGGAAATGAAAATTCAACAGCCCAAAGTCTGTGGGATGCCACAAAAGCGGTTCTAAGAGGGAAGTACATAGCAGTTGTATAGGCCTACCTCAAGAAACAAGTACAATCCCAAATAAACAGTCTAAACTCACAATTAAAGAAACTAAGAAAAGAAGAACAAATGAAACCCAAAGGTAGTAGAAGAAGGGACATAATAAAGATCAGAGCAGAAATAAATAAAATACAAAAGAATAAAACAATACAAAAAATCAATGAAATCAAGAACTGGTTCTTTGAGAAAATAAACATAATGAATGAACCCTTAGCCTGACCTACCAGGAAAAAGGAGAGAGTACACACATAAACAGAATCAGAAAAAATGAAGGAAAAAATCACAAAGGATACCACAGGAATATGAAGAAATAACACCCATTCTCCTTAAAGTTTTCTGAAAAACCGAAGAGGAGAGAATACTTCCAAACTCATTCTATGAAGCCAGCATCACTCTAATACCAAAACCGGGAAAAGACCTAACCAAAAAAGAAAAGTACAGACTAATATCTCTGATAAACGTAGATGCAAAAATACTCAACAAATATTAGCAAAGCGAATTCAAAAATACATCAAGAGGATCATACACCATGAACAAGTGGGATTCATCTCAGGGATGCAAGGATGGTACAACATTCGAAAATCCATCAACATCATCCACCACATCAAAAAAAAAAGAAGAACAAAAACCACGTGATCATCTTCATAGATGCTGAAAAAGCATTTGACAAAATTCAGCATCCATTCATGATTAAAATTCTCAACAAAATGGGTATAGACCGCAAGTACCTCAACATCATAAAGGCCATATATGACAAACCCACAGCTAACATCATACTTAACAGCGAGAAGCTGAAAGCTTTTCATCTAAGATCGGGAACAAGACAGGGATGTCCACTCTCTCCACTGTTATTCAACATAGTACTGGAGGTCCTAGCCATGGCAATCAGACAAAACAAAGACACACAAGGCATCCAGATTGGTAAAGAAGAAGTCAAATTGTCACTATTTGTAGATGACATGATACTGTACATAAAAAACCCTAAAGACTCCATTCCAAAACTACTAGAACTAATATCTGAATTCAGCAAAGTTGCAGGATATAAAATTAACACTCAGAAATCTGTTGCTTTCCTATACACTAATGATGAACTAACAGAAAGAGAAATCAGAAAAACAATTCGATTCACAATTGCATCAAAAAGAATAAAATACCTAGGAATAAACCTAACGAAGGAAGTGAAAGACCTGTACTCTGAAAACTACAAGACTCTCCTAAGAGAAATTAAAGAGGACACTAACAAATGGAAATGCATCCCATGCTCTTGGCTAAGAAGAATAAATATTGTCAAAATGGCTATACTACCTAAAGCAATCTACAGATTCAATGCAATCCCTATCAAACTACCAACAGCTTTCTTCAATGAACTGGAACAAATAATTCTAAAATTCATATGGAACCACAAAAGACCCCGAATAGCCAAAGCAATCCTGAGAAGGAGGAATAAAACAGGGGGAATTACACTCCCTGACTTCAAGTTCTACTACAAAGCCACAGTAATCAAGACAATTTGGTATTGGCACAAAAACAGACCCACAGACCAGTGGAACAGAATAGAAAATCCAAACATTAACCCAAACATATACAGTCAATTAATATTTGATAAAGGAGCCTTGGATATACAATGGGGAGATGACAGCCTCTTCAGCAGCTGGTGTTGGAAAAACTGGACAGCTACATGTAAGAGAATGAAACTGGACTACTGTCTAGCCCCATACACAAAGGTAAACTCAAGGTGGATCAAAGACCTGAATGTAAGTCATGAAACCATAAAACTCTTAGAAAAAAACATAGGCAAAAATCTCTTGGACATAAACATGAGCAACTTCTTCATGAACATATCTCCCCGGGCAAGGGAAACAAAAGCAAAAATGAAGAAGTGGGACTATATCAAGCTGAAAAGCTTCTGTACAGCAAAGGACACCATCAGTAGAACAAAAAGACATCCTACAGTATGGGAGAATATATTCATAAATGACGTATCTGATAAAGGGTTGACATCCAAAATGTATAAAGAATTCACACACCTTAACAAACAAAAAGCAAATAATCCAATTAAGAAATGGGCAGAGGACATGAATAGACAATTCTCTAAAGAAGAAATTGAGATGGCCAAGAGGCACATGAAAAGATGCTCCACATCGCTAGTCATCAGAGAAATGCAGATTAAAAGCACAATGAGATATCACCTCACACCAGTGAGGATGGCCAACATCCAAAACACAAACCACAACAAATGTTGGCGAGGATGTAGAGAAAAGGGAACCCTCCTATACTGCTGGTGGGAATGCAAATTAGTTCAACCATTGTGGAAAACAGTATGGAGGTTCTTCAAAACCTCAAAATAGAAATACCATTTGACCCAGGAATTCCACTCCTAGGAATTTACCCTAAGACTGCAGCAGCCCAGTTTGAAAAAGACAGATGCACCCCTATGTTTATCGCAGCATTATTTACAATAGCCAAGAAATGGAAGCAACCTAAGTGTCCATCAGTAGGTGAATGGATAAAGAAGTGGTACATATACACAATGGAATATTATTCAGCCATAAGAAGAAAAGAAATCCTACCATTTGCAACAACATGGATGGAGCTAGAGTGTATTGTGCTCAGTGAAATAAGCCAAGCTGAAAAAGACAAGTATCAAATGATTTCACTCATATGTAGAGTATAAGAACAAAGAAAAAATACGGAAGGAACAAAACAGCAGCAGACTCACAGAACCCAAGAACGGACTAATAGTTACCAATGGGAAAGGGACTGGGGAAAATGGGCGGGAAGGGAGGGATAAGAGGGAAAAAGGGGCATTACGATTAGCAGACGTAATGTTGGGGGGACACGGAGGGGGCTGTACAACTCAGAGAAGCCATGTAGTGATTCTATAGCATCTCCCTACGCTGATGGACAGTGACTGTAATGGGGTGGGTGGGGCGACCTGATGAAGGGGTAGTTTAATAACCATAATATTGCACATGTAATTGTAGATTAATGATACCAAAATAAATTATATATAAAAAAAACAATACAAAAAATCAGTGAAATCAAGAATTGGTTTTTTGAGAAAATAAACATAATGAATAAACCCTTAGCCTGACCTACCAAGGAAAAAAGAGAGTACATACATAAACAGAATCAGAAACAATGAAGGAAAAATCACAAAGGATACCACAGGAATGCAAAGGATGATTAGAGAATATTGTGAAAAATCATATGCCAATAAATTGGACAACCTAGAAAAAATGGACAACTTTCTAGAAAAATATAGCTTTCCAAGACTGACCCAGCAAGAAACAGAAAATTTGAACAGAACAGTTACCAGCAATGAATTTGAATAGGTAATATAAAAACTCCCAAGAAACAAAATTCAATATCCAGATGGCTTTACAACTGTATTCTACCAAATATTTAAAAAGTCAATACCCATTCTTCTTAAAGTATTCCAAAAAGTAGAAGAAGAGGGAATACTTCCAAACTCATTCTACAAGGCCAACATCCCTAACATCAAAGCCAGGAAAGACACTACAAAAAAAAAGAAAAAGAAAATTATACACCAATATCCCTGATGAACATAGATACAAAAATCCTCAACAAAATATTAGCAAATTGAATTAAAAAATACATCAAAAGGATCATCCATAATGACCAAGTGGGATTTATTCCAGTGAAGCAAGGATGGTATAATATTCATAAGTCAACTAATATCATACATTACACTAACAAAAAGGATTAAAAACCACATGATCATTTCAATAGATGCTGAAAAAGCACTTGACAAAATTCAACATCCATTCATGATAAAAACTCTCAACAAAATGGATATAGAGGGTATGTAACTCCATATAATAAAGGCCATATATGACAAACCTAAAGGTAATTTCATATTTAATGGCAAAAAGCTGAAAACTTTTCCTCTAAGATCAGGAACAAGAAAAGGATGCCTGCTTTCAGCACTTCTATTCAACATAGTACTGGAGGTCCTAGCCATGGCAATCAGACAACACAAAAAGATAAATTCATTCAAATTGGTAAGGAAGAAGTTAAACTGTCACTATTTGCAGATGATATGATATTATACCTAGGATACCCTAAAGACTCCACCAAAAAACTATTAGAATAACTGTATTCAGCAAAGTTACAGGATACAAAATTAATACACAGAAATCTATTGCATTCCTATATGCCAACAATGAAATAGCAGAAAGAGAAATCAGGAAAAAATTCCATTTACAATTTCATCAAAAAGAATAAAATACTTAGGAATAAACCTAATAAAGGTGCAGAAAGACCTATACTCTGAAAACTATAAGACACTAATGAGAGAAATTAAAGAAGACACAAATAAATGGAAATCTATCTTGTGCTCATGGATAGGAAGAATTAATATTGTCAAAATTGGCATCCTGCCTAAAGCAATTTACAGATTCAATACAAACACTATCAAAATCAATGAACTAGAACAAATAGTTCTAAAATTCATATGGAACCACAAAAGAGCCCAAATAGCCAAAGCAATCCTGAGAAGGAAGAGCAAAGCAGGGGGAATTATGCTCCCTGACTTCAAGCTATACTGCAAAGCTACAGTAATCAAAACAGTATGGTACTGGCACAAGAACAAGGACAGTTCTATAGATCAATGGAACAGAATAGAGAGCCCAGATATAAACCCTTGCATATATGGTCAATTAATATATTATAAAGGAGCCATGAATATACAATGGGGAAAGGACAGCCTCTTCAACAACTGGTGTTGGGACAACTGGACAGCTACACATAAAAGAATGAAAGTGGATTACTGTCTAACTCCATACACAAAAGCAAACTGGAAATGAATCAAAGACATGAATGTAAGACAAGAAACCGTAAAACTCTTAGAAGAAAACACAGGTAAAAATTTCTTGAACATAAGTATGAGCAATTTTTTTTCCTTGATACATCTCCTCAGGTAAGGGAAACAAAATAAAAAATGAACAAGTGGAACAACATCAAACTAAAAAGCTTCTGTACAGCAAAGGACACTATCAGTGGACCAAAAAGGCAAACTACAGTATGTGAGAATATATTTGTAAATGATTTATCTTGAAAGGGGCTAACATCTAAAATGTATAAAGAGCTCATATGTCTCAACATTAAAAAAATAAATAACCCAACTAAAAAATGGGAGAATGACCTGAATGGACATTTCTCCAAAGAAGAAATATGGATAGCCAACAGGCACATGAAAAGATGCTCTACATCACTAATCATCAGGAAAATGCAAATCAAAACCACAATGAGGTGTAAATTCATAGTTGTTAAAATGGCCTCTATCCAAAAGACAAGAAATAACAAGTGTTGGCGAGGATGTGAAGAAATAGGAACCCTCCTACCCTGTTGGTGGGAATGTAAATTGGTACAACCTCTATGGAAAGCAGTATGGAAATTCCTCAAAAAACTAAAACTAGAAATACCATAGGACTCAGTAATTCCACGTCTAGGAATTTACCTGAAGAAAACAAACCTTTGATTCAAAAAGATATATGTACCCCTATGTTTATTGCTGCATTATTTACAGTAGCCAAGATATGGAAGCAAACTATGTGTTCATCAATAGATGAATGGATAAATAAGATGTGGTACATATACACAATGGAATGTTATTCAGCCATAAAAGGAAAAGAAGCCTTCCTATTTGCAACAACATGAACGGATCTAAAGGGTATTATGCTCATTGAAATAAACCAGGCAGAGAAACACAAATACCATATGATTTCACTTATTTGTGAAATATAAAAACAAAGCAAAACAAAATGAACAAACAGCAGTAGACGCATGGACATTGAGAAGTGACAGGTGGTTGCCATGGGAAAGGGGCTCAGATGGGTGGAAGGAGAGGGTGAAGGATGTAAAGAGGCACAAATATTATCAATCATAATGTAAGTTGATCATGGGGATGGTAATGGAGGTCACGGGATGGAGAATATGGACAATGATTCTGTAACATGTTTCTATGTTGACAGATAGTAACTGCACCAGAGGGGGTAAGGATTTAATAATATGGGTAACTGTTGAACCACTGTGTTGTATACTTGAAACCAATATAAGATTATATATCAATGATACTTCAATTTAAAAAAATGCATTGTCTGATAGGCAATGGCTTACCAAGCTTTGGAGAACAGTGGAAGCCATCAGCCCTGGCTACAGGTGCAAAGTGTAGGTTGTTACAGGGAATTTAAAACAATAATAAAACTGAATAAAAGTTGAATATATATAAAATAAGGTTTTTTTAAATGAGTGACTTGAAATACCAACATGTCAAAAACTAGCAAACAAATAAAAAACAAAGGCAAAGAACATGGAGCTTTTAATTCTTACAACTCATGAAAGCTGAAATATGGACAGCCACCTTTGAGAGTCATCAGCATCTGAACTGGTGATGAGGGGCACATTTGAGTTCCTGCTCAAATAGCATTCATAAAAGATGGCCCAAACTGACTGTAAGGTGCGAATAAGCACTATGGAAATGGTTGACGTACCAGAGTGTATGTATATATACATATGAACAGTGTGAAAATAAATGACTTCAATTTTAATTTAAAAATATTTTTTCTGTATATTCGAACTGTATTTTGTTGTATCTTCAATAGGCACTCACAATTTTAAAAATATAAAAATTATAAAGATTATGTATCTACAGGCATACCTTGAAGATACTGTAGGTCTGGTTCCAGAACACTGCAATACAGTGAGTATCACAATAAAGTGAGCCAAGTGACTTACTTGGTTTCCCAGTGCATGTGAAAGTCATTGTTACACTGTCCTGTAGCTATTAACTAGGCAATAGCACTATGTCTTAAATATTATACACATGTATTGAAAAACACGTTTTTGCTAAAAATTGTTAACCATCATCTGAGCTTTCAGTTAAAATCACAGATCACCGCAACAAATACAATCATAAAAAGTTTGAAATATTACAAGTATTACCAAAATGCGACACCAAGACACAGAGTAAATAATGTTTGTAAAAATGGTGCCAATAGACTTGCTCAACACAGAGTTGCCACAAACCTTCAATTTGTAAAGAAGGCAATATCTGCGAAGTGCAATAAAGTAAAACTCAATAAAATGAGGTATGCCTGCATATATATCTATATACATAGCATATTTGGATGAGGTAAAAGGAATAGATGTAGTTAGATCCATCTACAAAGCGCAGGATATAAAGATGACAGTGAACGTCCCCAACAACCTTCCCATTTAGGGAGCTGGTTGGATGGCATGACCCATAAAGGGCTCTGACCTCTTGGTAGAGAATGATGCATAAATAATGATTACTTTTTATGATATCAATGTTTTTAAAGACAGCTCAAGTTGTTATTTTAAAATTATTGTGCCCCTTTGAGAGTTTTCTATCTCTAGGTTAAATCATATTGGAGGAGGCTTGGGTATTTTTTCTAGCTTGTGATCTTACATGAAGAATTATTTTGTGCAGTGCCACAGGTTAAATGCATATCGTGAAATTCACTTTCCTCCCTACTGCCATTTCTATCACTTAATTCAATGAAAGTCCACAAAAATACAGTGTGATTCAGAATATTGAAGCTATGGCTAAGTAAAGAAAAGTCCATTCAAAATTGATTTTCTTTCAAGAATCCTTGATATTCTTCATTCCGATTGTTCACCTCTACTGCAGGGCTCAGTAAACACTTAAGGAAGTTGCCATGCACTGCAGCCTGCCGGAGACATGAAGGAATGTAGAGTGGGATAATCACAACATCATAAACCCAATTCTCCAAGGTAGCTGGCCAATAACGCTGTTCTAATTGAATAACTTATCCACAGCTATTTCCCCTGGGAGAGCCAAAGGCTCAGCCTCGGCAAAGAGGCAGATGGTGCTGCATATACAATGAAACCTGTAATTTTCTCTTGCCATTGGACATGTTAACAGTGGCCTGTTTCTGCTTATTTTTTAATATTTTATTTTAATAGTCCCTTCCCAAATTATAATGTACCATGAAGCAGCCAAAGATGGATGTAGTGATACACATCATGTTTAATTTATCATACCTCTAGCTCACTTAACAACTCACTTGGTAATCAGCATCAGTATATGTCAGTCAGATGCAAACTGATATGAAAGCAACAGAAAAGAACTCAATTAAAACCAAAAGGGAAGATGAGTCTTCAGGGTGGCACAGCATTAACAAGCAGCAAAATATGGAACATCAAATGCATTCTAAATCTGATTTTTTTATGGTAATTTGCCATGGAATATGCACACCCAATGTATTTGACAGGACAATGGAAAAATTGTGTTTTCCATTTCTAGACTGATTCAACCACTGGGATCTGGAGGAGGGTAAAGGACTGTGTGGCTGAATGACTTTTATCATTTGGTGGCAGCTAAAGTTGGAAGAGGGAAGTACAGGCTTAAGGGGCAAGAAATGACTGCCCATCAGCAGTCTAGCAACATGACAAATGGCAGGCCAACAGGCAAGCCCAGGGTCACCAGCCCATCAGCTCTGAAGGCTGCCAAATGGTAGCTGTAGCAATGCAGGGTCATTCAGACTTGAATGTTTGGGTCTTGGTGGCATCTTTTTTGTCCTAGAAATAGTCCTTCCTACAGAGAGCCCTTCCTGGAAAAGAATGAAAAGGAACCAAGGTTGAATGGACATAGGGAAAGGGGACCTATCACTCTGGTGCAATACTTCTACGCAAGAACTATATCATAAAGAATGCTCCAGTGGGCAAAGATCTGTCTCTGTGGCTTACCTAAGATGAGGAAAGCTTTCATGTCTGCTGTGAATAAGTGGACCATTGCTGATGTTTATCAGAAATGCCAAGACTTAGGAAGAAAGCTCTTGGGCTCACAGGGTAGCATGGATCTGCCTGTGGTAATTGAAAACAGGCAATGACATTGGGCTGATTTTATTTTGGAAAAGGTAAATCAGTGTTGCAGCACTCTGACATGGATAATTCAGGAAGCCTCTGGTTTGTATTAGACACCCAACATGCCTTTCAGAAAGAAATGACACAACAATTAATGTGTCAAATAATAATGCACCACTTGGAGAAAGATAATTGTACCCAGTGTTAGATAGTTATTAGGTCGGAACGAATGCTCATCCTTTCAAAGGCAGCAGCATCTATTCACTCTGGCATCCTACTGTAAGTACGGTATTGTGTTCATAATCACACAGGCTGTAGCCAGAACACTGGGTTTTATCTGATTTTCTTCCATTTGGAATAATACTCTGATGATTCCCTAAACAGCAGACTCACTCATGTGAAACACAAGTGAGGATGATGAAAGACAGATTGTTCGAGATGAAGGAGGGGCTTTGCTTTTTCCATAATGTGTGAGCATTGTCTCTAAGAAGGTCTGAGCACATGGAACAAAAACTATCAGACTTGAGTTTGCTCATGTGTAAAAGACAGTCTTTCCTTCTGATAATTTAATGTATAAAGATACCAATCAGTCACAACATGGCCTCAGAAGTCTTTGTTCAATTACTCATACCAAAACTTACTAGATATGAGATTTGGGCAAGTCATTTAACTTCCCTGAGATTCCATTTTCTTATATGAAAAATCCAAATAGGAAAGTCTGCTATGTATTTAACTCCTAGGTCTATTGAAGGGGTCAAGGTGAAAGGATATGAGAAAATGTTTTGTAAATATAAAGGATTGTGTCAATGTAGGTATTATTTTATTAATGTGCCTACTAGAGATCAAATATGTTACCTTTTGATCAGAGACAGTTTTACTTTAAGAAAAACTGTGCAATGGCTTAGGTACTTAGAAATAATAGAGCATTTAATGAATAGGGGGTTCTCAAGACCATCAGCCCTAGACTGAATTAAATAGTCACTCCATCCAACTAAGAGGAGGAACTGAAATATGTGATTATTATATATGCATGTTTCTACTTTATTCACTCAAGCATGGTTGTGGTGAGATATGAAAAAAAATTTAGCCATTTTTGGAAGGAGAGAAACACTGTATTTGGGGATATTTCATCTACAGAATCCACTGAGCTGGTTACTGTCATAAAGGTATTTAAAATACATAAAACATGATGTTATGTAAAATAATCAAAGCATTCAATAGTATAACACCTTGTCTTTCATGAGAATGCATTTCCAAGACATCCTGACTCTATGGACCACAGCTAGTAACAGACAAAATTTATAGTAGGTCCTTGACCTTGAGGAGCTTATGACACATATTATTACCTGAAAGAGATCTTGTTAGGGGAAATCAAACTAATATGTGACAAATAGATAATCAAGGTAGGTAGTACTAAGACAGAGGAGAGATGGTGAATTAACCTATTGAAAATAGATACTTGATTAATTCAGATTACAGAATATAGGTATGTCTGTTCCAATACCATGTAAGTATTTCTGAAAAACCTTTGTATTCTGTAAGAGTGCCTAAAAGTTAACACAGCTTACAGGTAAAATAGGGTTGGAAACCAAGCATTCAAAACTTATGGACTACTGTAAGCAGAACAAGAACATAAATGAAAACGAATTAAATCTTCACTAATATTTGTACTCAGCAACACTGTCGGTCTATCCTTTGCAGTCTTAAACCTGAGGCCTTGTGTTTCTTCCTTCAATTTAAGAAACTGAGGGACACTGACCAAAATTAAAAATCTGGATTCTTCCAGTTCCTCCAAGATGCAGTAGCCTCATTCCTCCCCACCCTTCCTGTTTACAATTAAAATAACAAGAATAACAATCCTGGGTATAATACAACAAACACAGGAAGTCTTTGAAAGGTGAAAGATGAAGGTTGATTGCCCTGGACCTCAGGGCTTGAAAAACAACATAGTGGTGAGCAACCCGGGCTTCCTTAATCTCATAATTCCCAGAGAGTGCATTTAAGACGCCATTAACCCTTAACCACCAACAGGTGTAGACATAAAAAGCTCCAAGAAAATCCTGTTCCCTCTTGCCAGAGGCTGGGGAAATGGCAGTCTAACAATAGGAAAACATTTTGGCAATACCCATCCTACTACTGCCCAAACTCAAGGGAAACACCCCTGAACCTCGACATAC
This sequence comes from Smutsia gigantea, assembly GCA_032199065.1. Lineage (NCBI taxonomy): Eukaryota > Metazoa > Chordata > Mammalia > Pholidota > Manidae > Smutsia > Smutsia gigantea. Next base: position 530,019 of record JAVSCE010005130.1, on the reverse strand, counting down.
ACCTGGCATCAGTAAGGCTGAATGAGGCGGTGACAGATGGGGCTTGGGGCTCACGGGCACTCTGTTTACCTCCCCTTTCCCCTCCCTGGTGGCAGCAGGGGCCAGAGAGGAGCTGATCTTAACACACTCTGTGTGAGTTGGTGCTCTTCTCTCACTGGGAGGTTATCAGCTACATGAAGGGAGAGCTGAACTGCAACCTCACCCATGTGCTTTGAGGCAGTGTGAGTCAGTGCCCTACATGAAGTCTTTTCTTTTTTTTTTAATTTTTAATTTCACTATCATTAATATAAGATTACATAAACAACATTATGGTTACTAGACTCCCCCTATTACCAAGTCCCCACCACATACTCCTTTACAGTCATTGTCCTTCAACATAGTAAGATGCTATAGAGTCACTACTTGTCTTCCCTGTGCTATACTGCCTTCCCTGTATCCCCCTCCACCCCCCACTGCATTATGCGTGCTAATTGTAATATCCCTTTTTCCCCCTTATCCCTCCCTTCCCACCCATCCTCTCCAGTCCCTTTCCCTTTGGTAACTGTTAGTCCATTCTTGGGTTCTGTGAGTCTGCTGCTGTTTTGTTCCTTCAGTTTTTCTTTGTTCTTATACTCCATAGATGAATGAAATCATTTGATACTTGTCTTTCTCCGCCTGGCTTATTTCACTGAGCATAATACCCTCTAGCTCCATCCATGTTGTTGCAAATGGTAGGATTTGTTTTCTTCTTATGGCTGAATAATATTCCATTGTGTATATGTACCACATCTTCTTTATCCATTCATCTACTGATGGACACTTAGGTTGCTTCCATTTCTTGGCTATTGTAAATAGTGCTGCGATAAACATAGGGGTGCATATGTCTTTTTCAAACTGGGCTGCTGCATTCTTAGGGTAAATTCCTAGGAGTGGAATTCCTGGGTCAAATGATATTTTTATTTTGAGTTTTTTGAGGAACCTCCATACTGCTTTCCACAATTGATGAACTAGTTTACATTCCCCCCAGCAGTGTAGGAGGGTTCCCCTTTCTCCACATCCTCACCAACATTTGTTGTTTGTCTTTTGGATGGTGGCCATCCTAACTGGTGTGAGGTGATATCTCTTTGTGGTTTTAATTTGCATTTCTCTGATGATTAGCGATGTGGAGCATCTTTTCATGTGCCTGTTGGCCATCTGAGTTTCTTCTTTGGAGAAGAGTCTGTTCAGCTCCTCTGCCCATTTTTTAATTGGCTTATTTGCTTTTTGTTTGTTGAGGTGCGTGAGCTCTTTATATAATTTGGATGTCAACCCCTTATCGGCTATGTCATTTATGAACATATTCTCCCATACTGTAGGATATCTTTTTGTTCTCCTGATGGTGTCCTTTGCTGTACAGAAGCTTTTTAGTTTGATATAGTCACACTTGTTCATTTTTGCTTTTGTTTCCCTTGCCTGGGGAGATATGTTCATGAAGAAGTTGCTCATGTTCATGTCCAAGAGACTTTTGCTTATGTTTTTTTCTAAGAGTTTTATGGTTTCATGACTTACATTCAGGTCTTTGATTCATTTTGAGTTTACTTTGGTGTATGGGGTTAGAGAATGATCCAGTTTTATTCTCTTACATGTAGCTGTCTAGTTTTGCCAACACCAGCTGTTGAAGAGGCTATCATTTCCCCACTGTATATCTATGGCTCCTTTATTGTATATTAATTGACCATATGTGTTTGGGTTTATATCAGGGCTCTCTAGTCTGTTCCATTGGTCTATGGGTATGTTCTTGTGCCAGTACCAAATTGTCTTGATTACTGTGGCTTTGTAGTAGAGCTTGAAGTCAAGGAGCGTATTCCTCCTGCTTTATTCTTCCTTCTCAGGATTGCTTTGGCTATTCAGGGTCTTTTGTGGTTCCATATGAATTTTAGAACTATTTGCTCTAGTTCATTGAAGAATGCTATTGGTATTAGGCAGGATGGCCATTTTGACAATATTAATTCTTCCTATCCATGAGCATGGGATGTGTTTCCATTTATTGGTTTCTTCTTTAATTTCTTTCATGAGTGTCTTGTAGTTTTTAGAGTATAAGTCTTTCACTTCCTTGGTTAGGTTTAATCCTAGGTATTTACCTGAAGTCTTTTTATAATCCTATCTTGAACGTGATATCCATTACTTCCGCCTTTTTATATTCAATAGAAGCAAGTCACTATGTCCAGCTCATCTCAAAGGGGGAGCGATTAAGCTCTGCCTATTGAGGGGTGGCATAGCAGAGAATATGTGGACTATCTTTTAAGCATCTCAGAGGGTCTCTTAGGGGTAAGGAGTGTTCAAGGAAGAGGGGACAAAATATGTGGAGAGGCTTGAGGTTTGAGATTCAAAACCCATAAACTGGTGTTCTTTGTTGTTATCTGATATCGGCAGCCACTGAGTGAAGCAGTGTGTAGCTCCAGTCCAGAGGGGGTGCTCAGCTCCCAGGCAAGTTCACTCTAGATTCAGTGAGACTGCAACAACAACAGAACATTGTGGATAAAGGGGTTTATACCAAGCTTTACTCTCATATGGCAGGTGAAGTGTTAGAATCATGTCTGCATCTGGCAAGTCGGCATGCATCAAGTTCATCTTCATCTCTGTGCCAAGCCCTGGGCAGAACTCCTTATATAGCAAAATAGGCAGTAATGGTTTATTGCCAACACATGTGTAAGCATGCATCTGTGCAGTAGGCTAAGTATTAAGTCATTGCATATACACAGAGGGCAAGTAGATTAGGATCCGGTAAGGCCATGGAACTTCCATTTTCTCTACACAGTGGTAGGCAAAATGAACAATCCAGCATGTTATGGCAGTCCTGGGAAGCTAATACAATCTATCATCTCAAAACTCTAATCTCCCCTTTCTCTTCCCCAACCTTTGGGTGATCTCATCTTGTATTTTATTAATAAAAAGATGCAATCATATGAAAACTGTCTCATTTTCCCACCAAGCCCATACATCCACTTGTGTCAATACACATAGTCAGCCTTCTCTTCTCTTATGGTCCCTCTTCCTATCTCTTCACTACCTTTCTTATCCAATTTGCTCAACCAATTATCCCCTATCCTCTTTTCTCTTCTGTAATATCAGTTTCTAATGGATCATTTCCATTTGCTTAAAAACATGCCTTGATATTGTCCATCCGGAAATTTTATATATATATTCCATATATATATTCTATTATATATATAGAAATTATATATGTTTTTTCCCTTGACCTCATAACCCTCCCCAAAGGCCATTCATTTTTTCTGCTCCCTCAACAGTTAACCTCCTCAGAAAAGCTGTCAACATGGAGTTTCCACTTTCTCACTTCCCCTTTTTGGTCCACTTTACTCATATCAAGTTTTTCTTTCCATCATTCCACTGAAATGTCTCCTGTCAAAGTCACTAATGTCTTGAATTTTGCCAAACACACTGCTAATTCTCTGCCTTCATTTTACCTGAACTTGCAGCAGTTGATACGGTTTACCACTTCCTCCTATCTGCCACTTCCAGCTCAGGCATCTGCAAATCTACCCTGTCATCATTTCCATGAAATGATTTGGGGAATTACATTTGCAAGTAGCTAATTCTCAGACTTTTCTTTGTGCTTTTGGGTGTGTCTTTTTAAAGCTTGATAGAGGTTTAAGGATTATTTTGTTTTATTTTTTTCATAGTCACATACATGGGCCAAATGTGCAGGGAACTGAAGGATGTTTAGAGAGGGCCTGAAAAGTCACAGTCTACAGCCAAAATAATTTTAAGCAAAAATGGAATCTCTGTTAGCAAATGTTCACTGATAAGACATAAATACAAATTAAGATTGCCAAATACTATAAGCAAGCAGATTCTAAATTTCTTTTCACATCTGTTATGTTTGTTTGTTTTCCTGTCTTACTGGCAGATAAAGAATGCAGATAGATGTGCACAGTTTCCAGAATAAGATTCTAAGTTGGGAACCCAGCTCAGTATCTAAAGTGGGGCTGGGCTACGGATGTTTTTGGATGCCAGATGTGAGACTTTGGGGAGAATGCTGTTTAGCATGAATGTTTCTAAGTATTATCCCCAGATATGACAAATGAAGACTAGCAGAAATCCAGATTAGTACTCAAAGGGAGTAAGATGAGGGGTGGGAATTGTTAGTGGTCTGTGTCTTTCCTCACATCTATGCATTCTTTCCAAGAATAGGTGGTCTAGGCTAAACCAAATACTGTGAGAGGGGGAAGAGAGAGAGAGAGAGAGGACACAGCAGCCACCAAACAACAAAGGACAAAGAAACTGGTATTTAAATACTCTTGCACCCTTCTCTCTCTGGAGGAATAACTCTGCATTTCATATTTCCCCCATAGAAATAATAGGATTTTCCCAGACACCATTGTGACAGCTGGTTGTTACGTATCCTCTAAACGTCACTTCCCCATTCTGCTGCTCATGTATGCATATTTCCCAAATAACTACTTGCATCCAGAGTTTTGCTTCAGGATTTGTTTAGGGAGGAATGAAAATGAAGACCTAAATTAGATGTCCTGGTCTAAGGAAAGGGTACACACATATTGTGGGTTGAATTGTATTCCTTCCCAAATTCAAATGTTGAAGTCCCTAGTACCTCAAAATGTGACATTATTTGGAAATAGAGTTGTATCAAATGCAATTCATTAAGATTAAAGTGGATTCCTAATCCAATATGACGGGAGTCTTTACAAAAAAGGGAAAGTTAAGGCATAGAGACTGAGATGCACACAGGAATAAATCCATATGAAAATGAAAGCAGAGATTGGGGTTCCTATAGACAGAGTGTGTCTTCCCCCAAGTCATATGTTGAAGCCCTAACTGTCTAATTTGACTGGAAATAGGGCCTCTAAGGAAGTAATGAAGGTTATCGGAGGTCATAAGATTTGGGCTCTGATCTGATAGGCTTAGTGTCCTTACAAGAAGGGGTACCAGCACTCTCTCTCTGTCTATCAGGTAAGGACTCAGAGAGAAGGTGGCTGTTACAAGCCAGGAAGAGAGCTCTCATCAGAACCTGAATGGCCAGCATAGTAGCCTCGGACTTCCTAGGCTCCAGAGCTGTGAGAAATAAATACTAATACAGGGGTGATATGTCTACAAGCCAAGAATGCCAAAGATTGTCAGAAAACCACCTGAAGATGGGAGAAAGGCATGGTACAGAGGGAGCTCACAGTCCTTGGAAAGCATCAATGCTGTCAACACCTCAGACTTGTCTTCTCCAGAACTTTGAGACAATAAATTTCTGTTATTTAAGCCACTTACTTTGTGGTATTTTGTTACAGTAGCCCTAGCAAATTATTACACTATAGAACTGAAAGATCAAGCCAGGGCATGCAGCCTTAAGCACTCTGTGGGCCACCACTTGCCTAAGTTGGGCCTCTAGTTAGTGTATGTCCACAGGAAAGCCAGAAAATGAGTCAGACATTCGACTTATTCCCAAGGACAGGATGTGTGTCCATTGAAGCCTAGATTTTGGCTGTTGCTTTTTCTTATAACATCTCCCCTGCCCCCTTAACAGATATGGGGCTTTTGCTTTATTGCTCATGTTTCCTTTTCCACTCTTTATTCCTTTAGCAATATGGTCTAGAGATCTAAAAGTACTTAGCAAATTATAGCAAATGGCTATAAAGTGTCTTTCACTTTAAAAAAAAATTAATAAATAAATTTGATGCTCATGAGTCTCTTTTCCTTTAGGAAAAGATAAATAATCACAGACTAAACTTATAAAGAAAACTCTTACAGAAAAATGGAATAAGCAAGTTCATTAATGCTTAAGAAAAATAAAAGAATATATAAATAAATAACTTGGGTCCTGTGGTAGAAATAATCTTGGAATTGGGACCAGAATATCTAAATTCAAAGACAGGTTTTGCTGCTACTAGTTAAGCAAGCTTGGAAAAGTAAATGGCCCCTCCTCAGAGCCGCGTTTCCTCATTTTCAAGATGAGGAGATTGGACTCAGTTCCTTCTAAAGGATATAAGCCTGTACAATTCCAGTATTTCTTTGATTTCTGTGATTCATCCTCACCTGTGCCCAGCTCTGCTCCTGGCAGGACTGGGGGCCACGAAACTGGTGGAGCCATGGATCGGAACCAGGTGGGTATGCAAGGCTCTGGCTCCAGTGCAGAGTTCGTGTGCCAGGCCCAACCACAAAAATACGTTTGCCAGCAATGGTCTTGTAGAGAATTTTCAAATCCTGAACATTTATGCCCATAGATTTTCCTCATTATTATTTTCAGCCTCACTTCATGGTTTGTTTCATTAAAAAAAAATTACTTTGGAACCCTCTCAATTATAGAAACTGAGTATTGGCAATCATGGTAACTTTCTCTTCCACACTGTGATTTAATGTGGAGTCAGACTCTTTCCAGAGAATTTACCTATTCCCAATGTGTGAGCTCTGTTTTTCTCTTCTGCCAAAACAGTTTTCTGGCCTTTAGATATAATAGCCCAAAGAACTGATTGGGGAAATAGAATTTTCTTTCTTTTAAGGTTTTTTGGCTCTTATCATTGAAATAATAAATTGTGAGATATAAATTCTATGTTCAGTAAAATCCTATCAAAGAGCATAGTCTGTCATTATTGTAAGATGTGTCAAAGCTGGAATTCAGTGGAGGTAGGCCAACCCAATTTATGTCACTGTGGAGACTTCACGAACAAAGTGGAGTTTGGTTTGAGCTTTAAGTGAATTTCATATTTAAAGAGAGTAATTGGGAAAGCAATTATTGGAAAAAGACCAGAGTAAGCAAAGGTGGGAATGAGAAAGGCATTGGCCATATTTAGAGACACATCTAACTCCCTAGTTTGGTGCAGATTGAAAGGATCTTAAGGTAACTCCTTAATGAGTATGAGGTTTAGAGGTGCTGTTTGCACCTCATCATGAATGTACTAAATGCCATTGAATTGTTCATTTTAAAATGGTTCATTTTTGTTATGCGAATTTCACCTCAATTCAAAAAAAATGACATTAAAGCACCTTAAATGCCAGGTCCTATATGAGTTTCTGCTTATCTGACAAGCAATGTGGAACACTGAAATTGATTGGAAAACAGAGAACATAGTAAAGATTTGGAGATGAATCAAATGGGGATATGTACGAGGTGGGGAGACCAGCTACATGGTTATTGAAATATTCTATCTTGTAGTTTAAAACTGAACAAGCTTTTGTGGAAATTTCCAAACATACGCAAAGTAAGAGAAAATGATTTAATGAACTGTGTATATGTATCACCCAACTTCAATAATTTTCAACATTTTGCTGATCTGGTTTCATCTGCCTCCTCACCACCAACTGATCTCCATACATTTCATTTCATTTTATTTTCTAGTATTTTAAGGCAAACTCTAGATATCATATAATTTCACCAGGAACTAGCACACTTAAGAATACATCTTTAACTTATAAGAACATTTTTCTTTTTCCTTCTTCTATCAAACAATGCACCTAACATAATTAGGAACAAATTCTTAATACCATCCAGTGTTTTCTACTGATTATCCTGAAGGTAAGTTTGAACAGTTGGGTTGTTCTAATGAGCTCTAAACAAGGACTGCATGTTGCATTTAGTTATTATGTTTCTTAAATGTCTTTTATCCTACAATGGCATCCTGATCCTTATTTTTGTATGCCATTGATTTGTTGGAGAAATGTGTTGTTTTGTAGAATGCTTCACATTCTAAATTTGGATGCATGCTGCCAAATGGTCCCATTTTGGACCAGTGGAAACCACTTCAAGTTGGACTCTGTTTCCTATTGACATGAAGATGGTACTGAAAAACAATAACCACTGCTGTGTTCATTACTATCATTCGTCATTGCTTCTAGGAAATTTCAGAGGATAGAACTAAATATGCATATATATTTACAAGAAAAAAATGATGAGTTTATAGTAATATTTACAATCAAATGTAAGAGAAAATGGTTTTATTTACTGATTTTTATATTTATTATCTTGTGTTAAAAATACTAACGTTTAATTTAATTAATGGAATTATTTACTTGTAGAATAATTTTAAAATAAGAGTGTAAAATTCCTACTACCAATTACATGATTGAAAGCAGCTTGTATGTTCTTTGCCAGATCTTTTGATATCACTTTTTCAACATCACCTGAATCAGTGGCATGCCAACTCCTTTTGGCTTTATTTATGAATGTTTGTCAAAACTGTCTCCCTATTTCCGTTCCTACTGCCATTGCCCTAATTCAATTGATTCTCCTTTCTAAACCAGATTATTTCATAGCCTCATAGTCTGTTTCTCTCCTTCTCAGCCTCTCACTCTTCTAAGAAATTCTGTACGTATCTGTCAGAGGTATATTTCTAAAACACAGATATAATTAAAACAAATAAGAAAAAAAAAACCTTGAACTTCAATGCCTCATTATCTGCTTAATGAAAACCAGACTCCTTGTCTTGATGGTTAAGGCCCACCTCCATGGGATAACATAATATTGTCAAATGTCATCAGTCTTCAGTCTCTAGATCCCATGCATCCTGTTAGGAGTTGTGCCCCGGTGGGTACAGAACTCAGCACTCCTGTGTACCAGCTATAAAATACACAGACTGGACCAACATTCCAAGGCTTCAGAAAACAACTGAAAAATGTCCTGACAGAAGTCTTCATTTTTATCCTTCTTTGGCTGCTCTTCAAACATTTTTTTTCTCCTTTGACCCTTTTTCCAAACAGTATCTACTCCGATTCCTCTGAGTTTTTTCTTGGATATTTTTCCTGGAAACTTTATATTGTTATCTGTTCCATCATACAGAACAGTTACTTCTCTCCCAGCTCTCACCTTGAAACTTCTATCTGCAAAAGTATCTGAATATTTAATAAAATAAAGGACCCTATGATAATAGCACTCATTATCCGTTCAGTTTAAGAACCATATTTTATAACTTAAAGAGATCTTTTTGCTTCTCATCTGTCCTTCAGTGGCTTATCTTTGTTTCACATAACCAGCTGCATAGATTCAAGTTTCTCCTTTCGTTTTATACAAGGTTTATCCCAAACTGCCTTCCCCATGTTATATTTCAAGAATGCTCAATATTCCAACAAGAAAAACTCATTTGCATCTTTCTTTTAACTTCTATTATATTAAACCATCTCTAAATGACTGGATTGCATTTCCCATCATTTCCATCTACTGATATCTCAATTATCATTCAAAATTCTGCTTATACACCATCCCTTTCATGGATTTTTTTCTCCTGGTTGTAATTCCAATCTATCATTCTCTTCTTAGAATTCCAGGAGGGTTTATGTATGTTCCACTTAGGCTATTTAGGTCATCATACTTGGTATTATAGTTATATATATCCACATATGTCTCCTTCATTTAGATACATTTTGCCTGAGGAGAGACCTTATATTTTTCACATCAAGGTTACCCATGACTTAATAAATCTTACATTGAAATAATAATACAACTTAGTATTACCTAGATTTAAATAACCAATATCAACTGTATTCTCATGGTGTCTTCTGAAATTTAATCGTGACTCACAGTAAAGAATAACATAAATGATAGGACAGTGGACCTCAATGAAAATCCAGTGAATTTTACTGATCTTCTCCGTAGAAAAACAGCATATCCCCCCAATTTTGCAGTCATTTGCCTGGCCACACTTGTCTCCTTTCACTATCTTAGTGAAGCTGGAGAACTTACTGTTTCCCTTGTTATTTTTATTTCCCTGTCTGGGCTGTTTAACTCTTCCTCATGTTCTATTTAATTGTTCCTTAATTTGAAATGAGTGTGATAGTGACAGTTCTTGAAAGTAATTCCATCACAAAAGAAGAGTTTATGTATTGGAAAACTGTGTTCCACACAACAAACTACAGATACTCTTCATGGAACTAAATCTTATTGAATACTCACTGAAGCCTCTGTGTGTGTGTGTGTGTGTGTGTGTGTATGTGTCTGGGAGGAGCATTGCTAGGTATTATCATTCATGTCAGGTACTCAGAGACAAATAAGAGAAAACAGAACCAGTTGGCACCTGAGAAAGTGTGGGCTGCTTACAGAGGTGCAAAAAAATTCACACGTAAAATAAATTGTTAATAAATGTAATTATTCCACTGCTTTCCCTTGTAAGTCCTTTCCTTAGGGAACTATGAAAAAGCCAGATGCTGATCTGGGAAATGTCCCAGAATCATTCTTTTGAAAAATATTAACACTCTATTACAAAAGGCCTTGCCTGGAATTGTACTGAAGCTCAGCTTCTGATGACTATAGATTTTCAGAAGTCATGCCATATTGGAGCAAAGCTTGTGTTTGGAGAATAAGCATTTTACAATGGATTAGGAGTAATGTGAGCTTTGGAATTATCTTTAAATATTATTCCATTTCCAATGTCGCAGAGAGCTCTCTTCTAGCGACGGGTGGTGACAGTGCCATCTGAGACCTCCTCCTCCTCCTCACCGGTTAATCATTTCAGAAGGGCTGATTGCATAGTTCTTGGCACCGATGGGCTGCCAAGCCACAGCGCTTCTTCTGGGGCAGCTCATATGGTTGGCAGTGAATCATCACTGTTGTACCCCTTAGATCCTACATAAATTGTGATCACTATCTTCTCTATCTGCTGGCTAGTGGAATTTGTGATTTGGGTTTGCCATGAGACGTGAAAAGAAGAGGATATCACTTCTCCTTAGGAGAATCTCTTTGTGAGCAGAGTGCTGTGGGTGGTAAACATGGGGTAGGAGTAACTTTGAAACACGACTGCCATTTTATGAAAGCTTAGAACTCAGTATGTGTTTTTTTATGGCAATGATATTTTCTAGTTTAGTATTCTGAGATGGTAAGAATTTATGCATGTCTTTGTGGATTAGGCTATTTTGAATTTTGAATGAAGACCATGGGTTTACAAAATGGAATAAAATGGTAACATTAAACACCAGTGCCGGTGGAGATTTTGTAATGGAACTTTTAAAATAACAGGATGTAAGACATTGGATAATAGTCCCTCTACACACATTGGAACCAGACCTGTGTGTACAGTATAGAAATTTATAGTGTGTTTTAACTTTATACTACAGGGCCAAAATATAAAGAGTAGGCATGATGATATGTATATAATATGGAGCCTGATGACATGTCTAACTCTTTTTTCCATTATGCAAAAGAAACATATTATGAAAGGCAAAGACCTCATGAAAACTGTGAGCTAGAATAACGTTCATAGAAAATGAGCCACCTGGTTCTGATTAAGAAATACCTACCTGCTGAATTACCTTTGGTTTTATATATTATAGTTAGTTTGTGGAATAAAAGAGGTAATTAAATATGTGCATAAAATGTACTGTTTGGATAACAAAAAAATTAAATGTTCAAATGTCATGAGTGGTTTGAATCTGAAGAACACAGAGGCTATTTTTATGACGTGGTAATTAAACTATCTCTAAATCCAGAACCAGTCTTAAAAGTATGCAGTTAATACTTTCAGTAAAGGAAGCCAATCTTGCTGAGCAAGTAGCCTACAACAACAGAAAGTAACTGTGCATACTCATAACAACAGAAAGTAACTATGCATACTCATAACAACAGAAAGTAACTGTGCATACTCATAATAACAGAAAGTAACTGTGCATACTCATAAAAGGTTCAAGCTTCAAAGGAGAGATTTTTAACTACTGTATAACTACTCATATTTAGCAAGAAAGGAGAATTTTAACTCCAGGTGGGTAAGCACTGCATGCCTTAATGACCATGTGCAATTTGCTTGGTTGATAAACTGGATCTGAGGGAGGAAACAAGAAAATTGTACTTCCTGTGAATTATCAGCCCACATCTTGGTAGTTTGCCCAAATTGGAAATATTGGTATCCTGTTGAGCCATTCCACTAAAAGCCTGTCCTTTCTATGTTTCTATCGAATTTGCCATTGTAGACCATGCCACAGAGGAGTGTACTCAACTTGCTTACAGATCTTCATTCCCTAATAAACTAGCACATGGTAGAATGAAGGGCCTGCCTTAGATACATTTGTATTCCCAGCACTGAGTTCAGTGATTGGTGTTTATAAGTTGCATAAGAGATGGCAGAAGGCCCAAATGCTTCAAGCACTAAGATCTGTAATTCTAATGGAGAACTAATTTTGAACAACTCCTAAAAACTTCAACTAACTGTATGATTTGTAAAATTTTTATTTGAGTTCAATCATTCTGAGAAAATTCATAGGTCTTTAATGTGGATGAACTGAAGTACCTTGCTTATTCGAAGTAGGAGGGAAAGAAAATGCCTTTCCAAGGATTGCACAGACAGTGGAAGATTGAGATTATCATGTCCTGATAAGGCTCTGAGCAGGAGGAGCTCCTCTGGGAGGCTAGCAGAGTACACGAACCATTAGTTCAGGTTATGCAGATTTTGTCTGAGGTTTCGGTTTAACATCAGGAAATAGTTAATAGCAGTTGGATTTATGGAACTTGATACTGAGAGAAAGATACATTTAGAAAAGTAACTGGAAAAATTATTCCTGCAAGTGTTTTATTTAAGGGCAGGAGACACTAGAATGACCCAAAGAAAGATTGTAAAGAATGAAAAGAAGAAAAAAAAAGTGTAAAATAAACCAGATTTCCTTGGTAAAGGTTGATGATGACAAATACCGTGAAGATTCCATGGAGGGAAAGGAAGAGATGGAAAATGAGGAAGTATACACCATGCAGGTGGAAAGGTGTTTGCTAGTAAGATTTAGTGATGATGAGGGTGAAGAAGGAGATGACAGCTATGGAAGCTACTCTTTTGGCATGAACTGTTCTGGCATGCCACTCATGCATTAACTCATTTCATCCTCAAAGCAAGCAGTACTGTTACTCACATTTTCCAGACCAGGGAACTTACAACTTGCCCAAAGCTCAGTTGTGAAGGATTCAGGATACACATTTAAGCAGCTTGATTCTGGAGCCTAAAGAAAGAATTTGGGGGCAGAGCTGCAAGGAAATTGGCTCTTTCCAGGGTACAGAAGGTCACTAAAAGCCTATATTGGAGCCTGTCATGGTATCTTCTCTAAGATCCTTGCTGCAGCTACATCAGACATTGGTAGACTGACCCAATGGAAGAAAAAAAGAGCAGAGCAGTAGCCTCTCTCAGTACATACCTAGCAGGGCACAGGGTGACGTAGCGAATCACTCTCCCACCCAGAACCTGTGGGGTGCTCTGTCTTGGGACCAGCATGTTATATATGCAGAACTTGGGAAATGACTGTAGGTTCCTACCCAGAAATGGTAAGTACACTTCTGAAAAATTGGTTATTTGGTTTCTTCCCTATTCTGAGCACTCAAAATATACCTAAAAATGGTTTTATTAGTGGAAGGAAAATAAGAAAGGAAAAGAGAGAGTTAGATCCCTTTCCAGACCCTCCCTGTCTCTTTGGCCAATAAGAGAACAGACTAGATACACAGCAAAAGTACCGCAACACTGAGTCTTCTAGGAAAGTGTGTAGGTGAGCCAAAACGGAGCTGCGCACAAAAGAGCTACGTGTTAGCCTGAGTTTCAACTGCTGAAGCCCTCATAGGAAAGTGATAAAGGACAAAGGCTGGTCAAAATGTAAAGATAATTCAGATGTGGTTCTTGACCCCCCAAAGTGAACAATATGCACTTTAGGCTTCAATTTCATAATAAGTAGGTATCAGCCTTGACTACTTAATGGATGACCCATGGATGAATTAAGTCATCTTGGGTTCTTCCTCTTTAAAACAGTGATAATAATATTCACTTTCTGAAGCTGTGGGGATTAAATGACTATAAACTGTCTCACACGGTAAGCCTTCTCATTGGCTGCCACCCCTTCTGTCCTATGCACAGAAGTAGGTGGGGTCGTGCTCCTGTTCAGTGGGGGCTTCTTTGTTGTGGTTCTGCGTTTACGACCTGCATCATTCACCTCAACATGCTAGTTGTTACATTGGTGGCACCAGCTCTTGGCATTGATGCTAATATGTTAACATCGGGAAGCTTTCGTATTTGACAGTTTTTCTGGGCAAAGTCCCAGTTTTATTATTCAATTTTTCTACCTCAGTTATATGGAGTTCAACAATTATATAGCTCTTGTTCTTTCTGTCCCTAATTTCCATTTGCACATATCTCTCTCTTCCTTCATAGGCATGAGTGTTTTGTGCAACTCTTCCCAAAACTAATGGACACCACATTCTCCTTGTTGAAAAAAAAAATGAGTTTATCTTCTTCTCAAATTAGGACATATCCTAAGGCTGTACTGCTATGTGGAAGATTCTTTCTCATTATTCAAATCCTTTCTTCACAGATGTATCTGCTTTGTACCATAAATAATCTCACTAATGAGGCTGAAATATTTCTAACCTGCTTAGAAGGAAGCAAAGACATATTTTTTGAGTACCTACATACTGCCTGCCACTGGAAGACATTTTCATGTACATTTAATCTAATTTATTGATCTCATCATTTAATCTAATCTATTTTTATAACAATGCTGTGGGAAAATGTATTTAGAAATTCTCTACTGCAGATGGGGAAATGAAAGCTCAATTATTGTTTAACTCTTTCATGTCCACGGCATAGTATTTATGATTTTTTTTTAATTGAAGTGACTAAAAATGGTCTTTGAGAGCCAGTACTGAGAAAACATACTTCCATCATGGAGAGAATAATTATGAAATCATAACGTGCCTCATGTTTCATATTCCTCTGCAGAAAAATACTGCACACCAGTAACAAACATTCTCCCTCCTACAGAGTCCACCTAAGGCCACGAGGCGTCTGTAAACAGGTTCATCAGTATTCACAGCCAGCTTGGGACTGTGGACACTACCTTCCATGTGCTACTTCTTATCAACATAAGAAGAGTCACCAATGCAAAGCCATAAGCTCAGCTGGGCCCAGAAAGGACTGTGGCTTCTTTTTATGAAAGACAGTGAAGTTGTCCCAAATTTTTGCTGTTTTGAAATTTTCTCTCATATGTACAATGGAGAAATATACTTAGAAGTCAAGAGGGAAGCCTGGTAATTCATTCTATATTCACATCATTTGGCCGAATTTCTCAAAAATCACCAACAAAAATATTTTAAAGTCAGGTCTCTACTATGTTTCATATTTAAAGGCATTAGTGTGACTCAAAGATTCCCAAGGTAAAGTTATCCAGGCAAAGACCATGTTTCTAATTTTTTCTTGACTTTCCCCCAGGTCCTTCCCATAAAATTCACTCCCTGAAGAGTTTTTGTCAAAAATAGGCAGTCCTCCCCTCAGCCCCACCCTGTCTTCATGTGGGGACCGCCAAGAGCGCTAAGGAGAAGGGCTATGTTATTTGGTCCTACCTGGCATTCTCTGCAGGAAATTAAAGAGAAACAGAAAGATCTAGGCTGTAGTGAATGTGATGACTTACATTCAGCTCAGTGGAGCCGATTCTCCTGCCCCAGGCCAGGTAGGCTTCCTCCATCAGGGCACTTCAGACTGAGGAACTACTGAGCAGCTGAGAAATTGCACTGGAAACCAGCAAGAAAACACTGGAGGCATAATTACGGAAAGGCTAAACGAACTTCTCTTCGACCTCCTTACCCTTTCTTTTCACCCTTAATGCTATAAAAGGTTGCATTTAGACCTGAAAAATTGCTTCCATATAATATGTTAAAGAGACATTTGTTTCATCCATATGTAACACAGGCTCAGTGGGAAGGTTGTGAGTGTGACCACAAAGCTCTACTGAAAGAGAATATTCGGTGGCTAGAAACTCAGAAGCACCTGGAGCAAGTGGGGCTGCAGGAAAAATGATGATGGATAAAATGCATTCAAAGCTCTCAGCTGCAGAAGATGAACATAGTTTTTAAATTAGTCTCTTTCTTATTTCTCAGCTAGTGCGGGCCAGCAAGATCCTCAGAAACAGTAGAGGTTACTTTGGGGGAAGAAAAGGCATCTATTTGCCCCCACCTCTCAGGGGATTTCATTTAAGCTTCAGAAGGCATTTGTTTCTCTCACTTCAAATACTGTCTTCCTTATTTCTTAAAAACCTTTTACAATAGTGGCCTTCATTTGACTTGTTTAAGAAGGTTCTTTTTCCATTTACTTTGCTACCTAAAAGACAGAGAGGCAGCTGTTTAGATGAAAATTAGAAGGAAACCTTCTTTTTCCCAAATAGAAGAAGCCAAGAGAAAAAAGAAAAAAAAAGAAGTTTTTGACATTCCCTGCTGTAATTCTTACATGGTAAAACCTGAAGATGAAACTTCCCTATAAATACCTGTAGTTTGTTTTAGCCCAGAATACACAGCAAACCTGTACAAAAGAGGCAATAACATATGGGGAATGGGGCAACTGGGAAAATTTGCTCTATTTATTGGGATCTAGAAAGAAAGCAGGATTAAAAGCAGGAAGGGACAGGAGTTTAGGCCTGCAGCAGTGCATTTATATCTAAAAAAAATCAGAGTTTACCTTTGCACAGGGATTTGCACCTCACTAAATCCATATAAACCTTCTCACAGAAGCCCCAGCTCAATGTGTATTTCACATCCATAACTAGACTATGGCAGGGAAACAGGCAGTATTCTGTCTGTGAATTTACTGTCCCTCACCAGGGAGCTGGAAACAATTTCTGTTTTTTCCAAGAAAGGGATGATAATTCTTGGGGACCTGGAATGGAGACTTCATGGCAGTCTGATGGATGTGCTTCATGTTTCTGGATCTGGAACCTGAATAGCCTATTTACATTTTCATGTCCATTTTAAAACACACGTACCTATCTTGAGGGTGTACTGGGTTACCCACTCTGTGCTTCACGCATCTCACATGGAATCCTCAACAATCCTGAGAAATACTTATAAAATTTTTTATAGATATATAGATGAGAAAACTTAGGAACAGAGAACTTAATTAGCTTACTCAGCAGCAGTCAGCCAGAATGCAGAGAATAGAAAGCAATCCTGAGTTGGCCTATCCATGACCTTCTGCTCAAACTCTGAGTTTACAGTCACTATGATGAGGTATGATTTGAGGGTCTCTAAGAAGTTTTCTCTTCAGGAATACAAGCATCAGACTTGAGTTTCAACACTGTTCTCAGGCTTTACTTCTCTCTCTGCATCTAGATGAGCCCCAGTGGTTTTCCCTTCCAGCTGGTGGTGCGCTGGGCTCTGCTGTGCATGGCCAACTCCAAGGGCCACCATTCTCAGAGGCTAAGGCAGCCCTGTCATCATAAATAAAATCCTCCCAATGCTTTTTTTTTAATGGCTCCAATTTACTGCTGTGATTTTTGTCTTTCCAATGTCATATTTGAAACTATTTTGTCACATGACCTTTTCCTCCCCTTTGGGGTACCTATTACTGGAGTCCAGCTCTTGAAAGGGTCTGTATCCTATCAGTAGCCCCTGATACAAGGAGGAAACATTCACCTGTGGGACAGGGCGGTAGAGGAAGGAGGCTGTTTTTCAGATATGAGGCTTGGTGTCCTCTGTGGCTCTTTTCATGATCTTCCATCTCCCTAGTGACAACGGAAATATTTCCCATACCTGCTCTGCCTTCCCACAGGCTTGTTTTGAGAATGAAACAAGGTAACCAAAGTGTAAAGGTTCTTAAAACCAAAAATAACACTCAAAATCATCTTACAGCCACTATATGTATCTTTCAGAAGTGTAGTTCTGGATCATGTCACCTCCTTGCTTGTGAACCTTGGGGGACTACCTATTACCTGCAAAATACGTTTATGTCTGAGCCTGGCACCTGGTAACTTCCATCTCCTGGTTCCTTGATTTCCCCGTCTCCTTTAATTCATCCACTGTTGCCATCACTCCAAGCTACTGAATGTTCCCTTACTTACGTGAGTTTTTCTGCCTCAGTGCTTTTGTTCATGATGTTTTCTTACTCTACAGCAGCAACGTCCAAGAGAACTACCTGTAATTATAAACCTGATACGCACCACCCAACACGGTAGCCACTAGCCTCATGCTGCCATCGAGCACTTGAGGACTGGCTAGTGTAAGTGAAGAGCTCAATGTTTTATATCGTTTAATTGATTTGAATTGAAGTAGCCACATGTGGCTAGTAGCTACTGTGGTGGACAGCACAGGCCTAAATGTCATTGTTCTCTATAATTTTTTGTCTAAATAATACCCATTTATTATTATCTAATACATAGTTCGTTTCATCCTCAAAGCCTCCATTTGTACCCTTCCCTGCCATCTTTTTCTCACCTCAGTGAACTCCATTTAGCCTCGGGTTTTGCAGCCTGCATTTTGGATTTTCTTGTTACCCCATTTTCCCTGTTAGGTGACAGGCTCCTTCGAGTGGGGTCCAATCTTGCTCAGTGTAGTCCCTAGAACACTGACTATGACATCCAACAAACATTTGCTGAGAGATGATCACTACCTGCCCTGAGTCACTCAGTCACTCACTTAACCAACCAGCCGGCCCACCCACCCTCCTTGAGCGCTACACTGTCCATTCGGTTCTGTGCACAGAACCCATGTTAAGTCTGAGAGTGTAGATATTTAATGGAGGAGTCGCTGAGACAACCTGATTTTCAGCCTATGAACACATTGTTTTTCTAATTGTATTTTTTAGCGCTTGAAAGAAGCCTCACTCAGTTATCTCACTGTAACACATATTTCTGAGAATCAATTCCCTACTTGCCACGCATAGGGGATGGAGATACGAATAGAAAACTGCCTGTTGTTAAAAGAGCTCCCAGCATTTCAGGGAGAGGGAAGGGGGAGGGAAAACATGCAAAACAAAGGTGGCATATCCAGCCGGGTCCTTTGCCTTCCCAAGGGAGGAAACCTCTCTCAGGCCTTTGGGGCAGTCGCCCTCTCCAGGAGCTGCAGCCTGGAGCCCCCGCCACCTGGGAAGGAGAGGGAAAGCCCAGCGTGTAATGCCCTGTCATCCCCGCAACGGCTTCTGAAAGCGTGGACCCCGGTCAGATGGGGCCAGATGGGGCACATTCGGCAAATGTTCAGGCGCGCAGCATTTCAATGGATGAGATTTCTCTCTGGAACTCTGTTCCCCGGGCAGAGGAAACCGGGGGGGGGGGGGTAAACAGCCAGACGCTGGCGTGGCCCGGAGCGGCTCACGGATGCCTGGCCGCGCGCCTCGGGGCCGTCAGAGCGGCGCACGACCTGCGCCTGCCACTAGCGGTCCCGGTCCCGGTCGCGGCGGGAGCTCTGCCCGCGCCCAGCCGCGCCCGCCCGGAGGGAAGGGGTGACGCCCAGGGGAGCGGAAGATAAGTCTACCAATCAGGCGCAAGCAGTGAGTGGGGACCGCGAGGGGGAGGGTTGGGCAGCAATGAAGTCAGAGGCACAGCAGCGACTGCAGCTGAATCAATTTGGAGATAAAAATAGTGCCTGCCGCCCTGCCTCTGCAGTGATTTCATGAAGGTCTCAGCTGCGCTGGAGAGAAAGCCAGCGTTTGTGTCCCCATCTCCTCTCCAAACTGGTGCGAGGAGCAAAATAGCACCACAACCGAATGCTGTCCTCCTTCATCCTCTCCTTTTTTCTCTCCGTTTTCCTGTCTCCCACTCCACCCCCAGCCCCCCGAAGTGCCTCTTGCCTCACCTGTTCTCCTTAACGGATAATTAAAGACAGGGACAAAGAGATGAAATCTGTGGCTGAAAGAGATAGGGCTTCCAGACATTCATAATGAATCCAGATGGCACTTCCCCCTGACTATGAACCCTGAGCCATCAGCTGAGATGACTGACCGTTCTAAAGACTGAAGCTCTTACAGGACAGGAGGTTGAAAACCTTCAAGAATGGGTTCTACGGAGTCAAACCCACCTGATATTTCCTTCCTGAGCATTCAGAGCATTCAGTGAAAACAAAACCTAGGATTGCCAATTAGTGGGACTGTACCCAGGAGATACAGAATTAGGGATCAGTTTCTGTGACTGATGTAAGAAACCTCTCTAGAATTGGATCTGAAAGGAACGTGGAGTGAATAGAGCTTTGGCACTTTGCAGAGCGATTAGTCCTGCCGTGCAGGGAGCTAACCTTTCTGCTGCTACATTCTGACATTTTCATGGAAGCAGATGCATCATTAGTAATTGCACCCGAGTGTCAAAGCCACTTTATGTGTGTCTTCCAACCGAGGTATGAATGAGGACTTTAGCATTAAGGGATGGGAGGTAAAGAAGAAGTGCAGACAAATTATAGGGGAAGAGATAATGGAATTGGTCATAAAAAGTAACGGTTTGGACTGATATTTCCTTCACACTCACCCCCGCAGGAGTATATTCAGATTGAATTAACATTGCATGTAAAAGTGCCTAAACTAGTGTCTTGCTCTTAAATACTATCCTGTATCCTATATGCTTTCAAATTGAATGTGCTTATTTATACACCCCTCAAGAGTAAACATAAAACAAGTAATATTTTAATGAAACCAAGAAAATCAGCAGTGACATGTATAGGCAAAATGTTCAAAGTACAGCTCTCACATCTTCCCGTTTTCATCTGATTTTTTTATGTTGGGCAAACTTTAGCCACAGGCATTTGCCTCAGTAGGTATTAAATGCAGGACTTAGAGACATAAAAAAGACCCAGGACCCAAAGGTCTCTCTGTGAAGCCTAATAAGCCCAAAGTGAGGATCATCTTGTCGACGTCCATGGAACTCCGAAGTAATTTTATTCTGTTAGAAGGGAGAAACGGTTCCTTTCAGAGAGGAAAAGAACATTGCCAAACTCTCCAGTTTGGCAAACACAGCAAACTATTAGTCAACCAGATAGGGAATCTGGCTTTTCCTTGGGGGTCTATCGTTTATAGAAATATCTCAGTGGAGAAATAAGCAAACATTTCCCCTGAACTACTGTGATACAATTCACATGGCTTTTCAAGTATATTTACAACCATTGAGGGAAAAATCTATGGAAAATTTAAAATCATTACAAAGGTCCCTTTTGGTGCTTCTGAACATTTTGATGCCTTTTGAATATCCTGATGAATGTTTTCCCACTGACAAACAGAGACCTCTGAAGCAAAGCTAGTTTATACTGTGTTGAGTTCCTAATACAAATTAGAGAAAACTGCACAAGCTTAGGACGAATGGTTTATACTTGATAAAAATAAATCAAGATTTGAAAAATAATTGCATTATTTATTTTTTAAATATACTTTAAGTTCTGAAATACATTTTGAAATTCAACCAAGAACTCTTAATCCTATGATATTCAAAGCAGAGCTGACAATTTTACAGTCCATTTGAGGAGTACTCTGGAACTTCCTGGTTCTGGTGCATTAGGACAGAGCCAAAGTTACTCGACTTGCCGTGTCAGTTTGTGGTTGACTACAGTTACTAAAGTGAAAACACGCCAAAAGATTCAATCAGAGCTATGTAGTTGTGTTGGTCTCTGTATGGATGAGTCTCTTCTAAATTGTGTAAAAAAGATGTAAGCATGTTCTTTAAGGTCCCCATTATAAGCCAGGGCCCTTCATCATACTGCTTATTCAGTGGTAAATATGCCTAGGTCTACCTGATAGAGGTTAGAAGTGAAAAGAACTGGCAAAGAGAGTTGAGGACAAAAGTACTCTAGACATCTGGTTCCAGAATGATGGCAGGATTGGATAAAGTGGACTGTACATGCCTCTGCTCTAACACAGATATGCTATGTAATATTCTATCTATCTATCTATCTATCTATCTATCTATCTATCTATCTATCTATCATCTGTCTCTCCATCTATCATTTTGAAAGGAATAATGGGAATTTTCAGATGCCATTCTAAAAAAAGGAAACTTGATGTCTGAGAAGTAACAGTGAAATACACTGGGCAGCTTTGGGGATATCAGGCTGAGTTACAGGCCGAAATGCCTATGCCTGAGATCTTATTGCCCATGCATGATCAAAGGTATGGCAATGGAAATGTTCAAGGAAAGGGAATGGAAACGCTGCCCCTGCAGAAGGCCAGGACTTTGGAAAAGCTGCCTTCTCTGTGAGAGAGACACTCTCACTGAACCAAGGAAACCACTTGGAGTTTGTGAGATGTTGGAACAAGGCTACTCAATACAAGTGTTAAAGTCAATTTTTACATTGCTCACAAGCCATTTTATGTAGTACACCAGATTTATGAAATTAATAAACAAAAAGATCTTGATTGATAATGCTCCAAATGTGGTATAAAATGTGGGAAAGCCAAGATAAGGATTTTTCTATGGGTCTTCCTGGAAAACAATTCCATGAGATAAGAATCTACCATGTCAACAAGTCAGAAGTCACAGAAAACATAAGAGGAAAAAAAAAGAAAAATACAAATAATGGATAGATTACTATGGAAAAATAGAAGTTTTAAAAAGTAACTTCAAGAAATGAATTGAAATCATTGAAATGATAATTAAGGAATGTGTTAAATAGCATATTTGACACAGCTAAATGGAAAATTAGTGAACTGAAAAGTAGACTTGAAAAATTAACTAGAATTCAGTACAGAGATGAAGAAATGGTCATATGAGATGTCAAGAGGCATGGGGCAGAGAAAAAATAAACAAAATTGGACTTCTAAAAGGAAGAGAAAATGTGGTAAATACAGTATTCTAATCTGTGATTTGGCAAGAAATTTTCCAGAATTAATGAGAGACATGAATCATCATTTTGGTGAAGTCCTTTTAATTTATCTGAAAGATAAATTAAAATCTGTATCTAGATTCATATTAGTAAAACTTACAAACAAAAGAGAAAATTGCATAAGTGACTCTTACATTCCCTAACCCCCATCAAAAAGTATATATTACCAAATATGGGTAGGGCAATGTAAGAAAGGAAAATTGTCGACCAATCTCATTTATGATTTACCCAATTAATGAAAGAACAGTTTATTCCCTATTAATATAGTGCACTGGTGAGATAATATTAACTGAATAAAAAATAAACAGAATGATAAATTAAATAGATGTAGAAGAAGTACACAAAAAATTCAATCCCAATTCATGATAGAAATTCTTAGCAGTCCATAAAAGAAAGTACCTTCTTTGACCTTACAAAAGATATCTTCCAATACATTACAAGGAACATCAGAGTTAATGTGTAAGAAGTTAGAAGCATTCCCTTCTAAGGAAAGGATATCTGTTTTTACTCCTACTGTTCAATATTTTTTTGGAGGGTGTAGACAATGCGATAAGACAAAAGAATTAAAGGAACAAAGAAAAAGAAAAAAATGTAATATAAGAATTGCAAAGGATAAAATAAAATTGCTTCAGATGATAAATTACCCATAAATAAAGTCAATCTAAGAAAATATTTAAATAATACTAATAATAGTGTTCAGAAAGTTTGATAAATTAAATCTCAAAATAGAAATTTTGTACATAGTATTCTTATGTACCAGCAACAACCAGTTAGAGACTATAATCTCATCATTTTAATAGCAACAAAAACCTCTAAGGTACTCAGAAATAAGTCTGACAAAACACATAGAAAAATTTTATCGAAAAAGTTCTCAAAACTTGAAAGGCAAATAAGGGACATATACATTATCTATCTATCTATCTATCTTTCTGTCTATCACCTATCTATACACACACATATGCATGTGTGTGAATACATATACACATACAAACACAGTTTTCTTGGATGGATGGCAACAGTCAATATTATGAAGAATTTAGTTCCACTGGATTTAATCTAAAGATTTAAATCATTTCCAATCAAAATTCCAACAAGACTTCTATTTTTGGAAAATTTAGCCAGCTTACTTACTATAATATTCACATAGAAAAATAAATGGCTAGAAATATTAAAAAAACAATTTTAGGAAAAATAAAATGGGAGAGATCCTGTTTTCCTGTATAGATTAAAATCTATACAGCTAGAATGATTTATACTGTGATATGACTACAGTGTCAGACAAATATAAAAGTAGAATGCAATGTGGAATGTAGCAACAGAATAATGTACATAAGACACTTATTAAATGACAAATGTGTCATAATTCAGTGAGGAATGAATAGGCTATTCACTGAAAGATATGGGGACAATTGGCTATCCATATGGGAGATAATAATATTATATTAACATACTATAAACAAAAATAAACTCCAGATGCATAAAATAAGAAGAAAAAATTTTTTCAATTTAGAAAAAAATATAGGAGGCTGATTTAATGATATAAAAGCATGGAAAATTTCCCGAGTAATTAAAAAACCATGAAAAGATAAATATTGATAAATTACACTTAATTCAAAAAATTCTGCACTAAAAATGATACCATAATCAAAACTTTTTTTAAGCCACAAACTGTATAAAGATATTTACAACACCCGTTGTTGACACAGTATTATTTTTCAGGACATAATTCTTGCAAATAAGTTAGAAAGAGTAAACAATTCAATAAGATATGGACAATAAAGATGAAATAATTCCCTGAGCGAGAAATCTACACAGCCAGTGTAAATGTAAAAAGATGCTCTATTTCTAATAGGGAATTCAAATTAAGATAATCATGGGTTTTCATTTCACACTTATCCAATTGGCAAAAATGAAGAAATCTGTTAATATCAAGTATTGGCAAGGATGAAACAGGAAATCTCATGTGTGGATATGTAAATTGGAAAACCATTGTATTGGTCAGGATCCCAGAAGGAAACAGATGGCACACTCAAAAGAAGTAATTGAAGAGAGTTTAATGAAAGGACTATTTACAAAGCTGAGAGAAAGGGTTAAGAAAAATTGACAAGGGATGGTGAAGCACTATGGAGTTAGTAACAGTAGGAAGCTGTTACTGCCTTTAGGCCTGAAGGATGATGGCAGCTGTTTTTTTAGGAATGAGACCCCAGCTAAAATTGTGACCTTCAAAGAAGAACGCAGAGACTAATAAGCCAACCCCCACCAGGTGGGGAGCCTACTTCCCCAACTTCTGCCCTCTATTCTCTAGTAATTCCCATTGGCCAAACCCAATAGAAGCTTAAGGTCATGGAAACCAAGCTGGTATAATTCTTAAAGGTTAGTCTCCTGGGTCACAGGACAGTTTGGGAAGGATGCATAGTCTCAGGAAGGGCAGATAGAAATGTCTAGTACAAATACAGTGGAGAGAAATGTGGTAATATTTACTAGCTTTGAATATATGAACATCTTATAACCTACAGTACTGCTTCTAGGTATATACTCAAAAGACTCACACATGTGAACAAAAAAAAATGAGCATTCCTGCCCATTGAAGTATTGTTTATAATAGCAAAGAATTTTACAACAATCCAAATGTCCATTAATAGAAAATTGGGTGCATTTCAGATACTTATACAATGGAATACTATATAGTAATAAATATGAGTAAGCTAGAGTTATATTATACACATAGATAAATTTAAAAATAATTCTGTTACATGAATAAAGCAAATTACAAAAGGCTATAACCCCAAATTATGTGACTTAGATACAGTTTTCTAAAAAAGCCACACAAAAAACTTTTTTCCATAGAAACATGCCAGTGTACTAACAGAATAAATTCCCACATACAAAGGGAACACACCAATTTCAGGGTAGTGGCTACTTCTGGAAAGAGAATGGCCCTCATTTGCTTTTATTATTTTTTTAGAAAATGATTTGAAAAAAACTGTTATGAACTCCAAAGTCTATATGTGGGTATATTTTCAGTTATTTTCTCAGGAGTGGATTGTTCAGTTTTATAAGGCTAACTTTATAAGAATACTGATACATTTTTCAAAGTGACTGTACAATTTTACCTTCCTACTAGCTTTGTCACGGTTGCTCCACCTTCATACAACACTGAATATTGCCAGGCTCTTTGATTTAGCCATTCTATCACTAAAAGAATGTATGTAGTGGTATCTTATTGTGGTTTTAAGGGCATTTGCCTACCACTAATAATGTTGCATATCTTTTCATCTTCTCTTTGTGTTTCTTTACTGGGAAAGTGTTCATTCAAATTTTTTGCTCAGAACTCCATGGGTGGTCTTAATTGAGTTGTAAGAGTTCATTGTATATTTTAGGTACAAATCCTTTATCAGACACATATTTTGCAAATATTTTCTTCTAGTCCATGACTTGCCTTTTCATTTAAAACAATACAGTGGTTGGTAGAGGCTGAGAGGTAGGAGGAAACTGGCTGCAAGGAGGAATGAGGGAACATTTTGAGTGATAGAAGAGCTGTAAATCATGATTATAGTGGTGATAACATGACAGTATATATTCACTGAAACAACTAAATTTATATTTCAAAAGTATTAAAGTATGTATAAATTGTACTTTTAAAAACCACTAAATAAAGGTTTTCAGTATGATAAATTTTAACATGAATTTTTTTTAAATCAGTAGATACATTAGTGCTATATTGACCTTTGTACATTTTTGTATGCTTGAATTATTTTTTAATTTTAAAATATGGGAAAAACAGTGTTATTCTGCTTCTAACTTTGTAAACTTGGCTTCATTAATGAACCGTTGATTTAGTGGGGAAACTAATCTGGAGGGAAAATTACTAAAATGAAAAGCAGACCCATTTCCTCAATGTCTGAAAAGCTTAACTGTTTTATTTAGATTCTGAGGTCTACAAGCTTCTGGACATTAATTTATCAATTAATTGCTCATGAGTTAAGAGTAGAGTTCTGCTTCATTGAAGGGATCCAGCCACAAAGCATCACATATACAGTGCTACACGAACTTTCACAGACATTTCCACTTGGTGACAACATTTTAGCCTACCCAGCTGCTTTCGTTAGAGAAGTTCTTTAAACATTAAATTGATCATCTGATTTGCAAAGAGGAAAGAATGCCAATCCTGCTGCTCTTCTGGGAATGGAGTATAGAACAGGTGTGGGGACAGCAGAAATGCCAGAGCTTTTCCCTCAGTTGTGGAAGCTCTTCCATACCTACAGCATAGCTACGAACACAATCTCTAGTGGATGCCAGTATCACGCGTTGAGTTTCTTACAACTCCAGACACCTGGGTGGGACCTGGCAGAGCCTGGGCATCCAAATATACAATTATGTTTTTTATTTTGTTTTTGTTTCTTTTTAACAATCTCTAGAGGTACTCTTGTGTACACCTGGTATCTTAGCTCAGGCTACCATGACAAATGACACAGACTGGATGGCTTGAACAACAGAAATTAATTTTCTCATAGTTCTGGAGGCTAGAAGTCCAAGATCAAGGAGCTGGCCAATTTGGTTTCTGGTGAGAGCTCTCTTCCTGGCTTCTTACTGTGTCCTCACATGGTTGTGTGTATGTGTGAGTGAGTGTGTGAGTGTGTGAGAGAGAGTGAGAGAAAGAATGAGAGAGAGAGAGAGAGAGAGAGAGAGAGAAATCTGTGGTGTCTTTCCTTATCAGGACACTAATCCTATTAGAACCCCATCCTGGGATCTCATTTAACTGTAATTACTTCCTTAGCCAAATAGTCACATTGGAGATTAAGGTTTAAATGTATGGATTTTGGGGGAACACAATTCAGTCCATAGCACTCTATCCCTGGCCCTCCATAATCCATGTCCTTATCACATACAGCATATATTCATATTCATTCCATTCTACCAGCCATCCAAATTTCAACCCATACTAGCATAAATCCTAAAATATAAGTCCAAAGTCTCATTCAAATATCACCTAAATCAGTTATGGGTGGACTTGATGTATGATTTATCCTGAGGCAAAATTCCTCTCCAGCTGTGAACTGCAAAACCAAAACAAGCTACATACTTCCAAAGCACAGTGGTCCACCACTTTGCCTCTGCTGGCATACTTGCTTATATAAATGCAATCACATCATATGACTATTTCGAGTTATGTATCTTTACTCATTATTATGTTAGTGAAATTCATCTCTGGTAATGTTTTTAGCTGTAGTTCACTCCTTTTTAATGCTATATTATACCATCAAATGATAATACCTCACCGAATAACTTTATTCTGATAAGATCTATGCTGCTATGAATTTTCTCATATACATTTTCTGTATGCATGAATAAGAGGTTATCTAATTTATTAAAACCTGATGATAGAATTGGTGGGTCATGGGGCATGCGTATTTTATATTTAGTAAGATCAATCTGCTTTCTAATTTATGATCCATCCAGGAATATGCATTTGTTGGATATAAATTATTGATTTGTATCTGCTCTAATATTTGGTAATATGTAAACTTAAAATTTTTACTGGTCTGGTGGGTATGATATAGTATCTCATACTTTTCATTTTTCTGATTATTACTGAATCTGAGTATATTTTTTAATGTTTAGTTTTCACTCCAGTTTCTTCCTCTTTAAAGTGTTTTTCAAATGTTTTGCCCAATTTTCTTATTGAACGATTTGAAATTTTCTTCTATATGTATGTCATATCTAGAATTTATGTGATATGTCAGGTTTTGTGGCTTCACTTCTCACTTCATTCAGGGTGTCTTGATGAGCAGAAGATCACATTTTTAATATAATCACATTTATCAGACTCCATTTGGCTTTCACAATTAGTTTTTTAACCTATACAGATTTGATGTTTTGGTTTGATAAGAGCTAGAAATACATATATTTTTTCCAATGTATGAGCACCATTTATTGCAGCTTCCATTTCCCCACCTCCACCTGATTTCTAATATCTGTCAAGGTACAAGTGTACATATATATGGGAACCTGCTTCTGGGCTCTCTATTTCTGCTTTATTTTCTACATGTCTCACATGATAATTTAAGTAGAGTAGAGAGGAGTAGCACAGAAAAAAGAGAAAAGAGCTACATTTACCTTAGAATTAATTTTATGGTTGATTGTGATATAAGTATTGGAAGTATTTTTTAATACCAAAAGCACTACTTGATAGACTAAGTGGGCAGACCTCAGATAAATAGGACCACCAACATAATTTGGAGAACCCAGTGCAAAATGAAAATACAGGTCTCCCAGTTTAAAAATTATTAAGACTATCAAGATGGTGACATCAGAGCATTAAACCAAGCATAGACCCCTTCTTGGTGGGAGGCCTTTTGCAAATGCTTTGCTTGGTTGCTTCATATCATATGATATATATATATATATATCATATATCCATGAAGTCAACCCTACAGGTAAAATATTATGGGGTAGTTCCCTTTTTACGTGAGAAATATAAAATAATGCAAGATTAAACCCCAAATTCTTATAGAAAACAGTTTTCAATAAGGAAAAATAGATTATATAAAATGAATTAAACATCTTATGTGGAATCAGGTAGAATTTTTAACACTAAATTACTTGGGCTTGGAAACCACTTATTACTTAGAATTCTGCCAAATTAGAAGTTTGAGAAAGGCAACCAAGCTAGAAAGAAGTGCATGGATTTTTGTAATAGGCCTTTTGACTGCTCTTAGATCACTAACAGACCCTCATTTAGATTTGCAGCTCTACTCAGACTGTGCCTAAGAAAAGGCTCTATTGATGCATACAGTATTGCAATGAATAGTTAATTCTCAGCAGTTGACTTATTCTCAATTTGTGGACTTCTTATACCTCTAGTATTTATCACATTTCCTTCCTGCTGCCCAAAGTTGCATCGTTCCTGTGCCCAAATGGAGGCCAAATAACTCAGGTTAATTTGTTCATATATATGTATAATTACAAGGAAAATAACAGTTCTTGTATATTTACTACATACCCACAAATAAACTGGTTATTTATCCACACACAAACATATAGAAATAAGAAAAAATATTGCTCTGTTATAGATCATAAAACTGAAGCTCAGAGAAGTTATAGAAATCACCCATGCTCACACATCCATCAAATATTGATAAAGCATGTACCAGTAGGATAGGTTCAACAAACATTTCTTAAATAAATGAATGCCATTTAATTGCAGTCTGGTTTCAAAACACCAGAAATTTTCACAACATAGAGGAGGTGAGTAGGAATGCTGAATTTCATCAGTCGGACTTGGGATTATGCTTGGTTTTTACTGAATCATATAACCTATCTGTTGCAGAGACAGTGTCAAGAACGGATCCACCAAACATAAAATCTAAAAAGAGATTAAAATTTGTCTCTGAGTTATAATCCACAATGTTCTACCTCAATAAGAAAACAAGATAATCTAGGTCATATGCACCTATAATGTTGCTAATATATACAAATAAATAATCTGCTGTTATATGCAGTTTTTATAACTGCAGAGCCTGTTAAATTCAGAAGTGTCAGTTTTCCCATGCCACAGACTGCTAAATAAGATTGAGTGGTTCCCACTCAGATCACCTGATAGTTAGAAAGCTTTATTTATATAGAGTTGTTCTGACAGAAAGAAATCCCAACTTCTTTGTGTCTTTATTGATGGTAGATTTTATGAAGCACTTGCTGGTACACTGGTCTTATCTCTCCTGGGAGCAGCATCTCGGGAACACAGTACCGATTAAAGCTCAGAAATGAAGAAGTGGCTCCTCTGGCTCACCTTTAGGTAAACCCCATGGATGGTTCACTTCCCTCTCAGCCAGGAATGGTTTACTTGCAAGTAACAGAATCCCACCAAAGTTAAACTAACTTAAGTAAGAAAAAATGCTTATAGAGTCCACTTAAAAGAAATTTCACTGGAGGGCCCACGGGTCTGAGTGTGTGTGTATCTGTGTGTGTGTGTGTGTGTGTGTGTGTGTACACATGTGGCTCTGAGTTTGCTTGACTATGGTTCTTTATATGTTTTGGCTTCAGGCTCATCACTTTGTGCTCTATCTTGTCTTATTTTTCTATATATATGTGTCCCATGATGGTTGTATAAAGACAATAAGTCTACATAACATTCCTTTTAGACCCCCAGTTAAATGACTCCATCAATGTATCCCAATTCTAAATTTTGAAGAGGATCTGATTGACTGAGCTGGAATAAGGTGTCTACTCCAATCAGACTTCTGTGAGCTGGAAGATGAGTTGCTTTGATATATAGGATTGTATCTGCAAGCTGTGGGTGCTATCCCTATTGAACTCATTGGGCCAAAGTGCTAATGGGTAAGGTTAGCATGGACATTACTACAGCATGCCCATTGTAATGTATTCTCTCTGACATGTTAGGACAAACAAGTATCATTAGAAGCATTTCCTCCATAATCAATCCGACTGATTCTTCAGCTATGATTCCTGAGCCACAAAGTGAAAGAAAGAAGGAAAGTATCTTCTCTGTCTACTAGCAAATTCTAAAATAAAAACAACTCCATATGCTATTGACTTCCCATTCTTCTGAATTTGACGGGGTAGGGAGAGAAAAGGCCATTCAGACACAATTTTTGTCTGATTAGTGACATTTTGGCACTTAAATGGGGGAAAAATGAAGAAGGTCCCAGAGTAGAGTATCTTGATTTTTACCTGATCTGCCTTTTTTTCAGCCCATTGGTCACCCTACATCTCCTTTGCAGATCGCTGAAGTCTGAAGACATTTCTCCAAAAGCTTAACACCCAGCATCCCATGGTTTGGGGTGTGGTGGAGAAGGCGTTTAGGTGGGGAAGGACGCTAGTCTGTTGACTATAAGATGGAGAAGTGTTCCTTTCTATACATATCTTCCACCAGCTCTTCTGTGTTCAACTCTATTTTTGTGCTCCAAAATTCCCCATAGGATTCTGGACTGAAGAATTAGGATTCTCAGGAATTCTTGGAAATTCCCCAAATCATAATCCATATGATTTGAATCCATATTTTTTGAAATGATTTGAGAGTTTTTAAATAATAATGAGTGACCATAATCATAAGCAGTAAATCATTTCTCTATGTAGAGTCAAACTAAATTTTCAGAGATATTTGGGAAAAAATAGTAATAAATGTATAGTTTATCATTATTATAAAAAATATTATGACAAAATTATGCTTTAATAACATGTAAAAATAACCTCTATTTGATATACATATTTAATAGAAAACATTAAAAGAAGGAAACACAAAATAAATGCTAAATGTCATTCAAATTATTAAAACTAATGCTACACATGTAAAATATTTAAAAGTTATTTTTCTTAAAATAAAAATTTTAAAGGCATAAAGCAGTAACCATATCCAATACTCTTGATCATTATTTTGTAAAAAATATTCCACTTTGTGGAAAAATTCCTTTCATTTTATAGCATTGTTGGTATAGTGAGTCTAAAAAATCTTCCAGTTGAATGTTAAGGTATATGTTGTTTCACATTTCACCTGCTTGCCCTGAATTTGGTTTTGTCTTTGAAATCAACATTGCTTTTGTTGACTTAGATCTTATATCAGTTACTAATTCTATGTACAAGCATCCTTCAACGACATTCTTATCTTCTTCCCCTTGCATTTCTTTTGTTAAAGTATTTACAAACCACTGTAGCCTATGGATTATTTGAAAATATACTGGAAAAAGCCAGCTGACATCACTGGGTAAGTAATACAGTAACATAACATCCCAATATCCTAACAAGTTAACAGCACTGCACAGAATCATGTGTGGAAATGACCAATTTAAGAACTTATTTTGCTTCCAGAACTTGTTATTTCTTGGAACAACACTCTAAGGAGTTCTATAAACTATACTATGCAAATAAATGTATCAATATTTATTCTATTTGCAATAATGATTCACTCTTAGCAGCAGATGGGGCCACAAACACACACTTTGAACATGGCAACTGCCAGTAATTAGATCTTGACGGGTTCTCTCCTCCCTGTTCATGTCTCAGTTCTAGAAATGTCAGTCTTATCCTTTGACTCTGCACATCAGTGATTCCTTCTCTTGCTTTCAACTTGACATCAATCTATGTCTTCAAATTTATAACGTCTCTATGGTTATTAGGAGCTTTAATTCTAGCAGGGGAATTATCACTACTTTTTCTGTTTTCCCAACTGAGTTTTCTCCAGATTCAGAAAAACATAAATTTCCCAGAAAATACCGGAAAAGAATCCCCTTGTGGAAACATACTTTATGCATAACCCTTTATTCTCTCTCTCTATGGTGCTTCCAAACATTGAGGCTCTCAGAATTCCCTGGAATAAATTGGCTCATCCATAATCCCCTTTTGAAGATAATTAGGTTTACTTCTCCTAAATTGGTTATTATTTTCACTTTGCTTCTTATCTCCCCAAATTTCATTGAATGTCATCTGTTATTTTCTCCTTTCTAGTTATTTTTGTTTTTGTGGATTAATATCTTTACCCTGGTGTCTCTGATATTTAGGGATTTGGAAGGAGATAAATGCAATACATAAACTGTCACTTTTATTCATGCCCCTTTTTGCCTTTGGTGGTTAACTTTCCTGTCCTCAGCTGATAAGAGAAAATTTTATGCATCACACAACTCTACCCTATGCCCATCAAGCCACCACAAATGGACTCTAGACTTAACTAGTGTCTATCAGATTCTCTCACTCAGATACTTAAAATTGGTATAAAGTCAAAATATTAGGCTGTGGTAATCCCCAAGATAAAAATAACTGAGTCCCCTTTTTTTCATTAATCCTTTTTTTTCATTTATTCATATAGCAACTAATTAGCTGAGCACCTACTATGTACCTAGTTTTATGTAAGTACTGTGATTGCAAAATGAATGATTTATAATCTGTCAGTCAGGAATCCACAGTCTAGTCTAGGGGCTAGACAAGACAGCAAATAATTAGCCTAACATATCTAACAAGGATATATTTACCAAATGTTTGTAATGTTAGGAAAGAAGTGCTTATCTGTCAGGAAGGATCAAGAAAGGTTGCACAGAGGACCAGAACATTCAGCTGCAACAGATAAGATGGACAACCAGGGGCAAAGAAAAAGATCTAGATAGAGAAAAGAATATATAATATCCTAGAGGTGAAAGAAAAGGGCATGTTCAGAATGAGCAAGAAGTACCACAGGACTGGAGAATAAGGTATCTGGGTAAATGGTAACATGTTTGAAGGTTAAAGGTGCAAACTGGAAAAGATCTGGAAGGAAAATTCCTACATTTATTCTGAAGCTAGGCATGAGAGTGATGCCATCATATTTGCATTTTATAAGAGGATGGCGATATTGTGGGGGTTTTGTGAGTAGCAGAGGAAGGTAGCAAGTTGAACATTCTAAGGAAGCTCTCACATTAATTCAAGGGAGAGGACAAGGGCCCAACAGTTACAGGCTCCTTTTGAGTTTGGTGGGCATATCACAAGTCCAGGTGGTGTCCTCTTCTGTTTCATAGGATCCTCATAATCATCACACACTTCTACAGAATTCCATATATAACTTTTAGGCACATCAAAAGCAATGATGATCTAAGTCTTTTCACAGCTATATATTCAGGACCTAGTTGGACCATGTGGGCACTCAGTATTTGTTGAATAAATGAATAAACAAAAGATAACTGTCTGAGACTCCTCAAACAGACCTTGACAGTAACCTCTAAACCAGATATGCTAGAGCATCTCAAGAATAGTGGCCAGACCAGCAGCAGCTGTATTTTTGGGAACTGGTTAGAAATACAAATTTATGAAACCCACCCCATGATACTGAATCAAAATACACTGAGTTTGGGATGGCCCAACAATTGATGTTTAATAAGCTCTCCAGGCCATTCTGATTCTAGCTGAAGATTGACAACTATTGATACATACCATGCCAAAACTAACTTGCCTTTGCCAAAAGATTAAATGCACTAAATTATTTTACTGTGATTGAAATCCTGCCTTGGTATTCTGTAGCCCCAATTCTGTAAGCAACATTGTATAGAACAAAAATGTTATGAACAAAATGATACAGCTGTTAATGTCCTGAGTAGAAAACTCAATAATCAATACTCATCTAGTTACAAAAGATGTACATGCTTATTAACTTTATTTCATGAAGCACTCGTTTGATGGGACTGACTCAGTGATTCTTTTGGGAAGTACAACTGACCCACCCAGCTCCTTAAGGGTACAGTTCTGACCTGCACTGAGTAGATGCATCCAATCAAACTGACCACCACAATGGCATTCTAAAGATTTCTTTGGTTCAATTCTCTAATTGAAAATGTGGCAATTGCTGTGTTGGAGTCAGTAATATTTCATCAAAATGTACACTTTATTGATTTTATTTTCATTTCTTTGGGGAACTACCAGGATTCTGGCTTGAGTGCAACAGTCAGCCCTCTCTCTGTCAGTCAGGCCAGAAGGGTGTTCTAATCTCAATCTGGTTAAAGTCTTTAATGAAAATACTGCTAAGATGGTCAGATTTTTTTTTTATTAAGCCAAATGAAAATGACAATGTTGGTACCATTATATTCTCATTTGACATATGTTATTTTCATTTAAGCAGAGTGACAGTAAAGGTCATTTTAGGAGAGCTGGAATACACCAGAAAAAAAATTATCTTGTTCAATTTTTTTGCATCCTTAGTATTGTAATCATTTCCTGTCCTGCTATGTCCCAACTTCACTGTGAATATACATTACATAGCTCGAGCATACTGATTTTCACTTCATGAATCTATAAACCCTGTAATTCTTACCCCAAACCTGGCAGTTTAAACTGTCTTTGGAGAAATGATTTAATAACAGAGACATGTAATGAGAGCTCTTATCACTAAAATGTCACTGTATTTACAAAATATACTACAGGGCACTTACCGATATACTACAAAGTGCTGTCATAAATCACTTATCCTAGTCTACACTTTTAAAAATACATTAATAAAATAGAAATAGTTCAGTATCCTTGACCTTAAAACATCTATTTTTTTCTAATCTGAAATATTTTGAGTACTCTCAATCACCATTACTTCATGTTTTCTACATTTAATACTCTCTTCTTAATAGTTTTTATCAAGTTTTGATTTGGAACTAGTGTACTGCACACTTTTACTATATTTAAAGATAATAGAATATGTGGGGAGTTGAGGGAAATAAAGGTAGGAACAACTATTCATTGAATAAGTACTAATTAGATTAATAATATTAACACTTCCATTTATCATTATCTACTGTGTAACAGAACAATGCATTCTGTCACATGCCTGATACGGGTTGGGTGCTAAGTAGATATCTAATACAAGAAATTTGTAACGTTGGTGTTAAGGCCTAGATAAAGTAAAGGCTCTACACCAGGCCTCAGGGCTAATTGGTGACTAAGAGAGGATTTGAATTCTAGTCTGTTTTATGCTAAAAGCCATATATATTCTAGTGTGCTATGCAGCCTCTCACTCATACCTAGGGTATAGACCATTATGAGTATATATTTGCCCTTTGAATGAGAGGGAGAATGATTAAATGGCCACTTAAGTCAGTGGCAAAAAGATATTCATCCAGCTTATTTTCTGAATAGAATCACTGGACTCAGATCTATAATCTCAAAAGCACCAGAGAGCTATGAAATCAGAATTCTGAATAAATTTTCCAAAAAAAGAAGGAGAAAGCCCTTGTTTTTCTACAACATCTTTGAAAGAAGAGAGACAAGCAACCACAAACGCTGGCATTATCAGCCTAGGTGCTGAACTCTGGCTCTTTCAGCAAAGCACTCCCTTTTAATATCCACACTTTTATTCTTCAGCAAAAAAACACGTAACATTCTGGGGTTGGCAACAGCGAGAAATAACAACTTAGAACGTGTTTAATTAAAGCACAATTCTTTTTCCACCTCCATTCCTATCTTAATTGTTCATAATTCTATGGACTCATATCACCTTAGGCCTTTGATTTTCAAAACTATTGCAGTCAGGCCTGATTAGAAATTTCATCATTAATGTTGCTTTCTTCAAAAAACCAAAGGCAACCAGATAGTAGCTGCTTCCAATACAAGGACAATACTTCTAAAGCACTCTTGCCAAAAACGAAATTGGATTCTGACCAAATCTCTAGATCTACCTACCAATAATAAGAAACAGAGATAGAGATACATGTTAAACAATAAGTAAGATACAATTGGCAAAATGCAACAAAAGACCCAGTTTCTCCAATAAGCATATTATGAAACAAAAAAGAGGTGAAGAAACTTTTATAAAAAAGAGACAAATCAAACAGTTGCAATGTATGGACCTTGTTTTGTTACTAATTGGAACTTTGTAAGAAATTAGGAAAATGATGGAATATTTAATATGGGATTCTTGCTAATTCTTTTAGGTAGGATCATGTACTGTTGGACATGATTTTTTTCACGTCTTTATGGTTTAGAGATATAGACACATATTTTATAGGTGAAGTGATATGATTTTTGATAGTTCTCAAAAAAAAGTGACTTTTTAGGGGAAAAGATGGAAGTACAGAAATATTACCAGTCACATGGGGATGATTACTGGAGCTGGATCATGGGGAATATATGAGGGATTCATTATTATTAATTATTCCCACTTTTGTATATGCTTGAAAATTTCCATAATAAGAAAGTTTTTAAAACATCATTTCATCTAATATAAAATCAACTTATAGCTTACATGCTTCTCATCAACTAGATAATATTCTGGGGGGAAATAATGTTAGTCTCACCAGGGATAAGACATATAAATATATGCAATAATCCCCAACTTATTTTCCTGAGTGAATTATATAGTATTTTTTACATTTTAAGGAGACTAGGAAAATCATTACCCAAAAGCTGCACAGGATACCCATCACACCAAGTTACTTCTCTTTTGGCTAAAGTAATATGAATGCTGTGTTACTAACCTGGTTGTCTTATTTAAAAAATATATTAGTTATATGTGATAGGGGAAAACCTTTCAAGATAGGTGGTATTCCATGTAAGTTTGAGAGATTTAAAAATAGTTTCTCTGTTAAAAAACCTGGGTGCTATGGACAAAATCATGTCCATATATTCATGTGTTAAACTCCTAATCCACAATGGGACTGCATTAGGAGTAAGGAAGCAATCAGGTGATGTGAGTGGGGCCCTGATGGGACTAGTATATTTGTAGGAAGAGACACCGGACAGCTCACTCACTCCCTCTTTGCCATATGACAGCACAAGAGGAAGGTAGCCATCTGGATCAAACCAGGAGAGAGGAGGGAAGGAGAGAAGGGGGGAAGGAGGGAAAAAAGACCCTTCCAACACTTTGATCTTGGACTTCAAGCCTCCAGAACGGTGAAAAAATAAATTTCTCTTGTTTAAGGCATCCCATCTATGGTATTTGTATGGCAGCCTGATACTAAGACAGAGTTTTGTACTGAGAGTATAATGCTGCTGTACCAAATACCTAAACATGTGGAACCAGCAGATAGTGGTAGAGACTGTTCTAAAGTGCATGCTAGGAATGTGGATGTTAAGGATGATTCTGATGAGGTCTCAGGTAAATGAGGAATGGGTTATTGGGAACTGGAGGAAAGGTGATCCTTGTTATAACATGACAAAGAATTTGGCTAGATTGTGTTCTAATGTTTTTTGAAGGTAGAATTTGTCAGCAATGATACTGAATATTTAGCTGAAGAGATTTCTAAGCGAGGTGTTGAAGAAGCTTGGTTCCTCCTGATTACTTATAACAAAATGCAAAAGAAGAGAGATATACTGAAGAAGAAACTGTTAAGCAAAAGGAATCAGAACTTGAAGATTTAGAAAATTCTCAGCCTACCCATACTGCAAAAAAATGAGAAAGCTTGTTCTGAGGAGAACACTGAGGGTGTGGCTGAACAACAGGTTGATGATGAGATCATGAGCGCAATTCATGGACCTAATCAGTCATCTTGGCAGAAACCAGGAATAGAGATAGGATTATATTAGCATAAATACTGCCAGCTGACACAAAAGGGGACAAAGTGAGCCTGCCAGACTTCTTAGATTCTACAGGAGCAGCCCATAGAGCTGTGAACATGTGCTGTTTTTCTGGAAAAGAAGACTGACCCCAAAGGCAATTCAGAGATCATCAGGGTTGCCTCTTCAGTTGCAAAGGGTGGGGCCATAGCCTCGGTTTAACAGGCCAGATGGCCTTTGCTGGAAGCCTAGCAGCAGGCTGCTTGCAGAGCCAAGGGACTGTGATGCCTCACTCAGCAGAGTGCTGTGAGTGGAGGTAAGCCCCCATCCTTGGCTCTGGGAGGTGGGACATCAAACCGAAGAGGACTATTCTTGAGCCTTAAGATCTAAGGGAATTTGCCTTCCTGGGTTTTGAACTTCCTTGGGATTCGTCACTCTTTCTTCTTTCCTATTTCTTCCTTTCAGAATGGAAATATCTATCCTATGCCTATAAGATGCTAAAACCATAGAGAAGTGAAGATAATTATTTGCACATTGATGAGGATAGTAATTATTCTTAGGGATAGCAAGAGAGGGATTTGCCATCAGAAGCGAATGGGTCAAGGACTCGTTAGTTACTGGTAATACTTATTTCTTAATGAGGGTTTTGACTGCTTTGATTTTGGCTATTACTATTATTTAAAATATACATACAGGTTTTATACCTTCTTTTAATGAATGAATATATTTCATAATTAATAAAAGTGCCTCATGTTCCCAGGCACTATGAACCTAATATCTGCTGTACTTTGAGGCGACTTCTTTTCAAAGAGATCTACATATTGTTGACAGACCTTCCGTGAAAAATGACAAATTATTTCCTGACTCTTGTACACACAATCTGCCAGGAGAAACAGTATTATATTCATTTATGCATTAAAGATTTCTTTAAAGAACATTATCTGCTGGATCCTGTGCTAGTTACATTTGTAATAAACATGAATATCATACACATCTGGTCATAAGAAGCATAAGGTCTTGATGGAGAGAAAAGGAATTGGTAGGGGCATTAAGTTTTACAAGAACAATGATCTATACCTTCAAATCACCAATAATATTTAAAGTTAGGGATTCTTTCCCCCAAAATTGACTTCTTACAAAGAAGAGGCATTATTACAGCTCTTAAATACAAATGAGAGCTGGTTGTGCAGGAATGAAGCACTGGAAGGAAACAGATGTCATGGGTATGGACTTGGGTGTGGCCTCTAACTATCACTTCCCTAATGCCCTTGGTAAGGACCAGGCTTCCATAACGTGTATAAGAAGAGGGGGTGAGGATGACAGAAATTGAGGATGAAAAAAATACTTGGAGACTAAAAAAAAATGCCAGGTCTTTAATGCCATTCTATGGTATTTTGACTCTCATTAAGTAGTGGAGAACCATCAGAAGATTTTAAGTAGGTACCACCCAGGTGAATCATTACATGTCTATGCAGCTTAGAGTGAAAATAAGAGAAAAGGCGAATTCAGACCTCTTCAAGCAATTGAACACAAGAACAGAAAATGATGGGAAACTGAAAGCGAAGTTCACTGTTTGGAAATGAAAAATTTTCATCAAAATTTTGAACCTTTTTAAATTGAGCATATGATTTTGAAATAGGTAAGTGGAATTTTTTCTCTTTCTTTTTTCTTTTTTGATATAAGGACCTTGAAAGTTGCTTCAGAATGGATTGGGGTACATTAGAAGTTTTTGGCTGTGTCATGATATTCTGAACCTGAAGCAAAGATTCTCTCAGCATGGCTTGTCTGCCTTTGCCTTCCTGAATAACCTATAATATTTACATCTAAGTTCATGGTACTTTACATGCTTTCGAGTATTAACTCCACAAGAATATGATTTCAAATGGGAGATAACATTACTGGTATTAGGCAATTGAACAAGCAGTTTCTAAAATCATAGTTGCTATCCTAGCTGGGAGAGGCAAAGGCTGAACTCTTTGAGTGTCTTCTTCACATTTTCTATTTGAGCCACTGAAGACTTGTTATAGAAAGCAAGAATTTGAAGCTCAATGCTGTAGTCTCAGCAAAGGAACCAGTGATTGGCAGACCTTTACAACTTGCCTGTCAATTTCAGCGTCTTCACATGGGGCACCCCAGCTATACTGAAAAGAGGACCGTGAATCAAGTTATATAAATGTTTTCTTGGAGGAGAGCTATTCAGCCTCCTAGAGATTGGAATCATACCTGTACATTTCCACCTCTTTTTGCAGAGATGGTGTTACAAAATATTTTTAGGCTTGTAGAACTAACACTTAACCAGCAAGCCTCAGAAGAATACTTTTGGAGTCAGACACCAACGTCATTGTTAATAATACAAAAACCAGTATTCTATAGTTAGTTAAATATTGGGACAGAAGAAAAATAATTTAAAGAACTCTGTATTTTTTGAATTATGAAATAAACATTCCCTCTACTACAGAGATTTCTTTCATTCCTCCATTGAAGAGACTATGTCTGCAGAATTTATACCTATGATGAATGTTGTTCTTAAAATACTGAGAGGAAGACATCATGGACATGATCTTCAAGTGGTAATGTGATAATGTGGCATGACCATATGTTGTCCCCTACGATGTCACTTAACCTGCATTGTTTTCAGTTTACAAATTGATATAGTCATATATATCTTTATTAACTTATTCTCTGACTGACTAGAAGAAATAAAATGTCAGAGTTTGGTATAGTTCCAAACATCAGATAGGAAGTATTATTAAAAGAGTTTGTATCACTTAAAGTTTCTAAATAACAACAAAATGGATTTTTCATCTCCTTGCTCCTCAGTGAACGATCTGCATTATCTGGGAGCTTGTTAGAAATGCAAAATCCCAGGCCACACTTCTGATCAACTGAATCAGAATCTGCATTTTAGTAAGGTCTCCAGGTGATTAGAAGGTACATCCAAGTCTGAGAAGCCCCTCTGTGGCTGACCTTCACAAATATTCTACTGTAAAAATTTGGCCATATAAGTTGTAACTTTACCCAAAGAGTAAATCCTAGAAATCTGGATTCTTTACAGGAAATACTATGATTGTGGTTTAGCAATGATCAAATTTGGGGTCTTTTAGTACAAATAACCTAGCTGAGTTGAATTATACCTAAGTGGAAAAGTACTTTCTAGGGTAACTCAGGTTTCCTATGTGTTTAGAATTAGGAAATTGAAAGGTAATCACTACAGCTACTCGGGTACAATCAAAATGGATGAAATTCTTTGCCAAATGGCAAATGAGTGTACGGCTACAATTTGGCACCAAACTGAGATTCCTGCTGTGTTTTCAATGGCAATACATGAAGTATATGCTACCAATTTTGAGGTTGCTGTGATGCAATGAAATATAAGAAGTCATCTCAATACCTGAGAGAAAAATGGTGTCCAAAATGTGCATATTTATGGCACAAGGGTAAGAGTCTTCTGACATACAGCTGATAATGACCAAGAACGCAAAATGATGGTATCCATCCTGAACACGCAAAAACAATGTTTTGTAAAGAAAATATCCCTGGATGAGAGAGTTTGTGATCATTAAAACAACTATTTAGATTCTTTTTAATACTGTAAATCAGAAGTTAGCCATAGTAAGTTTGAATGAAAACATTTTGATGCGCTAAAAGACTGACTTATGACCGAAAGTCATAGGCAAGAGTAAAAATCTCCATGGTTAGTTCAAAATGCTTATACCTAAGCAACTCCCTGAGTTGCTACTCTAGATATTAAGCTCATTCAAAAGCTAAGGAAGCAGGAAAAGGAATGAATTCTTTTCATCATTTGAAGGGATTGTTCTCTGAAATATAGATTCCGTCCCCAAAGTGATTGGTGTTACTGTTTTCAGTGGCCATACAAAACCAAAAAGTTTTAAGCACCACTGAATTTTTTATGTCCTCACATGTCCTTAGGTCTCTGACAAAAATTCATTTGTCAAACTTGCTTGAGCCCCTAGTATATGCCATGTTCTGGAGTGTATGTCGATTCAGGGATACAGCACAGTTCCTTAAAGAAACAACCTTGGCATTTGTCTTTACCTCTCCACATTCCTTATATGTATTTAAGAATTGCTACTTAAATAGTCTTAAGGCCCCAGTACATCAGCCACGCTGCTGATACTTTTCAACTTTTGAAGATCAGTTTTCCACAATCTAGTCCTGTCCTTAAATCCTGAGATCTCCCACCACCTTTCAAAATTTCTCATTTCTCCTGTGTGTCTGTTAAATCTTATGTGTTCTTCAAGGCACATTTCTAATTTCACCTTTTCTAGAAAACATTTTTTAAATATTCCCTTTAATACCTCTATATTTTCAGGGCTGTCTCCCTCATAGGTACTCCACAGCACCATTTTCTGACATCCCTCTGTTAGATTAGTCCCTCCTTTAGGATAGAGTCTGTGTCTCATATATCTTGCCCGTGAGTTACAGAACCCAGTGGCTTGAACATAATAGTGGCTTGACAAATATTTATGGGATTTAACATAACATGAACTCTCAGTGTCCAACACGCTGCATCCCAATTGTTGGGTTAGTGAACTGGTTTTATGCTCCCTGCACCTGGCTGTTGATTCTGGGTTTGATGGCTCCTGACACTGATTGCTATAATATCCTACCTCTGATTACCTGGGATTTGACTTGAGGAA
This sequence comes from Smutsia gigantea, assembly GCA_032199065.1. Taxonomy (NCBI): domain Eukaryota; kingdom Metazoa; phylum Chordata; class Mammalia; order Pholidota; family Manidae; genus Smutsia; species Smutsia gigantea. The sequence goes on along the minus strand of JAVSCE010005130.1, from coordinate 486,921 downwards.
AACAATGGCTTCCCACCTTCATGGTGAGATCTTGATCTCACTTTGACCTTCATGTGTCTCATGACTCACACTTGAACTGGGCTCCAGCCTTGAATATATTTTCTGACCTCCCCTCTCCACCTATTCCTTGGCCACTGCTTCAGGCTGTGCTCTTGTCTCTGCCAATGCCCAAGACCTTTACTGACCTGGGACTGACTGGCCTTCTGGCTGGTCCTCGTCATGATAGTACGTCAAGGTCTAAGCTACATGGAAGGCCCCAGATGCTATCTTATCACACACTACCTTTGATAACTATTCTGGAGTGGTATTTGAAGTGGGTTTTTGGAGAAAAAAAAGGACTGCTTCATACATGTACCTCTCGCATGCACAGCAGGACACTCACAGTCCATTTTGCTCAATCAGGTGAATGTTTACAAAACCCCTACACTAAAGCAGATGGTTTGGTGAAGGCTGGGGTTGGCTGTAGTAGGCAGTGGAGGAGATAGAAAGATGAGGAAGATGGTCCCTGCCTTCAGTGGGTTTGTTAGCATGAATCAGACATCCTGCCCTGCCATTTCCTAGCTATGGGATCTTGTTCGAGCCAGGGAAGCTGTTTATCAGTTTTTTCAATTGTCAGAAAGGGGTCACAGGTATGGTTTAGAGAGTATCTAGCATAGTACATACACATATATTACATGCTTAATAAATGGTATCAAGAAGGTTGTCAAAACCTTCTCTTCTTCATATGATTATTTCCATTATAATGGTCTTAATACATACTTTAGATCTGGTTTTTGTAAATTTCTCAAACCTTGGTTTACCACCTGACAGATGATTCGAATCACTGTAATTTTTAAAAGTTTTTAAGTGATTCAAATGTGCTGCCAAGATGTAGAACCAGCTTGATAAGACACCTGAATCCAACGTCAATCCCTCCCTCATGCCTGCAGATGTTGAACTCACCTGTATGCTGTGGCCATCACAGACCTCTTCTCATGATCTTTACCCTGAGTCAGGAAATGCCATCAAACATGCCTCTCACAGCAAAGATACCATGGTCTAGGCTAGAAAACCTGTATAATTACCATCAAAACAAGGGATGCTGACTCCCTCCCCAGAAACATTTAGAATTTCCTTTAGAAGTAAGGACTAAGAGTTCCTTTGAAACTTGTGGTGGGTAGAGGTAGGAACTTCTGATACAATAAAGTAAACAAGGATGTAGCTCTAACTGTGGGATTATAGAGTATGAGTCTCTGTCCTAGATACATTGTTTGACAATCTGAGTCTATATGTGGGGGTAATGGAATAGAATATTTGAAATTGGTCTAACCCTTAACACCAGGACTGTACGACTACCATATATTTTGATCTTTTAAAACTGCAGGTCCTATAGAAGGGCTAATCAATCTCTCTTTAATCTGGTAGGCAAAAGCTACTTTTATAATGCCTTAATTTTCAATACCCTAGGGATTTCCTATGCGTTTCCTTACAACTCAGTGTATGTCTAAAAATTGTAAGCCGAAGTTCTTGAAGTACTCTTTGAATCAGTCTCTGATTTCACTTAAACTTCTAAAGCCTGAATATGAAAAGATGCTATCGGGGTTATATGAGTTATCCGTTGTGAACCTGGTACTAATCCACAAAACAATGATCTCCAAACCTCCAGTGAAAGGAGTGATAAAGCCACATGAAATAAAAGGTCCTGTCACCGCCTGACATTCTACAAATTTCTCCAGCTTTCGAGAAATTCCTTGGAATTTTTTGGAAGCCAAGACTCAAGAGATATTCAGTGGAGGTGACACTCATATCCACTTGGCTCTGAGAGGCATGTAAGAATTTTAATGGAGGAAAGAGAGAGAGGGTGATCAGCAAGTAATATTTTTAAATGGAAGATAACAAGTATCTCCCTTAGTATAGTGAACATAAGATTTTATCTAATAAAAATCTGTCTGGATCAGCACTTCCTTCTTATCTTCAGTCTCTGAAGTTCGGATGAGGCTGACACCATGCCTGGCTCCAGGCACAAACTCCATGATAAGCCAAAGTTCTCCCAGAGCTCCTTTTGGAATTATTGTGAAAGTGATACTCTCTTCTCTGGGATGGCTAGCTGCAGGATTACAAGCCTAGAGTTATTATTGAACTTATTTGCCATTGTGTGGGGAATTATTGTCCAAAAAAAAAGTCTACCTAGAAAGAAGTAAAGTTCAGAGGTTTAAAAAAAAAAAAAGAGTGTCCTGATGCCAGCTTCCTCTTGTTCTACTCAGTTTATAGAATATCCATATTGGTCACATGAAATAGCTTTGATTTCTTTACCAGATGGGAAATAGATGACCTTAAATATTCCTTTCAACTGTGAAGTCTAGGTTTTCACTGCAGCATATATATAGCTCTCTGGCCAATTAGTTGTCATCTAAAGTAGCTACCCCTCCTCACTCCAAAGAGGACTTGAGATAGTCAGTAGTTGCACTACGTCTTCAAGATCAATCATAGAAATGGTTTATGTAATTCTGTGTGATTCATCAGTGATTGAAATCTGTTAGTTTCTCTACAACCTAAATTCAAGTGTAGCGTTGATAGGTGGATAAAGAAATAGAACTCCTTCACACCTTTGGATACCATTTCTCAAAAAACTATCTCAATAATTTTCTGCCAATAAAAGACTAACTGCAGCAATAATTATCAGAGAGAGAGGTGTCAAGAGAATATATATTGAATAACAAAGTAACAGCCTTCTGTTTAAAGAGGTCTAGGCTAGTCTCATCCTATAACTGGAGAACTTATTTCTTCTGCCAAAAATTGGTCCCAGTGATACACAGTAGAACTAGAAGTCCTATGGCTTAATTTCACACATTAGTTACAAAAGACCTAGCACTCTTAAGGCTTCTGTGTACTCAGACTCTTCTGTATCACAATCAACTGTAATTCAAGTCTTTGTGTTTGCTGTTTATGGCCTTATTGTAAGTGTAACTAGTTTATTGAATTAAATGGACTCTATAGAAGCAGAAAGCAATTCTATTCTTTCCCCAAACAGCTTCTTTAAATCTACTTTCTCAACTGGTACCACCACTCCTCAACCCTTACATGAAATCACTGCCATCTCCCATAGCTTTCACGGTAAATTGTAGGTAAATGATTTAATCCAGTCTAATAATTACATGACTCCAAACCATCTTTCTGTTAAATTGTTTCTCCTATCTCAGTTGTACTTGGAATCATTGTAAATTTTCTTATTTTTCCACCTAACTCTTCTACTGTTCCTGTTTTAATGACCAAGCTGCATATAGTTGCTCCAGAGTTTGAGGTAAGGAATGTGACATAGGGTAGAACAGCTTAATTGATAAGTAATCGATGGACACATCTTACTGAAATACAGACCCGTCTGTCAAAGGTTTCATTTCTTGGGGTGCTGATTTCTTCTAGCATAACATATAGTAGTCATAAATTGGGTATACTCACCCTTGGCATGCACATAGTCTCTGTTCCCTTGACCCTGACACTCACATAGTCTTTGTTGCCTCATCCCAGCTCACACATAGTCTTTGTCTCCTTACCCCATATAAGCAATTTCCTCACTGTCCATGATAGCAGGATAGTGAAACCTCACCCAGCCAGCTGCTCCTGGACTCCCTGTTCATACATCCCAATAAATGCTGGAGTTTCATATGGCATCTCCTAGTCTTTCCTTCCAGTCTCTTGAGCCCTTTCCCATCACAACTCACCAAGTTGTGAAGACTGGATTTGTGATCACTCATCCACACTAGCCAATTTAACTTGGCTTACAGGTTAAAAAAAACCTACCCTACTGGGCTTATAAGGAGCTTTTTAACTCTCAAGTTTGTTTAGGAGAACACATACTTTTGAAATTTTTAACTTACAAGGACCCTACCAGATTCTCACTGTGAAGATAAGATAAAAATCCCCTTCTGCTTCCAGAGAGGGGAGGCGTAAAGTGACAATTTTGAAATATGCCCAGATCAATTTGTTCTCCTTAAGGGAAACCATTTTACCTGCACCTAACCAACCTGTAGGAAGGGAAATACCCAACTCCAGCCCCTCTAACCTTCAACATGGGGAAAGGAAATAATTCAATCTCACCAAAAGACTGAGACCTAATCATAGGAATAGAGAACATGTACTTACTCCCATATTTATCTCCATATCCATAGCGCTCTTATATCATAACAGGAGATTATAGCTAAAAAAACTGAAAGCCTCAAATTCTATTTAAGGAGTATCTAGGAAAACTCAAAGAGAACAGTGGAAACAACATCATGTCTGGCTCTCAAAAACAAACTACAAGGAAAATATTTGAAGTAGTAATGGCTGAGAATTTTCCAAAAATAATGAGAGCCAAGAAACTCAGATCTAGGAAGCTCAGAAAATACTGAATAGGATAAATACTAGAATATCTACATCTAGGCACCTCATCTTAAAAAAAAATGTTGAAAGAATTCTGTATCCAGCAAAGTTGTCTTTCAAAAGTAAAGGAGAAATACTTTCTCAGACAAACAAAAATAAAAGGAATTTGTCACCATTAAGATCTACCTTGCAAAAAATATTAAATTACTTGGAAAGAAGGCAAGTGACATAGAAACTTGGATTTGCAGAATGAAAGGAAGTGAATTTGAGGAGGAATAAATGAAAGTAAAATAAAATCTTTTCTTTTACTTACTCTTAATTGATCTACAGATAGAAGTTTGTTTAGAAAATAATAGACAACATATTTGTTGATTATTACTTATGAATAAGTGAAATGAATGACATCATTATAAGGAACTGGAGAGAAGAATTGGGAATTCTCTACTATAAAGTACTTCCTCTATGCATGAAGTGGTACAGTGTTATTTGAAAGAGGACTTGGATTACTTGAAAATATATATTGCAAACTCAAGGGAAAACCACTAAAAAAATTTTAAAGTACAATTAATAGTATAATTGAGAGAAGAAATAATTGGAATAATATAAAATGTCCAATTAAAACCAGAAAAAGCATAAAAAGACAAGAAAACAAAGAACAAGGGCAATGAAGAAAAAAGTAACAAATATTATACATATTAATCTAAATGTATCAATAGTCACTTTAAATACCAATAGTCTAAATGCACTAATTAAGAGACAGACTGTCACAGTGGATGAAAAAACAAAGACCTAACTGTATGTTATTTACAAGAAATTCACTTTCAGTACAAAGTCACAGATAAATTAAAAGTAAAGAGATATACCATGCTAACATTCATCAAAAGAAAGCTACAGTAGCTATATTAATTACAGACAAAGAAGACTTCAGAGCAAGGGAAATTATCAGGGATAAAATAGGATATTACATAATGATAAAGGGGCAAGTTCTTCAAAAAGACAAAACAATATATTATGTATATGTGCCTAACAACAGAACATCAAAAATATGAGACAATAATGGATATAGACCTGTACGGAGAAATATATGAATCCACTATTACAGCTGGAAACTTTAACAGCTCTCTTTTAGTAATCAACAGATCAAGCCAGCAGAACATTTATAATGACATAGTGAAGTAAACAGCACCACCAGCCAACTGGGTCTTATTGACACCCAACAATAGTAGAATACACATCTCCTCAAGCTCACATGGATCTTTCACCAAGATAGAACACATTTTGGGCCAGAAAATATAATCTATCAAGATTTCTGTGATGCAGGGAAAACAGTGATTAGAGAAAATACATAGTTTTGAATGACTTATTGGGAATAAACAAAGATTTAAAATCAATAATCTAAGCTTCTCCCTTAGAAAAAGAAGAGAAAATGAAATTCAAAGTAGGCAGAAGGAAAGAAATAGTCTTAACTACATTTTTAAGAATTACTTTTATAGAGGAAATTCAGTTCAAATTGAACTTTTAATATGTTTTAGACAAACAAGTTCAAATTCTACATATACTATTTAATATTTGGGTAGCACCAAAAAATTATCAAATCTGAGACTCAGTTTAATAATAGAGAAAAAATACCTAACTTCATGTTTATTGTGAGGATTAAATGAAATAATTCATGGAAAACATTTAGCACAGTAAAGTATCCCAGAACGGTAGCAGTTGTCTTCTTTGCCAAACTCATTATCGCCATTACCATTATCACCACCATCATCACCACCATCATCAATGTATCATCATCAGCATCATAATCAAATGCACGTTAATGGACAAAACTGAACATACAAGGACAAATGAAACCTGATGAGGTAAAGAAATTGTGGAATCTAAAAGAGAAACTTCCTCTTTGAATCTGCTTAAACACCATCTTCCTCAGGAAATGTTCTTAGGAGAATCTATCCTAGTATTGATATATTAATGGCTTACCCTCTCTGGTCCCCCCAGTGACTTGGTGGTGAGAGTTCTGCTAGCATATTTCAATCACACACATGCATTTACAGGAGATTTTGTAACAGAAGATAGGCTAATATCACAAGCTTCACAGAAAACAATATTGAAATAAATTCTTATTAGATATTTCTATTCTATCAAGGTCTTTGTTAGCAATCCTGCTGACAATGGCTTTGCTTTCTGACCTTTCCCCTGAGAATGTGCTGATTCCATCTCTTTCTCTCTCTTTCAAGTTTCTCTTCATAAACTTCAAATTCTTCTCTCTCTGTTATACAGAGTAATTCTTCTCCTTGGCTACACCTCTCAAAACTTGTATAACAGGTCATATAACCTGAATTCAAAGAGTTATCTTTTTCAGGACAGCTCATTTCACCTTGCTTTATAGATTTCTTGCCTGGCCATGGATGAAATCCTAGGCCAGTCTCATAGCTTTTCCAGGCACTTTAAATTTTGTTAGATCACTTATGGTCAGCCCAATCTAATATCAAAATTATTCTCATGCAGACCAAAGCTTCTTCCCTCCCTGTCTAAACCTGGCTCAGACTAGGTAAACTAGGAAGGTCTTTGCGGTGTGCTTTATCAATTCCCCCACTAGCTCTTCTCACTGTGCAGCCTTTTGCTGGAGAAAGAGGAGAGATAAGGTTTAGAAAATGTTTGGAATTACAGTTATAATCTGTTACTCATGCCTTCTAGGAAGTGTTGGAAGCTCAGCTGGCCCTCAGGGCAATCTGAGGGCGCCTCAGTGATCCCTAATGGGAATCTTTCTATTGTGGTTCCATGATATGCTGATGTTTCCTGTGCTGGCTGCCTCTACATGGTCCTGAATTCCTTTAGTCTATCCCTGTAGGGGCTACATCATTCTTTCAAGCAGTTCTCTTGGGTAAGAGCGCTCTGAAGTTACCCAAAACTCAACCCTTCAATGGGGATAAGATCTGGCCCACAGGAAATATAAGCTTCCTTGCTCACCTGCAATCTGGGAAGTGTAATCAGTTCTGCAGCCACAGGTGCCTCCAGACGGCTACATACAAACAGGTGTCACTATCTCCCAGTGTTCAGATAAGAGAGATGACACAGTATGCTCACAACAACAGACTCTCTGAAGATAATCATCCTACCAAGAGACATTCATCAGTCACATATTCTTCCATACCCTGGAGGTGGTGATGGTCTATGGTATGACTGACCAGATTGGCATCACCCCTTAGCTAATCATGCATAGATGTTTTGGCACCATTATTTAAAATGTGTGAGCAAAAACACCATTTTTCCTAACTTTAAAGGTTTATCCAAAACTAAGGCAACAGTATAATTCCCATTTAACATCCTTTTGTATTTGCATATAGAAATCCATTGGTTTTCTCAGCAAAACTAGGAATATAGCTAGCAATTTTGTTCTTTGCATACATAGTAATTTAATGCATTGACTTTCTATTTTTAAAAACAGTTATTTGTGTTATTTTTCATTTCCTTGTGTTAAATTATAACTCCTTTGAGGGGATGCTTGAGAGATACAACCAATGAAAGAACTCGAGAAGGCAACTCAAGTGTGAAGAACTTTTTTCTGTAGCAAAATCTCAAGAAAAAGTCCTTTAATGCTGGCAATGTGGGGGATAGGGTCTCTTACATTTTGAATTTTTCTTAGCTCTATTTTCTAATGCCTAGAGGTATAGAATACTTCTATGTACATATTCTATCTTCTAAAATTTATATTCTTTAAATGATTAATAGTAGAAAATGATGTAGACTAAAGAGTTCATAGACTTCATTTAAAAAAACTTCCAACTTGAATTAGCTTAAAAAAATAGTTTCACTCTCTTTTCATTTGCTTTATAAAATTTGAACTTAATAAACCACCAGCGGTATAAATACATTAGAAGCTAGGTTGCCAATTAACATCTTTTTGGCTGTGTGGAGATAACCAAGCATAGGAAAAGTTAAACAAGTCTGACTTTAATGTAATTATGTTGGAGACAAATTTAATCAGATATTTATCAGATTTCCCTGAGGATCCTCTGAAGCAGCAGCATTAATATTGTTTTCCTAAATATTCACCAGAGCCAAACCTTCAAAGGAAATAAACAAAGGAGCTCTCTTGCAAAGCTTTTGAACCTATTTTCTTCTGGCATATTCTCACCCTCTGCAAGCATAAAGCCCCTTTACTGGCAGCAGTGCTATTTGAGCTAAGTACATTGGCTGTTGATCCCAGGTAGGGTTGGGACTGCATTAAAGTAATTGCTTGCCTGATTGCTCAGAGGATCCCCTAATGATCCTGGTGAGCTTAGGGAGACAGGAATGTAATGGCAGGTGTGCATAAGGGTGTTAGAGAAATATGTCATCAAGTTAAGAAGAGCCTTCAGCATTACAGGTGAAAGCTTGCACCAATCCATATTCCTACTTAGAGTGCCTTTTCAGCGCATCAGAATGGCTTTCCTCTCTTAGAAATGTAAGTGGAAGTGCTTGAATCATAAAAATTTGTGACCATTTTGTTTCTCAGGATCTCATATGTGTTAGCATTCACATCAAGTAAACAGGTTTGCCTGAAAGGGAAACAAAAGAAAAGCTTGGCACTTTGATTAAACAATTTATGTCATAGTTTTGGTTTTCACCTGTTATCAAGATCAAGTCTCGGAAATTTAGTGCTAAATCATCATTTGAATGTTTCCAAATTCAGCTCCAACTGCAGTGGATCCTAAATGATCTAAAATACATTCACCCTTGGAGCATGATTTTATTCATTAAAAAAAATGTTTCCTAAATATATTATAGACCATCCCATCCCCCTTTTATTCTGCATTAATTTTTCAAATAAAAACACGATAAATGCTCTTTGATCAGTGTTGCATTCACAGATCTCTAAGCTCTTAAGGAGTATGCAGATGAATGGTGCTGGCTTCTCATTCACTTATGAAGCTTCAGTATAAGAGACAAAACAAGATGCTACTTTGTCCTTAATTTTCTAAAAATAAATTAAGAAAAGGAGAGTGGGAAGGAAGATGGTGCATCTGGTAATTTTCAGGGGTCACATTTTGAAAGGAGGTAAAATGTGAACTTTTTTGTTTTTGTTCACTTTTGCAAATTACTTTAAAACATTTGTTCAGTAAAGGAAATGACTTAAAAATGTGCCTGAGTTTCTAATACAGATCGATGAGTGCTGAGTGGAGGAAAGAAATGAGAAACACTGATTTAGTGGCTACAAATAGCTTCTCACTTATGCCTGGTGATATCATTGGCCATCTCATTGCCTGTAGCCATTAATTACCATTTCATTTTGTGTGTGTGCATTCCAGTTCTTAAGGAAATGGTGTGCTATACGACCAATTTTCAAGCTTTTAGGGGGAAAATGAAACTAAATTATTGCACAAAGACATGAACATTTCTTTGAGAAGCATCAACAGAATTTAGTACGATTTTCCCTGGTTTATAAGGTGTCTGAAATGTATTTCTTCTAAATGGTGTTTTGAGTTTGCACTTATTACATCTGTCTATCTGCTACATTATAGTCTTAGAAAGTCCAAGAAAATCTTAGGATACCCAAGTTAAACAACAGAAAAAAAAATCATACTTTTCCTCTTTCCACAAACTACCCCCCTTGAAAAAAATTCCTTTCTCACTTCCTCCACCCTTTAGTCTCCCCTTCCAGTGGAATAACAGCTGTGTTTAGCTTGATGAATTTCAATAAGCTGTAACAGATGTTGAAAAGACCTATGTTAATCATAAGAAAAAAAAGAAATAACTATCTAGAATTTCTGTTCTCCAGATACAGTTCCAATTTTTTAACCTTTCAGAATTCAAGGATCCCAAGTAGAAAGAAAGTGTTAATTCCAATCAAGATGGGCTGCCTATGTCCTGCTAAAGATAATAGAAACATTTTAGGTTTCATTGGAAGGCCAGAGAACAAGGAACAGTACTTCAGATATGAAAGATTAATGTCAATTTATCCCACATCCTTTTAAAAAGCAAATAACTGAGTCAGCAAATATGTAGATTCATGGGCAAACAAGAGATGTCTACATTTAAGTCTTTAAGTTACCTACACAGTGTGTTATAGATTGTGTTATTAAGGTTTGGGAAAGAAGGTTGACCTGCAAGTAACTCCTCATTGTTAATGAGCTGTAATTGTGTGTCAGTTAATTCCCTGTACATTGTCCTAAAAACAGAGCCAAATGCTCTTTTAGTAACTTCTCTATTTGTTGTTACATTACCGAAGAGAGGAAAGAAACTAATACTTAATGAAACCCTATTATGTGCCACGTATTAAGTTAGCACGATCCCTATTTTGTTTCTTTTAATTCTTGTCTACATCTGGAGTAAACTGATTCTTGGAGGGTTTCAGAAACTTACCAAAGTACCTACCAACATACCCAGTTCCCTAATTCCTGATCCCCCACTCCCCTTTCTGAAGGATGGCTGTACCATATTATCTCTTAAAGAATCATCATATGGGAGAGCTTCCATCACATCTTATTTAGAAGTTGTGTTCAGACATGTCTGTGTTAAGCCAGGCGTGCATATTTTTTAGTATTTCAATGTTGATTTACTCAGGTTTTGAGGGACTCAGACATTTACAGAACTATCCCAATATTCTATGTTAGCATCTGTTTTTCCTTTCTTAAAGGAATAGCAGCACTATTTGTGCATTTTGCTGTTTCACTCCACTATTTATATAATTTTGACTTTCTGAAAATATTAAATATACAAATTCCTTCAAAAGAAGTATTTTAAAGTATTTGGCATACTTGGAAATTATAAGACTTGGTCATATGTGGTTGTATTTAGTTTTAACATAATTATGCTTTGAGAAATCTAAAATGAATTCAAATAACCTCCAAAACCTGAATTTTTCATAAGCTTTTACATTTTCCAAATATATAAAAGATGCTGCTACTTAACTAGAAGAACTTGTAGTACCATCATAGATTAATGAATGCATGAGCTTACATTAAGGAAATTCTTATCTTCCATACAAATTAGAAACCTAAGAGTTAGACTGACTTTCCAGCTCACAGCTCACAGCTGGAAAGTACATGGTTAGGCTTATTTGCTGCCTATCAAATATTTCTCAGTTCAGATATACAGTGACTGCAATATCCTTTTTCACTCTGCATCCATCGTGTACTATGAGCCACTTGAGGCAATGAGGGCCTAGCCTGTCTCATAATCCAGTGAGACCATGGACATTTTGGGGATTCTTATTAGTACCAAATGTTCTTATCTATCCAGTACTTGTTTATTTAAAAATCTCATTTTCTGGACTTAAGAGAACAGTATCATCAATACTTTATAATTTGATAACTAATAATTCAGTCTGAATTTTCACATAATGCATGGGGACATATCAACATATACTTCATAGTCATATTAGAAGAACAGTGTCTTACATAGTTTCAGGCTAACAGTTTTTCTCTCTGTAAAGCAGATAGAAATAACCTATAGAATTCATTTATATCCTCTCTTCCTTACTTGCAGACAGATAACAGTACAGAACCTCTATATTTTGTTTTATTTTGTTTTTCCCACTATGTACCCTTTGCTTAGAAAGTGCTTCCAAATTTCTACTTCCAATGTCAACCTGCACTTGAAATCTTACCAATTTTTAAAACCCACTTTGTCTCCTCAGTAAAATCTCCCTTAAATTTTAAACCCCCCAAAATACACAAATACCATCCTTCCCTATAACATTTTTACACCACCCTTAGAGCACTGACCATTTTGCCATATTTTATAGTCATTTCTAGTAGTATTTCCCTCCTTCACAAGAATTAAGGTTTTTCTGGATGGGATTTGACTTGTCTGTCATTCTGTTTCTATGTGTAGTTCCAGGAAGAGTGCTTCACACATAGCATTTAAAAAGAGGTGTAGTTTTTGTTTCAGTTGTTTTTGGTGGAATTAACCCAAATAGAATATAGACAGATAATCATGCAAAGTTTTCACAACCATTATTTGGACTTAGAGTGACAGGAAATCTGAGCTGTCATTTTCCCTGCTGGAACCACAGCTTTTCATTTCTTTTTCTAATCTTCTACCTACACAGAGAACAGTGGGCATCACAGCTTCTCACCTCATCAGCACTAATTGAATGTTGGCTGGATTTCATGTTACAAATGGTTAGGATACTAGTCCTGTGCAAAACTGTGGCAACTCAGTTTTACTTGAGGTAGTGGTCACAGAAAATTGATTACTGGAAACAGGCTTTACTGGTTCATTCAGAAAGGCTTGAGTGAAGGAGTTGTCAAAAAATGCTCTGATAGCATAAGTGATTTGACTTCTACCTTCCATCTTTTATTTGAATAAACTCTCTAGGACTCAGTTGTGAATACCCTTTCCATTATTCTCTGGTTAATTTTTTTATCCTATTCAGAATATGGGAAATATAAAAGATCCAATTCAGTCCTATCTTCCTTGAATAACAGATGAAAAGTGTACCACGTACATCCTGTGCTTGTGTCACTTATTTAAAGGTCGGTGAAGTCTGAGTAAACTGTAGCTGCACTTTAAAATTCGTCTAACATAGGAGTTGCCTCATAAACACGTTGTGAATATTTAATGATGGCTTAAATAACCACACTTCCAGAATGAAAACTTTAAAAAATTAATCTACATATCTACATATCTATCTATCTCATCTGTATTTTAATTGAAGAAATTACACATCTTCATTTAAACCCTTCATACTGAATAAGTATTCTGAATTCTGAAAGTTATATGCCCACCCACTGAACAAAAATAACTGTGACATTTCTTAACTCCTGGGTCAGAACTATTGCAAGCAAAGCATTCGTTTCAAATATTTTCCTGCCCATTCGAGTTCCTTTACAAAAATCAACTCTGATAAAAGGATTTATTTCGTAAGGTGTAAACTAAAGTCATGGTAACACATGTGGTGTATGGATCACTTCCAGTTCACAAATTCTCCTGTGGTCTCTTTGGAATGATTGTTAGGGTGAGATAGAGTCATCTAAACATAATGACTAGGAGTAAGCTCTTTTTTTTTAAAACAAATAATAGTTTAATATCTTCTCGTTGTAAGTTCTAGCATGTGATATCTACAACGGTCAGATGCCACTTCCTTTGCCTCTGTGTTAGTGATAGCTGTTCATTTTGATTGGCTGTAGCTTTAGGATACCATCTTGGCGTATGCCTCAAAGACAAGAACCCTAAACATGTTTGTACCTTTTTCTTTAGCTCTATGCAGTTGCAGAAACAGCACAGAGTAGGAAAGATTAGAGAGGGTAGGCAGTTGGATTTAAAGAGGGGTAGGGTTTTCTCCTGGTACTTTTCTGCAATTCTAGTATACTGAACTCAAATTACATTTACCAAGCAGCCACTATATGCTAGGAGCCTCCTTAAATATCATGCGGGAAGCATCTCAAAAGAAGTAATAGTTTAATGAGGGAGACATGCACAAATAAGTCCTCTGACAGTCAGAATGTGACCCAGGCTGGGCAGAGGTACACACAAAGTTTGGGGAAAATGGAAGAAGCAGTTCAGGTAACAATACAATTATAACTGAAGGATCAAGAAAGCTTTCCCAAAAGAAGAGACACTTGCATTATATCTTGAAAGATGGGAAAATTTCAATAGGCAGAGATGGGAGGAACAGCCCTCTTGGAAGAAGGAAAAGTAGGAGGAAATGTTTAAAGACAGAAAAGTACATATTGCCATATGTATATGAAAAAGGTTACAGTAGACTTCACAGAGGTACGGTGAGGGTCTGTTCTGTAGACAACGGGAAGTCACTGAACACTGTTGGAAGGAAATAATGGTCTTTAGATTTGATTCCCCACATGAGTCTTTTATCGGGTAAGATTCAGAATAACTAAAGAAGTTTTAGTAAAATCACTCATATAGCAATGCATCCTGTGTTTCTGTGGTGGTGGCTTGGAAGCAGACCAGGTAGGCTGCCATTCTAGTTATCTATGTGGAAACTTCAGGTGATGGCAATGAGAATTCAAAGGAAAAAACCGTGTTAACTATGTTATGAAGACAAAATTAAGAGCACTTGGACATTGAGTGTGTGTGAAGAGTGAGAGGGAGGGAGAAGACCAAGATGTTTCTGAAGAGAAAGTTTCTGAAGAGAATTCCAAGATGGGGAACTTAAGAGAATTACACACACAGGGGCTGTGATTGGGAGAGTTTGCCACCTCCAGGCTGGTGCTTGGGCTTGGAATGGGAGGGGTAGATTGTCAGTTGAGGCAAAACTGAGGGAGTGAGCAAAAACAGACAATTATGTAGGGAGTCAGGGTACACAACTGAAATGCAGAGTGCCAGAGTGCCAGATGAAGGTGCCAAATCCAGAATATAAAGTCAGCAATCTGGATCCAAGGAGAGTGCGTAAGTGTGTGTGAGCCAAGAGCAAAAGAGGAGCAGTTCTAGGGAAAATGCTGTAATTGAGTCTCACCTGGCCAGAGGGGGCACGCAGACCAAGCTTAAAGGACCAAAACAGGAGAAGCAATGTTGCATGTTACGAGAGTTTGAGGTGACTAGACAGAAAAAACGCCGGAAATTAGATTTGAATTCAAGGAAAAGATGGAGGTCCAAAATGGAGAGTTTGGATTTGTCTTCATAGAGGTGGAATCAATAAAGGAAAAAGTATACCACTAAGGAGAAAATAGGGACATGATAGATGGTACAGCTGTGATGGAATGGTACCCAGTAGGAGTTGGACAGAGGAGTTACAATGCAAATGGATATGAATTTTCCAGCAAAAAAATACCTGTTTGCAAAAAACATAACTAAGAAATTTTTAATTTACTTTCCATAACTGAACTTAAATATCTTAAATTCCTTTTTTTTTCTGAAAAGTAGAAAACTTACTCTGGTGAATAAATTCCAGGTTTTTTCAGGCTTCCAGTTCAGGTAATTCCAGATTTCTCGCTGCTCATGCCTCACTCCTGGGGGGCATCTTAGTCCTTGAAGGCACAGATGATGCCACAGCATGAGGGAGGGTGGAGCATCTAGTCTGGGGTGGTTGGAGTGGCTGAGCTGTAACTCTTTCTCTTTGATTCTCATGCATCTCAAGTGGGGTTCACTCATCTGTTCATGCAGGATCTGATGAGACTTCCAGTCCCCATGGGATAGCTGTCCTCCATCACTGGACCATCAGATCACTACCAGGTCTGCCAGCCTTCTCGCAACTAACTTCTGTCTTCTAGAAAACACGGATGCCTCTAGTGCTAAGGGAGAATCTTTGATGCTGCCTTTGGCTCTTTCAGAAGTATCACCCAGAGCAGCCACTTGTATTCCCCATAATTTAACTGCAAATTCCTTTAGTGTGTAGCCATCCAGGTGTCAAATGAGAAGTAGACAGGAATCTTCTACTCAAGAATTTTTCCACATCTCCCTGAGGCATCCTATTCAGTCACCAATCACTATAATTACTCATGTAAAGTACAAACTGGAATCCAAGAAGATAAACAAGGTGAATACATTTTGAAAGACTTACACTGACTTTAACATTTAATTGAATCTTATTTTAAATATCTAGCTATATTTATAGAAATTTCAATTCGGAGCATTGGATTAAGCTGGACTCCTCCAACCTCCAATCAAACTGATCCATAGAAAGTGAATTTGGTCAGTCAGTTGATGAAAGCCATGAGTCATGATGCCCTGTGTGTAGAATGCTGAGCGTGCCTGGAGCTCTTGTGTAAGGAGTTCCTCAAGTCTTCTGGGGCAGCAGGAGTGTTGGGGCTGTCCAGCTGCATGAGGCTCAGGAAAGCAGGATTTTGACAGTTCCTTAGGTAAACTTTCAGACAATCAACCTGGTTACAACCTAACCCCTTGTCCCCATTTTCAGAGGATGCTTCCAATTTCTGATCTTTCTAGGATTTTGTGATGAAGGTTGGCTCTCACTGTAGGAAGTTATGCTTCAATTTGGCTGCTCTGCTAATAACTGTACTTCAATTATCTACTTCCCAACTTTTAAAATTGTGTTAAAATTTCTTGTCTGTTTTCATCGCCTCTCCTTTTATCATTGTCTTTATTTAAAATGTTTGTATACATTTTAAAATACTTTCTTCTTTATTTCCTTTGATTTTGTAATAGCAGGGTTTCAGGATGGGAAACAGAAAATGAATATATCTTATCTATCTTATTCAACTGAACATTTCCTTTTATAACATTCTAAGTCTGTAAGAACCTGTGACACTGACTTAGGTATGATTCAAAATAATGAAAGCAGTTTAATGCTATACCCTATGAGCCAGTAGATATGAATGCAAAGTCTATGCATTAATGAGAAAAGTCTAAGATAGATTCAAGGATTAATAAAGGCAAATAATAATTATGGCTATCATTTGTAGAATGCTTACTCTATGCCAGACTCTCTTTTAATCTCTTTTTAGATATTAAATTATTTAATCCTCACACTTATATGAGGTATGTTCTATTTTAAAGATGAGGAAATTGAGACAGAGAGATTCAGTAAATTAGAAGTCTCCCAGCCTCCTAATGATAGAGTGGGAATACAAATGCAAGCTGCTTAACACATTAAACAGAAACATGTTAATATCTGCTTGGGCGATAGGGATTTGGCGGCTAGGATTTGGCTTGAGCGGAAGCCAGATTGTTGTCTTTTCCTTCTCCATTTAAATTCTACATCTATTTTAAGTTGTTAGTATGCAAGACCACTAATACAGTCCATCAGACCTAGGGTACCAGATTGTAGAACTCCAGGAAGGCCATTTAGAACAGTCTAGGCTTATCTCTTTTAATCATGATTTAGTAGCGAGAGGTCTTCCCTATAAGTGACTCTCTTTTATGACACAGAGCAAATCACTGCGCCATTCAGGGACCTGTCATTCTTATCTGTAAATTGAAGGACCCATCATTCTTATCTCTCTTATCCTAAGAGAGAATAATAATAGCTAAGGTTTATTTAGCTCTATTGTATGCTAAGAACTTCATGTATATGTAGTTTTTCATTTAATACTTTTTAAATTTTGAGATGATATAAATAAATGTAAACGAACTGTTCCATCAGTCCCCCTTTCTACACTGAAGTAGATCCCAATTACCTAAGCATCAAGTCCAAAGGATCTACATATTGTCTGTATTTGCATTTTAACAGTCATTCAAAGTCTGTTCAGTCTCTAAATTTTATGAAGTCTTCTCTTTTTATTCATCCAGACACACTGATCTCTTTTCTGAATTAAAGTGTAAATACAGTAAGCAGTGTGTCAGTGATTCAATATAGGATTATACTCATCTTCTTTGGTGGTTTGCTTTGTTTCACTAAAGAAACTATTAACTCATGGAGGCTAAATACAATATCTTGTTTTTGTTTTAAAAACATCTCCTATGGAAATGCTTGGCACAAGTTGATACACATTTTAATGTTGGTTCAGAAATTAGGAAAGACCAAAATGTGAATTTTGCATCCAGACTTGGGGATACAAAGCTTTTTTCTGTGTTCCTTGAAAGAGAAAATTCCAAATATTTTGGGTAAAGATTGATTTTTAATTTAAGGATGATTTTCTATTTTCTCATTTTATGTTTAATATGCATACTTCTCACTGTAACATCTGAGAGTTTGGTGGAGTTGCCAGATTTTCATCCTCTTTGCTTCTCAGTTCAGTGGTTGCCAGAGAATGTGACATATGAAATAGTAGTAAAATTAGAAAGTAAAACAAACACCCATGAGAAAAGGAATAAATCCCTACAGTTATGTGGGAACTTCGCCTTCCTTTTAGCACTCTCCTTTTCTTTAACAGAATGAGTGACTAAAAACAACCCATTGGAGAAAACTGAAAAATAAGAACATTTCTTACAGCTTTTAATTTAAGTTTTTCTGTAAACCTGTGTACCGTATTAGCAGATACTTATTGATCATATAGGATGTTGTTAGTTTAATCCACAAACTTAGTGGCTCCAGTGAAGCAGATTTCCAGCACAGAATTATCAACATCCTTGTCATAATTTTTGTTTTCTTCACTGTATTCTCTTGTAATATTTTTCTATCTATATATTGATGCCCTAATGACACTAAAATCCCTTTAAGTGTCACATGACTTCAAAAACTATGGGTACAATGCTGGCTCATCGGGCTCAATTAGAACATTAGGTTGGAGATTAGTTGAGTTATGAGAAAGTTATGTGAACATACGTGATTGTACGGGAAAACATGAGGAAGCTTCTCAATCTTTCCAAAACTTATAGCTGTTGAAAAGAAATCTCACTGAAGATTGTATTTCCATAATCCTATCAGGAAAGAAAAAGTCATCACGGGCTGGGATTTGGAGAAGTTCTTGAACCCTTCAATGGCACTTTGTTGATAGTCCCCTCTTCCAAGCTGAGTATCTGTTCTATTTACTTAGATCAGGGTTTGGCAAACTATGACAGGTGGGCCAAATCCAACCACTACCTCCCTTTGTCAATAATATTTTATTTGAACACAGCTGCACCCATTTGTTTATATACCGTTTATGGCTACTTTTGCAACAAAACTGAAGAGTTAAGTAGAACACAGTGCTGAAAATATTCACTATCTGACTCTTTACAAAAAAAGTTTGTCAATTCTGATTTAGATGGTCCTACTGATTCCTCTTTCAGTATTGATAGGTGCTCTGCACACAGTAGTTGCTTAATAAATACCACTGATTAGTGAATGCACTCATTCGTCTAGTGTTGACCACATAGCAGTTCCAAGAACAGGAAACAGAAGATCTAATCTGGTGCCCAAATCCTCTTTCACATTTCCCAAATTCCAAAATTTGGGAGTGATCAGAAATTATGGGGTGGGTATTGCAGGAACCAAAACACGAATTTAAAAATTATAATTCCTAGGCTGGCCATGTGGAATATTCTTCTGAAGGTAAACTTATTCTTTTACATTAACAAAACAAATATTACTTTATTGACAACATCCGGCCAAGTACTGTTGTGCATATGTAAATGGAATTAATGACTATTTTAATAAAGTCTGTGTAATTGTAATTGATCAAATCCTACAGCAATTATACCTCCTAAAAATATATTCATCAGTTTTCACACAAAGAAACAGTGTGAGAAACAGGCTTTGCTCTGGGCAGTGTAATGTTGAGAAAAAGTGGCTTCTCCTGATGAAGAATTCTGCTTCCTATGTTGGTTCACCTTTGCTTGGACATGAGTGTGACGTTTATTTCAGCTTATATTTTCAAATGTGTCCCTCCCTTCATTACTTGGCTGATATTTTTTGATCCTTGTTTTAAGGATTCTGCTTCATATTTGTCTTTTTATTGTATACTATTTTAACTTGGGAAATTAGTCTTTGAGATGTCTGAGACAGGAAAAATATAAAATGAGTTATCACACCTAGCCTATGTGTGAATCTTTATAAAGGCAATTAAATCAGTTGACTGACTTGGGGTCCACTGCTAACAGCCAAAAGTAGGTATCCTTGATTAGCTGTGAAATTGGGAAATCGCATGGCTTTTCCAGAGATAGTAGAGAAAATATTTAGCTTCGTCTTATAATTAGTATTTTCAGAAGGGCCATGATTATACATTACATTACTTCTCCAGGCCATTGCACATAATGTGGTCTTTTTGTGAATTTAGAAATACCTGTAATAACATGAATTTTAATGATGGACAGTCATTGGCTAAAATGTAATCACGCACTGAAGGATTTTGTCTGAAAAATCTTACTGACTTTCACATATATTACTTGGGATAAATTCTCCTTACTAAGTACACTTAATATGCTTACAACGGCTAAATAAGTGAAAATATAAACAACATATCTTCTAAAAAACAAACAGAAACAAGACCAAAACCAAAAAAAAAATGAAAGCTTCGGAACTTTTTATTGGGTGAGTAGTCATGCTCTTGCCAATTGCTTCACTTCCGTAGTTATTTTTATAATTTAAAGAATTCATGTTCACAGGCATGAATCAAAGAAATAATTATTTCCATTTTACCCCATCTTCATGTAGCAAACAGAAGTAACCAGAAGATTATGTTGTAAAAGAAAGAAACCGAGCAGAGACACAAAGATGCAAGGTGCTGTGTTCTGGCTTTCTAAATACAGTTGGCTTTGGATTTTAAAATTTACTCATTATATGCAGAGCAACGAAAGCTGGATACACATGCTCTGTAGTGCGCAAACACTTCCAGGTATCAGTCTAGGAGCGCTGGTCAGTAGCGCTCGCGCGTGCCCAAAGTGAGGCTGTGAAATCCACTTACTATATTTAATTCCAATGATCAGTGGTGTTTCTGCAAAGATGGAGCTGCATGGTTATAATACAGGGCTGATTTTGCTATCGAAGAGACCAGCTCGTTTTGTACTGTCATGGAAGTTTGATTCATAAAGTAATTCCTAATGTTTATTGAATGCCTAATGGAGGCCATAAAACTCCTTTCATAGGTCTAGGGTGGAACTTTCTTCTCTTTGACTGTTTTATTTTTTCTCCCAGGTTGGAGAAACATCCTCAATTGTTTTCAGAATGTAATTTGAGAACCACAGGGAAATACTTTCGATAAACATATTCCCTTTCCGACAGGCTTAAAATGTCAAAATGCTATGGGGATGGGGCTTTAAGGTTTTCCCTCCAGAAGACAACAAAAATCAATGTGATAGAAACTCTATAGGAAAAATTAAAAAAAAAAATCTGCAATTAGGTTATGTTTGTGGAGGAGGCAGTTTCAAAGTACATCAAGGAAAAAGGCTTAGACATCTCTGGCCACTACTCCAAGGTGGTGGTGATTTTATAAGTATGAAAGACTTGATATTAGCATTCTCCAAAACAAAGTAAGATTTCCTTAGGAGAATGTGCTCTCTTCAAGGAGCAGCTTTCAGCGTGATCCTCTCACTGCTGTGGCCATGCATACTCCCTCTGATTTGAACTGGCATTTTTCATTGGTGAGAACAGTA
The DNA here is from genome assembly GCA_032199065.1 of Smutsia gigantea. NCBI lineage: Eukaryota > Metazoa > Chordata > Mammalia > Pholidota > Manidae > Smutsia > Smutsia gigantea. Next base: position 465,732 of record JAVSCE010005130.1, on the reverse strand, counting down.
AAATTGGGTAGCTACAAGAATGTCTCTGTAAGCTTTGTAGTAAGACCATTATATGTCCACTTAACTCAAAACGTCTCTTTGTATTATAAATGCAGTTGTCAACTTTTCTAATTTGGTCAACTTTTATATAAGCAGTTTGAGAAATATTATCAACAAATAAGAAAGGAGAATTCAATCATACTATGCAAAATCTACTTCATAAATATCTGAGTATTTTTATTTTAGAATGAAAAGACTATCCTAATATCACTATGAAAGATTCATGATTTTTAAATGAAAAAGGATGATTCCATTAAAGCAATAATAATTAACAACATCCAACATATTTGCTGATTTCATGTAAGGATATTTATTCAGGGTTAGGAGAAGGAAGCGTTAAATTTGGTTCTTGCCCTTAACAAAACTAAAAGTATTATCATTTGCAGTGGGAAATTTAACACAAACCAATTTAAAAAATCTCCAATTTCAAAATTTCGTAGGGATTTCTGTACCATTATAACTAAAATAATTCAGGGAACAACCAGGGAAAGATAGAGGAGAAAATCATTTGTTTCAAAATTCTCCAAATTTGAGGCAGTTTGGTGGGGCAAGGCCCATCCATGTATTATATCTACAGAATATGTTACTCTTACCGTTTTCCTTTATGCCTATGAGCACTTCTACTACTACTAATAATCATAATAAATATAAATAATATAGACCATATGTATGCATGTGTGTTTAAGTCAATGTGGAACTTATATAAATTAAAGTTATTACAAGAACTGCCCTTATCTTCATGTGTCTTAACGCATAGCCTTGTTAGCTGAGCTGTGATCCTTGTTCAACAAATCATGTTGCTCACCTCCACATGACCACAAATAATGAGCAGCAACAGATATTGAACTTTATATGATGTGTATTAATATTAACCAGGATCATGAATGAAAGCAATAACTACAGCGGTGCCACTAATAAGGAAATATTTTTAAATGTTACGGATTTAATAGCATACAGACCTTGGCTGATGCAATTTAAAATGATAGATAAAATTTAAAGACTAATATTTTACTTTTATGATCAATAAATTATTAGTAGTCATGTCACATGGAGTCTAGTCACTAATATAATTTTAAAAATTTGGTACTAACAACACAGTTAACTCTTTACACCTAAAACTATCTTTTGATTAGATAGTTACTCTACAGTCAGAGTAATGTGAATGTATGGTTGCATTTTTGTTTCAAAAAAAGTATCGGTATATCAATATTAATGTATTATTTCATTTTAACTCTTTATGTACAAACATAAGAGTATGGATCTATACCCTTGTATACTATCTCTACAAGAGATAATAGTTACCATCTGTCAGATGATAATTATGCAAAAGACTTAATATGTATCACCACATATATTCTTACCCTAAACCCCTGGAGGCAGGTTCTATTATCATTGCTGTTGATGTTGTTATTATTACTTATTCTATAGAACATAAAACTGAAACTTGGAGACATAAATAACTTACCACTAGTAATCGTTTAGATTCTAGGCCTCTATTCATTACCATTAGGCATTATGCCTTCCCTCTGTCTTTATCTCTTACACCCTCACAAGAATCACACCAAGAGTCTCTATTACTGGACTCTGGAGTTTTGAAAACATACTAAGTGTGAAAAAGAAGAGAAAAAAAGCATTTTATTTAAATTTCCAAATATTCTTCAGTCTTTAGAGGTAGCAGGCAAATGTCATTTACTTGGGGAAATTCCAGAATAAGCTTTGTAAAGCATATTTGGGGGGAAAACTATAAAATCACCATTGATCTAAATGCAGAAGTAAATACTGTGCTTTGAAAAAGTAAATTGCTCCAAGTATGATTGAACTAGAACTCTCTCTAAAGTTAAGATATCCTTTAATTAGGGGATTGGGGTGGGGAGAAATACAGAGGTTTGAATAAATTTTTCCCCAGTTGCAAAATGTTCCTTGTTCTTGCATGGCTCGTGTGCATGAAGGAACAAGTTTCCATATCAGTGCAAATAGAAAACAGAACTTGATCGGGGTGGTGGGGGAAGCATATCAACACAATGAAAGCATGAACACCAACACTTCATGTTTCATAGGTGAAAAACATCAACTGTATAGTTTGTATACATTAAATAATCTTTGCTCAGACCTACAGTCATTCGGGGGGGGCACAAACAACTTTCTGAGGATACAAGAATGCTGCCTACATGACTAAACATTTCCATTTTACAATGACCCTGTGGTTTTGAAAGTGCTTCAGGGTATACTATTGAACTCAGCATCTTGGATTGGTATTAGAAACAGGGCACCTAGAGGTGCTCTTTACTCCTGTATGCTTCAGGGCATTGTGGAGAACACACCAAATAATGTCTATATTTCACTCAATCCTAAGATTCTATAATTTCAGTTCATTTATTCTCTGTTAATGAAGTTGTGACTATCCTGCCATCCCCCATCATCCCACCCTGCGCCCCATTAAACTCTGTCTTCCTCTAGTGCCTGTCACTTCTTCTAAATTAAACTCAATTTCCTTTGATTAAAAAAAATTGTTGTTTATACTAGAATTTCACCATATTGCTGTCATATTGCTTACATTGTTTTACATATTTATTAGTATATCACATTTATTATATTAAAGTAACCTGGTTCTTTCTAGTTGCACTGCCTGGGGGATAGACTTATGTGCTTCTCATCCAGCAGAGTGAGGAATTCTTGTGAGCTCTGCACAGTAGATAGATACTAATACTGAGACACTCAAACAAGAAAAGATGAATTTCTTAGAGTCAGATAAGGTGTCAGTATAAGAAATAGAAAAATAGAATCAACAGAATGAGATTAACAATGCAAACTATCAGCAGAGATAATGGAAGCAGAATCTGACTACAATGCTGAAAGGGAAATTGTCCTATCTTTAGAACTTGTCAGCTCTGCCTATTGGAAAATAGAGCTTGGAACAATGTATGATACATGCTGATAAACTATAATATTGTTAGGTAACATAAGCACTGCCACACATATATACATACACACATATACACATATATAATCTATCCTAAATAAATAGATACTGATTTTTAAAAGCACTAAAAAATTGTGCAGAGAAAGCCTTTGGAAGGTGTTTACAGAACAATTAGTTAATAGGTTATTATGAAAAATTTTAAGTTATTATTTCTTTGGAGGCAAATGTAGCCACAATAAAAGAAAAAAACACACACACTAAGTATCTAATATAACTGCATTACAGCCTATGAGCCCCAGATTGTATCAGTCAGTTCACAAAAGCCAGCAAAGTAAAACAGAAACAGCAAACGCACCTCGAGGTAATGAATAACTTTTTAGCGCCACGAAATGTCAGCTGAAGTTAGCTGTGGCAGCTCTCCTGGACTTAAAGGGGTTAACGTGACTTTACCTCTTCACACATCCCTTCTGGTTTTTAGGCCTTTGTCTGTCCTGGATATTGTCGGAGTGTATATTAACTCTTGTAGATGTTTTTCCAGCTGAATGCTACACCAGTTGCCTGAACCTTAAATTCTGTTTCCATGAGCTTCTAATTAATACTCAGGGAAAAGTTTAGAAATGGAGAACATCTTGTTTTACTCAGTCAAGTCACACTTAAGAAACACTGGAGACTGGCATTTCCTTTGGATGAGACATGAAGAATGTGACTCAAATACAAAAGTGTGTTTGGAAATCTTACTTGGAAAACTTACACTTTGTAAAACAATCTTTCATGTATTTAAGGATAATCTATCCACCAGTGTACTGGGATTATATCCAAAAGAACTTTCCCTTTACTGGATTTTGTTCCTGGATCTTTCACTTCCCCTTCCCTAATGGCTATTTCTTTTCTCCTCTCCTTTCTTTCTCCTTCCCTTCTTTTTCCTTTCTTTCAATCTGTTTAAGCACATAGACATACTGAAAATATCCTCATACTAAATATTCAAACAAACCCCTTATGTTCTGAGTTTCCAGAGGATGTAGTTGTACTTCCCTCTGTTCTTCTCTGCTAACCTTTACAAAGATTTTCCCAGATACCCTGTATTTGCTTTCTACCCCCCTCCCCAGCAGACCTCATTATACTGTACTTCTCAGATACTACAATTTTTACAGATTGAAGGTTGGTGACAACCCTGTGATGAGTGGTAAGAACCCAAGTCTATCGGGGCCATTTTTCCAACAGCTGTGTGTCCAACAGCCACATTTTTGTAACTTCCACGATATTTCAAATGTTCTCATCATTGTTATATTTGTTATGGTAATCGGTGGTCAGTGATCTTGATGTTACTATTCTAATTGTTTTGGGGTACCATAGAAGACAGTGGACTTACTTGATACATGTTGTGAGTTCTGACTGCTCCATCAACTGCTCTTCCCCTCTCTCCTTCTCTCTCCTTGGGCCTCCTATTCCCTGAGACACAATAATACTGAGATTAGGCCAACTAAGACCCTTGCAATGGCCTCTAAGTGTTCAAGTGAAGGAAGATCGGTCCATCTCTCACTTTAAATCGAAAGCTAGACATGAATAAGCTTAGTGAGAAGGCATGTCAAAAGCAACAATAGGTTGAAAGCTAAGCCTCTTGTGCCAAACAGTTAGCCAGCTTCTGGATGCACAGGAAAAGTTGTTGAAGGAAATTAAAACTGCTAGTCTATTGAACACACAAATGATAAGAAAGCAAAACAGCCTTATTGCTGACGTGGAGAAAGTTTTAGTGGTCTGAGACCAAACCAGCCACAACATTCCCTTAAGCCAAAACCTAAGCCAGGGCAAAGCCCTAATGCTCTTCAATTCTATGAAGGCTGAGAGGGACGAAGAAGCTGCAGAAGGAAAGCTGGAAGCTAGCAGAGGTAGGTTCATGAGGTTTAAAGAAGCCACCTCCATAACATAAAAGTGCAAAGTGATGCAGCAAGCACTGATGTAGAAGCTGCAGCAAGTTATCTAGAAGCTCCAGGTCAGATCATTTAATGAAGGTGGCTACACTCAACAACAGATTTTCAATGAGGATGAAACAGCCTTCTATAGGGAGAAGATGCCAGCTAGTATTTTCATGGCTAGAGAGGAGAAGTGAATGCCCAGCTTCAAAGCCTCAAAGGACAGGCTGATTCTCTTGTCAGGGGCTAATGCAGCTGGTGAGTTTAAGTTGAAGCCAATGCGTATTGGCCACTCTGGAAATCCTCGGGTCCTTCAGAATTATGCTAAATATACTCTGCCTGTGCTCTATAAATGGAAGAACAAAGCCTGGATGACAGCACATCTACTTTCAACATGGTTTTTTAGTCCACTGTTAGGACCTACTGCTCAGAAAAATTATGACTTTCAAAATACGACTGCTTATTGACAATGCACCTAGTCACCCAAGATCTCTGCTGGAGATGTGCAGTTAGATTAATGCTGTTTTCATGGCTGCTAGCACAACATCCATTCTGCAGTCCATGGATCAAGGAGTCATTTTGACTTGCAAGTCTTGTTATTTAAGAAATACGTTTTGAAAGGTTATAGTTGCTGTAGGTAGTGAATCCTCTGATGGCTCTGGGCAAAATACATTGAAAACTTTGTGGAAAGGATTTACTCATATAGGTGTCATTAAGAACATCCTAACTCATCGGAAGAGGTCAAAAGATCAACAATTATAGGAGTTTGGAAGAAGGGGATTCCAACCCTCATGGATGAGTTTGAAGGGTTCAAACTTCAGTGGAGGAAATAACTGAAGATGTGGTAGAAACAGCAAGAGAACTTGAATTAGAAAGGGTATCTGGAGATGTGACTGAACTGCTGCCATCTCAGGATAAAACCTGAATGGATAAGCAGTTGCTTTGTATGAATGAGCAAATAAATTGGTTTCTTGAGATGGAATCTACTCCTGGTGAAGATGCTGTGAAGACCACTGAAATGACAACAAAAGATTTATGAAATTAAATACACTTAGTTGGTAAATCAGTAGCAGGGTTTGAGAGGATTGGCTCCAATTTAGAAGGAAGTTTTACTGTGAGAAAATTCTTCAAACACCATCGCACACTAGAACGCTCCTTCTGGGAGAGCCAATTGGTGCAGCAAACCTTATTGTTGTCTTAAGAAATTGCCACAGGCAACCAACCCATCCTTCCCAACCACCATCTGATCGGTCAGCAGCCATCAACACCACACAACACCCTCCACCAGCAAAAAGATTATGATAGGCTGAAAGCTCAGATGGCTTGCATTTTTTAGCAGTATTTTAAATTAAGGTATGTACATTAGTTTTTTAGACAGAATGCTGTTGCGTACTTTATCAACTACAGTACAGTGTAACATTGAATTAGTTCGGTTCTCATTCCATGCAATCCGGAGGTCTTAGGGTGCTAGAGGCTCTTACAGTAGGAAAACATATATATGCCTCTTTGCTAAGCCCCAGGAGGAGACAGACCTGAGCAGGCCTGGCGGACACATGTAAATTTCGGGAGCATGGGGCTTGGATTCCTGTGGTAGCGACTAGAGTTGTGCTGACACCTTTACTGAGGCTTCCCCCTCATTTTGCACCTATGGCTTCATGGAGCCCTGTGATCAATTAATAGGGAAGGAGAAACACAGGCCTAATTCACAAATGGTCGTTGCCCTGCTACCACACTAGAACCTGACTCACAGGTGACCCTGAAGGATGACAGGAAAGGGAAATCCTTCCAGGGGGGCAAAACTGCAAGCCCTGAAGTTGGTCGTTTGTTCACCTTGTGTGGAGGTAGACGTGGCCTGTGGGACACAAAGTCTCTCGCATGGGGATGAATGGCTTAGCGGTTGATCCAGAGACAGGAGGGAGCATTATTGAAATATTGGAAACAAGGAATTTGGGGCAAAAAGCATACGAATGAACAAATGAGAATGGGTCCTAAGTGGCAAGTTTTGTATTTTGTGTTAATGTCTTTCAGACACTGTCCTCCGCAGAGGACCATTTAAAAAACAAGTACACAGGTAAACTTGTTCTGTGGATGTCAACCCGCCTCTTTCTTCCGAGACCCACGGCTTGTGCCCTGGGCCCATCAGCAGTGTGGCCGTGGGTACTGGTTATCAATTCACACTCTTTACCTTCTTTGTGAAAATAGATCCGGGCCCTTTTACTTTTTTTTTTTTGCTAGATGACAGAAGTTTGAGCTCTGTTAGTAGAGGAAATGGGAGAGAACTGCTAGAGAAAACAGTGTTCCTTCTTGGCTCCAGTGTGCTTGCTTGCCAGACTCCTGTCGTTCACTGGCTTCTCCAGCTCTGGTCCCTGCCGTGCGGGCTGCTAACAGCACCCAGCCAGCAATAGCTTCCCCTCCCTCTGGTGGTTTTGTAGTTCAGTGCCTGTGGGGTACCACAAAAACCTTCCCCAGCCCCCTAGAGAATGATTTCCAGCAAGTCCCAGTCAGTTCTGCTGGCATGACACCTCACTGACATTACTGCAGTCCAGGAAGCCACAGCTGTGTGCTCTCCACCCAGGTCTTAATCACAGCCCTGGGGCCGGCAGGCTTATCTTTGGGTGCTCTACCTCAGTCCTAGGGGTAGTGGCTACTCCTTATATCAGCCATTCCTGTATTCTTTAGAGTTCGCTTTGTTACTAGCCCATTACTCAAACATCCCATTATAGTTTACAATTCTTTATTTCCCCAGCTCTATTATGGCATAATTGACAAAAATTGTAAATATATATTTAAGATGTGCCACTTGATGTTTTGATATACGTATACACTGTGAAATGACCATCACAATCAAGCTACAGTTACTAATTCTTTAAACCTCCCTATTCAAATTCTGGTGTGATTTATCTTTCCTGAGTGGATCCATATGAATAAGCCATGGTAGCAGGGAAGAGAGCTAGGCATGGGCTCCCTCTCCCTAAGCTTGTCCTTGTTCTGGCTTTGCTTAATGCCTTTCTCACAGCAGCTAAAACCAATGTGGGGATGTGGTTCCGGCTCCCTCCCTTGAGGATTCCAGACAGGCAAGTTGACTGTTGTCAGAACCCAACAAGCACACCTAAATTCCTGCCCTGTAATAACTATGACCCAACAGGAAAGCAAGCTGGCTAAACCCACTTACACGCTGACTGTCTGTCAAGATTTTTTGGTTTTGTGTTTTTTAGAGGTTGCAGACAGCCTCAAACGGAAGTGTGTGAGATGGATTGCGTTTCATGTGGAGGATGAGCAGATGTGAGTGGGGTAAGGAATAGTCCTATTTGTGCCCCACCTCTTATCCTCTTGGCCTTCCTTTTTATTCCAGGTATTGCTGCAGCACCCAGTTGCACACACTGACAGTGTGAAAGCATCTCCCCCCCATACGTCTCTGTTTCTACTGTTTCCCTCTTTCTGCCCATGAGATGTCTATAGGAACCCCTTCAGTCACTCTGACAAAAGCGTAAACCTGGAAGTGCAAGGGAGTTCACAGGACCACATCTTGACCAAAGGGCACTAGAGCCCATGAAAAATTCTGCCCCTTTATGTCCCTTGGGGTGGACAGTTTGGGATACATTATACATGGCTCCTCTGAGGTCCCCAGCAGGACCGAACCCAATTGCTCCTAGGGGTGGTGAGCTCAATGAGATCCCTTGGATCGACTATCCCTCCTTGTCAGCCCTTCTCAGTCCTCCACTCCTGTTCCCTGAAATAACTTATCAAGTAAACTACCTGCACCAAAGTATCATCTTAGTCTCTGGTGCTCGAGGAGACCAGGCTAAGACAGAGCTCTTTTGTCTTCATTCTCAGGTTCCTAAATTGTTCCTCTTCTGTTGGCTTCTGTCATGTAAGTGTTGCTATTCCACAGGGTTCCAACCTTGGCTTTGTTCTTTTCCATTTACTTTCCTGCTTCATCTCACACACTTTAACCAGGTTTAATCACTGAGAACTCTCAATCTGTTCCTCCTGTCCACTTTACTCTTCTGGCCTGTTCAACCACATCCCACACTCGAGTAGATATTTCTACTTCAATGTTCTATGAGAGGTTAAACGGAGCATCAGAAGGAAAAATGAGCTCACATTTGCCAGCCCTGGTTCCCAGATGCTCCTCTGGTGCTTCCCATTTGGTGAATAGCATCATCATGCCCTGAGTCGCACAAGTTAGAAGGCGGTAAATGAATCTGGATGCCTCCCTTTCTACAACCCCTACTCCCCAGAAAAACAATGTTCCAGACATGCTGGCTTCTACCTTAGTATCCTCAATTTTCTATCTCTACTTGCCTTTGCTGCAGCCCCAGATACTACCAACTCTCCTTGTCTCTCAATTTCTGTACTAATCCTAATGAAGGGAGGTCAAAGAATGAGTTAAGTCAATGGACGCAACAGAGAAAGCGTGTGATAACCAGTTGTCTGGTGGCTTCTTCCTATGTCAAGGGACAGTGCTGAACTACTTAGTATCTAGTACTAAACACTCAACAGACATTTGTTGAGAAACTAAATGCAGGCTTGACTCTTGGAGGTGATGTTTAGACAATAAGAGACTTCAATTTAAATGAGAAAAAGAAGAAAGCATCTTACTATATGAATAGGTTAGTGTTTTATTATCTTCAAAACACCGTCCTGGAATTAATGTGAAAATATAAAAATGTTTCATTTGTTAAGACTCTACCAGTAACACACTGTTTAGTATCCTTTTATTCTAGATGTTGGTGAATTGGTTCTGGACTCCTTCATTACCATGAGAATATTGGAATGCAGTTGGATAATGTTTATGCTGGCATGTCATATCTCTCTCATAGATCCCAAATCTCTAAAGATTCCTGTAGTTGGTAGGAACAAACATTTTGATACACTTTCTGTGGAGGAGGTGGTCATAGAATAAAGGGAGATACAGAATTAGGGGAAGAGCAAAGGGTCCATCATTAGTTCTGAAGCACAACATGGAAATTTCTATTGTCGTCCTTTTCCACTTTTTATTCTTTTTTATCTTATAAATAATTTTGGTGAGAAGGGAGGGACAAGGGGGAAAAGGGGCATTACGATTAGCAGACATAATGTGGGGGGGCACGGGGAGGGCTGTACAACACAGAGAAGACAAGTAGTGATTCTATAGCATCTCACTATGCTGATGGACAGTGACTGTAATGGGGTATGTGGTGAGGACTTGATAAATGGGGGGAGCCTAGTATCCATAATGTTGCACATGTAATTGTAGATGAATGATACAAAAAAAGTATTAGCATTTAAAAATAATAATAATTTTGCACTATATACTTATATATGTATACATATACATTATATACTCTTAGATGCTTTTGAAATAAGGTAGGAATAGAGCCACTTTTCCTCTTTATTTAAAAAATGAGATCAATTGTGTTAAAGATTTATACATCAGGTTAAGAAACAATGGGCTATTTATGGTTGTTATTCTAGTAGAAATAATAATTTTCTGTTAAGAAAATCTTTAGTTTACATGGCGTTAAGTTAGTAAGACAAGAATTATTGCTACACAGATGCTGAATTATCCTCAAGTAACCTTGACTCTAGTTGAATTGACTTCTTTACCAAATGTGAACATACCTATATTTGCAACAGTTTTTTATCTTACAGGCCATTCTTTTTTGTTAGAAGTTATAGTTGGCATCTTCACTGACATAAATAAAAACACATTCTAAATATTACTAGAGAATGCTGACTTGGAGGTTCTTAAAAACAATAAGCTGTCTTTGAAATAATAATGCAGTACAATTATTACTAAAATTATTGATGCTACTTTTTACCATCATAGTTTAAAATGAAACCCCTTTCTGAAAATATAATATTTCTCTAAAACTTCCTGGACCAACTGGAATACAGTTATTGGGCCTAATATATTAAACTTTTTTTTTTTTTTGCTTTGGATTGAAGCCAAACAACAATAATTGCTTCTATGCATTGCCTAGAAGCAGGTGATTTTGCCATCTGGATATGTGTCCTCCACTTCACTGAGCAGGGCTCTGATAAAATGCCGTATTCCTGGCCTCCAGGCAAAGAATAGTGTGGGGAGTAAGCAGCCCTATAGATCCTGGTAATAACTTTCCCTTCCCTTTGGGAGTTACAGTCCGCTTGCATTTTGTGAAGATTTTAAAGAAAAGGGCCAGGATATGGGAATTGAATTGAGGCTGTTGTTCTTGACATTCAAGCATTGTTTGTATTGAATGTTTCAGGATTCTAGAGAGTTGTTGATTTCTGGTTGTGATGCAGAGAGTTCTCATAGTTATAGCTGCATGAAGGATTGTTGGGAAGCGTGCAGAATCAGGCAGCGCGGGATCATGAATGCGAAAGCTGCGACGTCCTGCCCATCTGGGGACCCCTTTCTGATCAAGTCTAACTCAGTACATCTAGCAAATAAACTAGACTGAGAGACTTCAAAGTTGCCCTGAAACAAGCTATCCATCTTCCTCCCATGTTTGGCTTAACAGTGCATTTCCTAGACATCCCCGCTTTTTATTTCCTCACATCAAAAAATAACAGTCTTGGTCTTGTCTCTCTGTGTGACTTACGTGCTTTTCTCCAAAAAAAAGTGTTATTTCTTAATCCAACTGGTCAGAATCACCCCAAATTCACTAGGAGGGCAGCACTGGTCGCCTCGTAGCTGCTACTTGACAAGGCGGTAATTAGTTGGGCCATTTTACACCTGCTTTCCCAGCTGGGCACTGCATTTTGCTTTACAGTCATTTGTGTCAGAACCAAAAGGGTGCCGCTTCAAGAGTGAGTTCAAAATATCCAGTGACAACATGAAATTGTGCAGCTTCCACTTTGCAGAGAACTTATTTTAGCAAGGAGAATTCATTCATTCATTTTTTCCCCCCTTGCAAGTGTATTTTCTTCTTTCATTTAACCCATTTGATAGTGTTCAGTGTACACCTTCTAACAGAGAAGCCAAAATGGGAGCCTCCCATGCCCTCCCCTGTTAGTCGCTCCTTAGTCAACGCTTTAGTTAACTTCTGGAGGGATGCATCAGTTAGGACGAGTTTTCAAAATAATCGTAGTTACAAGTTAACCTTGTAACCCATGGAAATATGTCTTTTGAATAATTCAGAGAATATATTCAATGAGGCGCCTTGCATAAGTTAATTCTCATGCTAAATTAAGCACTTTTAAGTGGAGAACACACAGTTATTTTTTACTTAAAACCCGATTTTTCTATTACTCTTGCTCACCAGGAAGGAATGTGGTCTGGGAAAGTTAAGCAAATCCTCTCCCAAAGACTCCTTTTTGTCAGCTCAGGGTGCTACATTTTTCTTCCCACTCCGAACCCCATTCACTGCAAGCATTTTATTCCTTTTTGTATTCATGATAATGCTTACTGCAGGCTTATTTACTGAGGTTATGTGATGGTATACTGATATTACCTCTGAGAGTTATCCAGAAGCATCTTTAAAAAAAGAGTAAGCACCGGCAAATTTTCTGTGAAGTTGGTGGTGCTGTGACTGTCAACCCAGTGGACTGTCCCTTGGGCCTGAATATTTTGCATGACCATAATGGAGCAATTCCTTGTGCCTCTCCACTTAATTCTTTTACTGAGAGCACTATTAGTGGACTTCTGCAGCGGCAGCCCAAATGCCTTAATGGCCAACTTAATAAGGTCAAAAAGCTCCTCTCAGTTTGTTTCTATTCAGAAGATAAAAACACACATCTACCCCAGCTTGTTTTTTTTTAGAGAATTAAGATGTAAAAATCTTGCTCGCAGTGTTTAATATTTTCCCTTTTATAAACTCTACCTGAAAAGAAATCAAGTACCTCTCTCTTTCAGTCGCTCTCCATCTTTCTCTTTCATCAGGAATGAAAAATACTGTCATTATTTTTACAATGCTACCAATTATTTCCTAATAAGCACCAAGCTCCCCTTTCTTTTCTAAAAAAATGTCTTTCACCTCTGTACTTGCCTCTCTATACTCACAGCCGTCAGTCTAGTTTAGAACCTTGGCACATCAAACTTGACTTTCTGCAATATTCTCATCTAGCTTCTCTCCCTCCGTACAGATTTTCCCACTCCTGGTGCCAAAACCACTTCATCTTCTTACTCACCTGACAAATACCCCACAGTGGTTCTCTATCTACTGGCTTCTTATCTGAGCATTCAAAGGCCTCGACAAAACTACCCCTAAGCTGCGTTTTCTTTATAATTTCTATTGGTCTCCTTGGAATATTCTCCACTTTACCAATTTTAGCTTTCTAGATTCTTTCAAATGCTTTTGGAACATTCTCTTTCCCACACCTGGAATGTCCCTGCCTTCCTCTCTACTAACATTGTTCAATTCTTATTACCATCCTACCCTGCCCCCCCCCCCACACCCCAGTTTTTTTTTTGGTCCATATTAGGCCTCAATGATTTCATGCCTCTGAATAGCAAAATTTCACCTGTAAAACCTAGTATCTATATAAAAACCTTGTTATATGTGTGTTACCTTGTATTTTTGTCTTATTTAACTTTGATTATTCTCCTTTACATCCATGTATAATTTGCCCCAGTTAAATTGAGAATCTCTAGAAGCAGGGATTTCATCTTAAACTTTGTGTTTGTATAGCACCTAGAAGTGTTAAGTGTCAAGCTTGGAACAGAGACCCAATAAGCATATGTTGAATACACTATTTCCCTTGAATTTGGGGAATCAGATGATTATTGCAATTCCAGATAAAGAACTGTTAACTATTAAATAATCATAAAAGAGTATTCCTTTCTATTAAGTACCTGGCTATGTGAAAGGAAATAAGGTCATTCATCCTAGAAGATTTGGGAAGAAATGCCTCACATATCCTCTTCAGAAAATCTTTCATAGTAATGCTTTATTAAAATGAATATTATTCTAACACTTTTACAGAAATACAGAATTCCACAAAAACTTGACTCTTTCTTGCCAGATTCAAGTTTCCATAGTTATGTATCTTTAAATGTACCTATGATCACATGTTTTATGGCCAACTTTAATGCTATCCCAAAGTAGGCAGTCTACTTCAGGTCCGCTTTTGAAAGCAACTTGATTTAATATATTTTTGGTTTTCAATTTTGGCCATTTCCTTTATCACACAAATGCTGAATAAGAACAATTGAATGAATGACTCATTACTTTTGTTATTTGTTTATAGAAAAGTAGCATCAAAACGAAAACTAAAAAACTTCATCCACTATATATATATATATATATATATATAATATTTACCCTGAGTTTTAGAAGATGTTATGACCTGTAATAGCTTTGTCTTTAGATATTAGTTGGGCTGGAAAAATCCACAAGTCCAACAGATTTGCCACACTGTACCCTAGATTACCCTTTGTTTTATATTGATAGTTTCTATTTGTTAAGTCTTCTGCTATTTGTGAAAAGTCCATTTCCTAGTCTTTATAAGGCCTTCACTCAAAAAATAAAAGTATTTGATATTTTTGCTATTCACATATAATATTTTCTAACATCTTGTACTGCTGGTTTTTCTAAACTAGACTCTAAGTGCCTTAAGAGTTGGGGTTGGGTCTTAGTTAGCCATGCATTCATCTTAGGCTCTAGAGCTGAGAGTAAATATTAAGTAAATTTTTTATTTATTAGTTAACTAATTATAATAGTTGGTATTTATTGTGTATTGAGTATGCTTCAGGCATAATTCTAACCCAATTAACCTTCAGAAACTCTATAATTTTATTTACCCTATTTTACTGAGGTGGAAACTGAGGCATAGAGAGGTGAGGAGATTTACCAAAGTCACATAGCTAGTACAGACTGATTGTCTGGCCTCCATTATACTACAGCTGTGCTACATCTTCTGGAATTATCCTTCCTTAAAACTTTTTTCTTACTGCTCTGTTTATACTTCTATTTCAGCTACAGTATTCTAGTAGCTTCTATGCTTTGTAACTGTTAAATAAGCAAAATGTCTAAGAGTGGCATTGCATTAAATACGGCTTTCCAAGAAGATTGTGGAATTCTGTTTTAGGGATTAGGTTTCACCATTTCACCATTGGCAGTGATGAAGGAACCTAGTTAGACTTCAGATGTCCAATAACCTTGGATTGGTCTACTGCTTTACTTTCAAATTTACTAGGAAGGAATTGGAAAACTGAATTCAGGGGACCACCATGTTTTCGAGAGATGAAATTTTGAAGCCAATTATAGTGGATTGTGTACCTTTATATAATGTTAAGGCAGGAATGCTAAAATCACATTTCCCAGAACCCCTTGCAGTTAACACTCTTGATATCCCTTAGATTCCATGAATCATATGTTCTTTTGTGAATCTTAACCAAAGAAATGAGTTAGACTTAGAAAGAGACAGTGTCAGAGATATCAATTTTCTTTATGTAGATTACAGCAACAGTAATTACCAATTTCCCAAACTCACTGCCAACTCTCCAATTCTACAGCTTTGAGGAAAAATGTTCATGGCAGCTCAGTTTGCCCTTGTTTTTTCTAGAATCTCTGTCTCAAGTCTATTTCTTTAGCACTCCCGAAAATTCTTTAGCTGTTTAATACGCTATTACAAATCCCTTCTGCTTAAGCTTGGTAGAGTGGATTCTGTTCTCCGCAAGTCAATCTGACTGATGCAATTTTATCTGACTGATACACTCTGTATGTTTAAGGCAGATTTTACAGTTGTATCTTAGAATAGGGAAGTAACAAATCTTTGCTTTAGAATAAAATGCTTTGGGCATTGGTTATTTATTCTTGTTGGTAATCTTTTCATTACTCTCATTTAAAAAATTCTAAAATAATGTGGATAAGTTAGCATTCAGGTTTATTATTTTACTCAATATATATTTATGGAGTGCCTCCTCTGTGCCAGCAACAGTTCCTTCCTTGGTGAGAGGGATGCCACAGTGAGCCAAACAGAAGTCTCTGTTCACATGGAACTTACAGTCATCCCCATCAATATACAGGCTAAATGAGCTTCCCACACACGGTGAGGTTGCCAAATCAATGAAAAGAATTTCAAAATCTTAAGAGATGTTGATAATACTTCAGAACAGAGAGAGCTCAGTGTGAATTGACATTACTACTTTAAAGGGTGGCCCGCTTGCTAATCCATAAAGTGGGGATTTATATTTATTTCTCTTGATAAAGATGGCAAAAAAAAGAAGTAGCTCATTCAGGAGATGGTTATGAATCACTTATATATGGAATATATAAGTTTGAAAAAGTCAATCTGGCAATAGTGATGGGAATCATAGTCATTTTTAACTCCTAATACTAGTAATAATACAGTAAACAGGAAGAGAAGCAAAAAAAGCTTTCTTCAACAGTCTATATTTGAATGAAGCTCAGGTTATTAGGCAACATATATACCACTTAAATCATCACAAATGCAGGAAAGCCCTATAAAAATGGTCCATCAATTTTATTGATAATATCTGATTCAAAAAGAATACAAGGGAACTTTTCAAAATTGTGTTAAATTAATTCCATTTTCAAAAGCAGTGATTCTGAAATGGACTATGCTTGCAATTTTGGGTGTTAAATTAGGAAAGGGTGTGTAGATATTTTTAGCTATGAAATTATTAGATTTCTTATTATGCATTATGGTATTTTTCTGTGGAAACTGTCAAGCTTGATATGTATGACCTGTTACTACAAATCGTATCTAACTAAAATTAGAATATATATTTTGTTTATTTTTATAAAGCAGAAATAGGGATTCATCTTTGGGGATGAATGATAATAAAGTTAATCTCAAAGCAAAGCTCCTTAAAGTAAAGAAGACACTTGGCATCTGTCACTGAAGTTGCGTATGTGTGCGTATGTGTATCTGAATGTGTAGTTTGCCTGGGGTAGTAAGACTAAAGGACATTACAAGATTCTCAGCACAGCAGCAGTAAGAGACAAGATGGTTAAAGTATAAAGGACACGTGATGGTGGCCATGCAGATCAAGAGAGCTGAAATCACAAAATAAAAGCACTTTTTCTTGTAACATTTATTACAAACAAAATAAGAAATCAAGAAATTAATGTAAAGGTATCTAACATCTAAAATGGTCCTGAGCTTTGGAAAGACTGATACAGGTCTCCTATGATCAGTTCATGCCTACTCACCAGTACCCCATTTTCTCTCATGATGGTGAGTTTTATGAAGATTTGCACATACCGAATGGGGATGTAATGAGATACTTAGCCTTGATATGTGACATATAACCTGTATTTGTAAGGGATTCTGAATGGCTGAGAGTTTGTCAGAATGTTGGACAAATTTCTTTAGGTAAATGAATATAGAATACCAAAATCTCAAAATGAAAACAAGAGTTTAGTGTGTTTTTAATCTCTAATAAAATTTTTGTGTATTCAATCAGGAAGATGGTTGAAAAGATTAAATGATCTATATTCAAAGATAAATTACAGTATGTGTGAGCTGGTCAATATCTTATAAATCTTAGCAGTTATAACTATTAATTATAAGGAGTGCAAATATAATTTTCTCTGCCCACTGAGTTACTATCTAAAGATATGGGAAAAGATGAGCCATCCTAAATGTAGCTTTCACCCTTCTATCCCAGATTCCACTGTTGGTTCTTGTCTTATTGTACTGAGTCCTATTTATGATGTAGAACCTAGTTTCTTCAAACTGAGCCAGTCTTGATCTTTCCATCCCTTTTAATCTTTTTCACACCAAAACTGGATTTCAGTTCCAAGGAAGGCTCCTACTACCAGCTGTTGATGAATCCTTCCTGAATTTTCACAGGATGTCTACTTCTAAACTCCCTGCTTTCTCCTAAGCATCCACATGCGAGCTCACTCTTGACCTCATCTCTTCAGTGTCTGAAATTGCTATGTCATCTGTGCTCCCCATCTCGGTGGTACATGTAGTCCTCAAGCTATGGTTATCCCAAGTCCTGAGAGCCCCTTCTGACATGAGATTATTTGAATCACAATGTGATGGGGAGAAACTTAGACAAATGAAGGAAACAGAAACAGAAGAGATGCTTGCTCTTTCCCTCTGTTTGTATTGCAGAGAATACTGCATAAAAGCCTACTTGAAATGTCAATATGAACCACAGAGAAGGAATCCTTCTAATTATGTTGTCAAGATTTCTATTTCATGACCTTAATTAAAATTAACCATTTTTAAAATAATTCTTATTTTCCTTAGGCCCTGTTTTCTGTCTTTACTGAGAGCAATGCAATAATAAATTATCATTTCCCATCATTTGAGATTTTCAGGTTCTCTTAAAGACCTTCATTTGATTTGGTTCCTGGAGGCATATTTCTTACAGTCCCTTCATTTGGACTGCACTTTAATTTCCATTATGTCATGAGGAATGATATGCAAGTCTTTCCACTGGTACCCTTTAACCCAAAGGATATCTTTACAAACCAAGGCTATCTAAGCAAACTGTCCATCTCTGTGGTGACCCTAATTACCTAAGTTTGGCTTTAGAGGTCAGTGCCCAGGTAGGAATAAAGACATGTGATATCTAAATATAGTTTTCTTACTTTATACTATCTACACAATAAGTTTGAATAACTTACTGAATTTATGCTAGAGCCTGTTTTCCCATTTGTATATACTATATAGGTCATTAGAAAATATATGTGT
The DNA here is from genome assembly GCA_032199065.1 of Smutsia gigantea. Lineage (NCBI taxonomy): Eukaryota > Metazoa > Chordata > Mammalia > Pholidota > Manidae > Smutsia > Smutsia gigantea. Next base: position 447,282 of record JAVSCE010005130.1, on the reverse strand, counting down.
GCTCTTGTAAAGTTCAGCCTTTTGCCTCATTGCACTTCTGAAAGCAAGATGGGTAGCCAGCAGCTCTGCTGGAGCACCCCATGACGATTTGGTTAGGGTTCTTGCTTTTGCCACAGGTGCTCAAACTGGCAAGGGCTGACCTGGAAATACCCCTCAATATGTGCTGTTGGGGTTTCCATCAGAAAGTGAAGGATCAAGTTGGACTAAGTGATCTTACAGGAATGGATCATCAAAGACATCTATCTTATGAAAGAAACAATGCTAGCTCTTTCTACATTAAAAACAAAACAAAAACAAAAAACAAAATTCAATGATGAGTGTTTCAATGCCAATGGAATAGTTAATTGATTATAGAAATATCCTTTTAAAAACTCATTATTATCTTCTAAAAGGATTTATTTTCAAAATATGTGACTTGTTTTCCCCCAGTTATATAAAAGGATTCTTGTCAAAAAAAGGTAAGGTTCAAATTACTCTGATTCCTTGTATGCTATATTACATAAATTCAATGTATTACCATCCAACAAAGACCAAAGGCCATTAAAGATAATCAGATTACCATGTTATTTTTCTTCTGTTTTCTACTTACTGGTTTTCCAATTATTTTTGATAATTTTTTTATTATTCTGATCATAACATTAATGCACACTCGCTGAAGGAAAAGTCCAAAGAGAATAAAGAAGAAAGATGCTCATAAACCTAGAACCAAGCAGTTACCAATGTTAACAAAGATTTAAACTGATTTTTTAAGCTGAAAAATTCTACTTGAAGGTTGTAAAATGACAGACTGTGCTTTGACTTTCACTTTTCCTAAGGCTTATTGACTTTCCTCTTAACCTTACCTTTGAATGTTAATTGTTTCTAATGAGAACACGAAACATTTGTAAAATAAGTCACTTAGTTGTAAGCATTCATTTACTTTTAACCTTCTATGCCACTCAATAGACTTTAGACATGACACATTCAGTATAATAAATGCAAATATAAGCTATGATAAGATATCCTACCAAAAGTTACAAAACTAAAAAATAACTTAACATTCAATGATGTTTTTCTTGTCTGTAATTTTACCTGTAATTCAGTAATTCAGTTTATTATTTTCTCACTTTAGTTTCCTTTTTAAACACTTAACCAATTTAGAGCCTTAGCCTAACTTCCTCTCTTTACAGAGGAGGAAATTAAGACTTAGAGAAGTTAAGTAACATGGTTACTTAATATGTGTATATATATATATAAAATACCAGACATTTTTGTCTGGCTTTTGTTAATATTTCCTATGTTCACCACCTCCCTACCCAATACACCCTTACATCGTTTCTCTCAGACTAGAGATGATATTCCATGTATGCATAAGGGTGGTTACACAGATTGTTAATCATTTATATTGATTTATTTACAGCTTCTTTCCTGAGCCTCCAAGTGCCATTCCTTCCTGCCAAGCCACTCCGTAATCCAGCAACTAAAGGGTTAATGCCAGGTTGGAGGGGAACTCCAAGACTGTCCCAGTGTTTGTTTGCATCCATTTTGATTATCTGATGCCATACCACACTGTTGGTTGATACTTTTAATACCACTTTCTACACACCAATATCTGTTTTGTCTTCATTCACTGCCATAAGAACTTCTGGGGCAAAAGAAAAGTTGGGTGGAGGACAAAATCAGAAAGGAAAGGAGGAGGATGGGAAGGTGGAACATGGAACGGTGGCTGCCACACAGGGAAAGATCTAGGGCAGAAGCTAATGATGTTCTTCTAAGGGGGGATTGTGTGCTTGTGGCTAAAACTGGGGCTGCTCAAGGACCTGGTTTCAGAATACGACACAAAGTTGGGGAAGTAGGCCCTCTTCCAGTCTATGCACAGAACCCTTCACCATCCAGGCCATTGGTAGATCAGAAGTTAAGAGGATCATTCATGCACTAAATGTGATAGCTGCTGCTGTTCCTCCTCTTCCTCCTCCTCCCTATCTCTCATTATGTAAGTGATACACTTATGCATTGCAAAACAATTCCCACCATTGTGTTAACTAGCGCCTCCATCACGTCACATAATTACCATTTCTTTTTGGTGGGGAGAACATTTAAGATCTATTCTCTTAGCAAGTTTCAAGTGTATAATACAGCATTATTAACTATAATTACCATGCTGCTGTACATTATAACCCCAGAATTTATTCATCTTATAACGGAAAGTCTATACTCCTTGGCCAGCATCTCTCCATTTCCCCCACCCCTGCCCCGGCTAACCAAACTGAAATCTCTCTTTGTGCACCTTCCATCAGTTAGTCCTATTTTTATCTGTCAGGGTTTTATAGAGAAATCTAATCTTTTCATAGGGCAGTTTTTCAGATAATTAAAGAGTGCAGACTCACGTCCATCAACTCCTCTCTTGGGGCTAAATACTGTAAGACATGGTTTCCAGTGTCTCCTTCCTCCTATATCTTGGCTTTGGTTTTCCTTTAAATTCTTCTTTAAATGCAGTACCTCCAAAATTTGGTATCATACTACTTAAAATGACCAGTTTAAAATAGAAACCTAGAAACCACCAGCTTCTATATTCTAGACATTTAAAAAAGCCTGAAATTATATGGGTTTTATTTTTAAATGTTTTTAGTAACACAATACCATTTCATCATATAGTACGTGTAACTAAGAATCATTATGTTTTTCAAACGCTGTCATGTCTTGCTCTCTCCCCATATACTTTTCCCCAATTAAACTTTTTATTTTGAGATAATTGTAGATTCACAAGCATTTGTAAAAAATGATACAGAGAGAGCGTGTTCACTCTTAGTCCAGTTTCCTCCAACGGTAACAACCTATAATATTGCAACCAGGATATTGACATTAACATACGAAGATACAGAATATTTTATCACGGGATCCCTTTTGTTGCCCTTTTATAGACACATCTGCTTCCTTTCTGCCACCAACCCCTTCTTAAATCCTGGAAACCACTAAACTTCTTTGTGGTAATGTCACTTCAAAGATGTTATACGAATGCAAACACATAGCATGCAATATTTGGGATTGGCTTTTTGCCCTCAGCATGATTCCTTGGAGGTTCTAGGTTGTTGCAACAATCAGCAGACCAATCCTTTTACTGCTGAGTAGTACTCCGTGGGATGGTCATATCACAGTTTATTCAACCATTCCCCACTGAAGGACATCTGTGTTGTTTCCAGTTTGGGGTTATTATGAATAAAGATTTTTGTGTAGACATAAGTTTTCATGGCTTTGGGATAAATGCTACCACTGCTGCCATGTATGGTAGTTGCATGTTTAGTTGTTTTTTATTTTTATTTTATTTCTTTAGGGTGGCAGTACCATTTTACATTTCCACCAGTAATCCATGAGTGCTCCAGTTTCTCTGCATCCTCATTTGCTGGTGTCACCATTTATTATTTTAGCTATCTTATAGTTTGTAATGATATTTCACTGTGGCTTTAATCCATTTTCCCCAAATGGCTCATGATGTTGAACATCTTTCCATGTACTTATTTGCCATCTGTATATAATCTTTGGCAAAATGTATTTTCATGTCTTTTGCCCATTTTCTTATTGGATCATTTGATTTTACTATTGAGTTGTTTATATATTTTATATATTAGTCCTTTGTTGAATATGTGGCTTGCAAATATTTTCTTCCAATCTGTTGCTTGTTTTTTTAACCTTTTAACAGGATCTTTCATAGAGGAAACATTTTTAATTTTGATGAAGTCTAGTTTATCAGTTTTTCGTTTTATGGATAGTGTTTTTAGTGGCAAGTCTAACCCATGGCCTAGTCTTCAAATCCCTGAGATTTTCTTTTTTTTTCTAAAGGTTTTATAGTTTTGTTTTATATTTATATATGTAAGGTTGAAGTTGATTTTTTTTTCTTTTTTTTGTCTGTGGATATCTAATTTCAAAGGGCCATTTGGGAAAGATCATCTTTCCTCCATTGAGGTGCTTTTACATTTCTGTCAAAAATCAGGTGGGTGTATTTGTGTGTCTCTAATTCTGGGTTCCCAGTTCTTTCATTGATCTGTGGGTCTTTACCTTGGAAAATCACACTGTCTTGATCGCTGCAGCTGTATAACAGCTGATTATATATCTGATGGTAGAGTGTGGAAAAGAGTCAGAGAGAGATTACAAACTGCCTCTCTGGCCTCTCAGGTACTCTGAAATGATATGCAAGCTCCTGCTCAACTTAGGAATTTATTAAGATTTCAGATGATGGCTTCGTACTTGCTTTTACCTCTTCTTCTTCTGCTATATCAAACCTGAAACAATCTGAGTTTCCCGATTTTCCTGAAAAGACTTGTCACTCTGAAATTAAGTTCCGCTGGTTGTTTTGCAACCTTTGGTCTTTGGTGGGTTCAAGGCAATGTATGATTTTGTAAATCATTCAACTTTTTCTCTTTGCTTGGATGGGGCAATGTTATCTTGAAGATTTCTACTTGCTAAGTGGAAGTGGAATTCCTCATGAAATACGTTATAATCTGTTCACAAATAACAGACAGGGGAAAAAATGATATTGGACTTTACCGTTAAAGGTTTTATTTGTTGGCAGACACCATTAAGGGCACAGGTAAGCCAGCCAAAGAACGGGGAATGATATTTCTTGTAAATATAACCACCAAATGGCTCAAACCCAAAATATATAAAGAAATCCCACAAATTAATAACAATAACAAGAGAAACATGGGTGAGTGAATAAGCACTCTACAAATATGGATCCAAATAGGCAATAAATATATTAAAGGTACATAACCTTGTCATCAGTAAAATGTAAAGAAAACTACAATGAAGTACCAGTACACACAAAAAAGAATTGCTAATGTTAGAGAGGTTGTGTATTGGCATAGCTACTTTGGACAAAAGAGTGGCATTATCTACGAATGAAGAATGAATTCATCAGCTATGAGCCGACCATTCCTTTTCTAGGTGTATGATAAGTAGAAACGTGGGGAGGGAAAGGGCAGGAAGGGTGGCAGGATGAGGGTTGTGTGTAGATATTTAGAGTAGCAATACTCTTAACAGCCAGACTCTGGAAACAACCCAAGTGTATCACAATACAATGGATAACTAAATTGAGGTAAATTCACCTACTTGAGTACTATGCATCAGTGAGGATGAACCACATTGCTACTTGACAATATAATGTTGAGCAAAACAGTTGGGTGCAAATGAATATGTGCTGTGTAACTCCAACGACATGGTACGAAAAACCAGGCAAAACTAATTTAGGAGATTAGAAGTCAGGATAATAAATACCAGTTGGGAGGGGAGCAGGCCTTGGGAGAGGACAGAAGTGTGGGGAGGCTTCTGTTAGCTACCCTGTTTATTGATTTTGGAGCTGACTTAATGGGTGTATTCATTTTATAAAAATTAACTGAGCTGGACGTCCGGGAAGATGGCGGTGTGAGCAGGGCGGCAGAAATCTCCTCCCAAAACTATATATAGCTATGAAAATACAGCAAATACAACTATTCCTAAAAGACACACCAGAAAACAAAGGAAAGTGCACAGTGTGCAGCTATACCTGAGAGGACACGGCACCCCACAAGGCAGGTAAGATACAGAGCCGCGACCCGGCAGGACCCGAGCACACCCCCACCCCAGCGCACCAGCGGGAGGAGAGGATTCAGAGCCGGGAGGGAGTGGAAGTACACCCCGTGAAGTAGCAACCCCTCGTGATCTGCGCGGGGAGCACTGACACATATCGCATGGTGTAGTGGAGACTGGAGAGACAGAGGGTGCAGGATCTGAGTGGGGAATGCACCAGGGTGCTTACAGCCGGCTCCCAGGAGGGAAAAAAAAAAAGAAAAGTGCGCATTTTTTTCAGTGGTCTTAAAGACACAGGAACCCAGCGGAGGAGCCGGATCGCCCCGGCACACTCAGTCCAGCAGGCTGGGGGTCCTAGGGAGTTTCAGACACATTAGCTGGCGACTCGGAAAGGGTGGCCGCACTTAGACTTCTCACAGAGATCAACAGCCTCCCATTCGTTCCCACCCTGGCCAGAGCTATAAAGGGCCCTGTGGAGTGGCATGGCCATGGCTGCAGAATAGTGGACCAACAGTGCCACCTACAGCATCCCCACAGATTCTACTCCCGGTGGGCGTTTTTTTTTCGTTTTTTCTTTTTGTTGCTTTGTTTTGTTTTTTCCTTTCCTTTCTTTCTTTTTTTCCTTTCTTTATTTTTTTCTTTTTAAAGTCTTAAAGAGCCCAGCTGACATACGTCACAACTACCAGCCACCAATTCTATAGCCATGAAAAGACAGAGGAATATGGTCCAGACTAAGATTAACCAGACAACCCCAGGGAGGGAGCCTGAAGGGATGGAAATGCATAGTCTTCCTCAAAGAGAATTCAGAATAAAAGTCATAACCATGCTGATGGACCTATAGAGAAATGTGCAAGAGCTGAGGGAGGAAGTGAGGGAAGTGAGGAAAGACAATGCAGAAATCAGAGAAGCTATCGACGGGCTTAACAGCAGACTGGATGAGATGCAAGAGACTGTTAATGGAATAGAAATCAGAGAACAGGAATACAGAGAAGCTGAGGCAGAGAGAGATAAAAGGATTTCTAGGAATGAAAGAATATTAAGAGAACTGTGTGACCAATCCAAACGGAACATTATTCGCATTATAGGAGTACCAGAGGAAGAAGAGAGAGAAAAAGGGATAGAAAGTGTCTTTGAAGAAATAATTGCTGAAAACTTTCCCTCTCTGGGGAAGGAAATAGTCTCGCAGTCCATGGAAGCCCACAGACCTCCCAACACAAGGGACCCAAGGAAGACAACACCAAGACACACAATAATTAAGATGGCAAAGATCAAAGATAAAGACAGAGTATTAAAGGCAGCTAGAGAGAGAAAAAGATCACCTACAAAGGAAAACCCATCAGACTATCATCAGACTTCTCAACAGAAACCTTACAGGCCAGAAGAGAATGGCATGATATATTTAATGTAATGAAACAGAAGGGCCTCGAACCAAGAATATTGCATCCAGCACGATTATCATTTAAATATGACAGAAGCATTAAACAATTTCCAGACAAACGAAAGTTGAGTGAGTTTGCCTCTCATAAGCCACCACTACAGGATATCTTAAACGGACTGGACTGCTCTAGAAGGAAGCACCCCTAAGGCTAAAAAGATGTCACCAGAGAAAATAAAATCATACCAAAGAAAGCAGACCATCCAAATACTAACTAAAGGCAAAGAATGAAACACCCAGTATATAAAGAAAGGAGGAGGAAGAATTAGAAGGGAGAGAAATAAAGAAACATCAGATGGTATTCACAATAACTAAACAAGAAAGTTAAGTTAGATTGTTAGATAGTAAAGAAGCAACCCTTGAACCCTTGGTAACCACGAATCTAAAGCCAGCAATGGCAATAAGTACATATCTATCAGTAATCACCCTAAATGTAAATGGATTGAATGCACCAATCAAAAGACACAGAGTAACAGAATGGATAAAAAAGCAAGACCCATCTATATGCTGCTTACAAGAGACTCACCTCAAACCCAAAGATATACACAGACTAAAAGTGAAGGGATGGAAAAAGATATTTCATGCAAACAACAAAGAGAAAAAGCAGGTGTTGCAGTACTTGTATCAGACAAAATAGACTTCAAAACGAAGAAAGTAGCAAGAGATAAAGTAGGACATTACATAATGATAAAGGGGTCAGTCCAACAAGAAGATATAACCATTATAAATATATATGCACCCAACACCGGAGTGCCAGCATATGTGAAACAAATACTAACAGAATTAAATGTGAAAATAGACAGCAATGCATTCATTTTAGGAGACTTCAACACACCACTCACTCCAAAGGACAGATAAACCAGACAGAGAATAAGTAAAGACACAGAGGCACTGAACAACACACTAGAACAGATGGACCTAACAGACATCTACAGAATCTGCACCCAAAAGCTACAGGATACACATTCTTCTCAAGTGCACATGGAACATTTTCCAGAATAGACCACATACTAGGCCACAAAAAGAACATCAGGAAATTCAAAAATATTGAAATCCTACCAACCAACTTCTCAGATCACCAAGGTATAAAACTAGAAATAAATTTTAGAAAGAAATCAAAAAGGCTCACAAATACATGGAGACTTAACAACATTCTCCTAATTAATCAATGGGTTAACGACCAAATCAAAACAGAAATCAAAGAATATATGGAGACTAATGACAACAACAACACAAAGCCACCGCTTCTGTGGGACGCAGCAAAGGCAGTTCTAAGAGGAAAGTATATTGCAATTCAGGCCTATTTAAAGAAGGAAGAACATTCCAAAATAAATAGTCTAAAGACACAACTACTGAACTTGGAAAAAGAAGAACAATTGAGGCCCAAAGTCACCAGAAGGAGGGACATAATAAAGATCAGAGAAGAAATAAATAAAATTGAGAATAAAACAATAGAAAAAATCAATGAAACCAAGAGCTTGTTCTCTGAAAAAATAAACAAAATAGATAAACTCCTAGCCAGACTCATTAAGAGAAAAAGAATCTACACACATAAACAGAATCAGAAATGAGAAAGGAAAAATCACGACGGACCCCAAAGAAATACAAAGAATTATAAGAGAATATTATGAGAGTCTATATGCTAACAAGCAAAACATAGAAGAAATGGACAACTTCTTAGAAAAATACAACCTTCCAAGACTGACCAACCAAGAAACAGAAAAACTAAACAGACCAATCACCAGCAACGAAATTGAATCGGTAATCAAAAAACTACCCAAGAACAAAATCCCCGAACCTGATGGATTCACCTCGGAATTCTACCAGACATATAGAGAAGAAATAACACCCATTCTCCTTAAAGATTTTCAAAAAATAGAAGAGGAGGGAATACTTCCAAACCCATTCTATGAAGCAAGCATCACTCTAATACCAAAACCGGGCAAAGACCTCACCAAAAAAGAAAATTACAGACCAATATCCCTGATGAACGTAGATGCAAAAATACTCAACAAAATATTAGCAAACCGAATTCAAAAATACATCAAGAGGTCATACACCATGATCAAGTGGGATTCATCCCAGGGATGCAAGGATGGTACAACATTCAAAAATCCATCAACATCATCCACCACATCAACAAAAAGAAGAACAAAAACCACATGATCTTTTCCAAAGATGCTGAAAAAGCATTTGACGAAATTCAGCATCCATTCCTGATTAAAACTCTCAACAAAATGGGTATAGATAGCACGTACCTCAACATCATAAAGGCCATATATGACAAACCCACAGCTAACATCATACTTAACGGCGAGAAGCTGAAAGCTTTTCCTTTAAGATCGGGAACAAGACACGGATGCCTACTCTCTCCACTGTTATTCAACATAGTACTGGAGGTCCTAGCCACAGCAATCAGACAAAACAAAGACATACAAGGCATCCAGATTGGTAAAGAAGAAGTCAAATTGTCACTATTTGCAGATGACATGATATTGTACATAAAAAACCCTAAAGACTCCACTCCAAAACTACTAGAACTAATATCTGAATTCAGCAAAGTTGCAGGATACAAAATTAACACACAGAAATCTGTTGCTTTCCTATACACTAATGATGAATTAACAGAAAGAGAAATCAGAAAAACAATTCCATTCACAATTGCATCAAAAAGAATAAAATACCTAGGAATAAACCTAATGAAGGAAGTGAAAGACCTGTACTCTGAAAACTACAAGACACTCCTAAGGGAAATTAAAGAGGACACTAACAAATGGAAATGCATCCCATGCTCTTGGCTAGGAAGAATAAATATTGTCAAAATGGTTATACTATCTAAAGCAATCTACAGATTCAATGCAATCCCTATCAAACTACCAACAGCTTTCTTCAATGAACTGGAACAAATAATTCTAAAATTCATATGGAACCACAAAAGACCCCGAATAGCCAAAGCAATCCTGAGAAGGAGGAATGAAACAGGGGGAATTACGCTCCCTGACTTCAAGCTCTACTAAAAAAGCCACAGTAATGAAGACAATTTGGTATTGGCACAAAAACAGACCCACAGACCAGTGGAACAGAATAGAAAATCTGAACATTAACCCAAACATATACAGTCAATTAATATTTGATAAAGGAGCCTTGGATATACAATGGGGAGATGACAGCCTCTTTAGCAGCTGGTGTTGGAAAAACTGGACAGCTACATGTAAGAGAATGAAACTGGACTACTGTCTAACCCCATACACAAAGGTAAACTCAAGGTGGATCAAAGACCTGAATGTAAGTCATGAAACCATAAAACTCTTAGAAAAAAACATAGGCAAAAATCTCTTGGACATAAACATGAGCGACTTCTGCATGAACATATCTCCTCGGGCAAGGGAAACAAAAGGAAAAATGAACAAGTGGGACTATATCAAGCTGAAAAGCTTCTGTATAGCAAAGGACACCATCAGTCAAACAAAAAGAGATCCTACAGTATGGGAGAATATATTCATAAATGACGTCCAAAATATATAAAGAATTCATGCACCTTAACAAACAGAAAGCAAATAATCCAATTAAGAAATGGGCAGAGGACATGAATAGGCACTTCTCTAAAGAAGAATTTCAGATGGCCAACAGGCACATGAAAAGATGCTCCACATCGCTAATCATCAGAGAAATGCAAATTAAAACCACAATGAGATATCACCTCACACCAGTGAGGATGGCCAACATCTAAAACACAAAGAACAACAAATGTTGGCAAGGATGTGGAGAAAAGGGAACCCTCCTACACTGCTGGTGGGACTGCAAATTAGGTCAACCATTGTGGAAAGCAGTATGGAGGTTCCTCAAAAAACTCAAAATAGAAATACCTTTGACTCAGGTATTCTACTCCTAGGAATTTACCCTAAGACTGCAGCAGCCCAGTTTGAAGAAGACATATGCACCCCTATGTTTATCGCAGCACTGTTTATAATAGCCAAGAAATGGAAGCAACCTAAGTGTCCATCAGTAGATGAATGGATAAAGAAGAAGTGGTACATATACACAATGGAATATTATTCAGCCATAAGAAGAAAAAAAATCCTACCATTTGCAACAACATGGTTGGAGCTAGAGGGTATTATGCACAGTGAAATAATCCAAGCCGAAAAAGACAAGTATCAAATGATTTCACTCATATGTGGAGTATAAGAACAAAGAAAAAAAACTGAAGGAACAAAACAGCAGCAGACTCACAGAACCCAAGAATGGACTAACAGTTAACAAAGGGAAAGGGACTGGGGAAGATGGGTGGAAAGGGAGGGATAAGAGGGAAAAGGGGCATTACAATTAGCAGACGTAATGTTGGGGGGGCACAGGGAGGGTTGTACAACTCAGAGAAGACAAGTTGTGATTCTATAGCATCTTACTATGCTGATGGACAGTGACTGTAATGGGTTTGGTGGGAGGGACCTGATGAAGAGGGTAGTTTAATAACCATAATATTGCACATGTAATTGTCAATTAATGATACCAAAATAAATTATAAAAAAATAAAATAAATAAAAAATAAAATAAAGCCCCCCCCCAAATTAACTGAGCTGGAGGGTTATCTATCACCTGTGGACTCTTTTCAGTCTAGTTGTGCTTCACTAACAAAAGTTACTTTTTAAACATCCTATTTTTCTTTTTTTCCTGCCCCAACCAGGACAAGTAGCCCTCCAAGGATGACCAATGAAAGTGAGATTTTTGTAAGTCTCACTTTTGACCTGTATGCCTGAGATTTTTATCAACAGGCATTAGTCATGTATTGAATTCAGTTATGTTCAAGAAGCTCTTTGTGACAGCTTTAGATGGTCATTCTCTTAGGCTGTTGTAAAAATCACACTCAAGAGCTACACCATTTTTACAATACCTTGCGAGTAGCATCTTAAGGTTTATTACCCTCCATTCACAGTAAGTTTCTCAATTTTGTGGTTCCAGCAACACATTTCTCCCATTTTATTATCAACATGTTTATGTCCATGACTTTTAAGCCTGGTGAAAGCGCAGTTTGCCAGTGAGCATGTGAGACATTTGATAAGACTGCTTTAAGAAGTTCTGGCTTTCCTGCTCACTACCGCCAGATGTGACTGTGGGACATACCACATGTCAGGGCACCTGGTGCCTTGAACTACTTTGTAGAAAGGTCATACATAAGCCAGCTGTAAGCGAAGCCCCTGTGCTGGGTCCCCTTGGGGTTTGAATCTTCTTGTTCACTTCCGGTTCTGCACTCAAGTAGACCAGGACTCTTGATCTCTCTTAGGTCTCAGCTCCCAGGCATTTCTTATTTCTCTGTTGTAGGTAGAATTTTAAGATGGCAATGACCTTCATCCCCTGGTGTCACTCCCAGGACCATGTTACCTTACATGGTCAAAAGGATGTTGCAGAGGTAACTAAGGTTACAAGTTAGTTGACTTTGAGATAATCAAAGGGGATATTAGATGGGTGGGTCTAGTTTAATTATATGGACCCTTTAAGACAGAGGTTTTGCAGAAATTAGCAGAAGGGGAGAGATTCTATCCATAAGAAGGACACGATTATTGGCTTCTAAGATGGAGGGGATCACATGGAAAGACTGGAGCGTGGCCTCTAATTGCTGAGAATAACACTCAGCTGAGTATCTGCAAAGAAAGAGGGCCTTAGTCCTGCGATAGAAAGGAAGCAGATTGCACCAGCAATCCCGCAGTTTGGAAGCAGATTATTTTCCAGGGCATCCAGATAAGAACTCAGCCCTGTTGATAACTTGATTCTGGCCTTGTGAGAACTCCACTAAATTTGCCCAGACTTCTGACTTACAGACTGTGAGCTAATAAATGGGTGTTTATTATGGATGTTCATATTCTGAAATAGAAAGATGAACTACTAAAAGTTGCTGTTTTAGGCAGCTAGGTTTGTAGTCATTTGTTATACAGTAACAGAAAACAAATACACCCTTCTGGATGTGGAATTCATCACCTTTTTTTTCCCCATAATACAACAAACAAATGTGCATGCAAGGTCTTTGTGCTTTTTAAAGACTTTTAGTGAGGAGTTAAAAGGTAATTACTAGAGACATATTGCAGATTCTTGTAACTGTTAACCAAAACTTTGAAGTCTCTATTCTTTCAAAACCACTTGACCATTATGACAAATCAAGAATTATTTGAAGCTCAAGAGTTCTTTTTCTAATGATTTCTGGAACTGTATTCATTAGCTCAAAATAAGTAATGTTACTGTGTGCTAACTAAATGGTACTTCTTACTAGATGCTCAGTTTTACATGCACAATCTGATTTAGTACTTATAACAACCATATGAAGTAATGAGTATTAAACTTAATGTAAAGATGAGAAACCTGAGGTACAAAAAGTTTATCAGTTTTGTTCTAGATCATATAGGTAATAAACCCAGAAGCAGAATTAGAAACCAGTCATTCCTTAAATACTTTACTCTTAACTGTCACACTTTGCCACATTTTATGGGTTCAGCAATGTAACTCCAGCAGGGGGAAAATATGTTCCCAGCAGGACAAATAACCTTTGAAGCTGAAATCAGTCAAAGGGAGAAATAAAGTGGAGAAACCTGTTTATTACTTACAAGCAGTCATCCACTTCTTCTCACGCATGTCTCTCATCACCCAGCTACAAAAAGGGGCCCCACCAAACCTCTCCAGTCCTGATATACCCTCACACGCCCATCCTTGTAATCACCTATTGATATGGAGATGGACCATCTCTCTTCACTCCTTAGAAACACCTATTGATATGGAGATCCACTAAGGCCAGGCTAGAATTTCTGGAAATATTGCAATTTTACCCACAAGCAATGGCAATAATTACCCTATGAGTGTCATGATATTTCTCCTTTCATCATTATAGAAAAAATTACTGTTGGTAATTTTGAGCACTGCAGTCACTAAAAATAAAATTAATCTAAAAGCCCCTTGAAAAACCTTATATCTGTGTTATATCTGTTAGGCAGGAAAACAGACATGAGTGGGATAAAAAGAGGCTGGGGTCCACCAAGGACTCAGGGAGTTAATCAGATAAAGCCAGAGAGCCAGCAATCACTCAGAGAGTTAAATAAATGAACCACAGGGACAGAGAGTGACCTGAAGGGCACAAACACTCTCCAGATTAAAAAAAAAAAAACCCTCAGAGTTCAGGCACTCACCAGATGACAAAAATTCCCCAGATAAAAAGAGTCAGAGCACAGCCCATGTCTTCAATTCTCCAACCAGATCAAGCCCCAAGGCCAAAGAATGTCAACCAAAACTTCTCTGTCCTGCCCTATAAAAGAAGCCTCACAGCAAGCAGCCTGCCTTTGTCTCCGTGACTTGGCCTGTCCTCCCTAGGAGTGTACTCAAATACAACTTTCACTCTGCTTTGTTACTGTGTTCTCTGCCTTTCAATTCTTTGTTGCAGCAGGGACAAGAACTGAGGAGAACAAACTCAACCTGTAACATATCTATAATAAGGGTTATGAAGAGAATCACTCATTCAGCAAATATTTTTGTCTGACACTCCTATGCTAGGCACTGAAGATAAAATAGTAAACAGATTTCTACCCTCAAAAGACTTATTATCTGGTAGCTGGAAGACTGAGTGTTAAATTTTATTAATTTAAATTTAAAACAATTTAATTGTTGAGTGACAAAAGAATTTGATCACAACAAAGAATCCCACTCTGGTTCTGAATTCCATCTATCCAGCCCCACCCCTTATTTTGAAAATAAGCACCTCTAATCAGAGTTAAGTGAAAACATTTCCCTAAACACAAAGGAGTGAATTTTAAACAAAGGTGCTTTAAGTACCCTCAGAGATTCTTTCCCATTAAACTACTCCCCCTGCAGGAGGAATCGATCATCCCTCATCACCTCTGTAGTACAGACACTTGAAGCTGTCTTCATGAAATGAGATGTACCTGAATTGGAGACCCTAGCAAAGTATTGGATTAGGAAGTGAACCACTTGGATTTTTTACTCATGGGGGTAAGGAAGGTAAGGATGCAGTGCAGGAAGGTTAGTGTCAACAGAGAACATCACTTTTAGTTGCACTGCCCTTCTACAACCTGCTGCTCATAGTAGTAAATTACAAAAGTGATGATCCAAGCTTATATTCTGAAATAAGGAACAGGCCTTTACATAAGGTTCATAAGGGACTTTAAGGTATATATACATATACACATTTTACAATTAAAATATATTACAACCTTGACCTTTGAATAGAGGAATTAAAAGTGAATCCCCTATGAAATAAGGTAACTAAATGAGCATCTCTTTTTTTGGTCTATTTTATTATTAGGGAAAGAATATTAGAAATCATTACAAAACTTGAAGTAAACTCTAGGTAGAAGATTATGATTTTATCTATAAATGGACACTATTGTTTGCTTATTTATCTGGCTGATACAAAATATTAACTAGAAGTCTCGTCTTGGTTGTATATTTCTAAAGAAACAAAAAGAAGCATATTGCAGAATATATTCATTTGTAGCAATTTTTTTTGCTATTCAGTATAACCTGACAGTAAATGTCTTGACAAATTACTGACTTAAATTACCGATGAATACTTAAGTGTGTTATTTGGGCCAAAATTTAAATACATGACTGGTGAATATTGACAGTTGTAACACTTGTGAATGACATTCATTTGATTGTTGTAACACTTGTGAATGACATTCATTTGTCTGAAGAACATGTTATGCTCTAGAGAAAGTATATCCCACCAAATGCTACATTTCCAGATAAAAAATGTTCTTCATTATAAAATGACCAGTTATAGGAAGTAGTTTGTTATTTTTTTTGTACTAGAACACATTATCTATTCAATTCCATGTATTTTATAACAAAAGGGATATTACACTTATAAAAAGACCTGAATCAGATATAAACTCTTATTCCTCTAATCAGTAACTTAGACAGTTTTTCCTTGGTTACAAGGTGAATTTGATCTTGGAAAACAATAAGACTGAATTCCTTTAATGCCCAAACATAACTAACATTTGTCAGAATAGGGAAAAATGTTTTCACATGCTCAAATACCCCCAAAAATGTATTGTTGCTAATTCAACACTGGTTCTCATTCAGATGGAACTACTTAAGCGGTTAACATAAATTATTAACACAACTTAATATGGCAGTCTCTTTTAATTAATGTGATTTAACTCATTTAATTTAAGTAATTTAACTTGATGCAGCTGCTTACCTTCTCTGATTTAGTCCTTTGGGAGCTACTATGAAACTCACATTTAACCTATACTTGTAAACAAAATACATATGTGATACTCTGCATTTCTATAGTGACTCCTACTGCAACATTTCCCAAATGGAAAAGTAAAGACAAACATAAATCAATAAACAATGGAAATGATGTCAGACCCAGTGGAATAAGTTGGTGTCAAGGAGATCCTATGCAAGAATTCATTGTGGTTATCAGTTAAGGCACTGGGACACTGAGATCTTAAACTTGTGCCAGCTCCACACATGGGAAGATGACAAGGCTCTAGTTTCGAGTTACTCATGGATTTTTGGGGTAAGGGAAATCCTAAAGGCCTCTCATCCAAATTTCACAGCTCTGAAGGGTATACTGCATCAGTAGACTCCGCCAATGGTGCATTTATTTTTCAAGTTACATTTAAGTAATTTTGAGTGTTAATCTCCCTACTTTTCCAATTTAAGAAATCAGGTCAGTGTTTCTCTTTCAACATAATATCCTCTGAAATACACCTATGAATGACTTTATTTAAAGGATAAACTTTAAGGGGACTCATTTTTGGGAGTTTGTGCTGTCTTTTTCAAAATATCACTATCTATAATTCATGGGAAAGTGGTGGGAAATGTCAGACTCTATATGTGATAATTTCAATTCGAAGTAGTGTTCATATTCCCATCTCTTTTTCTAATTACTGCACTCTCTCCAAGTTTAACAGCCAAACTTTTTTTGTAAGTTTTTCTACATTTGTTATTTTCTTTTCCTTTTCCATCCTCAATCTATTCCAATATGACTTTTGCTCCCATCACACCATCAAAAATTCTCTTATTAATATGACTAATGACTATTCATGTCACTCTCTGCTCCCAACTTTACTTCCAGGAGCAACCCCCCACCCTGCCAATTTAAGCTTTCACTTCTTGAACTCCGCACATCTTTTGCTTTCCGGAACACTATAATTTTCCTCTTAGCATACTCTCTGCTCCTTAATGGTTTCTTTAGCTGACACCTCCTTCTCTATCCAAATTTATAGGTACACAGCCCATACTTCTCAAGATTCAACAAGTTCCATTAAGTCCATCTCCTAAATATCTCTCAAATCTGTCCATTTCTCTATTTCCCCACTTCCGTTACTTTAGTAAAAGCTAATGTACTCTCCTACCTGGGCAATGTGGGGGAGTTTATGGTCCCTTCATATCAACTTTTATTCCCCTCCATTCCATTCTTCACATTACTACCACAGTGAACTCTAAAATGTCAATCTGATGATGTCACTCCTCTTCTTAAAGCTCCAATTATGTTCCCCATACCCAAATCCTCAGTCTGACACACCAGAAGATATTCTCTGGTATGGTAGTCCCTTCTTTTACCTCTGATTTGTTATGTGCACTTGCTATTTAATATATATGATTAAAAAATAATACAAATAAAGTGCAGGATATTAAGGGTGAATCTAGTGAGATCTGAGACACAAAGAACAGGTGACTGTGACTGGAAGAAAGACAATTCTTGTTATAAAGTGATAAAGAATTGGGCATAACTGTGCTGTATTTTGTGGAAGGTAGAACTGTCACCTATGAAACTGAACATTTAGCTGAGGAGATTTCTAAGCAAAGTATTGAAGGAGAGCTTGGTTCCTCCTGACTTTTTATAATAAAATGCAAAAAGGGAGAGGTGAAGAAGAAAATGTTAAACAAAAAGGAACCAGAATTTGAAGATTTGGAAAATTCTCAGCTATCCATATTATGAAGAAATGAAAAAGCTTTTTTTTTTTTGAAGAGAACACTAAGGGTGTGGCTGACCAGTCATTTGATGAATAGATCATGGGTGTGACTCATGGACTGAAGCAGCCATCTCAACAGAGACATGGGATGGAAATGAGATTACACCAGCAAATGCATTACTAGTTTCAATTATAGGGGACAAAAAGGTGGAATGGAATGAAGGCAGGCTGTTGGACTTCCTGGTTTCTACAGGACTGGATTATAGAGCTATTTAGGGCCAATGTGCACGCTATTCTCCCAGGAAAAGGAAGAATGTCTTTGAAGGCACTGCAGAAGTCATGAGGGCTGCCACTCCCACCATAGAACCAGGGAGCAAGGCTGCTTCTTCCTCCTTCATTTCAAAGATGGAACTGAGAAGGTAGTATCACCCCTCAGAGCTTGGGGTGGATGTTGCTACCCCAGTGGGCCTGGAGGGCAGAGTATCAAATCGGAGAGGATTATTCTTGGGCCTTAAGATGAGTGGAATTTGCCTTGCTGGGTTTTGGACTTGCTTAGGACCCATAACCCCTTTCTTCCTTCTGATTCCTCCCTTTTGTACTGGGGATGTCTGTCCTATTACTGTCCCATCATTGAATTTTGAAGCACATAACTTTATTGATTTAATAGGTTCATATCTGCAAAGGAATTTTGCCTCAGGGTGAATCATATATCGAGTCTCATCCATATCTAATATAGATGATATTTAGATGAGACTCAGGACTTTAGAACTGATGCTGAATGAGTTAAGACTTTGGGGGCTGTTAGGGTAGAATAAATGTATCTTGAATGTAGTAAGGCATTAATTTTGGTGGGTGAGCAGTGGAATGTTATGGACTGAATTGTGTCCTTTCAAAATTCATACAGTGACACCCTAAGCCCAGTGTATGCATATCTTTAGGAGGTAATTAAGGTTAAATGAGGTCATGAGGGTGGGGCCTTAATCTGATAGGACTGTGACCTTATGAGAAGAAATTGGTTCTCTCTCTCTGCTATCTGCGGACACAGTGAGAAGTTTGTAAGCAAGAACAGAGTTCTCACCAGAACCCAGCCATGCTGTCACCCTGATCTCAGACTTCCAACCTCTAGAACTGTAAGAATATAAATTTCTGTTGTTTAATCCACCCAGTGTATGGTATTTTGCTATGGCAGCCTGAGTAGTCTAAGACATGCAGGAAATGGGGACTGAACATTATTGCCATTGTGTTTACAGAGGAATCTGAAAGTTCTTGCTAGATTTGTTCTGTCCATTACTGGTTGTAAATTAAAATCATTATTTACTATTTTTTATTGTTTTATACTGCTTTTTTTTCTTTTGCAATAAATCCTTTTGGCAGTAATGAACTAAAAAATGAGATACATGTTTAATGAAAAATTAAATACTGAATTTCCACTTCTCAAGATAGTTGATGATTAATGTGTATCTTGCAAAAATTGTTTGTGGACATTTACTACCCACTATGATGTACAGAGGCAGCTATAGTAGGTATGTTTACATATCGATCCATGAAACATGTCCTTTCATCTAAATCAAATTGCCTATTATTCTAAATTAATGATGTTTATTTTGATTCCAAGTTTTCTTGAACATATTTGAAACCTGAAGTGATAGTGGTTAATGTGCTGTCTTTATGATCAAAAGACTGTCACCGACAGTTAAATTGCACCAGGATAACATCAGGTTCATTAAATGCTTAAGGGAGAAAATAAGTGAATTCCAGTAATAGGGTTTTATTTTCATGCAGTTTATGAAATCAAAGAAAGGCTTTTGGAAGTTCACTCTGCTGGAAGTGAAACATCTAGTATTGTGAATGTTACTGTAAACTTGATTAAGTTCAAAATTGAACAAAAATTATTTGTTTTGTGGCAATAATAGAAATGCAGTACATGTGTGGTGGAGCACAGCATTTTGGTAAAAACAATATTCTTATTAAATGAAATTATGGAGCAGAAAGTTTCCTCTATCTACTGTAGTATACATTTAAAGTAATAATTACATTCTAGTAAATAGCAAAATCTACAAAAATAGAACCTATAGATGTCACATTTTACAATATTGTTCTCTATATACACAAACTAACTGAACTCTAATATTGTTGTGATGAAGCAGATGTTGAATTAATTAGACAAAGCTTCAGTAGAGTTATACATGCTTTCTCACTTTGCTGCTCAGCATTGTATGGATTTTAGAAGTGTTTTAAACTCTGAAGAACTACTTTGAAGTCAACCTACATATCCTACATTGACAATAAACCTTTTTTGTAAATTAAATCAGCTTTCTAAATTTTAGTTGCATTAGTTAAAAATCAGCTGAATATCTTTAAGTAAGTGTTTAACCAAGGGGATATCAAAAATTTTTGTTTTCAATCTTTCAAAAATTGCAATTATTACAACTAAATCTTTCAACCAGGAAGATAGTAACATTTGTCCTCATAAAAGCAAGAAAGCTGCTGAACAGATTGAATAATGAGTGCTCAAATGATATACAAGACTTACATATTTTCTTTTTTCAGGTATAATATACATAAAGTGTGTAAATTAATTATAAAGGCACAGTTTGATATATTTTTTATTATTTGATGATTATTTTATAGCTTAATTATACCTAAATCTATGTGAATATATTTATACTTGTGTAATCACCATTCTGATAAAGAAACAGAATATTCCAACACCCCATAGCTTCTCTCAGATCTCTTTGCAAAATTTTATTTTAAAATTGAATAATTCAGCTTGGAGAAACTTTTGACTGGGCTATATTTAATTGTATAAATTTATATTCCATCTCAGAATGGAATGAAATTGAGACAGCTTACAATTTTGAACATCTAAATTTGGGTAAACATTCAGGATTCACAAATTTAGCAAAGCTAGTTGATCAGTTTTTCTCATGAGAAATATTAACAAAGGTACTCAAAAGAAGGCAAAAAGACAGCACCTATAACAATATTAGGGCTGAAATATTTATGCAATTTAAGACAAGATAAATTTGAATTAAGAATATCCTTTATTTGGTGGAATTAGCTCTAAGTTTATCAGGTACTTCATCAACAACCAAGAGATTATTTTCCTAATTAAAAATATCATTATGCTCTATAGAGCTGTCAATTTTGTGAAAAAATAAGAATACAGTATAATAAAAATATATTGCTTGGAAAAATGCTGTCGTGGTATTAGATACAGATACAGCTAAGAAGTTGCTTAAGATATGTGAACATGCCCTGTTTAATAATAATGCTGTTTTTAATGCTTATATGATCAAAGATTTTAAATTCTGCTTTAATGTACATTATTTGTTATTTTATATTTTTTAGAAAATATATTGTAACTTTTCATTATTAATGTCAGACATATAGAAAAGTTTGAAGAGTAAATAATTGTACATAAGATAGCCATATAT
Organism: Smutsia gigantea; assembly: GCA_032199065.1. Taxonomy (NCBI): domain Eukaryota; kingdom Metazoa; phylum Chordata; class Mammalia; order Pholidota; family Manidae; genus Smutsia; species Smutsia gigantea. The sequence goes on along the minus strand of JAVSCE010005130.1, from coordinate 425,938 downwards.
CCTCTAACCACATTTACCTATTAATAGTTTGTTCCATTTGCTTTAGTCACCTGTACCTCTCTGTCTTCTCTCTTTCTCTATTGCTTCTGAGGGTAAGTTACATATGTCATATCTTTTTGCCTTTTATTCCTAAATACTTCAGCATGTATTTCCTAAGAGTAAGAATATCCTTTTATAAAACCACAGCAAAATTATCACTACCAGTAAATGTAACACCCATATTACATTTTCTGTCTATTTTAACAGCCATATAATAATTTTGTCAGTTGACCCAAGTCAATTTATAGCATGTTATTTTTCCTTCCAGGGCAGGTTTGAGGATCCATTGTAGGATCAGTTATGGCATTATTTGTTGTATTAATTATCTATTTCTGAATAACAAGTTATCCAAAAACTGGATGGTCCAACACAATAAACATTCATTATCTATAGTTTCTGTAGTTCAGGAACTTAGAAGCAGCTTGGCGGAGTCTCCCATGAGGTTCCAGCCAAGGTGCTGATGGAGCTGAATTCATCTGAAGGCCCAACAGGGGCTGGAGGATCCACTTCCAAAGTGGCTCAGTCACATGATTGGCAGGTGGGTGCTGGCAAGGGCAGAAAGTCTCATTTCCTCCCCACATAGGCTCTCTCCTCAGGCATTTGAATGACTTTCTCCTGACTGAGAATCAAGAGAACAAGGCAGAGGTGACAGTGCCTTTTATGATCTAGTCTTGAGAATCTCATACTGTTACTTCTGCCATATTCTGTGATCACACAGACTACCCTGATTCATTGTGTGTTGGGACCACACAAGGATGCAGATACCAGGAGGTGAGGCTAATTGAAGGTCATCTTGAAGGCTGGCTACCAAACTTGACATGTCTCATTTACCTCTTTTAATTAAAATTACTTATTTTTTTTTAAACATAGTGTTTCAAAAATAATTTTATAAGTCCACCAATATAGTAAAGTGACCAGTCAAATAAATTATTTGATTATATTTATTGATACTTTTTACCCTCAAGTGTGTCTGAGTTTGGACAATTATATACATGGCCACTCTAGTCTTAGCTTAAAAAGCATTTTTTTCTGAAGTTTTCTGAACCCACCCAGAATTAATTGATTTCCCCCTTTACACTCTCCCCTTGTATCTTGAACTTTTCCTTACATAACACTTGTTCAACATTCTCTTCCCTTCTAGCACATTGCTCCCACAAAGACAAGAACTATGTTTAAAATGAATAAATAGATAAAACATTATACAAATTATCAACATTGTTTTAGTGTTTGATTATTATATTTAGCCATAACTATACCCCAGGGAAATGTAGTCATATAACAAAGTATGGAAGTAAATTTAGCCAATTAAAGTGCCAACTAAAAATACTTTCCTTATTCATTTATTCACTCAACATGTGTTTACTGAGCACCTGGACTGCTGGAGGCTCTTCAGCTGGGGATTCAGTGCCTAGGGATACATATAAGGCTCTTTCTCTCGTGAAGCTTCCATTAAGGAGGAGGGTGACTCAAAATAAAGCAAATCAGTTAATAAATCTAAAAAATTCAAGATTGGGATGAGTGCTACATACAGTAAAACATCTTAATGTGATAGGTTGTCACTGGGAGTAGTGGTAAAAAAAGACTACTTTAGACAGGAATTTACAGCAACTGCTCAGTGGTAGTGGCGTTTGAGCTGAGATCTGGACAGCTAGCAGCCATTCATTCTAAGAAGAGCAAGCTCATTTTACAGCAAGGGATTGCTCATGAAATGTAGAATAAAGAATCTGTTTTAGAAATGCCTGTATACAAGAACAACTAGAGATTAAGTCATATTCAGTAATGAGAAACATCCTTAATTTTCTCAAAATGCATTTAGTTTCCTTAAACGGAAAAATATTTCTCCAGATTGTTGCTATTCCTGTTATCATTACAATATTATTACTTGCCTTTAAATAGTGGCTGTTGTCTCATGAATACAAATGGAGTTAACTGATTTACTCACCATGCGCTTTGTAAATTTAAGCCATCTGTGAGTGTTTAATAATATGTTAATACATGCACCTGGTTGTGTCTCCTCTCAGACTATGAATTATCACATTCTTCATTCTGGCGGGTTGCAGAAATGCTTGCCTTTTCCTTGAAGTCATTCTGATGCATTCAAACTACTCAAGCAAGTTAGATTCTCATACGAAAGTACAACCTTTACTTATTCAACCCTTAAGCTGATTCTTTTAACACACGTGTTCCTTACCATACCAGCGGCACACACATTTACTTTATAAACTAATTCTGACATAGATTTTTGTATCAGAATGAGTGGAAACTGGAAGTTCAGATTGCTGAGGATGCACTTGGGTTTGTATACCTTGATATGACCCTGTATCTGTCCTTACTCTGCCCTGTAATCAAAATGAACTAAATATTTGGTTGCACTGGGTTGTAAATATGATCTTAATATTCCAAACTGTTTGTTTTTTAATCCTTTCTAAACATTACATTTATTCAAATATATTTATGTGTAACTCACAGTACTTTGTGCAGCACATATATTCCTGAGAAGTCTTGTGCAAATCCAACTACTGTAAATGAAACTGTTTTCCAAAAGCATAAGAAGGGCTTCGATTTTAAAGGAATCCCACAGAATCATTTTTCTAAGTAAAAGTCTCTTTAAAAAGTGACTCGTCATTCCTAATTTCATCTATAGAAAGGTTAGATCTTCATGGATCAGGTTTCTTTGAATACAGTTCTATATGCATCCCATTCCTTACCCCCAGATGTGCTATACTTTAAAAATCACTTCAGTACTTGCATATAGTTTGCAATAACCATTCAGTCTAATTTAGAAATGATCACAGATGACAACAAACAGACCTTGTATCTATGTTATACATGAAACAATGTCCACAATATTGCTCTTTGATCTCTGGACTTTTCTAATTGATTTTGCATCTGGATGGCTTCAGTAGTGCATGTCAAGAAAGTCTGTCATGTTATATCCAGATTTTCCTCAGCATTTTATAACTATTTATATACATTTACTGAAGCTGGACTTTAGAGTGTTCTAAGAATACTATTTAGCTCGCACTCTTATTGGTTGTAGTGCTTCAATTTGACACAAAACAGGTAGTTCTTAATAGCACATGATAGTGCAAAGAGCATGGATTTTATATTTAAAAAGACCTGTTTTAATAATGGCTATTATTTCTTATAAAATGTGTCTTATAAAATAATGGCTATTGATTCTTATAAAATATGATCTTCAGCAGTTTATTTACAGTCCCTGGACTCACTCCTTATTTGAGAGTCAGATAATGATAGCTCATAGGGATTTTGTGTTGATTAAAATAACTAATTGGAATTGTAATTGATATTAACAAGTGGCACTCTTATTTGAGAGATTTTAAAAAATATTTTCTCATCATGTATATGTACATATGTGTATTTATATACACGCATACGTGTGTGTATCCTTCTCCCAAAGCATGGTTACCCAAGGAGAAAAAAATCAGTGCCACATCAGGATTTCAACCTTCAATCACCTTTAAAATTGTTTTTTCTTGAAACTTAAATGCATTAAAACAAACATACTTCTAAAATGGGATCATCTTAGAGAGAGTACACACTCTACATCCTAAATACTTTAACAATCTCTCAACAATTACCAGGACCATTGAGACACTCCATGTTTCTTGAATACCTTTTCACTTCATGAGGGCAAAACAAGACATTTGTGGTCATCTTGCCTGAACCTTACTACAACCTCTTGCAATCAGAGTTTATAAATGTCAAGATATTGTGGATAATTCCCTATACAACATTTCACCACAAATATTTGTCTTACCTCTTTGGGAGGCTAGGCAACATATTCTTGTTGAAAGGAGTCCTAACACCATTTTTAAGGTAAAAATCCTGCATATTTCACTACATTAGAGCTTATAAAATGATGCAAAAGCAACTTTTCCTTTTGTTTCTCATTTATATTAAATAGAGGAGACTTTAAAGTAGAGATAAAGAGAGCGATTCAGAATGATAAAAGGATCAGTTCTCCACGGTCATAATAACCTCACATTTGCATATAACTATTCACATAGCCTCAAAATATATAAAGCAAAAAGAAATAACTAAAAAGGAAAATAGATGAACTCACAGTCATAGTGAAAGTTATTAACAACAATTTCTCAGTAACTGAAAAATTAGTAAGGATATAGATGATTTTAAGTACACAATTAATATGTTACCTAAAAGACGTAAATAGAAGACTGTACCCAACAATTGCTGATGCACATTTTTTTCAGTTCATTAAAAACTGATACTCTTTAAGTCTCAACAAATAGCAAAAGATCACAGTATTAGAAATTGTGATTTGGGATGTCTAATAGGTAGATAATCCTAAAATTATGGAAAATTCAAAATAATCTTGGGTAAAAGAAGATATTAACATAGAAAATATAAACATTTTTGCATGGCATGAAAATAAATTTGAAAGTACATATCAAACAGCAAATTTCCAGAAAAGAACAACATAAAGTAACTCAAGAATAAAAATTCTTAAGTTCCTAAAATCTCTGTAAAGAAAACTCTAAGTGAATAGTATCCTTTACATTGAAATAGATTCTTTTAAATTCTTGTTTGGTTGAAAACCCAACAGTTTGAAATTTGATCCTTTAATTATTGTCTGATATAATAATACTCAATGTAAATAATTTTCCATTAGTGATTGTACTGTAATTTTTAAAGAACAAATGCCTATCAAATTACAATTACAGCTACTACTACTCTGTTACTGATATAGAATTTTATTTTCTTGATTTGTTCAGTGTTATGTAAATTCACTTACTAGACAATTATTTACATAGACTATAATCCTACCAGTGTAAAACAAAGTTCAAACAGTTTAGTACATGTGAAAACTACTGAATAAATAGTTATGCATGTGTGTGTCTGTATTTTGTCCTGAAATTATTTGTACTTTTGCTGGGGAATCAATAACTTTGTAGAAAAATTTGTAAAGAAGTTTTGTAAAAGTTTCACATGAGATACTGATATCATCAAAAAACAATATTGAGTCAATAGGTATAACATTAGCAACAAGAAAGTATCCCCAAAATAAAATAGTATGATTAAAAACATTCATATACTTTTTTCCTTCAGAATGGTAATATTTTTTATTTTACTTTTTTTTGCTAGCATAATTATATATCAAAGTTTAATAAAGGAAAGTCTCCACTGTCTCATTCCACACCCTTTCTTTGAATTATTGATTCTTACAGAAAATAATTTATAGAGGAAGAGACAAGTATTAAATACACTGAGTAAAAGACTGATAACTTAGGTAATAAGCAAGGACTGCTTTTAAAAGATACCACTAAGTCAATAAACAGGTAAGCCACAGACTGGGAAGAGATGTCCACAACACATAACTGGGAGGGGACTTATATTCAGAATGATAGGGAATTCCAAAAACTCAACAAGAAATAGAATAAGTCACTAAGGAAACTGGCAAAAGACTTGAATAGCCATTTTAAAATTAGATCTAAATGGTCAAGTACTGTATAAAATCAATGCAAATGACATCACTGTAAGAATCCTACCTGCATCACTAAATTAGAAAAACTGACAAGTTCAAGAGCTGAAGAGGATGTGCAGACAAAAAGAACTGTAATATGTGCTATTGAAAGAATAGATTGTTACAACCACTTAGGAAAAGTTCTAAAGTTGAAGACATGCATTTTCTATGATCCAGCATTTCCACTCCTAGTTATAGCAGTGCATGTGAGCCAGGTGCTCATAAGACCAAAACAAGCACAAAGATATTCACAGCAATAGCATTCATAATCGCTGAAAACTGAAATCAACCTGTATCCATCAACAGTGAATTAAACATATTTGGGGACAATACAATACTACATAGAAATAAAAATGAACGAGTTGCAGCCACAAAGAGCATGGAGCCATCTTGCAAGTGCAATGATTAGCAAAAGAAATCAGAAACAAAACAAAACAAAACAAAACCCATAATGTGTGATTCTTTTCATAAAAGCAGATTAAATTAAACTGTGGTCCTTAACGATTCCTATTGAGGTAGTGATTTGAAGAAAAGCAAGTGAAGCTTTACTGCTAAAGTCTGGACACTGTTTATCTTTGAGGGGGAGACGGTTTGGAGGGGAGAAGCAAGTGTGGAAAATGGTACGCTGACTGTTAGCGTGTTTACTTTATAGTAATTCAGTGAGCTATACATTTTTATTTCATGCATTTCATGTCTGCTTTATTTCACAGTAAAAATGTAGGTTTTTTTCTTTTAAAGAAAAGATCTCTTGCTGATATTTTTTGGCTTCCATTTCCTGTTTGTTTGTTTGTTTGTTTGTTTTGTACCTTTGGATGAAAGGTAGAGTGACTCTAGAAGCATGGCAGTGGAGAGTTTTTATGAAAAAAATTATTAACTTAGTCAACAAAATACCAAACCACAATATCTGGAAAACATCAATAAACAGACCAGATCTGTAGCTCTCTTTTGCAGAATCCATGAGACCCAGAATAGACTTAAGTATTTCAGGCTTCTACCACCTAATATCTAAAGTATTAGAGGCATTTGATGCAAAGATCATAAAAGCATCCTCAAAGCACCCTACCATCCTAACCAGACTGGTATAAGGCCTTGTGATCCCTTGGTGGGTACACACACATAGCTATGTATAACCACATTCCCAAACAGTGGAATATGACACTCTTTGAAGTGTGAGACACTGCTTCATGGTGGAATAGAGTTTTTTTTATAAGGCCTGTTAGTGAACCATGAAAAAGTTGGTTTCATTCCAATTTAATCTGCAAAGCCACTTCCATCACTGTTTCAAGAGAATATTGTTCTAGAAAGTAGATTCTGGATTATTCTGTGTCTTTTCTTATCTCCAATAGCATTTTTCCTTATTTGTAAATACAGAACCACTTTTCTATGACTAAAAACAGAAACCATGGAGCCCCAAAACATGTTCTGCTCTCCATAATGAAAAGTGACAATAATATAAACTTCAAAATATGACAATCAAACTATGGGTATTCATGTGAAACTTAAACTGAGAAACTTAGAAAGTGCACATTAAATAACATTTAATTCTTTAACAATAAAATACCAAGAATGTACAAAAAAAATCAGGGCTATAAGATGAAAAACAAAACATAAGCATTCTACAATTATTAAGAGCAGAAGAAGGATATTTTCCACAGGTAGGAGAAATACCCAACTTGCAGCTTTCTGTAAGCTAACAGTCCACTTCAACATTTTAAGATAAGACCTTTGACTTATAAAAGGCAGTGAGGCAAAATCTCTGAAAAGAGAAAATTGTGATAGTTATAATAAGAATAAAATTATTTGCAAGTAAATGGACAAATAAAAAAATAAAGTTCCTTTAGAAATGATATAAGCTGAATACTGTTTCAATATTTAAACACATAAAAAGTCAGTCCAAATATGAAAAACTTACTGTTTCACTGTTGTGGGCCAAGTAGCAGATTCAACAGCAGAGATGGCCAAGAGGATTTAAAGTACTTGATAAAAATGGTCTGGTTCTTCAACAGTTTGCTGAGATTTCCCTCCTACCAGTTGTGCACTCTTGCCTTCTCTGTCCTAAATACTCCCTGTGAACTCTATGTATGGTCCTCCTCTCTCATGGTATTGCTAAAGCATCTAAATTCAAAAATGTTTTTCATGGAATGGGAAGATCTCATTTGTTTTCCCTTACCTTTGTTTAATATAAAGGGCATGTTAAATATGTACGTTCTTTTTATTATAGAGGGTCTTGATCATAAAAATCAACAGGGTTTTATTGTTTTTCTGTTTGTTAGGCCTTGACAAATATTTCTCACCTGATGTTGTCTCCATTTTCAGCTTTGGACTTCTATTATCACTCAACCTAAGTGGTTTACTAACCCAGTCATCTTCTAGTCTTGCTTTAAGTGACTATTAAGATGCACTTTATGAAGTTTGAAGTGACCCTCTATTCCTTCTCATATAAAATATCTATAAGATATCAGTGACAGTCAGATACCACTTCTAGGGAAAAGCTACTGTATTTTCTCCAAGGTCATAACTGTACTAAAGCATCCAAAGGCAATGTTTCCAGACTGAGTTCGATTTTTTTTTTCCCTGAGACGAATAAAAGAGGATTGATAAGCCTATAATTCAGAATCCACTTACAGACTTAGAGGAAAATTATATATTTATAATGTTCCTGATGAAAGACCATAGGTCAAAGGCAAAAAGGAAAGAGGAGCAAGAAAAGTACAGAGTAGAAAAAAAAAGTCTTTGAATCTTTCTTGACTATAGAATAAATTTCTTAGAATGTGACAGTGCTCTTTTAAAAAATACTGAGGGCCTTGCTGGGCTATAGCACATGCTGAAGCCGACCATCGGGTCAAGCACTCCATGAGCACTGAATGGACCACAGGTAGAGCATAAAATCAGTTGGTGAGCTGTACAAGCTAGATTTCAAAATGGTATCTCTGCAAGGTCCATGCTGCAGGTCGCATAGGAGCTTCCAGCATGAAAGGCTTTCTGAAGCTGTTTGGTTTGGACAAACGATTCGCTGTGAATGTCATTTTCTCTCACATGTAAATCACTGGAAATACAAGGATCTGAGTTCATTCAAATTCTCTAGAGGAGAAGGGGTGTCCCCAAAGACTTTGATCATCTTTCTCCATTTCACCCAAGATACCTTTAATATGAGGAAAATTACACCATCAAGTGTGACCTCTATCCATTGCACACCCCCCACCCTTAGTGCCCACTAAGCCCACATACTTCCTCTTGCATCCTGGTCCCCTTCCTCCAGACTAGGGGATGGTTAGCCTTTCTCTTTGCCAAAGCCAGTACCTCCATCTTACCCCTTCACAACATCTATCCCTATCCCTTCAGGAATATAACTCCATCAAGTGTCCTCTCCTGCTCCTCAATCTTCCCCTCTCTAACTGTACTTGCACTTTTCTTTGTGTTTCCCAAGTTCCCTCATCCTAAAAAGAAATCTCCTGGCTGTATGTATATTCTTCTACAGGAGACACTACACTGTCTCCTTCATCTCCTCCTCAACAAAATTCTCCAAAATGGGGAGACTACTTACTGGTTTCCCTTTACTTTTCCAGATTCTTGCTCTTAAACAATAACAAGTTGCTCCCAAGTTATCCAAGCTTTTGGCCACAATTTACTCCATTTTTTTTACATTAACTTATTAATGTATTTTACTACCTTCTCAATTCTCAAAACATTCTATTTTTTGTTTGTTTCAGACTTGCAATCTTCTGTTACATTTCAGTGATAGTTTCTTTTCAGGTGTTTTAACTCCTGGCTTTAGGAAGATAGGGTTAGGTTAGCTATCTTCTGAGCTCATTTGAAAATAGCTAGTTTTGTGTGAAAGACTAATGGACATTTTTCAAGGTGTGGAAATGAGACCCTTTAGGGAAAAAAAAGTCATCAGTCAGAATCAGGTGTTTCTGTAAAACAATTACACTTCAAGTAATGTCACCGAGTAAAGTCACCTGAAGGATGCCAATTTCAAAGGTAGTTAAGGAACTGTCACCTAGATGCGGACTTTGATAATTTGAACTACAGCAATTATTATATTATTTTTAATATCATTTAGTTTCATCCTGTTTTCTTTTTTTTAAATTAAGGTATTATTGATATACACCCTTATGAAGGTTTCACATGAAAAACAATGTGGTTACTACATTTACCCATATTATCAAGTCCCCACTCATACCCCAATTCAGTCACTGTCCATCAGTGTAGTAAGTTGACACAGATTCACTGTTTGCCTTCTTTGTGCTACAGTTTTCCCCATGATCCCCCACACCATGTGTACTAAACATAATACCCCACAGTCCCCTTCTCCCACCCACCCTCCCACACCCCTCCCCTTTGGTAACCACTAGTTCCTTCTTGGAGTCTCTGAGTCTGCTACTATTTTGTTCCTTCAGTTGCTTCGTTGTTATACTCCACAAATGATCATCCCCTGTTTTCTTAATTGGAGCATTAAATAAGCCCTATTTCCTAGTCAAGAATCTAGTAAAGTATTTTAATAGGTTTTATGAATGCTAATAAGACCAGTGAATAATATTTCCATGCTCACAACCCAAAGGCTCCATATTCCTCAGCTGAGATCATCCCATTAGATGCAATTGCTTTTCTGAACAGAGTCACCTTCTACAGGGAGTCTAGGAGAACCTAAGCAGAGTTTCCCCATCTATTAGATTCAGTCCTAATGCAAGGCTAAAAACAGCTCTTTAGTTGCACACCACAAAGTCAGTCAATAATTTGAACTACTCTGGAAATTATCCAAAATATATCCATAAAACTGGAGCTAGCCAGAAAGCCACAAAAAGATGAAGCTCTACACCCCTGGCAATCCTGACGGCATTGCTGGCTTCAGGGTGCACTGCTGTTGTTTCCAACTGGCATGATTTTGGCTGGCCAAAGTCTCCCTCATTTCCACAGATCTTTACCCCCATCCATACATTAAAGATGGGACATGCTGTATGAAAAATCACCAAGAAAGTGCCAATTTAAACTATGCAGCAACTTCATCCTTTGCACATCATTATTTGCTGATGATCTCACAGATGAAAAAGAAGAGTGTATGTTAATCTTAGCAGTCATATCCAAACCATAACTAATGTCAGATGATGTTTCACATGATGGTGCCCCAAGTTAAATTAGTTCACCAAATAAGTAAATATATAAATGATTACATAAAAAAATCACATTTAGTATAAAATGAAATATATATTACAATATATAGAAATATGTACTGAAGTATACACAGGATACATGTATTCAATGTGTATATGTGTGTATATGTAATATAAAATCATTATATGGATAAAAAATGGGTATCTGCCACATTTTTTCCTAAAGAGAGTACTTGGTTTCCAAGAAATTTATGCTGCAGCAGCCTTGTAATAATAAATAAGAACTTGAGAGTTAGAATGTGATTCAGAGATATCCAGAGTCTATAATTTATCCCCAAGTAGAAGGAGTCAATATAAATTCTGTGAATTTCATGTCTGCTGCCAGAAAACCTATTTAATTATGAATAAGAAATGCTTAGGAATGTTGCCCTTTTAGGGATCACAATCCTAATTTGGAACACAAGACCTTGTAAGCCCTTTAAAAAAAATCACCCATCCTAAGGAGAACACTGTCATCTCAGTTCATCATTAGGGAACGCTGAACTGGAGTAATCCCAGGGCTCTTAGTATACTGAAAAGATGGTCATGAGAATGCAGTGAGGTTTCCTTGCATTCTCAGAGATTTTGGTTCCTGGACCTGTTTTAGTTATTTGCTTACTTGAATTGCCTTGGTATGATTTTCATATTATGAATTGGATCCAGCTATTCAATAGTAACACAACACTTAAAAATAAAGCTTTTTTACTGCAAAGATATGTCCTCTGAATATGTTCTCTACTGTAATATATCAAAGTGCTTCAATTAAAAACATGATATAAGTACAAAGATATATTATCCCTTTCTGACTCAACACTCCCAGGTATATTCCAAAATACCAAGAAGTTTTCAAACTCTGCTTGAGTTTCGGTGATTATAGAGTACAAATGTGAACATACTTATATCAGATATTATCTGATAAGTTGGTTAGGTGGCCTCCATGACAAGAAATATTTTGCATGGGTTTAAATGTGTGCACATAGTATGTATCATAGTTAGAATGTATTCAGCCTCAAATCACAGAATGTGTCCGAACCAGAACTTCTCAACCAGTGTGCTACAGTGTGCCATGAATGGATGGCAGCATCTAATCTTAGGCACCAGTGTAGTGGCCAGGAGAGGCCGCCGGAGGCAATCCAGATCCCTAAGCAACTTACTTGTCTTTGCCTGGAGGAACCTTACCTTTTTACTCCAGTGTGCCTTAAAAATATGATTTTACAAGTAGCTGTAATATGTAAAGATTGAAAAGCAAATAATAGACATTAATTTTTACTAAAGCAAGACATTTGGAAGGAGGCTCTTTAGAATTGACTCTAGGATGGGTTCCATGGCTCAATAACACCCTCAAGGACCTAATCTCATTTTTTTCTTCTATTTCACCATAGCATATTGACATTCGTCTCCATGCTTATCCCCTCAAGGTTGCAAGATAGCTGGCAAAGCTAGACTTCATCTTCTCAAATAAGAGCATTCAAAGCAGGAGGGAGGGAAAGGGTCAAAAGCAAAAGCAATCTTTTTTGCTATATGGCCCTCTCTTTTATGATGGAGAGAAACATTTCCTGATAGTGCCCTACCGCACATTGCACTACATGTTTACGTTGTATTAACTTAGGGTTACTCTCATGTGGACATTGGCACAGCCATTATCCTGAATGGCTTGGGCCATCATGATCCATTCATGGAGGTGGGCATATTGCCAGTGAATAGAGTAAAGCAGGAGTGCAGTTAACAAACATACAGGAGGATGACTGCTAGGTAAGCACGAGCCTCTGCTGCCTGGAGATTAATCAAAAAAAGGAGCCAATGTTGCTTATAATTTTAAAAGTCAAAACCAATTTCAAATTGAAGGGAATATATAATTTTTTAAGTCTAACTGTCCTTTTCTCAAACCTCCAAATTTACCTGCTTCAATTTTTTTATAGAAAATTTGGGGTTTTCATTAATTACAAATAAGGTTTTAATATATTGTTGTAGCCATAGCAATATTCACAAAAATATCTGCAAAACAGCTATCCTAGAAGACCTGTATCTAAAACATACAAAGAATTGTTAAAACAGTAATAAAACATCTCATTTTTTTTTTACTGGGCAAAGGTTCTAAACAGACATCTCACCAAAAATGCTACATAGATGGAAAATATGCACATGAAAAGCTGCTCACATTATTTGTCATCAGAGAAACTAAACTACAGGCTACCACACACACCCATGAAAACGGCAAAAATCCAAACACCTGACATTATCAATAGCTAGTGATGATGATGTGGAACAATAAGAACTCCCATTCTGCTGTCGGGAATGAAAAATGGTAGGACTGTTTTGGAAAACAATTTGGCAGCTTTGTAAAAAGCCAAATATAGTCTACAGACCAACAATCATGCCCTTAAGTATTTAACCAATCAATTTGAAAGCTTATGTCCACACAAAAATCTGTATGCAAATGTTCGTAGCACCTTTATTTATAATCACCAAAAATTGGAACATGTCCTTTAGTAAGTGACTGGATAAACAAACTGTGGTACATCCATACAATTGAAAACTATTCAACAATAAAAAGGAATGAGCCATCAAGCCATATGAAAACATGGATGCATTTAAACATATATTGCCAAGTGAAAGTAGTCAGCTTGAAAAGACTATAGAGATAGCCGACCAATTTGGGCTGCCAGTATTTAGGAGAAGTGAGAGGGTTGGATAGGAGAAGCACAGGGGACTATTTTTTTAGAGTAGTGAAATTCTTCTGTAGTGTAATGATGGATAATGACACTATGCATTTGTCAAAGCCTGCAGAACCTCACAGAGCAAAAAGTGAACCATTTACTACATCACACATAAAAAGAGAAATGAAAATTAACATGAGATTCTACGATACTCCAACAGAAGGCCAAAATCCAGACACTTAAACCATCGAATGCTAGTGAGCATGTGGAGCCACAGGAACTCTCACACATTGCTGGTAGGAAAGCAGAAGGATATAGCCACTTGGGAAGACAGTTTGCCAGTTTCTTATAAAAGTATTCATATGATATGATCCAGGATTCACATTTCTTGATATTTACCCAAAAGTGTTGAAAGTGTATGTCTACAAAAAAACCTACTGAAACTTGGAAGCCACTAACATGTTCTTCAGAGAGTAAACTGTGGAATACCCAGATAATGGAATATTATTCAGCATAAAAAAGAAATGAGCTATAAAGCTATGAAAGGACATTCAGGAATCTTAAATATATATTACCACATAAAAGAATCCATTCTAAAAAAGCCACATACTGTACAACTCCAACTATATGATATTCTGGAGGTAAAACTATGGAGACAGTAAAAAGATCAATCAGTGCTCTCTTCAGGAGGGAGAATGAACAGGTAGAGCAAAGAGGAATTTTAGGACAGTGAAAATATTCTGTGATACCATAATGATAGATACATGCCATCGTATATTTGTCCAAACCTATAGAATGCACACCACCAAGAGTGAACCATGATAAAACCTATGGACTTGGGGTGATTAAGATGTGTCAATATAGTCCATCAGTTGTTATAAATATACCACTCTAATGTGGAATATTGATACTAGGAGAGGCTATGCAGGTGGAGGAGGAGGAAATATATGGGAATGTCTTTTGCTCAATTTTGCTGTGAACCTAAAACAGCTCTTAAAAAATTATCTTAAAATTAAAAAAAAAGAAATTTAATATATGTAGATTTAAAAAACATCATTCAAGAACTCAGGAAGCCCTATGACAGAATACAGACTGTGACAGAAAGAATCTGTATAACAAGTGTGTGACATAATCTCACTGAAGGAGGACGGGCAAAAGGTGCTGCCCTAAGTACCTTTGGAAATGGATGGTGACCCCAGGACTAAAGACAAGACGAACTGTACATAAGAAAGTACTCTAGCTGATAGAGTTCTTTTTTTCATAGAAATACAGTAATTCTGAAAGGACTACACACTTATATTGAAATTGAACAATTAAGGAAATGCATGGCAGATTGTGGGAAGTAGATTTCTCACTGTTGACATCAAAGATTACACACAAGCAAAAAAAATAAAGCTGGACTGATCCATATGCCAATGGATTAAAACTGGAGACACATTGACCTTGACATAGATACAGGTGACTACATACAGAAATATTTAAAGGCATGTGTATATATAGATAGATAAGTATGAAAACTTGTATTTCCTTTCTTTGCCAACTGAGGGGGTGTCTTGTCTGAGAGGGTTTCAGCCCCAGGCAAGTTCACGATGGATTCAGTGAGACCAGGAAATGACAATGGAACGTTCTTGGGGTGAAAGAGTTTATACCTGACTTTATTCCCACGGTGGCAGGTCAATCATTAAAATCCCACCCATTCGGAGTGAGTCTGCATGCAGCAAGCGGTCCCTGCCTCTGGGCCTCTCCGCCCCTGCAGCCATCTCAGTCTCTGTCCTTGGTGCTGCCACCACTCCAGTCTCTGCTCTCCTGCAGCCATGCAGCAGCCCAGAGCACTGGGCAGAGCTCTTTATATAGAGTCAGTGTGTAGTGAGCAAGCTGACCAGGGCCAGGTGAGAATCCTGGCCGTAGGAACCTTCACTTTCTCCACATATCACCCTATCCAGGTAACTGTGAGCAACGCCAACAGTGGTATCATGTTAATAATGGGTACCATTGATATGATGTGATGAAAATGGTACTTTGTAGTCTTCTACCCAAAACCCATATCCCCAGTTTAGTTAAAACAAAAACATGAGTTAAATATCACTTGAGGGACAGTCTACAAAACACCTGACTAGTACTCCTCAAAACTGTCAACATCATCGAAAAAAGGAATGTCTGGGAACTATCACAGTCTGGAGGAGCCTAAGGGGACATGATGACTAAATGTAATGTGGTATCTTAGATGGGATCCTAAAGGAGAAAAGGGACATTAGGTACAAATAGAAGATGTTAATAGGAGAACTCCCTCTACTACCTTCCTAATTTTTCTGTAAACCTAAAATTATTCCCAGCTTTTAAAAGTTTGTATACTAACAAAATGGGAGAAATTAGTGTTGCTACTTTGAGAAGAGATTACTTACTAAATTAATTATAAAGTGTCAAACCACACACAAAAATAAGATTAATGAAGACTTGCAGGTAGCATAGTGCAGTGAACAAGACTATGGAGTTCCAGACCTGAGTTCTGGTGTGCCCTGCTAACTACAGGTTTGGCATTCACTCAAATCCTTTCATCCTTCTGTACCTTGGTATTTTCTCCTATAAATTGTGGAAATTGGGTGCCCTTCTGAAACAGTTCTATAAACAAGCAACATATATAACCAAAATCAGTAAGAATGCCAATGGGTTGATTCCAGCATACTACCCATAACTTGGAAAGTACTTAACAGCTTTGTCAACTAATGCTGATTTTAGTTCTATTTAATGAAGCTGGGTTTTTTTTGAAATTTGGATAATAAGTTATACTAGAACATGAAGGAACAATGCTATTTTATTCTGGTGAATAATAGCATCTCCTTTAAACTTGTACTTTACAAGATAGGGGTAAATGAGAGAAGACTTTTTTATATTGTTCAAATATTTCTGAATATCATATTTTAAATAATATCCCTTTTAGCCGCATAAGATGTTGTGCTGCATTGAGAAACTAAGACAATAGGGTATGAAAGCTAAGCGTGATACCAGTTTTCAGTACAAATAAAAAAATTAGATTCTCCTTTTTGAAAGAAAAAGGCATGATGGTATAGATTCAGTGGAAGTCTTTTATGGCTCACTTCTCTTAATTTGGTGGCCTATACCCCCATGAGGACCACAAGGCCACTTAGGAGGCAGATATGGAAGGAAGTCAGATGAGCAGCCCAAACTGGAGTCAGGACACCTGCCCCTTTCATTACTTAACTAGCAGTTTCACCTTGAGCAAATATTTTTAATCTTGCTGAATTTCTTGTTTGAAAAATAAGGTGCTGGATAAGAAGTCTTATTAAATGAATGCAAGTAAAAAATGCTGTGGATTTGCTCCTCTCTCTCGAAGAGCAAAGGCTGGGGATGGGGACATTGTCGGTGCAGAGCTGGCTGAGCTAACCCCTGACCTCTGAGCAGAGCAACATGGTTAACAGTACAGACTTAGAGAGGCCACAGCCCACCTGGAGGGCAGAGGAAATGGCCCAGGAGCAATTGTTTCCATATGCATTTTCAGAGTTGAGACAGGAGTGCTTTGGAGCTGGCAGGAAAGGGAAGCAATTTATCCCCTTTCACTTCCTTCAGAAAGCTTCCTGGGGAGTTCATGACCTTGGTCTGTCCAACACCTTTCTCCGTGTTGATTCTTGAAAAGGAGTCAGAAGCAACTTTATGAGTTAAGGACATTTAATTTTGAATTTCACGATATAAACCTTGTTTAGTTATAGCTTGTAAATCAATCTCGGGTTTAACAAACTCTGTTAATTTGGAAGAGAAATTTTGTCTATGATATTATTAGGTGATACACATGAATGCCATAAACAATGAAGTGTGTGGTCATTGCCCTTTGCTTAGTCACAAGTAATGTTCACCCTAGTAGTAATTTTTAAGGCTTTGCCCATTGTATTATTTAGCCCAATTGCAAATCAGCATGTAAAAATTAGCAATACATTTGCTTCTTTCAATTAAGCATAGGAGTGTCCAACCAATGTCATGTCTAATACACATGGAGGAACACTCATTTTCTGACTTTTCTTTATATTCTTTTCCTACACACAGGTTCGTATCAACTCACTCCCTACCAACACAGAAAAGGAAGAAACTGAACCCCCACTAATAACATACATTTTTTCAAATTCTCATAGTATTATGTACACCAAAATATGCCACCTTGCAAATATAATTAGAATGTCCCACTTAACATCCCAGAATACAAATAACTGATTGATATATAATAACTATGTTGGAGGCAATAAAACATGTTTGATTTTGCATGAACATAATTAAAGTTGTGGCTTGGCTGTTTTCAAGACTAAATGTGTATCAGTAGGGAACACAAAAATCAGTGTCTTTCTTTAGACTAACCAGTGCACTTCCAGTACAGAAAAGGACATTTTCATCAATATATATGTTGGCGATTTAGAAGCTATCATCTTGTTATGGTGCAAACATCTTTAAGAAGGTGTTTTTCAATTTCCATAAAAATTGTTCTATAGAAATTAATTGAAAAACACTATAAGCTTAAGCTTTGCATTAAACAAGTACCTCTTAAGGAAAAGGGTGTCATGAGACAGAGAGAGAATACTATAAAATCAAAATTACGTTAAAAATGAAACAACAGAGCTGTCATATTCTAATGGGTAGTATACGGCATTCCAGTGCACTGTACACAGTAAACCCCGTCTTTTAAACAGGTTACTGGAACAAATCTCAAAGGAACAAGATGTCACCAGGGAAGATAGGGACCTGAGATGGTTTCTGTCAATACCTGGGGAATGATTCTTTTCAGAGACTGCAGGTGTACCATTCAGCTCCTCTTAACCCCTGGGGTTTGGACAGGAGATATAACCCGGTATAGCATTCTACAGTCTTTAATAAAGGAAAACCTAAGTCTTTTAATATATTTTAAACAGGATGTTACTTTCCTAGATTGAGCATGTCATGTACGGTGAGAGGTACACTGTTCTCTCCTGAAAACAGACCTACAAAGTCAGGCTGCTGAGAAAAAGGTAATAGGGCCTGACAACTAGAGAATTGGATTGCCTTAGTTATCAGATGTCTAGATTTTTTTTTTAGTGTATTCGGTTTTTTGTCTTGTTTTATTTTATAAGACTTGTGTGGAAGAACAAGATCATCAAATGTGAATGGCAACAAACTGATTCTGTAGGAATGGTTCTTAAAAAGAATAGTTACCTGCATCAGGGGAGCTTACAGAATCCTAATAAAGAAAGTGAACATTTAAAAATAATGATACAAGATAACATTAATTGAGACATGAGTATAGGTCAAATATGATGTTTTCTTGAGAGATACTCTTAACTACTTCCTCAGCTCCCTCCTGAATACTTGTATTCAGGTAGTTAAACGTTATTTCAGTAAACACTCAAATATTTCATCAGTCTCTCCCCAACACACAAACACAAATATGTCATAATATGATGTTGAAGCTAGATAAAGGCAGTTTCTATTTTTCTAAAGAAATTAAGAAACATGGGTTCCTATGAATTAAGTAACTCCATGATGACACTGGGCTTTTAGGGATCTTCTAAATGACTGGAAACATTGAATTCATCTTAAGTATGTTTTGTTTCATTTCTTGATAATTCCAGAGTATTCATTAATGTGCCAGCTAACTAGTACCTAAATGTAACCATTATGCAAAATTGCTTCAATTATTTGAAAATATACACTTGGAAAAGAAATAAACGTGTGTGGGTTCTGTGTAAGATGATTCATCTTGATTTAAACAAATAACTAGGGACAATGCTAATGACAAATTGAAATGTATGTTTCAAAAAGTGAAAAGTCACAGAAAATTTCAAAAGCTGCTTTTCTTTATGTTTGTCATTTGGGGAAAGTTTCCTTTTGTCTGGACAATGTTAATAATTCCTTTTTCTTTATTCTAGTTTCAGCAGTAATATGTTAACAAGGGCCAATCTGCTAATCTCAAACTTCTCACTAGCCAATCTCAAAGTTCAGCAAAAAAACATGTAACTATTCAAAAGCACTGAGAAATAAGGCAGGAGAGGGTTAAAGTACTCATATATGATGTCATCAAGTCTCTGAAATACATTCTCATTCTCTCTCTCTCACACACACACTCACACACACACACACAGTTTTACTTATCTTTCTATTGATGTTATTCTTAGGAAAACTTTCCCAGGGTGGCCAGGCTAGCCAACATTGTTTCCCAGAACAAGTTCCAGAAGGTATTACCAGGAGAGGGGTGACTACGAATAATCAAATAAACTTGAGACATGTTAGCTTAATTAGAGTTAACTGTCTCCTTTGCTACAGGCTTCCCTGAGCCTTTAATATACTGATAGGCTAATGACTCTCCAAGAGGGCTAGGAATCATGCTATGCTGCAATGGCCAAAATTAACTGCCACAGAATCTTCACATTTTCCCTTTTACTGAGGCAAATCTCCTAGCACTGCTATGAGGTGGAAATAAATAACAACGCCCATGATAAACTATCTTTTCAGAATCACACTGGGTCGCAGTTGTGTGCCCCGACTTTCTTGGATGCTTGTCCCGTTCTTTGAGGACAGTCAAAAGGTTTGAAATGGCCTTGCCATCTGAGTACTATTGGGAGTTGCCCCACCACCACGCCTTCCATCTGAAGGAGGTGTGTCGCCAGACCCTCCTGGTTTATTTCCTCCCCAGACCTTGTTGGAACCATATGGGCTGGAGGAAATGAGGGGAGAGGATGGGAAGGGTGCCTGAAGATTAATGACTCACCTGCTTCATCTCACTAAGGGACAGATCCAATTCAACATGAACTATTTCTCTGACCATGCACTGTTCACTAAGACGAATTTATCTCTCTTGGGAAATTTTAAAATAAAACATAAAATGCATTTCCATACATATATTTACTTTATTACCTAACATAGATACCTCAGCTTATGTATCAACTTATACCTCCACTCTAGGGGAAAATTTCATAATATTCTGTAGAGAAAAATCCCAAGATAGAAGATGACATTACAGCTTCCCTTCTCATCCAAACTAGATAATCACAAACAGAACATTAAGAAATTTCTTCTATTCAAAGACCAAAGCTCATGCAAAATAAAACAGGAGTTGAGGAGAATTGACTTATCTTTCTTTTTCATAGCGTTTTCAATCACATCAATGACATTTTTCCCATGAATCCATAGAAATTCTTTATTATGGGTTGTACCTTATTTGCATAACTTCTTTTGTATCTCTTGGCAAGCTCCAAGCCATCTCAGTTTTTTATATTTGCTTGTAACTCTTATCACAGGCAATGTGCTCATTTTGATACAGTGGGTATGGTGCGATTAATCAAGGTAGGAGATGTAGGCACAGAATTTATCATGAGTTTGGCTGTGATCCTAGAACATCTTTCTGTTCTGTGCTTAGCAGAATTCCGGGCCTTTAGTAGAATCTAATATTTATTGAATTAGTTGAAGATAATGATAAAGCAACTGATCACATATCAGTATTATCAACTTCAGATTTTTTATTAAAAATCCACTTTTTTGGTTTGCTTTAATTGGGCTCAGATTCTGACTCATTATGTGAGTCTTTTAATGGGCATTCACTATTCTGGCTATGCACCTTAAACTTGACATTAACTGATCTGCAGGCTGGAAAATTTGTAGATTTCTGTATTTTCTCACCATTATTCCACTTATTATTTCCACCCCTTTTCCCACTTTTTTCAAGTAATACCACCAAAAAAAAAGCAATCAATTTCAATTAAGCATTATGTGTTATAATTTTAAGCACTTTTACTAACATCAAGTATCAATTTAAATGATTCTTAAAAACATAATGATCACGTTTTTTTACATTCAAAAGATCTAGTGAGATAGCATGAGAATTTGAAAGAACTGATTGCATTTGAGAAAATTCCAGAAGTAACAAGCTACCACTCACGTAACATATACTATGTGGTAATATAATGTAGTGAAAACATCTTTAATAATACTAGGATATAAAATAAGTAAACTAACAAAAACCAAAGTCCTTGAAGAGCTAATGACAAATTCACAGAACTGAAATGGAGGGGCTCAATGTACCTGATATGCTACATAATGACTGTAAGTTATGTTTTATAACTAATAAGTGAGACACTAAACACACACATACCAATTTACATTTCATGATATGCTTACTGGAGAGAAATGGCTTAATAAGGGTTTTATCTATGAGCCCACTCTTCCAATTGCTGTTCAGAAAAGGCAATTTTATTTGTGGTCTAAAACCACATTCCAAGCACATCTACCAATCCCTGTAATATCATGTTTGTAACACATTTCCCTGATATTTATTCTCTTTAGCATATTTATTTCAAATTCCATTTAATATTTCCTATTCCAGGAATTTTCTTGCTACTGTAAACTTTATTTCGATTTTTGCTGATTTTAATGCCTTCAAAATATTCCTGAATTTTAATTACTGACCTCCAGTCTTATGTATACTATTTAACTTTGATTTGTTATTAAAAACAACCTGGCTAGAGGGCTCCTCCATGTCTCGCCATGCCCTTTGGAAATGTCGCCATTGTACTTCCAGGCTCTTAGTTTCTTCCTAATCAAAGCACAGTTCTAGGACCAACAACATAGGAAACCACCTGAGTTTGACAGAAGGCAAATTGCCAGGCCTTGCCCCATATCTTCTGAGTCTGAATCAGCCTTTTAATGATATCACTGAATAACTTGTGTGTCTATTGAAGTTTGAGAGGGAGTGTTCTAGAACATTTTTCAAGGATTATTAAAAATCACTGACTACATACTTTTTAGAAACACTTTTCAGTACATACTTGAATGTCCCTGACATTCTCCTATCCAAGCTCTTAGAGGGCATGGACCAGATGAGACCAAACCAGCAAACAGATCCCTTGTCTACATTTCCCCAGAGCCACATCAAGCTGAATGACACTTGGATACCTAACTCTGTCTGTTGAGACTTCTTCAAATGGCCAATTATAACTTATTCAGGACATAATCTGCAGGCTGTTGTTTTGTTTCCTTTTTGATTGAGAGTTACTCTGGTTTTTATGTTTAACCTGTATTCACTCTAGCAGCATTTTATTTATGGTTGAAGTGAATTCCCATTCTTTGGACTATTTCTTCCCCAATTTGTGAAATCTGGCCAGTATGCAATATGCAAATATAAATATTCAAAATAGTCAGGTGTGGGTTCTGCATAGCATCACAGAACTGGTGTTGGTGCACTGGTTTGGAATACACAGCCTTCTTTACTTTTTAACTGTTAAATGGGCAGCACTGCTGTCTTGCCAATGGGTGGGCAAGTTTACTGTGGATTCAGTGGAACCAAAGGAATGACAGTAGAACGTTCTTGGGGTGAAAGGGTTATACCAAATTTATTATTTCCATGGTGGCAGGTCAATCACTAAAATCCTGTTCACTCAGAGCAAGTCTGCATGCAGCAAGCCGGTCTCTGCCTCTGGGCCTCTTTACCCACACAGCTGTCCTCTGGGCCTCTCTACCCACACAGCCGTCCTCGGCACTGCCACCAATTCAGCCTCTGCTCTGCTCTCCTGCAGCCTTGCAGCCGTGCCACTGTGTCGCCCAGAGCACTGGGCGGGGCTCTGTATATAAATCAATAACGACGCATTGCCCACACTTGTGTTAGTGAGCTAGCCATCCAGGGCCAGATGAGAATCCTGGCCACAGGAACCTTCATTTTATCCACAACTGTAAATCCTAGTTATTTGTTGCTATTTATATGAGTGTATGATTATATTCCGTAACCATAACTCCTAGGAAGTCAAAGAATTACATCTGTCCATTTCTCCAGTAACTAGCATAGGGCACACTCAAAAAAAAAAATTGAGAGAAATACTTTTTCTTTTCATTGTAAAACACAAAGGATTAAAAGGATATTAAGTTAAGCAGAGGTAATAAGTATTTGGGGGTTTATAATACATGCAACATAACAAACTCAAACATCTTTTGATGGCACTATCATTTCATACCAAAAAAGAAAAAAAAAACTGAGGCAGAAGAATAAATCTGAAAACAAGGAGTGGAAATAGTTTTGCTAATTGCTTCTCTTTGACATTTAAACACTGACTAACATTATAGTTAGGTAGTGAGGTAAATCAAGCTCATGGAAATACCAAGTTTTATGTTTAAAAATATAATTCCCTATCATTCTGAAAAATCACATTTGATAACTGACATAGAATGTACTTCAAGACAGAAGTGAGTCAGCAGACATCAAATAAAAACACCCACCAGCACTGATGCAGATCTCAAAACCCCCAGCTAATAAACACAGTTTAAAGGCCTAATAGCCTCCAGCAGATGGGAGAACATAAGGGGGTGGAAGAAAAATGCTTCCCCTTTCCCATAACTCTGTTCTCCAATAGTTTCCCATGCTGCCCACCCACTCAGTTAATTTACTGAAAGCTTACTTATATGGAGGACAGGCATAAGAACTCCCCAGTGCAATAAAACTTAGACAGTGATGAAATTAGAGGAATAAGCAGACTTTCAACCAGGTATGTGACATTTCGCACTTCTAAAAAAACTTCAGCCAGGTAAAGGCACCATACTGCCTCTTAAATTAGCCTTGATGGCAAACAGCTGGAGCTCAGCTGAATTCACACATCTCAAAGTGACAGCACTGGCTCTGGGCGACCTAGGCTGAGCCCTTCACAGCAGGAAAGAGTGTAAACCAAATATAAAATGTGGGCAGAATTCCTACAAAATCCTTTGCATTCATTCATTATATCTCCCAAATATGCCCTGTCCCCCTAACAGATTATCCTAGTAGCCTATCTAATCACCTCCAAGAATCCACACAAATCCCAAAGACATCAGTATGTGTTTTATTGCCCATGTTTCTACTGAAAATCCTGCCTAGGTAGCAGTATCTAAAAATACTCCCAAACCCTGTTGCTTTTTCTGAAGAGCCATTCTGAAGAGTGCTGCTGTGCAGTGGAATTCCAAAAGGATTGTTCTGCCTATTCTGCTCATTAAGGTCAATTAACTTTATGTTCAACATCATTCACGATGCATATGTGTGTGTGTTTTCAATTCATCCTGGAAAAGGTAAGACAGGAAAGTAATAACTTGTATTCACATGGCATTTATTTTCCTCTATTGATATCAAAGGAATTAAACAAAATGACCTAATTCCATATTCTAATGTTCCTGTGAATTAAAAAGGAAAGTAACATTTCCCCTTCTTCTTTAATATAGGAAGGTCTGAACCTGCTGTTTCCAGTCATATCCATGATCAGGCTGTGTGCTATCTTCCAGCACATAGGCTCACCGCACAGGATCCAGTACCCAGCAGAGCCAGTACCAGGGATCTTGTTTAAAAGGATTTTAATTTTTTTTCTTGACTCCTTGCAATTTCTTAACAGTATTAATTTACCTTTTCTTTCTTTTTTGTCTCTACCCCCCATCCCCACCCCCACCCCCATTTCTGACTCTGGATCTCCATTTACTATGAACTTCTGAGCACCTCCAGGCTTTGGCCCCTTAGCCCTATGGCTGCGTGCTGCTTACTATTCCTCTGAGGATCAGGCCTGGAAATTCAACACATGGAACTAATGAGAAAAACCTGTTTTATGAAAAGGGCGCGAGCTTAAGGAAAGTTTTAAAAGGAGTCATGTACACAGAGTGCTTGTTACTGCTGAGTAAACCACATTGCTTTAGCATCCTCTTTAGGAAGTAGGACCTTGGTGAGTTTCAGGAAGGAATTATTGCTGTGGCAGAAAGAAGATATAATAATGCCTAAGACCAAAGCTTTTCATTTTAACTAGAGATAAGGTGCCTAAACTTTCATTCAGTTAGTGCCATTTTATTTTGTCTTAGAAAGTACACGTGCAGTGCAAAGAATGCCCTATCACTTGCATTCTCAGTTCTCTTAAGTGTGTGGCCTATTAATTATGCTGAAGTGCCTCATGTAATTATATTAATTTTTCACTTCAATTCAATGAAGAGCACTAAATATCTGCAAAATGCAAAGCCCACACAATGGAGTACCAGGATCTCCTAGTCATCAAAGAAGATTTTAATCCAATAAGAGAGGTGGAGGATCCCACTGGAGAGGGTGGTGCTGGCGGGAAAATGTTCTAGCAGGAGTTCGGTTATGACCAATAGCTGTGTAATTATTTATAAATTAATATTAAAATTTTATTGATTACCTATCATATGTCAGCCTCTGAGAGGACACGAAGGCCGACAAGAGAAGATATAATGATATGATGATGACAACGATAATAGCAGTGGTGGCGGTGAGGATTCGGAACTTCTGTGGCCATTATTCAGTCTGTCAAAAGGGATGCACGTACAGGGGACCCTTGGCAAGGTTTTTGGAAGTGTTCTAGGGAGGTCATCAGTACTTCGGTTGGATTAGAAGAGGATGGTCAGAGGCCACTGAGAACCTATTTTGGTCGTTCTGGTGAAAAGTAATAAGCCTCTACATTCCAAATAGCCATGAAAAGGTTGAAATAGATTGCATTCTTTTTTGAAATTGGCATGTGCCTATCAGTTTTTGAGAATAAAATATCCAGCCATGGTCCTAAGATTGGTGGGAGAATAAGGGTTTGGATGGAACACATCTGGGCTTGATTTCTGGTTCTGCCACACAGCTGCATCATGTTAGATAAGCTACCTCCTTAAGCTTCAATTTCCTTATCTATCTACCTATACATATATATATATAAATACAACTAGTTATATACATGTCATGGGGTTATTTTGAGGATGAATAACTACATAAAAGGTGTGGCACAGTACCAGACATTTAACAAGTTCTCAGAAATAATAGCTATTATCAATGCCATGCTATAGCTTTTATTCTCACATGTTGGCTTTGTAATGCAATGTACTAAGATGGAACAATTGGATAGGGATAAACCTATCTTTGCAATTGGGTCTCACTTATCTGTTCAGATTATTAGCCGGAGGATCTGTCATATGGTTATGTTAAAATAAATATTGAGACAACTGAAAGAATAGATAAGAGAGATTGAAGATCTGGGTCCCAAAACTCAGCTGCTTACAGGGATGAAGCAGGTAAAATGTGAGTGTAAATAAAACTAAATGAAATTAATATCTGATGGAACCTAATGAGTGTGTGCTGTAACTAATGGAATTCAACTTTAAGTTTTTTTGCTGGCCAAATAAAATGTCTGGAGTGTCTGAACTTGCAGATCTTTATAAAGTGTAGTGGTTTAGAAAAACCATTTTGACTGTGATCCATTTAAGAAATAGATTTTAAAATCTGTCACAACAGCACATATGTAAATATATCTAAAACAAAATTTCTCAAAACAATGCTTAAAACATGTGATTCTTATTGATTTTTCTCCATTCTATTCTGGTTCATTCCATTCCACTCCTTTTCTTTACATTAATTTCTATCTTATCCTAGCCTATTTCATTCAAATAAAATCCTTGGCAAGATATTCTAAATGTTATTTTTCTAGCCACTAATGGGTCACAACCCAGCTTATGAAATTCTGGTTTATAACAGTGGATTAAAAAAAATTTTGTTTGTATCCCCAATAGTAAACATTTTTGAAATGTTTGGAAAGGCATAGGTATAGGTATACATCTGCTATTAATCTGTTTATTAACTGTTAAGCAACCTAGTTTTTAGATAAATGTATAAATAGAAGTTATATAATTTTCCCTGGGCACCTCATAGTGACCACTAGTCACTCCCCACCTGACCACTTTGAGGCCTGAGTTAAACTCAAAGCTTAGAATTTCTTATCTTTAAACTGGGAATGATAGTATCTATTTCATAGATTTGTTGGAGCAATTTAATTAAATACTGTGTTTACAGCAAATAATGCAGCACTTGACCTCCCCACAAGAAAACAATGTTATTTTAAAATTCATATTAACTAAACGAACATGTATGAACTACCTACTATGTGCCAGACACTGAAAGGATACAAATATCAGTAAAAGACCTGATGATGATAAAGTAGATGAAGAGGATAACAAACAGCAAAGAGACATATATAATCTAGTAGGGAAGCCAAATTATAGGCAGAATATAACATGTCTTAATTAAGACATATTTAGCACTGTTCCTAAATATAGCATGAAATTAATATTTTTGAATACAGGGATGTAATCATAAATGAATGAATGAATGAATGAAATGAGCCCCAGCTTTGACTATGGTCCTGCTACAAAAAGAAATAACATATTGCAGACCCTTCAAGTAATGTCAGTTGCCATCAAAGACAAAATACAAATATGATTATTGACTTTCTCACAGTAAGTTTTGAAATTAAAAATGCCACATCAAATGTGCACATTTCTAAAAATAAAGATTAAAAGGAAATCACAACTCTTTGTTTTGAACAGATTATTTCATTTGCATCAAACTATTACGGAGAGGAAATAATGGCAGTTTAACTTCTTTTCTTCTTAGTAATCACAGAGCAAAGGAATCTAGCCAAATACCAGTTAAGGAAAGTTAAGGTCATATATCAATAGCCCAACAGTTTCTTAAAATAAATTGAAAATTAATTTTAATATTTTTATAGATAAGTCACTTTATAAATCAACAGACAAGGCTATTTTATTACTAGTTCTTGTCACATAAGTATAAAAGGCCATCTCCAAACATATGTTCATTTTTTTGTCTCCTCTCTCTTACCACTCTTTTCTATTTCAAAGCTGATAGAAAACCTCCTTAAATAGGTCTTACATTATGGAGAATGCAGAAATGGGTTTCAGATTTACTTTTTGATGCAGTAATTTATGTTTTATCATTCAGAGGATGAAACTTATAAGGTGACACATTGTAGCCAGATAGAGAAGTGGCATTTTTCAATTGCTATTGGCTTTACTGTTTTTATTAACCCTCTTGCTGGTAAATCTAAATGCAACCTCTATGGAATCAGATGTGAAATAATAACTTTCTTTAGTTCCATTCAGGCAATGGAGAATGATTTTTCCATTTGTGGAAATGTCATCTAAGACGTAACCTGCGATGGCAATTTGTCAAGAAAATAAATCCATCACCAAACTGGATAACACAAGTAAAAAGTGAGTTATGTATATAGTTTCAAAGTTACAATTTGACCCTATGTGTCCCCAAGATTATCTGTCTCCCTACATCCCTCCCTCTCCTGCATTTTCCCAGCCTCCTTTCTCCCTTCATCAAAGAGGCTGGCAACTGTATTTCTCTATTCAGCATGTGGAGTGCATGCTTTAGTTTTCAAAGCACTATCCCAAATATGTTCTTATTCACTATAATAATCCTGTGAGGTTGACAAGATGGGATCATTATCTCTGTTTGATAAAAGGAGAAACTGAAGCCATGATTAAGTGACTTGTCTAAGCTCATGCATCTAGAAAGAGGCAAATGTATGGATAACACCTCTTTCTGGATCACTGCTCTTTGGACTGACACTCAGTGAGGCACTAGGGAAAAATGAAAGGAGCCATAAAACCCAAGAAGCCTTGAGCCCATGAATACTGCATTGCCACTTACTTACTACTATGTCAATGTTTGATTGTTTTTGAGCAATTAATTTGTTTTAGAAAGTGTATCAGTTATCTATTACCACAATGATGCTGTGTAACAAACCTCCCCCAAATTCAGTGGCTTAAAGCATCTATTATTGCTTATGAGTTTCTGCTGATCATGCCTGGATTCCCTTCCACATTTAGGTGTTAACTGAACATAGGTTGGTTTAGGATGGTATCAGCTGGGACACCTGGATTCTCCTCCACATAGAGATCCTCCACAGAGAATCCTCTCCTCTCCATGGAGGAGAATCCAGCAGATTAGCTGGTCTTGTTGACAGTAGTGACAGGGTTCCAAGGGAGTGAGCAGAGGTACAGAAGACCTCTTTTAGGCCAAGGCTCCAAATGAGACCACCGTCATGGACACCACACTCTGTTGGCAAAGCAGATGAAAAGATAGCCCAGGTTTAAAAGGTGAAAAAAAATAGACTCCACCTCTTAATGGGGAGAGCTAAAAAGTTACATAGTGAAGGAGCATGGCGACTGGGTAGGGAGTTATTGAAGCCACTTCTGTAATCAATATAATACAGAAAAACCCCTCATCATCAGTGTACCAAGGGTTTGGGGCAAGGATAACTAAACCACTGTCTTTAACATGTAGAAGTTTATAGTCTGGTAAGAGAGATAAATAGACTATCATTACAATATAGAGCAATACAAGTAGAGAGGCATAAAAAAAATACCTTGATCTGCAAAGCTCAAGAGTGTAAGATGTATCTTTCTTAATTTTTCTGTAACCAAATTCATGTCTTGAGTCCTACCTTAATCTATAGCTAGATTCAATCAATTCTAGGTAACAAATCAATTCCAATTTTCCTAAATTAATTCAGTGTCTTCTTAGTGAGGTCATAGTTTCCCTCTCTCCTCCTTGGCATGGCATCAGGGTCCCAGACCTTGTCCTCAAGGATCTCTTACTGGTATCTGCAGAGATTTAGTATCCAGTGTGCTCCTCGTTCCAAATACACAGATCCTTCCTCAACCTTAAGGAGTTAGTGCCTAAACTCAAATATGAATGACTATTGTCACAAATGTTAGAATATACAATTTATTCACCTGGGACTGAAGATGAGATAATAAAAAAGATCAAGTAAATTTTATTTTGCACCCATATTTAATATGTAAATATTCATGGATATGATGATTTTGATATATAAGTACAATTTCAGAGTGAAAAGATATTTATTTATTAGAAAGCTAAATGGAATTGAATATGGAAAGAACACTGAGCTAGGAGTTAAAAGAACATGAACTCTAGCCCACATTTTATCATTAATAAGCCATATGGCTCTAGCAAAGTCCTTTTGCTACTCTGGCCTTCATTTACTCACTTCTTTATTGAAGGAGTTTAACTAGAGAAATATTTCAATCCCTCTCAGCATTCAAATAGTTCTTAAGACATTGAAAAGAGCCATTTGTGGCATTAGGGAGAAAGACCGAGAGAGAGACAGAATCAAAAGAAAAATCTAATATTGCAGATTATAGGACATCTGAGGATAACTTATTAGCCTACCTGAGCTAATAGTTGGATTGAATAATACATATTTTAATATTACATAGGGACATTTCTTGTTATGAAAGGAAAGTTTTAGAATACTACATACTCCATTATAGTATGAAGATTCAAGGGTAAAGTAACATAGTTTACTGTGATAATCTTAATTAATAATGTCCATCTCTACTCCTCAATGTTAGCATATTTGTCAACAACTAAAATATAGAAGGAAAGGAAGTCATTCTTAGGTTCCCTAATATGAAGCATAAATGCCAACACAGTCTAATTTGAAATATTATTATTATTTTATAATATAGTCATGAATCATTCCTAATGGATTTACAACTGTTGATATTATTTACTAATTAAGGGGACATATTTCAATATTGACAAACACTACTTATTGACCATATGATTGTCTTCTCAATTTTAATATCATACAGTTATTTTGAGAATATTTAGCAGCCATAATTAACTATGAGCCAAATGAATTAGACCCTGATTAATGCTGTTTTAATGTAACCATAAGTAAATAAAATTTCTAGCTAAACTTGGGAGAAAAGCTCTGGGCAGAGAACATCTAATATTATTGAAACTGATGTGAGCTCTCTACTTATCTCAAGCTACACATCTTATAATCTCATATTAAAAAGCATTAACTCTTGTTTTTTTGTAACCTTGACCTTGGAAACAGACTATTGCTCATGCTCTTGTAGTCAATTTTTAAATCCCACTACTCTATGCCTTTAAGATTGACCACTTTGAAACATCCATGGTGCATCTTACTAAGTCTGCTGCCCGTATCAGCCAAGCTTAAAAAAAGGGGTATAAGAATGGTATCAAAGCTAATTATCAGACTCAGTTCTTACCAATTTTATAAAGCTATTGTCTTGTCAAAGATGAGGAAAGACAGCTGCCTTTTACTATTTCTCCCTTCAAGAAAAGCTAAAAATCTAGCAAACTGGTTCTGCAGATGGAGGAACCCATTTAGCTGATACAGGCAACGTTGATTTTTTAAAATAAAAAAGATGTAGATAAAAACACTCCCAACCCCACCCACAGGCGACAGTTCAGAAGGGACTGGGTATTGCTATACCTTTGGCAGACGTTCAATAAAAATAGGATAATGATGAATTAAATACCAACAATTGGTGTTATAAAAGTTATTCCCGTCCTCCATTAAAACAAAGCACCAAAAAGTCATTTTGCTCCAATTTCAGGAATGTATTTAGGTAACCATGCCATTTGTCTGCCTTTTACTTTTGTTCTCTCTCATCCTCCTTATTTCCTTTGGTTACTCAGACTACACTGTAATGGTCTCAGGCATTTGGGTTTGTTGGGGCCCTCGGCCACCCCAAGCTTGCTGTAGTATAAGCTAAATAGGAGTTTCTGCGTGCCACAGGGCACACGCATCTGTGAGTAAAATGGTAGCTTCTTCCCAAGTATCCACTGAGAAAAGGGCTCCACTACTGGGAAGGAGCAGTTGGCTAACAGTGGAGTCTTTTTCCTCCAAAGAGAAATTTCCTGAAAAATAAAGTGGGTGGAAGTGGGCTGGTGGCCCATCCTTCTCCATGTACCTGTTAGGATGGAAACTGCCCATGTACAAATGCATTCTTCAGAAGTAATGTCCTCTGAGGAGCCAGTTCAAATTCCCTGGGTTGCATAGGTAAACAGATTGCCTCTGTCTCTAGCATCTCTTTAAAGGCCTAGAGCCACGTGGTCTGATAAAAGTTACAATGCTCTTAAGCAGAGATACACTGAGTAAACCACAGTAAATCTATATAGTGGATTACAATGCAACTATAAAAATCCATAAAGTAGAAGAATATATATTGGAGGGGAAATAGTTTGAGATAAATTGTTAAGTTTACAAAATCTGTTGATTCAACTTTTCTAAAAACTCTAATAGGCCAATAGAACTCCTATTTCCTCTTATCTAAGATACATTATTCTATATATTGATTTTAAGAGTTATTTTAATTTTAGAAGATATTAAGTTGAGGTTAAATATGCATTTTAGAAACAAGATAATATTGTCTGGTATATATAGGGCATGTTATATGTTCTTATATTGAATGCTACCTATTACATTATAATATATGATGTAGCACTTGGAAAATAGGTAAATATTAAATAATATGTATTATAATTTTATTATTTATTACATGTTTTATAAATATATCTTATATTTTCCATCAAGACAGGTATGAAATCACATTTGAGGTTTTTTTCTTGAAATCTTTCAGTGTTCTGGAGTTTTTTTCTGCCTTGGCAGGTATCACTCTTAGAATTAGGAAAAACGTGTTTAAACTTCTAAAAAAGGAATACATAGGCTGCTAAATAAATTACCCAGCCAACAGGCCTGCAATTTTTTTCTTCTCTCCTGATTTTTTCTATTTTCCTGATGATAACAATGAGACAGAAGGACTGTGGGAGTACAGCCTAGATCTCTGCCTTGCAAATCCCACCCTCTGGGGCTCTGCAGAGCCTGACGTGCTATCTTTGCAGGGAATGGGGAGGGGAAATTAAATCAGGAGACAATGTGAAACAGGCACAGTGGCCCAAATCAGGGTGTTTCCCCACCAGTGGAGCTTGGCAGCCTGCCATGGTTGGTCTTGGGCCCATGCCAGCCACCATCCCTGTGGGCACTGTCAGCCCCTCCAGGAGCGGGTGGTTCTCACAGATGTCTGTCCCTTTGCCAGCAGCAGGAATGGAGACAGCTGCTCACTCGCTGCAGGCTGCAGCAGTCTGGACAGCTTCTGAAGCACAGGAGTCACATCTCCTCCTCTTCTCAGAACACAACTACAAAACCCGAGTGGGAGAACCATGCAATGAGTCTGACCAGTCCCTCCCAACGTTCAGAATGAGGACAGCCCGGGTTCTCCTCTTCAGACTGCTGGCTGTCTCTCATCTGTCTTCTCTCCGCCCATTCCTTATTCAGTTTCCCTTTCATCTACTGGCAAACCCAATGTCTTCCAAATGTACCCTCCCTACCTGACCTTGAGATTCATCATACCACTTCAGTGGATCAGGATAAGTTGTTTTTGTTTTTGTTTTAGTGGAGAGAATAAAGGTGGATTGTTAAAGAAAGAGAAGAAATGTAGACACACTATTGAGTAGATACATACTTTCAGAATTGAGACTTTTGGCCAAAAAGCTGGTTTGACTTCCACTGCACTTTGCTGGCTGGAGATATCACAAAGTGTCTGAGGAAAGCTTTATTTAGCAGGAATAAGACCAGAACCATGAATTTGACTGCCAGTATCAGCTGGTCGAGATGAAGTTGGCCAGGCAATGAAGAGTTTCACAAGTGGATGGAGAAGTCAACTGTTCACATCCAGAGAACGTAGCAGAAGATAACCATCGGCAGAGCTCCAAGAGTCTGACACCTACACAGGGCTTCTGCCTTCATTTAGTCAAGGTCAGAGATATAGGAGAAGGTTGACTTAATATTATACAAGGCAGGTTGTGGGAAGAGAAGAGGGGGAACAGCTGATCCAGGCCTGATGAGGAGAACACCCAAGGTTCTGGGCAGATGCTCTGGCCATCAGAAG
Organism: Smutsia gigantea; assembly: GCA_032199065.1. Classification (NCBI taxonomy): domain Eukaryota; kingdom Metazoa; phylum Chordata; class Mammalia; order Pholidota; family Manidae; genus Smutsia; species Smutsia gigantea. The sequence continues at coordinate 392,030 of JAVSCE010005130.1, read as the reverse complement.
AAAGTCGGAGACAGGGAAGGTGGCCAAAAGTGATCACAGGAGATAAAGAGGAGCAAAGTGGCTATTAAGGCAGAAGAGTAAAAATAATATTAAAGAGAGCAAGGAAACTGTACTTCTGTTTTCTTCTCCACGAATAGGGGTCTGAGGGAAGAGTTTAAAAATAAACCACGGAGGGAATTCCGGGAGATGGCGGCATGAGCAAGGTGGCAGAAATCTCCTCCCAACACTATATTTATCTACGAAAATACAGCAAATACAACTATTCCTAAAAGAGATATCAGAATACACAGGAAAGCACACAGCGTGCAGCTACAACCGAGAGGACTCGGCACCCCAAGAGGCAGGTAAGATACAGAGCCGCGACCCGGTGGGACCGGAGCACTCACCCACCCCAGTGCACCAGCGAGAGGAGAGGATTCAGAACCAGAAGGGAGTGGAAGTACACCCCATGAAATAACCAGGCCCGGTGATCTGCGCGGGGAGTGCTGACACACACAGCGTGGTGTAGCGGAGATTGGAGAGACAGAGGGTGCAGGATCTGAGCGGGGAATGCGCCAGGGTGCTTGCAGCCGGCCCCTGGGAAGGAAAAAGCACGTGCTCTCTTCAGCAGTCTTAGAGAGACAGGAGCCCAGCGGAAAGCCAGATCACCCCAGCACACTCAGATCAGCAGGCTGGGAGTCCTGCGGAGTTTCGGACCCCGTAGCTGGCAACTGGGAAAGGGTGGCCACACATCGACTTCCAACAGAGATCAACAGCTTCCCATTTGCTCCCACCATGGCCAGAGCTATCAAGGGCCCTATGGAGCGGCGCGGCCATGGCTGCGGAATAGTGGAGCAACAGCGCCACCTACAGCATCCCCACAGAATCTACTCCCAGTGGGCTTTATTTTTGTATTGTTTTTTGTTTTCTGTTTTTGTTTGTTTGTTTTGTTTTTTCTTTTCTTTCTTTCTTTTCTTTTTTTTTCCTCTTCTTAAAGTCTTAAAGAGCCCAGCTGACATATGTGGCAACTACCAGCAACCACTTCTATAGCCATGAAAAGACAGAGGAATATGGTTCAGACTAAAATCAACCAGACAACCCCAGAGAGGGAGCCTGAAGGGATGGGAATGCAGACTTCCGGAAAAAGAATTCAAAATAAAAGTCATAACCATGCTGATGGATCTACAGAGAAATGTGCAAGAGCTGAGGGAGGAAGTGAGGGAAGTGAGGAAAGACAATGCAGAAATCAGACAACCGATCAATGGGCTTAACAGCAGACTGAATGAGATGCAAGAAACTGTTAATGGAATACAAATCAGAGAACAGGAATACAGTGAAGCTGAGGCAGAGAGAGATAAAAGGATTTCTAGGAATGAAAGAATATTAAGAGAACGGTGTGACCAATCCAAACGGAACAATATTCGCATTATAGGAGTACCAGAAGAAGAAAGAGAGAAAAAGGGATAGAAAGTGTCTTTGAAGAAATAATTGCTGAAAACTTTCCCTCGCTGGGGAAGGAAATAGTCTTGCAGTCCACGGAAGCCCACAGATCTCCGAACACAAGGGACCCAAGGAAGACAACACCAAGACACATAATAATTAAGATGGCAAAGATCAAAGATAAAGACAGAGTATTAAAGGCAGCTAGAGAGAGAAAAAAGATTACCTACAAAGGAAAACCCATCAGAATATCATCAGACTTCTCAACAGAAAACAGGCCAGAAGAGAATGGCATGATATATTTAACGTAATGAAACAGAAGGGCCTCGAACCAAGAATATTGTATCCAGCATGATTATCATTTAAATATGACGGAGGGATTAAACAATTTCCAGATAAACGAAAGTTGAGAGAGTTGGCCTCCATTAAGCCACTACTACAGGAAATCTTAAACGGACTGCTCTAGAGGGAAGCACCCCTAAGGCTACAAAGATGTCACCAGAGAAAATAAAATCATAGCAAAGAAAGCAGACCATCCAAATACTAACTAAAGGCAAAGAATAAAACACCTAGTATATAAAGAAGGGAGGAGGAAGAATAAGAAGGGAGAGAAATAAAGAAACATCAGACGGTGTTTACAATAACTTAACAAGAAAGTTAAGTTAGATTGTTAGATAGTAAAGAAGCGACCCTTGAACCTTTGGTGACCATGAATCTAAAGCCAGCAATGGCAATAAGTACATACCTAACAATAATCACCCTAAATGTAAATGGACTGAATGCACCAATCAAAAGACACAGAGTTACAGAATGGATAAAAAAGCAAGACCCATCTATATGCTGCTTACAAGAGTCTCACCTCAAACCCAAAGATATACACAGACTTAAAGTGAAGGGATGGAAAAAGATATTTCATGCAAACAACAAAGAGAAAAAAGCAGGTATTGCTGTACTTGTATCACACAATATAGACTTCAAAACGAAGAAAGTAGCAAGAAACAAAGAAGGACATCACATAATGATAAAGAGGTCAGTTCAACAAGAAGATATAATCATTATAAATATATATGCGCCCAACACAGGAGTGCTGGCATATGTGAAACAAATACTAACAGAACTAAAGGAGGAAATAGACAACAATGCATTCATTTTAGGTGACTTCAACACACCACTCACTCCAAAGGACAGATCAACCAAACAGAAAATAAGTAAAGACACAGAGGCACTGAACAACACACTAGAACAGATGGACCTAACAGACATCTACAGAACTCTGCACCCAAAAGCAGCAGGATACACATTCTTCTCAAGTGCACATGGAACATTTTCCAGAATAGACCACATACTAGACCACAAAAAGAACCTCAGTAAATTCAAAAATATTGAAATTCTACCAACCAACTTCTCAGATCATAAAGGCATAAAACTAGAAATAAATTATAGAAAGAAAACAAAAAGGCTCACAAATACATGGAGACTTAACATTCTTCTAATTAATCAATGGGTTAAAGACCAAATCAAAACAGAAATCAAAGAATATATGGAGACTAATGACAACAACAACACAAAGCCACCGCTTCTGTGGGACGCAGCAAAGGCAGTTCTAAGAGGAAAGTATATTGCAATCCAGGCCTATCTAAAGAAGGAAGAACATTCCCAAATGAATAGTCTAAAGACACAATTACTGAACTTGGAAAAAGAAGAACAAATGAGGACCACAGTCACCAGAAGGAGGGACATAATAAAGATCAGATAAGAAATAAATAAAATTGAGAAGAATAAAACAATAGAAAAAAATCAATGAAACCAAGACCTGGTTCTTTGAAAAAATAAACAAAATAGATAAACCCCTAGCCGGACTCATTAAGAGAAAAAGAGAATCTACACACATAAACAGAATCAGAAATGAGACAGGAAAAATAACGACGGACCCCACAGAAACCAAAGAATTATAAGAGAATATTATGAGAATCTATATGCTAACAAGCTGGAAGACCTAGAAGAAATGGACAACTTCTTAGAAAAATACAACCTTCCAAGACTGACCAAGCAAGAAACAGAAAAACTAAACAGACCAATCACCAGCAACGAAATTGAATCGGCAATCAAAAAACTTCCCAAGAACAAAACCCCTGGACCTGATGGATTCACCTCTGAATTCTACCAGATATATAGAGAAGAAATAACACCCATTCTCCTGAAAGTTTTCCAAAAAATAGGAGAGGAGGGTATACTTCCAAACTCATTCTATGAAGCCAGCATCACTCTAATACCAAAGCCGGGCAAAGACCTCACCAAAAAAGAAAATTACAGACCAATATCCTTGATGAACGTAGATGCAAAAATACTAACAAAATATTAGCAAACCGAATTCAAAAATACATCAAGAGGATCATATACCATGATCAAGTGGGATTCATCGCAGGGATGCAAGGATGGTACAACATTCGAAAATCCATCAACATCATCCACCACATCAACAAAAAGAAGAACAAAAACCACATGATCATCTCCATAGATGCTGAAAAAGCATTTGACAAAATTCAGAATCCATTCATGATTAAAACTCTCAACAAAATGGGTATAGACAGCAAGTACCTCAACATCATAAAGGCCATATATGACAAACCCACAGCTAACATCATACTTAATGGCGAGAAGCTGAAAGCTTTTCATCTAAGATCAGGAACAAGACAGGGATGCCCACTCTCTCTACTGTTATTCAGCATAGTACTGGAGGTCCTAGCCATGGCAATCAGACAAAACAAAGACATACAAGGCATCCAGATTGGTAAAGAAGAAGTCAAATTGTCACTGTTTGCAGATGACATGATACGATACATAAATAACCCTAAAGAATCCACTCTAAAACTACTGGAACTAATATCTGAATTCAGCAAAGTTGCAGGATACAAAATTAACACACAAAAATCTGTTGCTTTCCTATACACTAACAATGGGCTAACAGAAAGAGAAATCAGAAAAACAATTCCATTCACAGTTGCATCAAAAAGAATAAAACACCTAAGAATAAACCTAACGAAGGAAGTGAAAGACCTGTACTCTGAAAACTACAAGACACTCCTAAGAGAAATTATAGAGAACACTAACAAATGGAAATGCATCCCATGCTCTTGGCTAGGAATAATAAATATTGTCAAAATGGCTATACTACCTAAAGCAATCTACAGATTCAACACAATCCCTATCAAACTACCAACAGCTTTCTTCAATGAACTCGAACAAATAATTCTAAAATTCGTATGGAACCACAAAAGACCCCGAATAGCCAAGGCAATCCTGAGAAGGAGGAATAAAACAGGGGGAATTACGCTCCCTGACTTCAAGCTCTACTACAAAGCCACAGTAATCAAGACAATTTGGTACTGGCACAAAAACAGACCTGTAGACCAGTGGAACACAATAGAAAATCCACACATTAACCCAAACATATATAGTCAATTAATATTTGATAAAGGAGCCTTGGATATACAATGGGGAGATGACAGCCTCTTCAGCAGCTGGTGTTGGAAAAACTGGACTGCTGCATGTAAGAGAATGAAACTGGACTACTGTCTAGCCCCATACACAAAGGTAAACTCAAGGTGGATCAGAGACCTGAGTGTAAGTCATGAAACCATAAAACTCTTAGAAAAAAAAATAGGCAAAAATCTCTTGGACATAAACATGAGCAACTTCTTCATGAACATATCTCCCTGGGCAAGGGAAACAAAAGCAAAAATGATCAAGTGGGACTATATCAAGCTGAAAAGCTTCTGTACAGCAAAGGACACCATCAGTAGAACAAAAAGATATCCTACAGTATGGGAGAATATATTCATAAATGACGTATCTGATAAAGGGTTGACATCCAAAATATATAAAGAACTCATGCACCTTAGCAAACAAAAAGCAAATAATCCAGTTAAGAAATGGGCAGAGGACATGAATAGACACTTCTCTAAAGAAGAAATTCAGATGGCCAACAGGCACATGAAAAGATGCTCCACATCGCTAATCATCAGAGAAATGCAGATTAAAACAACAATGAGATATCACCTCACACCAGTGAGGATGGCCAACATTCAAAACACAAACAACAACGAATGTTGGCGAGGATGTGGAGAACAGGGAACCCTCCTACACTGCTGGTGGTAATGCAAATTAGTTCAACCATTGTGGAAAGGTGTATGGAGGTTCCTCAAAAACTCAAAATAGAAATATCATTTGACCCAGGAATTCCACACCTAGGAATTTACCCTAAGAATGCAGCAGCCCAGTTTGAAAAAGACATATGCACCCCTATGTTTATCGCAGCACTATTTACAATAGCCAAGAAATAGAAGCAACCTAAGTGTCCATCAGTAGATGAATGGATAAAGAAGATGTTGTACATATACACAATGGAATATTATTCAGCCATAAGAAGAAAACAAATCCTACCATTTGCAACAACATAGATGGAGCTGCAGGGTATTATTCGCAGTGAAATAATCCAAGCCGAAAAAGACAAGTATCAAATGATTTCACTCATATGTGGAGTATAAGAACAAAGAAAATATACTGAAGGAACAAAACAGCAGCAGACTCACAGAACCCAAGAACGGACTAATAGTTACCAAAGGGAAAGGGACTGGGGAGGATGGGTGGGAAGGGAGGGATGGGAGGGAAAAAGGGGCATTACGATTAGCAGATGTAATGTTGTGGGGCACGGGGAGGGCAGTACAACTCAGAGAAGACAAGTAGTGATTCTATAGCATCTCACTACGCTGATGGACAGTGACTGTAAGGGGGTTGGTGCGGGGGGGAGCTGATGAAGGGGTAGTTTAATAACCATAATATTGCACATGTAATTGTAGATTAATGATACCAAAATAAATTATATTAAAAATAAATAAATAAACCACGGAGCAAGTGTATGCATTTGTCACAAACACGAACACCTCTCCATCTCTGCAAACGTCTCGGGAAAGGCCCACAACTTGAGCTCCAGGAAAGGTGACTCAGTTTTCCTCACCTGCCCACCCCTCAGCTGAGTGAAGGTGTATTTCTCAATCACAACTGTTAGCTCAGCTCGGCTAATAACAGGTGAAGAATTTATGTAGATTGAACTGTGAAGGGCACAGAGGATTTTGGCCTCCACGTGAAATTACCAATGATGTTTGCAGTGTTTTCTTTCTGAATCTAAAAATTCTGTTCAGAGAATTGTGTTTAAGTTGCCGTTGCATATTCCAGATATCCCAATAATGCTTAGATACTACTGAGCAGTGTGAGGAGGAACTTGGGTTAGGGTAACAATTTCTTCAATTTATGCAACTTCTTTTTTGGTGGGAGTATTTAAACTGGTGGCTCTGGTTCAAAGCTTTTATACATGATTTCTTCAAAGGGATAAAAGGAAAGGAGCGAGGTGTCTGTAATTATGTCCAAGACATCTCAAGGGACATTTAAGAATCATCGCAGAGCAATAGGATATGAACCTTTGAAAGAAAAAGAACACTCAAGTTAAATCAATTGTACACAATTACTTATTGAACCCTGCTATATGCTAGAACTGTATTGGGTGCCAGTCATACAACACTGAATATACTATGTCCTCACATTTATGGCATTCAGAGTTAGTGGAAAAGACGGGGTCGTACAAGCAAAGGATTAAATGCCATACATTGTGACAGGTTCTCTTTATTAAGATTATAGGCATAGAGGAAGGGATTCTCAACTCTACTTGCTTACTAGATCGTTCATGGTGATAAAGACTCTTGTGTAGATTTTCAGCGAGGAAAATAAATGAATAGCTTTGATAATGTTAATACCAAGATGCTTCTAAATTTTTACATCAGTCTAATAAATAAATTTTATGGGACATAATGTATTCAATCTATTTATGGTTCCTAGGACAGCAAGCAAACTTACATATTTTTTTGTAGCCTTAGAAATGTTTATCAGATAAGTTTGTAAATGATATAATGGTTTTCTATGTTTTAAAAGATATCTTAGGATTTGTCCTGCAACCTATCATTTTCCCACCTATACCCTCAGCTCCAGGAATATCTGAAACAGACATTCCCTGAAATATTTTATTAAAAACTATCATTATTTATTCATGACTTGCCCCTTGTGTAGCTAAGTTGCTTGAAGCAAGAGAAAGATAAATGTTCTAATCGATGTTTCAGGTTGAGTTTGAACTTCACTGTATACCTGACCCTCTGTGTTTAACAGAATGTTTTTTCAGTACTCATCACCTCTTGCCAGCTTTTTAGAATAAGTGAGTGACTTATTCTCTTGTAATTAGGTCCCTTTGGTTGTTTTAAATAATTCTCTAAAGCTTTCTTCTTTCTTCTGTATTTTTCTTCATAAACATTTTAGAGGAAAATGCCATGGAAAAACATTACTTTCATTAGAGACAATACTCATTAAAACTTTAGAAAAATGGATACTTCTCTGTATAAAATGCACAGTGGTTAATAAATTCTTATAATAGTTTTCTATTTAAGAAAAACTTTAGTCTAAATAGCCCTTTAGTCTAATGATTATAAGAATATTTTAAACTTTTATATATCTCCAAATGTTAATAGTAAATAGTCTTATATCAACCTGCCCATCATTTGAATAAAATAATGTGAAAAACTTACATAAGGTATAAAACATAGATCCAGGTCTATCAAAAAGTAACACTGGTTATTAAGGGGTTGCAAAATGCAAAGAAGGAGGACGTTACTCAGTGTCTACATATCCAACATGCAGTATCATAAGTTGTTAAGATTAGACAGAGATGGCATAATATGGCCATTGAAATGGAAACTCTCAAATGGCACCTAGAAACATTAGATGCCCAAAATATGCAAACAGCAAAGTGGTCCATATAATGGTTAGATTTTGTTCTACGACTCAGAGTTCTCTTATGGATGAATCCAGAATATTTGGACTCACACATCAGGAAATAGAGACAAGTAACAATGATGAAAGAATTGGAAAAAAAGGGGAGGAGTTTTTCAAAAGAAGGTGAAGAAATGAAATTTTTTAATTAGGCAATTTCCAAGGGATACAGCAGGCAATAATCATCACTGCTGGTGTAATATGTTTTCATGTTACAAATATTAGGCATATTCCTGATGCTGTGCCAAATGCTGGGTAATTCCTTTCTTCAAAGAAAGTAAAAGCCAACATAAGTTTTATGACTTGCTAGGTGCGTTCAATTATCATTTATTACAACATTTCTAAAAATGAAATTTTACATTAGCTAGCTTACTAACGATAGTACAAATCTCAGTCCACATACTCAGGTGTGCATGAAATGTGATATCATAATTTCTCTTTGAGCCACAGTTTCACTGGATTATAGAAAATTAATATAATTTCTTAAGGTTTTGTAAGTGTTGAAGCATGGCAGGTAGAGGGCACAACCAGTGGTGTGCTGGTAACCCAAATCTCTGAGAAAGAAAAAAAGGAAAAAAGAGCCCTGATTATTATGGAAATTGCCAATTTCCATAGTGTAAATACTCTCATAAAGGCCAATTTCATATTATTCTTCCCATCACTAAACACACATAGCTGGGAGGAAACACACACAAATGCCTCCCACTGCCAGAGAAACCAGTTCTCACACCACACTGGTATGCATCTGGTCCTGAGTGTTATCAGCTATCCCCTTTCCGATTTGGTCTCCTCTAGGTGCACCCACTTGAGGTCTCTCCAAGTCTTCTACCTGTGTTAAGTCCACAATGCTCTCAATTGTGCAAGAAACATTCGACTAGGTACCGGGAAATTTTATGACACTGACTCAGGTCTAGCCACATGCAACAGACATTTTCTCTTCTCCAGCACTGGGGTGGGTACTGAGGAACTGGTGGTTCTATGGCTTCAGCTCTATGCTTTCAATTCTCAAAGCCATCGGGAGTTCCTTTGTCTTCTCAAGGCAGTGGGTCAGGAGATGGATGCCTGCCAATTCCACAGTTCTGTTTGATTCCCAAGTGACTCCCTATACGTTTCCCTTAGTCCAAACACCTTTTAACTTTCAGCAGGGATTAATAATAGATACTGCTTCAGCATACATTCTCCCAAATGTTTTGTTTTGTCCTGAATTCTAGGCTGTGGATATTCTAAAGCCAGGAATTTTATTCCTTTGTCACCTGCATTGTTCTGTGATGTGGAATGCTTTAGATGCCAGAGCTGGGGAAGGTCCATGGAATATGGGGATGTATGGAAATACAGGAGAAAATTCTCAGTTAATTAATTTTTTTACTTTGCTATTATTAATGTACAATTACATGAGAAATATTATGGTTACTAGACTCCCCCTATTATCAAGTCCACACCACATACTCCATTACAGTCATTGTCCATCAGTGTAGTAAGATGCTATAGACTCACTACTTGTCTTCTCTGTGTTATACTGCCTTCCCAGTATGCCCCCCACCCCCACTACATTAGTGTGCTAATCGTAATACCGCTTTTTCCCCGTTATCCCCCCCTTTCCACCCATCTTCCCCAGTTCCTTTCACTTTGGTAACTGTTAGTCCATTCTTGGGTTCTGTGAGTCTGCTGCTGTTTTGTTCCTTCAGTTTTTTTCTTTGTTCTTATACTTCACATGAGTGAAATCATTTGATACTTTTCTTTCTCTACCTGGCTTATTTCACTGAGCATAATACCCTCTAGCTCCATCCATGTTGTTGCAAATGGTAAGATTTGTTTTCTTCTTATGGCTGAATAATATTCCATTGTGTATATGTACAACATCTACTTTACCCATTTATCTACTGATGGACACTTAGGTTGCTTCCATTTCTTGGCTATTGTAAATAGTGCTGCGATAAACATAGGGGTGCATATGTCTTTTTCAAACTGGGTTTCTGCATTCTTAGGGTAAATTCCTAGGAGTGGAATTCCTGGGTCAAATGGTATTCCTATTTTGAGTTTTTAAGGAACCTCCACACTGCTTTCCACAATGGTTGAACTAATTTACATTCCCACCAGCAGTGTAGGAGGGTTCCCCATTCTCCACATCCTTGCCAACATTTGGTTGTTTGTCTTTTGGATGGCAGCCATCCTAACTGGTGTGAGGTGATATCTCATTATGGTTTTAATTTGCATTTCTCTAATGACTAGCAATGTGGAGCATCTTTTCATGTGCCTGTTGGCCATCTGAATTTCCTCTTTGGAGAAGTGACTGTTCAGCTCCTCTGCCCATTTTTTAATTGGCTTATTTGCTTTTTGTTTGTTGAGGTGCATGAGCTCTTTATATAATTTGGATGTCAACCCCTTATCAGATATGTCATTTATGAATATATTCTCCCACACTGTAGGATATTTTTTTGTTCAATTGATGGTGTCCTTTGCTGTACAGAAACTTTTTAGTTTGATTAGTCCCACTTGTTCATTTTTGCTTTTGTTTCCCTTGCCCAGGGAGATATGTTCATGAAGAAGTTGTTCATATTTATGTCCAAGAGATTTTTGCCTATGTTTTTTTCTAAGAGTTTTATGGTTTCATGACTTACATTCAGATCTTTGATCCATTTTGAGTTTACTTTTGTGTATGGGGTTAGAAAGTAATCCAGTTTCATTCTCTTACATGTAGCTGTCCAGTTTTGCCAACACCAGCTGTTGAAGATGCTGTCATTTCCCCATTGTATATCCATGGCTCCTTTATCGTATATTAATTGACCATATATGCTTGGGTTTATATCTGGGCTCTCCAGTCTGTTCCATTGGTCTATGGGTCTGTTCTCTTGCCAGTACCAAATTGTCTTGATTACTGTGGCTTTGTAGTAGAGCTTGAAGTCAGGGAGCATAATTCCCCCCACTTTATTCTTCCTTATGTGTGGGAGTATTCCCTCCCCTTCTAGTTTTTGGAAAACTTTAAGGAGGATGGGTATAGGTCTTCATTAAATGTTTGATAAAATTCAGCAGTGAAACCATCTGGTCCAGTGGTTTTTTTCTTAGGTAGTTTTTTGATTACTAATTCTATTTCTTTGCTGGTAATTGGTCTGTTCAGATTTTATGTTTCTTCCTGGGTCAGCCTTGGAAGGTTGTATTTTTCTAGAAAGTTGTCCATTTCTTCTAGGTTATCCAGTTTGCTACCATATAATTTTTCATAGTATTCTCTCATAATTCTTGTATTTCTGTGGTGTCCGTAGTGATTTTTTCCTTTCTCATTTCTGATTCTGTTTATGTGTGTAGACTCTCTTTTTTTCTTGATAAGTCTGGCTAGGGGTTTATCTATTTTGTTTATTTTTTCAAAGAACCAGCTTCTGCTTTAGGTGATTCTTTCCATTGTTTTATTCTTCTCAATTTTATTTATTTCTACTTTAATCTTTATTATGTCCCTCCTTCTACTGACTTATGGCCTCATTTGTTCTTCTTTTTCTAGTTTCATTAATTGTGAGTTTAGACTGTTCATTTGGGATTGTTCTTCTTTCCTGAGGTAGGCCTGTATTGCAATATATTTCCCTCTTAGCACAGACTTTGCTGCATCTCACAGATTTTGCGGTGTTGAATTATTGTTGTCATTTGTCTCCATATATTGCTTGATCTGTTTTTATTTGGTCATTGATCAATTGATTATTTAGGAGCATGTTATTAAGCCTCTATGTGTTTGTGGGCTTTTTCATTTTCTTTGAGTAATTTATTTCTAGTATTATACCTTTGTGGTCTGAGAAGCTGGTTGGTACAATTTCTATCTTTTTGAACTTCCTGAGGCTCTTTTTGTGGCCTAGTATATGATCTATTCTTGAAAATGTTCCATGTGCCCCTGAGAAGAAAGTGTATCCTGTTGCTTTGGGATGGAGTGTTCTATAGATGTCTGTTAGGTCCATCTGTTCTAATACATTGTTCAGTGCCTCTGTCTCTTTATTTATTTTCTTTCTGGTTGATCTGCCCTTTGGAGTGAGTGCTGTGTTGAAGTCTCCCAAAATGAATTCATTGCATTCTATTTCCCCCTTTAATTCTGTTGGTAATTGTTTCACATGTGTAGTTGATCCTGTGATGGGTGCATAGATGTTTATAATAGTTATATCCTCTTGTTGGACTGAGCCCTTTATCATTATGTAATGTCTTTCTTTGTCTCTTATGATTTTCTTTGTTTTGAAGTCTATTTTGTCTGATACAAGTACAGCAACTCCTGCTTTTTTTCTCACTATTAGGTGCATGAAATATCTTTTTCCATCCCTTTACTTTCAGTCTGTGTATGTCTTTGGGTTTGAAGTGAGTCTCTTGTAGGCAGCATATAGATGGATCTTGTTTTTTATCCATTCAATGACTCTACTTCTTTTGACTGGTGCATTGAGACCATTTACATTCAGGGTGATTATCAACTCCATGTTACCAATGAGGCAGACAGACACTCAGAAAGTTAAAGTAACTCTGTAGAGTCCAGAGCAGGGTGATTATCAATAAGTATGAACTCATTGCCATTGTAGGCTTTATATTAGTGGTTACCAATGGTTCAAAGGTTATTCCCCTACTATCTAACAGTATAATTTAACTCACTTCGTATGCTATTACAAACACAACCTAAAGATTCTTTTTTTTCCTCCTCCATTTTTCATGTTATGAGTTATATTCTGTACTCTCTGTCTACCCTTTGGGTAACATCTATTTAGTCTTAGGAATACTTCCATCTATAGGAGTCCCTCCAAAATACACAGTAGAGATAGTTTGTGGGAGGTAAATTCTCTCAGCTTTGCTTATCTGAAAATTGTTTAATCCTTCCTTAAAATTTAAATGATAACCTTGGCGGGTAGAGTATTCTTAGATCAAGGCCTTTCTGCTTCATCGCATTAAATATATCATGCCACTCCCTTCTGGCCTGTAAGGTTTCTCTTGAGAAATCTGATGATAGCCTGATGGGTTTTCCTTTGTATGTGATCTTTTTTCTCTCTTTGGCTGTTTTTAAAAGTCTGTCTTTATCCTTGATCTTTGCCATTTTAATTATTATATGTCTTGATGTTGTCTTCCTTGGGTCCCTTGTGCTGAGAGATCTGTGTGTCTCCATGGCTTGAGAGACTATCTCCTTCCCCAGATTGGGGAAGTTTTCAGCAATTACCTCCTCAATGATACTTTCTATCCCTTTTTCTCTCTTCTTCTTCTGGTACCCCTATTATGCGAATATTATCCCATTTGGATTGGTCACACAGTTCTCTCAATATTCTTTTACTCTTAGAGATTCTTTTTTCTCTCTGTGCCTCAGCTTCTTTGTATTCCTCATCTCTAATTTCTATTCAATTTACCATCTCTTCTACTACATCTAATCTGCTTTTAAATCCTTCCGTTGTATGTTTCATTTCAAATATGGAATTTCTTAATGATTGAATCTCCATCTTAAATTCATTTCTGAGTTCTTGAATATTTTTCTGTACCTCTGTAAGCATGTCTATGATTTACATTTTGAACTCTCTTTCAGGAAGATTGGTGAGTTCAGTTTCATTTGGCCCTTTTTCTGGGATTTGTGAGATTTTGGTCTGTACCATGTTCTTTTTACATTTCATATTTCTGTGTGGTGCCCTCTATTGCCCAGAAACTCCAGTTTCTGGAGCTGCTCAGCCCCTGGAGTGATGGTGGGGGTCGTAGGGGAACAGAGCTGGTGCCTGGGGGGAGGAAAGATCTGTTTCCTGACTCCTGTCTACCCTGCCTGTCTCCAGTATCACAGCCAGTAGGCTGAGCACACAGCTGTAAGCCTCTGTACTTGGCATCTCTAGCTGTTGCAGGTGAGGCCTCTCTCTGGCTTGCCTCACGCCAGTGCAGTCACTGCCAGTGTCCAAGCCAGTGCTGTCAGGCCAGGAGGAAGGCTCAGCAGGCTGCATATCACAGTGGGGAGCCTCGGAGCTGAGTAGCCAGCCAGGGGGATGGAGCGCCTGAAGGTCCCCGAAGTTTCCAATCTGATGGGCAGAGCGTGCCCAGACAACCTTGTGCCCCATCCCTTCTCCCATGCAGCAAGCTCCGTGCAAACCCCATGCCTTCAGCAGCCCTCTCGCTGCTAGGAAACCTCTCAGACCACCTGACTTTCCCTTGTCTCAGAGCGGCTGGGTGTGGATCCCATCCTCCACAAACGGCCGGAATCTATCTCTCAAGCACTCCGCCTGTCCCAGCTCCCCATACTCCAGTGCGCCACACAATGTAGATTTCTGCTCTCAAAGCAGATCTCCAGGGCTAGGTGTTCAGCAGTCCCAGGCTTCCATCCCCTCCCCCACTCCGTTTCTCTTCCTCGCACCAGTGAGCTGGGGTGGGGGAAGGGCTTGGGTCCTGCTGGATCAAGGTTTTCGTATGTTACCGTTTTGTGAGGTCTGCTCTATTCGTGAGGTCTGTTGCTGTTTTAGAGTTAGTTGTATTAACTATATTTTCACACTGTCTGTGGTTTTGGGAGGAGTTCTCTGTCTCACCTCTCATGCCGCCATCTTGAATCTGTTAATATTTTTAAATATTCTCCTCATCTACTTCCTCTCCTATTATATTTGGTTCTGGGCACTCTAAGTAGGTAAATATAATACACACATAGAGAAAATGTATATACACACACACACACACACACACACACACACATATGCACATACACACACACACACACACATTTATGCTAAGTTAATTTTTTCATAGCTTTTCTAATATAGTCATTTATCCTTAGGGGACATGCATTGAAACTTCTTTCTGATACAGGTGTCTTTCCATGCACATTACAGATTGCCATCCACCTGTATTTAAATAAAAGACTTAGAAAAAATGTCTAACACTGTATGGGAAAGAGGTCTGAATGTTAAACCTCTCTTCAATTCTTCTTTGGTCCCAATCCTGGGTGTTATTTTCACATGGTGAATGCAGCTCTCTGGTGTCCTCGTACTCTATTTCTCCATGGAATAAATACCTTCCAACTTTTAACTGATCCTGGAACTGTATATTATTATTTTGAGATCCATTCCTTTCCTGATACCTCCTTCAGGCACATTTCATTTGGCCAGTACTGTTAAAGATGGATACTTTGCCTGGAATGAGGACCAGTAGCAGCCCCCTCCCCTAATGAACATATGTACTTTTCCTACCAATAGCTCTTTTTTCCAGTTATAATACAAAATTACTCTTATGGCAGGCTGGAGAGATTTATGGGAAATCAGAGACATTATCTTCACAACTGCAAAGATTTTGATTTAGTTTCACATGGCATGGTATTTATATCAAAGTCATAATCTCATTTGTGAATATATCTAACTAGCTTTAGGATTCTACCCTATAAAATGTCTATAATGAATAAATTAAAATCAAATTGGAGGGGCATCAAGAAAATTATATTCCACTATGCTCAGTTGTGCTCAGCGCTCTTCAAAGTGTTAATCTGCAGTGGTTGCAGGGAACACGCACAGGTAAGTAACTTGGCGGAGTGCTGCCCTGAATGAGCATGCTCAGCATTTCAGAAGCTCAGTGTAGAGCTAAAGTGACCTTGTAAACAGAAGACTTAACAGAGGAAGTTCACATAGGATAACTGCTGCATAATATTCCCATGAAAGGAGACTCTCCACAAGTTCAACAGGTATAGGTTTGACAAAGTATGGGTTAAACAAGAAAGTAGCACATGGTGAGTGATAAACTTGCTTGTAATCTGCCGTGAAGCCCTATCTACAGAGTCAAAAACAAGCATGACATTGCATGTATCAGAAAAAATGCCTCACATAGTAGTGTAGCCATTTTCTTGGGGAAAAAGGATCAGCAAGAACATTACTGGCCAACATTTGACACACTAATGAGGATTATGAGGATACACAGAAGAGCTGGAAAGATTTTCTCATTGGAAGAGATACACCTGAAAGGAGTACTGAAAAAACAGAGTTTAGTCTGTTTGCAAAAGAAAAACTGAGGAGGAAGTTAATAGTCGTCCAATGGAAAAAGGGCAGTCCGACAATGGTGATAAGCAGTTCTCTTGCCCCACAGCTGACAAAATCAAGGAAAATTGGCTTAAATTACAACAGCCTGAGAGAAATTTACAATCACCTCCCTATTCAGCCGAACTTGAAAAATTCACTCTATTTATGAAGTACAATTACTTCTTTGATTAATAGATGTGTGTGTGTATGTGTGTATAATGTGTGTGTTATGTGTGCTAAATGCATGCCATAGGCATATTACTCAATTTTTTAAAATTCAAGTCCTATCATATAGTATTTAACACAACATTACTTGCAATTAAGCCTTTAATATGGTTTTTGGCTGTTGTAATAAACAATAAAGATTTTCCCATCTTATAGTTAGAGAACACTGGTCAGGTATGGAATCTCATTCCCCAAAGCAATTCATTCTGTTTTTAGCTTAAGAAATTTTAGGCTTCCTTGAATATTGATTTACAGAGGAAGCCAAATAGAAAATTAGTTCCCATGTGTCTGCTTTTAGGATGAAGTACTTTGGGCTAGGCATTATTGCCATTTTTTAAGTGGTCATCACCTATTATGCAAATTAATCCTTCAGGATCTAAATTACACCAAAGTATAACAGTATAACATCCTGGTATACCATAAACATTAATTTCTACTTACAGTGTGTATATTACAACTCTAATGTAACTAATTCATAAAGTTATATATTTTGCCAATTAAATAGTTTTTAAAGATGTGTTTGTGTAAGGATGCTTAAACATTACATGAGCTGTTCCAGGATGGTCTTCTTGGTGATCTTGTAGAAGGGAATGGATTCTCATGGTCTGCAATAGAGTTTAAGAGGAGGTAGCACTGTAGTGGGGAGGAGGGATGTGGCATGTACTTTTTAGTTCTGTGTTTATTCTGTTATCATTATTATAAGTACATTAGAAGGAGATGACTGGTGATACAATACAACTGATAGCTCATGGGTAGATAGATAAATAGAAAGATTTTAGACATATTCTTCTCCAAAGTGTTTCGCTGACAAGTAAGGAAGAGAGGCCTAGAGGGGTGAAATTGCTGGTTGGTGCTAAGCCCAGGCTAGACCTTAGAATTTCTTATTTGTATTTGTAAGACATGGTGCTGTAAAAGACATTGCCTTTTAATAATAGTAGAGAATAGAGATGCACCAATTTCTTTCATAACTCTGCATCTTTTAACTAGGGTGAAATAATTTCTTTTAATTGGTAATACAGTTCTAGTCTACAAAATGTAACTAAATTTCAATCCAGAGAACAAGACACCTTTGAAAATTTATAATGAACATTCTAACAGAATTTTAACTTACTAACCACTGTGAGTCTCTGCTACAAAACCATCCAAGCAAAGAACAGGGTTCATTTATCTACATTGTTATCAACATTGTCCTTAAATTAAAACTTCATACAATTTAACAAGATACAACAATACAAGAGTCATGATTCATTTGTGATATATATGATATAATAAAAACATCAGGTCACCAGAGCCAGCATTTTGCATCTTTATAATTCTTTAAATTATTTTTCATTTGTGATTTGTAAAAAGAAGTCAAATAATTTCACATGACATTAATATGCATTGAATACCATGTATCTAACAGTTAAAGTTTTCTACAATATTTCTTATAACTAACAGTAATTTATTAAGTAATAAACCAGGAATCTCATTAATGCAAAACCATTAATTTTCTTCTTCTGATATTATGAGAGATTCCATTTTAATTTCTATTGTGAGTGGTTGATATAAGAGGGCAATTTTTGTGTCAGTAGTTAAACAATGACTACATTTTGTTTATATCAAGTAATTTGCAAAGTTTAATAATTTTTGGAATGTTCATTATATTAATAATAATAATGCTCCAACAAATACCCCATTCTTATATTGCATCTGATATATGCCAGGTTAGCTGTGAAGGTTTGGTAATAAACAAAGCTTTGCCTTCAAAGTGCTTAGAGTCTCAATAGAGACAAACGTGGACACAGTGCACACTATGAGGTCTTGCAATTACCATAATTAAAGTAAGACATTTATCAGGTAGGACATTGGGGCTCCTACAAAGGTATGAATCTGTATGGCCTCTTGGCACACTAGCCAGCTGGTCTTCACATTTTGACACCCAGACTCTTCTAAGAAATATTTCTTAACCCTCTGTCCCACTCCCATGCTGCTACCACATATAACCAGTAGTTGTTATCTGATCCATGCTTCACACATGTCTAAGATCGGTAAGATACTCAATAAAGGTTGGTCTGATGAGTTTTCTTAACTCACTTTGGCTCAAGAGTAGATTCTCAACCGTGCAGGTCGTAAATTTGGTAGAACCCTTACTTGGAGAGTGTTTTCCTGCAGACTCATTGTGGGGAAAATGGGAGTTCCTACAGCCAGTATCCTCATCTGACCCTAAACTACTCGGTGATGCAATTTGCCTACTGCTAGGCTAACACTTTCACCCCTATAGGCAATAAGCTATTATTGACTGAGTCACTATATAAAGAGCTCTGCCCAGTGCTCTGGGCGGAGGCAGGGATGGAGGTGGATTATGGACCTGTAGACCGCTGGATGCAGACCTGTTTCTAGTGCTCCACTTACTGCTGGGAGGATAAAGCCAGGTATAAACCCTTTCAAGAATGTTCCATTGTCATTCCTCGGTCTCACTGAATCCATAGTGAACTTTTCTGGGGCTGAAACCCTCAGGCAAGACACTCATGCTTACCAGAAAATGAAGTTTGTAACAAAATGATATCACCTATCAATGAGTGCCTCCTTCTTATTTCTTTGGGCTACCTTCTAGCTGCTTCCACTCATATGCATAGAGAAAGTGCAGAGAAGAACAAATATGTTTATATTTAACTTCTAAATTTCAATGAAGCCTTTTTTCCTGGTATCCAGACACTTTACTACAGGAAGAGTGAATGAATAAATTACTTATGATGTTATGATGTCAATTCTCTGAATCCATCACTCCTATTAAACCCTGTTCCCCATTCCATAGCCTATACACACATCTGGGAAGTTGGAGTAAATAAGAGTCAGGAATCAGAGATAAAGAATGATATGTATGGCCTCCTGGGTAATCTTGATAATGAAGGCAGTGGATGAATATCCTCCCAAGTTGGGGGTGATCTTGAATATGTGACTGCTTCTCCCCTGGTATTTGCTATTTAGAAGAACTCCAGATCCAGCTAGAACAGTTGGCAATAGGGAGGGACTACAGAAAGAAGGTATAGAGTGGCAGAGAGAGGTGGCAGAAGGCAAAGACTACCTCATGTATACAAGGTAGGCATTCCAAGTTTCCAGTGGCCAGAGAGTGGGGGATAGATGTTAGCTGAGAACATGAATTTGTTGTCAACCAAAAACCTGCTCAGGAAGACAAGGAGACCCAATTAATAGTAGAGTTCTGATGGGGAGAACATTCACTGGCTGGCAGTTGAGGAGAACTGGGAAGGTAGAAGCAGCCCAGTCATGCTTTATCAAAATTATCATCTCCAATTAATTATCAAGGAGACCCAGCTGAGAGTGGCAAGAGAATGCACTGTGCCTTATGAAAAAGCCAGCAGTGGGTTCCATCCACACGGAGAGAGACAACCATTAAGGCCTTAGATGATGGGAGTCAACAGAGCCCTATGACAGTATTGGGTTTTGGTTCTGCTTTTCCTCTGAAAGCTCCTTCCTGTAGCTGTGTGCAGTTGGGTGAGGATACCATGCAACCTAGAAGAAGTAGCTTTGAAACTAACCTGTGCCTACAATAGTAATGCCTAGCTTAAACTTGAACATTTATGGATTATATTAAGTTTGCCAAAATGGGAGATCATGGCTAACTTGCTGTAAATAGATGGTGGGCTCGAGAGTCAAGGGAAGCATGTCAAGCTGCAAAAAAAGGAAAGTCTTTGTCTGCAAACATATGATTTGTGGAAGTAAAATTTATGCTTATTATATGCTGGAGGAATATTCACTGCTTCACTTTTAGGAAATGTGGGAATTAACTATTTGGAAGAAAAAGATTTGGACAGAGTTCCAGTTCCTCAATTCTAGGGGAGAAAAACACAAGATAAAAATTAAGATGAAGCAGGGAAGGACATGCCGCAGTACAAAAACATAAACTGTTTTCTGTTGTATTCTTTCAAACTAAATCCTCTCACCAGCTCATGGAACTCTCTCAAATTAATCCCACAGGCCCAGTCACCCACCTCTCCAGATGCCCCTCTCTTTTGGAACTCATTCACACTAATAGTTGTGGATAACCACTGTGGAAAGAGAAACAAGGGGCAAATACAGTTGGAGTTTGAAAGGTATCTATCTGCACAGCCAGTGTTCCTGTGAGGGGAGATTTGAGGAAATGGCTACAGACCAGGAAAGAAAGGAAGTCCACAGAGGAGGGTGAAGAGATATCTTTACAGCCCAGGAAATGGGTAATTTTGATTTAAAGTTCCAAAGAACTGGATCTGTAAGGTGACTCAGTACCAAGCTGCCCTCACAGCCAGCAGATGGAGAGACATTTTCCATTTTATTCAGTCTCTAGGACACTGGTTCTGAAAACGTGATCCATGGGCCAGTAGTGAAGCACCACCTGGAAACTTGTTATAAATGTGTATCCTTTGGCCCAACACCATGTCTGGAGCACAAACTCCGGGTTGGAGCCCAGCAATCAATGCGTGTTTAACAAACCCTGCCGATCATTCTGATAGACACTCACGTTTGCAAGCCACTGTTCATTAATGTGAAGGGTGCTGGTGAGGAAGCATGTCTTAAATACTTCACTCTCATCTTTGGCACTTCTTCTAACCTGCTAGCACTCTTACTGAAAATTTTGATGTTGGTGGTTTCATAAGATTACTGGAAAGTGCCAGATGAAAGAACTGGTCAAGAGATAGATCTCATACGTCACTTTAAAATGGTACCAAATGGTTTGTTGACTAAGATATCAAGTGACTGCAGTTGTCTAGTTATGAGACTAGAGATAACCACCAAGTTCGAGTAATAATGACCATATCACAAGTGCCATCTGGCCTAAGATGCCATTAATTACAAGACACATGTTAAGATGTTAAAAGGTGAGAGATCTTAAAAGATGGGAAAAGAAGGTATTAGAAATGATGACATATGACAAGCCAAAAGAGAAATACATTTTCAAGTATAATTAACATAGTCAAGGTAATATTGGTAAGAAAACAAAGCAGACATTACATGCACTGGGGATAAGACTTTGTTCTTGGGAAGCAACCAGAACATAAGTTACATCTAGAATAACATCCAAAATGATGGAGTTCTCAGCTATGGATCCTGAGGCCTGGGGTGAGGCAAGTCCATAGAGGAGGCTCGTGGCCTGGTTATGGGAACTAGAAAGACCCATTCAGGTCAGAATGTTTGGAATGGGATGCCACTTAGAGATGAAAAAGATGAAGAAGGTCAGCCAGAGGCATCACAGAATAGCATTACTTCCTTCATGATTCTGCCTTCAGGTGGCCCCATCTTTCTCCACTGAGGCCCAGATAAATGAGAGCCATTTTTATCCTGCCTGTGCAAAGATTTGCACACCTCAACTGGGATTATGGGTATAATGGCATATATTGGAAGTAAGGGCAGCGTCTTAGTCTGTTTGGGCTGCTAAAAATAAAGTACCATAGACTGGGTGAATTATACATAACAAATTTATTTCTCAGTTTTGAAGGCTGGAAGTTTGAGATCAGCACGCCAGCATGGTTGGGTTCTGGTGAAGGGCCTCTTCCTGACTCAGAGACTGTCTACTTCTCATTGAACCCCATAATGAGAAGAAGGCTAGCTGGCTCTCCAGTCTCTTATAAGGGCAAGAACCCCAATCATGAGGTTTCTACCCTCATGATCTAATTCCTCCCTAAAGCCCACTATGAAATACTAAAACATTGGGGAATAGGTCCCAAAATATGAATTTGGGAGGGACTCAAATACTCAGTCCATTGCTGATAGCAATGCTGTGGAATATATGTATTTTAAAATTGGAAATAGGGGTCAAAAAATGTCAGCTAAAAGCAAGTTTGAATCTCTGATCTTTAGCTCCTACTAAAGCCATCTTTCCTAAATATATGATTTCAGCTTAGGGGATCAGTATTTGTCCCTTTATCCTCTCATGGTTCACATCACACAGGGCATGCAGGACCTAGTTTTCGCCTTGGTCATATGTAGGCAATTTTGAGGCAGGTTTATTGCAGTTCATATCACCTTCTCATTGTTTGTTTCTGAGGAAGCCTAAAATTTTTAACTTGAAAGCCATATTCAACTAACTCCATGAAAAATTCCAGCATTTTAAATTCCAGGTAACTGCAAATTAAATTACTCATTATATTTCTTATGGGGTTTTTAAGGAGAGCTTTAGAATAATTTTATTAAATATAATAATTGAATGAATAAATATTATATTGAATGAATACATGAAACCAATGAAAACCTGTGGTTAACTTAAAATCAGAATAATATTTGGCATGCTTCATGTTTCCTTAAAAATGAATCCCATGCTACACTAGGGGTGAATTAATGTTAATGACAACACAAAACTGGGACATAAGGAACATATCAGAACATACCATACAGAACATATCAGAAAATCAAGTATCTTATTCCAAATGAAAGTCTTCAGTGACACTGTGCTTGGCAGCAACAATTCTTTTATAGAATAAATAGTTGTAATACTCAATTGGTTAGTCTTGACTACCCAATTAATCTTTCAGGCCAAGTTTACCTATCAGCCCTATGTTCAGTAACATGTTTTGTAATCTAACCAGAGGGTATCTTCTCGTAGGGTTGGGTTGGTGGATGCCAGAGAGTCTTTCTTTGCTTTCAGGAATGACAGACATGGAGAGGGTCTCCCAAATGTGTCTCTCTCACAGTCTCAGCTCTATCCCTATCTTCTGTCAGTTTTAGGTCATACATACATCCTCAGGTGAATTTTTCATTTTAGTCATTTTCAGTAGAAGTCTACTTTTTTTGAAAAAGGCAAAAATCTGCTAAGTGAAAGGTAGTTCATCCTCAATAGAAAGCCAACTTCAGAGAAATTGTTCATATTGGTAATATTGGAAGAGAGGTAGAGTTTAAGAAGAAGAAGAATATGGGTTCTAGAGTTCGAGTGATCAGTGTATGAATCTTGACTCTGCCACCCAGGACCTACGAACAGTACCTATTCTGAGCCTCTGTTTTCTTTATATGATCGAGCTCACAATAGCTGCCTCATAGAATTATTTATTGTAAGAGGCATAATATTTGTGTGATGAGGTCACAAAATTTAATCCATCCTACAATTCAGATACTTAGAGAAAAATGTAGTACTTTCACTTCATTTAATACTCTACTCTTTCTCCTGAGCTCCCAGTCATGATTAAATGAAAAATAAGTAACAAATACCTATATTAAAGTAAACTAACAGATCAGACAGACTGTCACATCTCAATGACTTCATCTAGAAAATAAAGAGTATTTCTCATTCATGCAATAATCCAGTAAGGGAGTGGTGTAGTGACTCTTCCAAGAGGTAACTCAGGGATCTAGGCTCCCCCACCTTTTATTTCTACCATCCTCAGTACTAACATCTAACTGGTGGGTGAGGAAAAGATGTTGAAGAGGACATACTGATACTTAACCATCTAGGCCAGGAAGGGATACACACCACTTAACAATCATTGATTATAATATGCTATTACTCACATTTGATTGATCATAGTTATTCAAGTAATTAACCTGGATGTAAGAAGAATTAGGAAGACATCTCCCAATTACATTTCTACAAATGGAAGAATAGCACAAATATTTGCCATGACTCATCTCTTCCAGAGTCTAACCCTCAAATATCCAAGCACACCTTTCATACAAAAACACGCACCACCTGAAGGGAAACTGAATCCAAAGTTCATCCAGTTACTAGTTGAAAGTTCAGGATCTGAAGGATTTGTTCAATACTCACCAAGAATGTATTTGGCTTCATTTGGTCTGGCAATTTATGAACTAAAAAGCAAGTTACCTAAACGTCCTCTCAACCCAACATCCAATAATGGAAAAGGGACAGGATAAGAGCCACAGGAATGTCCACTGAATGACAATGGGAGACCCACAGTGGACATTTATTCGTGGCAGTGCAGGCCAGCATTGGGAAGCTCCCTTGTATGGAGGCAAGGAAAGTGCCTGGACTAGACCTCCATCTGTTCTCTGGTAAGAAGTTCCCTGTGGCTCTCTGTGGTCCCTGGCTCTGCCTTCTGGGAAATCAGCCCATGTTTATTGTTCTCCACGCCCACATTCCAAGTGAGCACTAGGAATTACAGCCTCCTTCATGCTGATGCAAGTTTGGAGGCCCAAAGGCTGTTTAAGCCTCAAGCAGTCAAAGGGCACGTATCTTTGATATTATAGTTACCTCAAAAACCTCTTTGCTTCCAGATAGTGCTATGTGGCAGCAATTCCACTCAAAGTTCTCAGCTAGACATAATTAAACCAAATAAAAATGTTATTTTCTTCACCTATAGACTTTCGTCTCTCAACTTATTGAGATCACCCTCTTTGGATGAGAAGTCCACAAAATAATGCTTGTCCCTCTCTCTACTGTTTGGAGACCTCTGAGGACCAAACAAAGTGGAGGCACAGGGAATGGGGAACACTAATCTTCCCTCCAGTACTGAGGGTTGGAAGAATTCTTTCACCTCTAATTAATGCTTCAAGAGTTTAGGTATCCCTCCACAAGACTGGTGATACCATTAGATTATGACCTCTTGGAGAGCAGAGCTGACATTCAATTTTGCATCTTCAGCACCTTGTCCTGGGCATGAAAATGCTTAATGATGTTTGTAGAATAAATTAATATATAGTTAGCTATTAATCAACAATATATCTTGCTTTAGGTCAGCAGCTTTCAAAGTAGGCCACTGATCTTACTCTTACAAAGTATGATCTCTGGACCAAAGGCTTCTCCATTATCTGGGAACTTGTTATAATATAAACTCTGGGCCTCACTCCAGATCTACTGAATCTGGGGTAGGACCCCAAATCTTGTGTTTTAATAAGCCTTTTAGATGACTCTATTGCATGCTAAAGTCTAAGAACC
The DNA here is from genome assembly GCA_032199065.1 of Smutsia gigantea. Lineage (NCBI taxonomy): Eukaryota > Metazoa > Chordata > Mammalia > Pholidota > Manidae > Smutsia > Smutsia gigantea. The sequence continues at coordinate 366,686 of JAVSCE010005130.1, read as the reverse complement.
ATTGAATTAGCTCATTCACATTTCCCCTAAAAATGTCTAGGTTTAAAAACTTTTATCCACAAAGAAGCTAAAATTGTTTTTCCTTTTAAAGTAAATGCCTATTGAATTTGATAAGTAAGGAATTTCCCTAGATATTTTTAATTTCTTTTTATTTGGTGAGCAGCATGTAAAGATTCCATGAGTTTTATGAACAATGTGTTTTGAACCCTGACTTTCCGTAACATTTCCAGACACATCCTGTCATTGTTTCACGTACAGGATTTCCATTGGAGTTAGGTGAAGTTAGCAGAATAGGTCAATAGCAGGATGCAGTCTCAGATTATCTAGGAAGAGATTATATTGCCCCTCCCACTGCTGAGATCTTCTATACATCATGCTTCATTGTATGCAGCTCTGTTCGTTTCCTCATCCAGAGTCACAGGGTTGCCTATAATCCCATGTCATCCACTTATCACAAAGTTGAAGTTTGATTCATTTTTCACCATTCTTTGAAGGGACTGTTGCCATCTAGGAAGATTACTATACCTTTTATTTTCAATTTTATCTAATAGACAATATTTAAGTTATCAATTTTTCCTGATACACTAAGTTATCCAACAGTCTATCTAATAGACTATATTTAGAATCAGCTAATACAATTTTGTCTGACACATATGGCTTCAATTTAATTGACACTGAATATCATTCTGAGCTGAGTTTATGACAGCTAATCAATACCTTTAATGGGCTACTTCATGATGCCATCATTTCCTTGAAGTAAATGACTTACAGTAACAGAACATTGTCTAATGTGATTGAAGCAAACACATTTAAACGCTAAATGTGCAAATACATATTGCTTTACTTTGCTTTTATTATTCTTATAAATGTAATTCTTCCAGGGTTATTCATTTCAGCCAAAGACCCTTAGAAGGTTTTTAACTTTTCCTTCAGAATCACCACTTAGGTTGAGATAGTGACTGATGGTTTGATTAGCCACCAACCCTTGGTAAATATTACAATCAGTATTGTCTGAAATATATGTGTAACTAATTATAGAACTTAAGTTTTCCTGACGGTATCAGGACAGTTTCTCAAATTTTAATTTGTGTTGTAACCAGCTGAAGATCTTGTTAAAAATGTAGGTTCTAATTCAGTAGGTCTGGGGTGGAGTGAGAGATTCTGCATTTCTAACAAACTGATGCAATGATATCAATCCACAAGTCACACTTTGGGGTGGCAAGTCCGTAGAAGGCATCATAATGGGAAATAAAGAAAACTGAATGCAAAATAATTTATAGATAGATACTCTGTCTTGATCATCTTTATTTGAAAATAGTTATTAAAATAATACTCATGCCCCGACAGAGTGTATTGCCACTGACTGATCTTACTCTTACAAACTGTTGTAATTTCTTTATTTGTCGGTATGCTTCAATTCATATTTATTAACTATCCAATTTTTAATAAATGTTGGAGTATTGTATTTTGATGGTAACATATTCTTGCATTACTGGCCAATATAGAATAAAGGTGCTCATATTTTTCACCTCCATGCTAACATGGAAACAAAGGTGAGTATAGGATGAGTAGAGATGGCAAAATTGTTTTCAAGCTTGTAAAAGTAATTAGCATGTATATCTTTTGCTCTAGATTATTTACTGTCCTTATAAGAACTGGCAGAGCGGTCACTTATTCTGAAGTGCAATTTTTTCCTCTCATAAACATCATATGCATTCTCCAGAGCAACCCTCCTTTAATGATGATCACAAAGCTATGCTTTCAGAGAATTCTTTCCAGCACTGTGTTGGCCAGTTTTATTTGGGCTTCCAGGTATGTCCCGTTTCTCAGTTACAGCAGAAGCCAACCTATTTTCTTGCTTCCACTGACTTCTCCCTCTTCATCCTGTCCCTCACCTGTGGGTTCCTCTTGATGATACTGATTTAACAAGGAGCAGTCAGTTTTGACTGGCACTCTTCTTTCTTCATAATTAGTTATTTTAAACTTGAGAAATCCACCGGGCCAGATTCTGCCTGTTTGCCAGGCAGAGACAGCTGCCCTTGGGGTCTGCCACAGCCGTGCAGCAGCCTGCTGGGAAACAGGCCACAAGCAGGGGCTTGGCATAGGGTCAGTTTGGAGAGCAGGCCTCCCTGACAATTCATATTCACTGTCGTTTGTTGGCATCGCAAGTGACGTTCCAGCCCCAAAAGAATGCTGTTGTTCTTTTGTTCTGTCTCTTCAACACACACACACATACACACACACACACACACACACACACAAACACACACACACACACACACACTCCTAAACATTCACTTTTCACATATTCTCTTTCAAATAAAAAGGGAAGTCTTGTAAGGAAAGTGGCTGGGTGCCATATGACCACAGGCTATATACTGTAGGTGCTTTGGATAAAGGCTTGTGAAGGAACACATGGGCCTCGTGAAAGAAACACCTGCTTGTTCAAAGTAGAAAATAAAAAATAAAAGTTGCCCCACTGTTAATTTGGAACCCCTAAAAGGAAGGCTGACTGTGAGTAAATGAAGGAGGCTCTTTTCTGCCCATATCCTTCCAGCTGAGACATCTCCATTCCCTTGATTTGTAAACAGATATCATTAAGGATGTGCTCTGTATTTAGATTCTGGGAGTAGAAGTAAGAAGTCCTCATTCTAGGCAAGTTCCAAAATCAAAACCTTCCCTGCAAAAAAGATTTTTTTTTAAAGATTTTTTAAGAAGTCAAAATTTAGATTCTAATCAACTACTTAACGGGGTTAAGATTTTCAACAGGATCCTTGTACCTGCTTCTTGCACACTGATAAATTTGGTGACATTTTGAAAGGAAATTAACAGCTGAAAGCAGCTGATCATTGTTTTCAAAAGTACAACTCAAAAATGATTTGGTAGGAAAATATACATTGTGATTTTTTTAAAATTTACTTGTGTGCTTGAAAATGATGTAAAAATATAGTACATCATGCAGACTATAATTTGCTTTCAATTAAAATTAGAATTTAAGATCGCAAGAGGGAATAGGAAGTAATTTTTAATCTCTCTATTCCAGTGTAACAAAGGCTACAGTCTTTCACTTACACTTGATATTAGTAAAACATATAGGAAAATCCATTGCTACCTGATTAGTCAAGCAAGGGTCTTAGAGGCTAATGAAACTCATTGTCTACCAAATGGGTTACCAAAAAAAAAAAATTATACACACACAAATGTACACATACATATGCATGGTATGATCTAATTTTTTGGTAAATAGAAGTATATATTTATAAATACATGTTATTTCTTCACATAGTAAAATATGTGAAATAATATAAAACAAGATGTTTTATCTGAGGAATGTTCTACTTTCTTCTTTTTGTTCGGCTGTACTTTCTGATTTTTCTAGACTCAGCATTTTTCACTTATATAATAAAACAACAATAAAGGGTAAGAGGAAGCAAATGGTATAAAACACATTCCAGGGTAACTGAGACCTGCTTTTAGCTGATGAAATGTCCTGGAGCTCAGCCACGAAGGAGAGCTCTCAATGATCTTCCCTATAAGGTTGTACTTCTATTTTTTGTTAGGGATCTTCTTCATTTAGAGTAAACTAATGCCTATGGGTCAAATCCAGTCTATAGCCTGTTTTATGAAAAATGTTTTCTTGGACATAGCTACACTCATTTATGTTCTCTCTATGGATGCTTTCATGCTTGTAGCTCTGGGGTAAAGGGTGTTCCTGGCCCAGGTTGAGTCCCCCTATGAAACCAGTGAAACTGAAATAAGTCAAGGGAAAGGGTAGGTTGGGAGGAAGGATTTTATTCCTTACAGTCACTAGCCAGGCTTGGCACCATCTGTCTCTTCCAGTTATGGCTTGTGCTCCACTTCCCTTGCCACCCCTTCCAGCAGGAGCTCCACGGGTGGGTCCTTGGTGACTGGCAGATGCCAGGCCAATCACATATCAGGAATGGAGGGGATGGCCATTTTCTCTCCACCCCTTGCCCCAGAGGCTGCAGGAGGCTGCAGTGATAAGCACCTTTTGATATGTAAGTGGACTAAGGCCAGGCAGGAGATTCTGGAAATTCTGCCATTTACCCAACAATGCTACAATAGCTGAGTTAATTAGTTGCCACAGAGATGAGGTGGCCTGAAAAGTCTACAGTATTTACTATTTGGCCCTTTATAGAAAATCTGCTGACACCTGATCTAAAGCACAGCTCAGGGCAAAGGACTTCTAGAATGTTCTTGTATTCAATACAGAGCCCATGATTCCAATGTTTAAAAGCTGTGACTTCTGATATTGTCAAAATCTGAAACACATCATTAAGCTCTTTAGCCTCATAATTTTCAGTATCATTGTTTCAACTAAATTCAATTCATGTGTGTCTGGTTCAATTAAACGTATTTCAATAAAATGTGCTTTTGGAAGATTTGTTTCATGTTCAATAAAAGTACACATATGCCATTCCCAGATACTGGAAGTTGTGCTTCTGCTGGAGGGAGTGGACTTCAGACCCTAAAAAATGAGCTGTAATTAAACTCAGGATCAATACGGTCATGTATGTATGAGCATTTTTGCTCTCTTTAAAAATGACAGTTTGAGTAAGGACTATCCTGATGAAGTTGGGGTAAGGATTATACCCTGATAAAGTTAGCATAGGATAATCCTATTTTAAAGTTCAAGTGTCACATGTTTTTATTCTTGACACCGAGATATGCCCTTCAATCAAGCTTCCGCCCTACACTTTATTTAGCTTGGGCATGGATATTAATAAAACAGTGTATGTCAAAGTATTCACTTAAAATATACTGTTCTAATCAAGAAGCACTATCAGCTCTTCAAATTCAGAGTAGACAACCAGAGGGAAGCAAGCACAAATTTACTGATCACAGACCCAAACCCTGAGCATCCCAATCAAATCGGCAAACATGCATTGTTCACTCACCTATGTTTAGTCTCTTAGATAGTCAAGAGAAAGACAACTTAGCATATAAGAAGCTTCCAATCTGGTTAAGGTGGGGATCTACAGTACACCATTCCTTTATGGCATGTACAAGACCACCCTGAAGGACCTCTCCACCATTCTTTTCATAGCTTTCCTTATATCTTAAGTATTATCTTATCAAATCAGAGAAGTTTTTTCCCCAAGCCTCCTGAGAGGATCGTTTACTATCTGTGCTTAATGTTCTGTCTCCTGTAATTATTAAATTGTTGGCTATTGTACAACCCAAAAAACTAGCCTCCAATTAACCTATTGCAAAAAGAAGAAGATTGTGACAAATTATAGAAATGTTTCTATGGACATATTAAGGTAGTATCATGAATGGATTTCTTAGTTTTATAAAACAACATGAACTCATTAATAGTAAAGTAATAATAATAGATTTGCATTGAGCTAGGCAGTTGACACAAATTATCCCTCCCAAAAGTTTTACAAGGAAATTTCTATTGTCTGTGTTTTACACAAGACTCAGGAAAATTTAATAACTTTCTGAAGATCTTAGTAAAAGTAGAGTGAGGCCTCACAGCCAGGTCTGATTGTATTGCCTATGGTTTACAGTCTCCTAGCTCCCCACTTTATACATTTTCACATGTACAGCTCATGATTGACTCCATATTTTCTTTTTGTTATACAAGAAATTCCTGTTATTTTTAGAAATCATAAAATAACCTGAGAATGGAGGTAACTGGGTCGGTCTGAGATAAGTCAACAAAACTTAGATAAATTTTATATCTTCCTGATATTAGAACAAAGTGTTAGAAGGTAGAGAGAAGAGATGCTTAGATAGAGTTGATGCTAATATTTTTGAAACTTAAACAGTTAAAACTGTAATTTTAAAAGTAATAAACAGTTTTGTTTTTTTTTTAATCCTAGAGTAGAGACTAGAGTTTTTCCATTCAACATGGACCTTGCCCATTAGAGGAAACTATATACAACCCATGTTTCTCTCAAAGAAAGATCTTTGGATTTGCTCTGGCAGTTGCATAACTGTTATTTGAACCTCAGAATTACGTTATGAGTGTAAATGGAAAAATGTCCCAGTTATAATGGGATAATGGGATTGTGTCAGCTATTAAAAACAAACAAATACATATGAAAAACCAGAACCCCAAAACAAAATCTTTAGTTTGGCCCCTGTGGAACATTTAATTCCACAAGAAGATGGATTTGTCTTCTCTCTGGGTCTGCCAGTGTAAATAAAGTTCAAAAATATTCCAAACTTTGGCTTTAGGTAGCTAAAAATAACTGATCCACTGATAAGGTTTTATAAGCTTATGAATACCTACAAAATAATAGTTTTTGTGGTAGTTGATTCAGAGAAATATCTCAGAAAATAAGCCCTGTGATTCTCCCTGTTTATCTTAACTGTTTCTTTTCCAGAGACAAACAAACACAGTTTTCATTTTTTCCCTGTATTTCAGGCATTGTACTGGGTATTGGGCATGCAATGGTTGGAAAACTCACATCCTCCTCAAGAAACTCAAAATTAGTATGAGCACCTTCCTGTTTACTATTATCCAAGTGCCACTTGAATTTCTCCTAAGATTAAAAAGACGAGTGCACGGCAAAGGGAATCATCAACAAAATGGAAAGGTAAACTACTGACAGGGAGAAAATATTTGCTAATCATATATCTGAAGAGGTTAATAGCCAAAATATAGAAAGAATCCATACAACTCCATAGCAAAAAAACAAACAGTCCATCTTAAAATAGGCAGAAGAATTGAAGAGAGATTTTTTCAAAAATGATATACCGATGGACAACAGGCACATGAAAAGATGCTCAGCATCACTAGTCAACTGTGAAATGCAAACCAAAATCAGTATCACTTTACACCTGTCAGAATGGCTATTACAAAAAATATAAGAAAAAACAAGTATTGGCGAGGATGTGAAGAAAAAGGAACATTTGTGCACTGTTAGTAGGAATGTAAATTGGTGTTGCCACTATGGAAAGCAGTCTGGAGGTTCCTTAAAAAATTAAAAATAGAACTACTATATGGTCCAGCAATTCCACTGCTGGGTATTTATCCAAAGAAAATGAAAACACTAATACAAAAAGATATAAGCCTCCCCACGTTCACTGCAGCATTATTTACAATAACGAAAAAATGGAAACAACCAAGTGTCCTTCAACAGATGGATAAGGGAAATGTGGTACAATGTGCAATGGAATATTACTCAACCATAAAAAGAATGAAATCTTGCCATTTGTGACAACATGGATGGACCTTGAGGGCATTATACTAAGTGAAATAAGTGAGCGAGAGAAAGACATACTGTACAACCTCACTTATATGTGGAATCTGAAAAACAACACAAAAAAGGCAGCTCATAGATAGAGAATAGTGGTTGCCAAAAACAAGAGGTGGGCAAAGTGGGTAAAGGGGGTACAAAAGGTACAAACTTCCAGTTATGAAATAAGTCCTGTGGATGCAATGCACTGCATAGTTACTATAGTTAATAACACTGTATTAAATATTTGAAAGTTGTTAAAAGTAATCTTAAAAGTCCTCATCACAAGAAAAACTATTTTTTGTGACCATGTGGATGATAGTTAGATTTATTGTGATCATTTCACATTATAGACAAATATCAAATCATCATATTGTACACCTGAAACTACTATATTGTATGTCAATTATACTTCAATTTTACCAAAAAAAAAAAAAAGAGAGAGAGAAAGAGAGAGAGATGAGTCCAAAATAGGCAAACTTCTACCACTTAATGATTCTGAATGGATCTTTTCTGGGATGTGGCAGCAATATAAAGATACCAGCACAATCACAGAGTCCATAAAATTCCAGTTTATTAGCTATGTGTAGGTCCTTTTCAAAAACGTATCCTGCTTATCCCCAAAGAAGCCATCTCTTTCTCTGAACTCTAGTCTTTAGAGAAACATGGGCCTGTCTGATGACATTAGAGCGCGTCTCCCTTCCTGGACAGCACTACTCTTTCGGGCAGTTCTAGGGGCCAATGTGCTGTCCTTTTTGTTTCAAGACCCTCAAACAACCCATAATTCACTAGCCTGTTTCAATGTTTCAGTCCAATGCCCTCCAGCTCCTGCCTTTCTTAACTCAAACCGTTGTATGTTAAGCTCTTATAAAAACCCTCCTTATCCTTACACACACACACACACACACACACACACTCCCTTCGGGGAGCTGTCTTTGCCTCATAATAAATTAGAATATACAAGTACATGTGTGTGTGTAAATATATATATGTATTTACATGATATATGCAAAGTAAATTAGGATGCACATGGCTCACATGTGAGTGTTCTTACCTAGTATTGTGCATTTTTTCTGTCTGGGAAGAATATTTAAGAAAGGTTTTAGAGATGTTGGAAAGACTAAAAAGGAAGAAGTTTTTAGCACAGTAGACAAGAATGGCAAACAAAATGGAAGTGATTTAAAACACATGATTTCATTTTCCATGAGCTGTAGAGATAAAAACTATTACACCTCTGTAGTTTAGAGTTAGAAAAATGACACATTTTTTTTCCATTGAAAAAGGCAAAAGGAAAACATTTTTTAAAGATGTAAAGATTATGGAAGAAATCATCGAAACAACAGTGAGGCTTTTTGTTTGTTTTTTTAGAAAGAAATAAAAAGATAACTGCAGGTTATGACAGATCAGCTGATAGAATATGCTTTGGAACAAAAAAAAATCTTTGATTTCTTGTATTATAATAACTTCTTTTTATAATCTGACCTGCCCACCCACCTTAGAGCATATTCCATCTCCTGTGCAATTAGCAGTGGCTCCATCAAAATCTTCCTTGTATAAAAATTGACTCATCTTCAAAGAAGCATGCAAGTACTAAATTCAGATTTCTTTTGCTTTTCTAGGCAGGTAATAGATTATAACTGCCTGTTTAGTTCCCTGTGGCCTTCAGAACTAAGATCCCTAAAACCCTAGGGGTTCAGCCTTAAGCAGCGTCTCAAACTAGGTTGGTCATCCAGGACTTCGGGATTTGTAAGGGGCCCAAAACTAACAGCACTCTACCTCAACTTCTGTTTGGAATTGCCACAGGTTTGGCTCTGACCATGCTGTCTAATAAAGAATTTGGGTGTACACTTCCTTGCCCTTCCCATTCACTAATTGATCCCCACTTTTTCTTCCTCCCCATATCATCTCACAATTGGAATTCTGCTCATGAGCTCCAGCCTCTAGGTAGATATCTGCTACCTTCTGCCTGAACTTCCTAATGGCCTGAAACAGATCCTACCCCTTCCCCAATGTGAACTTCTCCCATGCTCCATGAGTTTCCTCCTATCACTGTTCTGCCTCCCAAGTTCAGCCTGATCTCTAGATTCCACCTTCCCATACAGGTGTTCTATGTGACTGACTGAGCAACGTAAGCACTCCTGCCAGAATCATCTAGTCATCCAGGCTGAGTTTTTCATGGTCTCCAAAGATTGGTTGCACAGACCTTCTGTTATTAGACACACTCATAGATATGGAAATACTTTTAGGAATCATGTATTCCAATTCTCATAACAGCACGATCTAAAGCTGTATACCTTGTGTATATTTTTTATACAAAGGAAAACTTAAGGAATGTGTTATTAGGTATTTCTGATCCTCTCTCTCTCTCCCAACACTAGTAGCTCCCACTCTGTACTGTAGTGATGCAATTAAAATGCACAAGTTATGTTGTCCAATATTAAGGTCTACAAACAATTGGATCAACCAATTTTTATTTCCTCTAGGCTATGGAAATCCAAAAGACAAAAATTAAAATTCCCAAACAAGTTGGGAACAAGTGATGTTAAGCACGATAGAGTAGTGTGTGCTAAATGTTAGGATTCACACCATCAGAACTGTAGGAGTAGTCTGGTATTCAAGATGGGCTTTGAAGGATCTATTGCATCCTGCAAAATGGGTAGAAGGAGAGAGAGAAGCAAATCAGGAGGAAGGGGTCAGAAAGTGGGACCCTTCAGAGTGAGCTGGACCCAGCAGGGGACTGATTAGAGTGGGGCTTTGTGCTGGAGCAAGAACAGATACTTGTCCGAAGCTATGGATCAAAGCTCCTACCACCACGGGGGATTTGGTGAAAGGCTTTTGGATTCAAAAGCAGAATAAAAACTCATAATACATATCTTTTTTGAGTCCCATCTCAATTGTGACACTGAATTAGAAGTTCAACCTCTGGACTTCGTTTCTTTTCTTTGGTTACAGTTCTCAAGTAGACGTGAAGAAACCAGTGCTACCTATACATGGTGCCTACACTAAAAAAAAATCATGTAAAATGTAAAAAGAGAATGTCTCTTAAAGGACTGTAATATAATATTGTAATACACACTGTCGGGGTCTTCATTTCATTAACTTCACTCCACTGCAGCGTCACCAAATACCAGACTCAGTTTTGTTTAGGGAACGAATTGAGTACTCACTGTGTGCCACCCTGTTTAGGAATAGCCACTTAGGAGCCCCATCAGACACACCAAGATTTTGTGTTCATTGTGTTGCCCTGAGGCAATGAGCCTCCAATAAGTATCTCCACAGAGCCTGGGATAGTTCTCGGCTCCCAGAGCCCAAAGCACCCCACAGAACCGTAGGGCTGCTAGCCATTAGCCCTTATAGTTGAACCCATGCCTTGGATTTTGATTGAACTCAAGTGCCCTGTGGGAAAGGTGAACCCAGTCCTGAATCCGGGCCTTCATTCATCAGACCGTGATCCCGACATTTCCCTTGCTGTCTCCTTGTCCCTGAAAACAGGGCACTTCCTTCCATGACCCAGACTCAGACCAACATTCTAAAACCTATTGCCTAGGGACTTACAGAGCTTTATCTTCTCACCATAAATTTACTAATAACTTATTAGCCCCTGGGCAGCAAATACTAGAAAAAGTTAACTTTTGCCAACCCCAGCAGGGCCACATGGGCTCCTCCATCTCCCTGCCTAAATGCTTTGCAGACAAGCTCATGGACCAGACACACCCATGTTGTATACACAGGTCATGACCCCAATACCAATCAATCTCCATCCTCTTGAAAACGTAGAGGCCTAGTTGCACCGCACCTTGGATGCTTTTCCTAGTGGAAAGGCCCCAACCAAGCCCAACGTCTGTCGCTTTTTAAGTGTGCCATGACTACGTGTTTCTGCATGTACCTCCTGGATTTGGCTAAGAAGGATCCTGTTTTGGGTACAGTACTCTATCCATAGAAACTAGACTCTTAAATCTGAATCTTGAGGGCTTCCATCAAGTACTATATACACACTCAGGGGCTTCGAGCCCCGTGGGACGGCCTCAGCCCTACGGTGCTTTCAGACACCATGTTGGTAACACGGTAAGAATTCTAGCACATCTCCATCCATGATGGATTTCACACACACAGCTGGAAGATTCAGACAGGGTTCCAGCACCCTGGATCTTCAGTGAACAGTGACCTAAAATTAAATTATCTTGCCTTGACCTAAAGCAGAAGCTGATGCTCAGCGTTTCCTTTCCGGAACCGCACTGCACATTTGGAGATGTTCTAATTTCCCCTTTAGAGATGTTGTTTGCTCTCGGCAATTTCCAGCGCCGAAGATTTGCTGTGTTTCCAGACAAGGTCAAGCTTCTACAGAGCAGCTGGTAAAGTATGTGTTGATTGTGGGAAAGCAACACTTGGGCTGATTTTCAAAGGCTGACCTTGTGATTTCATCAGATTGTTGTGAGGATTTTCAATCATTAATAAACAAAATGCTCAAGAAAAAATCTGATTATTGTTATATTTTCTGATCTCTGGGAATAGCTCCTTTACAGCTTCATATTAAATATAGCTTCAGGGAGAAGCTTTGGGAATAGGTTTAGAATACTTCACATCAATAGATATAGTTTTATGTGCCTAAACTCTTACAAGTGTGAATTTCTGGTTTGGTTGATTTTTCAGTACGCTTTATTTCATTTGGATGGGAGAGAAAGAGCAACCATTTATTCTATAAGAAGAAAAATATTAACAGCTGCCTTGCTGGACTTTTTCATACCAGTACAAAATTTTTTTTAAAGGAAAATTTCAAAGTTTGACAAAATTATTAGATTGGTCATGATGGATTTCAGTTATATTGAATTAAATTTCATGTTCACATAGCTAAAATATTTACTAAGGATGTTGCTGTTTGAATGTAAATAACCCATTCATCTTAAATATAACACTAAAGCTATCTTGTAAACTCTGTATATTATGTTAGCCTTGGGGCATTAACCATAAAAAGGGAATTATTATGATTTAGATAGCTTAAGGCAAAGCCAATTTTTAGATTTGTCTGTAAACAAAGATGACTGTTTTTTGAAGACTTGCTATGCTTCTCCAGTTATGATTAGACCACAGTGAAATGACTAAGATAACAAGACAGGGAAAAAATAAATCTCACACACAAAATTGATCTTGGTATTTATTATAGGTTTGAAACTGCACAATCGTCTTACCAACTTTAAATTCTATTTCCAGGTTGACTGGATTTTGTTACTATATATCTAACAGGAGGGCATGATTTTGCAGAAAGAGTACAGAGCCTATACCTCAGTTCTTGCTCTCCACTCCCCAGAACGATGTTCAGGCTCTTTAGATCAGAGGAGCACCTCTGGAGAATGGACACAATGAATTCCAAGGATATGTCAGTGTAAGTTTTTTTGATATTTCTTGCAAATTATTACACTATCTAAGATAGCACCACCTAAAGCCCTCACTATTAATATGCAAACACAAAATAATTGATTTATCATAATAACAATGGTCTGTGTTACACAGACCATCATTGTATAGTCAAATCTTGAAGTTCCTCAGCATTTTTGTCCTAGAGACCTTGTCTTGAGTTGATCACGGAGACATTGCTCTGGGTATTTTGAAGGAAAATATGGTTTACCAAGAAACCGAATAATAAGGTCCCCACATAAAAGATGAGTATAATGACACTATGCTAAACCTGAATATAGAGATATTAGAGTTCTGTTTTCCTTGAAGCTTTCTACAGGAAAGCCCCAAGACATTTTCATGATTTTGCCCCAAATTTGAACTTTTTTTTTTTTACAGCTTCTGGTATCAAATCCCCAAAGTAGAGGAAAATGGAAAATTTGTGCAATCCTACTGTATAAAAATAAGACCTCAACAAAAAGTAGTTTCAGGTACTATTGTTCTTCTTGGCAGCTATTTGCCAGGGTAAGAGACCCCAAGGAGATTTAGGTGGACACATTTTCTAAAATTTCTTATGATTCACCAATATGACTATTCTTTTAAGGACAGCCTCATGGAAAAGGAAGCTTTAGCTCTACTGAAAATGAAAGCAGTAAAGAGGGAGATAAAGAAGAAATTCCACTCAAAGATTAGCCAAGAATTGTTCTACTAGGTGGGGATGTCTTTGGGAAATTCAGGAGTTCAGAGGCTAAAAGTATTCAGGTCATGGGAGAAAGTGGAGATAGGTGACTTCCTTCCTTTGCCTATTTCCTGACAATATTATCCAGATAAATCCAAGTTAAAATCTACAAGGTGGTCTACCATTTGATTTTGTACAAGATTTTTCTTGACCAATGCACAGAGCACCTAAGTATGAATGGGAATAGAGAAATGGAGCTAACATTTGTTAAATGGTTTTTATCAGATACCATTGGACATTGGTAATCTTTTTTCCTTACACTGAACTTGTGAAGAAAGTATTATTAACTCCATTTACAGTTGAAAAAGGCTCAGAAAGATACATGATCATTAAGTATCAAGATAAGGATTTTTCTGGCATAAAACCCCTGTCATTTCTGCTGTGCTTTGCTTTGCTGTTTCCTGAAGCAGTTGGAGCAAATTAAGGTTAGGGTTTGGCAGAGGCAGTGCAATGAACAGACAAGGGGTCCAAGAAATGTAGCAGATCCAGAAAAGCTGTGTCCAAGGACAGTTTGCAGGTGAAAGATACACCCATCTTGTTTCAGCACTGCACATTTTTTGTATAATTATATGTTCCTTTTTTTCTTCAGAGAGGAAGATTTCATAGTGCTTACCTTCTTTTTCAGGGACCAAAGGTGAACTCTCTATAGAGAGGACAAGAGAAGTATACCTAGGATTCAATGCATCACATACTACAAGCAGAGAGAAATCTTTGTGTTCTCTTGCAGGCAGGGGACTTAAGGCCTCAGCATGCACCTCCACTCCTGTTTAGCATAACAGCTGAAGAAGAGCCCCTCATCACCCTGGAGTAGGAATCCCCTTAAATGGTCTTTTATAACTTCATCATTAGCTGCCCTCAGGGTCACCATAGTTAAAACTCCAGGAGATCCAGTTACTTGGTGGGCTATGTGAATGGCAGTCCCTGGAGCTGGGCAGTGGGCAGTCTGCACAGCCAAAGCAGTGACCTGGCAGGACTCAAGGGATGAGATTTGTTCCTGTGTTTGGGAGCTAAGCCATTTGCCTAACAGTGAACACCGTCAGATGTCCACTGTACCAGGGTGCAGATTGAAACATGTATGCAGGCAGGCAAATAAGCATCACAAGATAGAGCTTTTCAGTCACGTCCGTACCTTTCCCTGTTCCTTGTCTTGTACATTCCCACCCTTCAGAAGAAGTACTCAGTCTTTGTTGCTCTTCCAGGAATCCACCTGTCATTACAAGGTTGATTTTGTCTTCTCAACAGAAAATAGAGGTGGGCAGCATGCCCTTCCACAGCTTCTAGCTCCCCCATTCTCAAACGGTTTTAAGCCTGAGAAGAGAGCCCCATCACCTCTAAGGCTAACTGATACACCTGTCTGTACTCTCCACCCAGCCCCTCATGCATCAATGTTCGAGTTCTCTCATTTAGGCCCTGATCAGCTCCCACACAAACAGGCCATAGCCTCCAAATTCATGTCTCAATTGCCAGGTTTTTCCTCTTCATGTTTATTTTCTTCCTCTCACTAGAGTTATCTTTCTAAAAATATCTTTTCATCCTGTCAACTGGTCAGTGTCTTGCATTTCATTTAAGACCCTTTGAAATTTGTTAACATCATTTCAGTTACTTTCCACCATGTTTTATCATCTGCTGGACATTCTGGCCACTTTTGTGCAGAGGCATAAAGCAGCAGAACATCCTCAGGCTGCTGCAGTTTGTGTTGCTTTGAGAGTCGACACTGTGTATCCTTTCTTTGGGATTCCCAGGGCCAATCCCCTGGTGCTAATCATCGTCAGGCAGATTATAAACAACCAAAAAATATTAAATGAATTTTATGCCATTCTCCAAACTTACCTCCCTGACCTCAAGCCTTCTTCCTCTTTCTGCCACCAGAGTCCTATTCCTACTTATAGTCCCGTCACTTCCCTACTTACAAATATTCAGTGGAGCTTGATCACTAATACACCAAGAACCTTTGCATTCTGGTAGCAAGGGGGCCATGAATTTTCCTTCATTCTTACCTCCCATGAAAATACCATCTATTCTGATAGCATACCTTATGAATTGTACTTCAGCAGTTCCCTGAACATTCCAAATTATTTCATTCCTGTCTTTATATCAATTACTATCATGTCTTAGATTGTCATTTTCATGCCATGTCCACCTGTTACAGTCCTAATCTTTCTATCAAGCTCAGCTCAAATCCTACTTCATTTAAGAAGCTGATGAAGATTTTCCTAAGCAGAACTAAACTTCTCTTATTTGTGCTGTCAGCTCTACATCTGTATCTTTTTACTGCAATGAGCCATTTATGCCTTCAATTAGAATGTGTTACTTATGTCTGTCTCCCCTACTAGAATTTTAATTACTTGTTTGTATAAACCATATCTTAGCTACATATTCCTCAAAGCACCAAATACAGAGCTGTGAGCATAACAGTTTCTCAATCAGTTTGTTGGCTTGAAGTAAAAAGCTGCAGATATCAAAGCAGGGCTCTTGGTAAGAAAAGAATAGTATTTATTTTATTACTTTAATAGAATTATGAGATTTTCCAAAGAATGGGCTATATACAGTACTATGACAACAGTTAGTTCTAGTTTTGTGATACTTCCAAAGAATCAAGTCAAAAATCTGAACTTCTTTACGCTGGAGTGATTCGGGAGCATTTTATTGCGGTTAGTATTAATAACACCGTAGGAAATGCATTGTATGTTTACAATATGAATCTTCTCACATCTATTGGTCAGGTGTTAGAACCTGGTAGTCTATCACCCACATTGGAAAACGAGTCACCCAAACAAACTTTACACAATGCAACAGAGAAGACGTTGGCTTAACAGATTCATATACATGTGCATTTTAAGCAGAACTTATTCCTTTATTCACTTACCCATTCATTCATCCAAAAGAAGCGCTAATAAGTATGAATGAAAATATCACTACTTTACTCTATCCATAGCATCCCCTTAGCTATAAATTTTTCTGTAGCTCACCTATCCTTAACTCTAACCCAGTTGTCTTATTAGCATGTGTGTTCCTTCTATTGTGATGGTTAATTTTATGTGTCAATTTGACTGGGCTATGAGGTTCACAGATATCTGGCTAAACATTATTTCTAGGTGTGCCTGAGAGGATGTTTTTGGAAGAAATTATCATTTGAAGACAGATTGTCTCCACAGTGTGGGTGGGTAACATCGAATCTGTTTAAGGCCTGAATAGAGCATAAAGGGAGAGGAAGGGACAATTCTCTCTTCCTGACAACTTGAGCTGGGACACTCATCTTCTGACCATAGACTGGGACTTAGACCATTGACTTTCCTGATCTTCAGCTTGTAGACTGCATATTGTGGGACTTCTCAGCCTCCATAATCATGTGAGTCAAATCCTTACAATAAATCTTTCTAAACATAGATATAAAGACAGAGAGATAATCTTCCATTAGTTCTGTTTCTCTGGAGAACCTAACATATCTGTCCATACTCAGCTCTCCTCCTACCTTGGTCCTGAATTGCCTCAGGGTTCTTGGAGAACTCAGGTTCTGTATTTCTTCCCAATCCTCTTGCATCTTTGAATTCTTCCTCTCTTCTGACTCCTCAGAGCTTGGAGGGTTGTGCACATAGAATTCTAAGATGGTCTCCAAGATTTCCATCTTCTGGTGTATGTGCCTTGTGTAATCCCCTCCCCTTTACTGGGAAAGGACCAGTGACATGATGAGAGAGTCACTCTTGTGATTATATTAGGTAAAACTCTGTCATAACAGATTAGGGAGGGATTCCTGGACCTTAAGGGCCATATTAAAAATGGACAGTGGCTGGGACCTTAGGGTGGCCACTAGGAGTTGAGACTGATTCCCTGCTGACAGCCAGCAAGAAAACAGGGAACTCAGTCCTACAACCATGAGGAACTAACTTCTGCCAACAACCTGAATGTGCTTGAAAAAGGACTCAGAGCTTCAGATGAGAAGGCAGTCTGGCTGACACCTTTTTTTCAAGCCTGGTGAAAGCCTGAGCAGAGGATGCAACTACACTATGCCATACTTTTGACATACAGAAACAGTCAAATAATAGTGTGTTGTTTTAACATCATAAACTTATGATAATCTGTTACTGAGCATAGAAAACTAATACAAGAGAACAGGGAATTAAATTTGTCAAGTTAGTTAGGCATCTGCTCTGAGTCAGTTACTGAGTTAAGCATTGTGCACAACTTACCTCATTTAGTCCTCATGTCAACCCTCTGAAGTTGGTTTTATCATCTCCATTTTATAGAGTAGATAAATAGGTATTTCTCATCACATAAATGAGGAAACAGACTGAGGGTGACTAAGTGAAGTTGGTTTTATCATCTCCATTTTATAGAGTAGATAAATAGGTATTTCTCATCACATAAATGAGGAAACAGACTGAGGGTGACTAAGTGATACAAAAATGACACATCACAAGGAAGAGACTAGGCTGCATAAAATATATATCCTGGAATGTCAAGTCCAATGTAATTTCTGCTGTAATCCACTCACTTGAAAATATAGCAGGCCAGTAGTATAAAGTAGCACCAAATGACTCAGTCAATCATTATGAAAGTAAATAAGGTGGAAAGACAACAAGGTACCACTCCAGGCTAGGATGACTGAGAAATCTAATGGAAAAGATGGGATTCAAGTGACCCTTAAAGATGGGTGGAATTTTCCAAGAGGAAAGATACGTTGAGTAGAGTCCAGACAGATGAAAAGGCAGATGCAAGTTCTGAGAGTCTAGTTCACAGTACAAAAATGTTTGGGGAGGAGAGTTATTAGTGGAAAGCACTGGGAAATGGGCAAGAAAAGTTCAGTGTAGGCAAGTTCATGGCATTATCATGGAAGTAATGTGGCCTTTGAAACCCTTCAAGGACTGTGTAAGAAGAAGATGACTTTTTTATGTACTATGTATTAATTCCATATATTACTCTTAATACATAAAGTGAGAAAAACAATCTTAGTAGCTAATAACATAGGCTTACTTGGAGGGAGTGGAAACAATATATGTGTTGGAAAAGATATTTAGTTAAATACTTGGCAGAGCCCATGGGTCCTAAGTGGCTGGTATCAGCTGATACCAAGTTTTCAGAGACAAGAGAGAAGCTGCTTTGTATAAGGCAAGGAGATCATTTTTTGCCTGGTTCAGGAAAGGAAAAGGAAAAAAAGAAAAGCATGAAAAAGGATGGAGGGGACCTAGGGCTGAGCAAAATAGATGGAGGAGCTACCAGTTCAAGAAATGAACCCCCATGCTTAATTCCCCAAAGCTATGGATTACACGAATACAAACAGAAACATATTTGCAGACTGAGGTGTTCATAAATTTCTCAACAAAGAGTGCACTGACTGTGGAATGTACAGACAAACAGTACCCTCAGCCTGGTACGCACAGAGGGGACGGCTGAGGATTGGAAGAAATTCTGTCCAGGATGGAGAGCTCCATGTCCAGAGCTAGCAGGTACGGAAAGCAAGAGAGTTGGGACAGAAGTTGGGGTAATTAATTAAAAGACTGTTTTAAGAAATAGCTGTATGATCTTTCCTTGGGCTGTGAGGATCACATGAGGTCCTCCCATCCAAAAAATTAAATAAAAAATCCTTAAGAGAGTTCCATTCCCAATACAACTAAACAATTTGCTGAGTATGAGTAGAGTTAGAGCTTGCCCATTAACCTAAGTGAAGCCTGCAGTTGACTGGTCCCTTCTATTCATCCCTTTCATTCGGAAAAGTGGTAGTTTTGGACAGAAAACTCATACACAGCAACTACATAATTAATCAATGCAGTCTTTGATTTGTTATTTTGGGGTAAGTTGGGGTTCCTATGGCCAGGATCCTCACTGAACTTAAACCACCTGATGATGTAACTGGCTTTTTGCTAGGCTACCGCTTCCACACCTTTAGGCAATAAGCTATTATTGTGCTATATAGAGAGCTCGGCCCAGTGCTCTGGGTGGAGGCAGAGACGCTAGTGCTCGACCTACTACAAGCCGGGTAATAAACCTTTTCATCCCAAAGAAATGTTCTACTGTCATTTCTTTGGTCACACTGACTCCATAGCAAACTTGCTGGGGGCTGAAACCCATTGGCAAGATATTATTACAGATGGAAAATGAAAAATCACCAAACATTTGAGAAAAATAAATAGCACCAAAGAAGATGAACAATTCATTCCAGAAATAATTAGATGACCAGAGCTTTTCAATAAATTCAGCAAGACCCAAGAATATGTCACATTTCTGAAATATAATAGGTTGCTGCAGAAAGAGAACTACCAAGAAATGCATGTTTTTACAAATTCAAAAGGAAACACTGGACTTTGCTACTGCTTAGGATGTAGGAACCCACAAGCGTTGCTCTCACCTTAACAACAAGAACAAGTCTGACAGTCCACAAAATAATATTTTTTTCTCCATTACGGAGACATGATCATAAGGCAAAGTGCAAACTGAAATCCAAAGGGCAGGGGGCCCCTCCAAGGAGAAAGGGGATGCACACTCTTTCCCTTTGCCTAGAACATAGCAACTAGAAGAGTCAGCCACCACAGAAGCAGGTAAGAAAAGCAAACAAAATGTTGACAAGTCCTTTGAGGTCAAGGGTGAGCTAAAATGACAGTTCAGAATTCCTAGAATTCCAGGCACAAGAAGGATCTCAGCCCTTTGCTAAAGCTCTTCAATAGCCCTCCACTGAGTTCTGCAAGGAACAATTGGGGTCTGTCCAGAAGACTGGACAGAGACGACCTCCCTGGTGCAGGAATTCAGGGCTGTGCCCACATGTGAAGCTGGAACAGGAGAATCTAGAGAAAATCCCACCTGCACTCCATAATCGGGGTAAGTACAAGATAGTGTTCACCTGCTGTTAGGTGTCAGTCAGGAAACCTACCCCCTCATTCCACCTTGTGCTGACACCAGCCAGAAACCCTCTGACCCTGAGGAGGGGCAGAAAACCCACTCCTACTAGCCCTGCACAGATACAAGGTGGAGACTTTCACCATTGGGGATGGGGCAAGAATGCTGACAGAGCCCCATCTCAGGATCAGGTGCCTAAGACCTGCCCAAGACAGAGACAGGAGTCAGGAACTGAGAAACCCCTGGCACCAAGTGCCAGAAACCCTGCCTGGGAAGGGAGCAGGAAGGCAGATCCTCTCTCTGCAGCACAGTGTGAGCCCTTTGGAAGCTGTTGATGCATCAGAAATACTGTGAGAAACTTCTGGCAATTTAAGTCTCATACTAAGCACAAAGTAGTAGCAGAAGGAATCTGAAATTTGTTGTGCCCTGTAGGCTTTCCCAAAATGTAGAGCAAATGCAAAAGAAAAAATATGAAAAAAATTGAGCGATGTGGAGAATCAGTTCACAAGTTTCAATCTTTATAAAATAGGAGTTTCTGAAAAAGAGAATGGAGGCATGGCTAAAGGAGTAATAGAAGATTTTCCAGCACAGAAGCAAGTCATAGAACTTTATAGGGAAAGCCTGTCCAGTCCCAGCAATATAAGTGAAAAAAGGGACCAACCTAGATATACCTTTGTAAAATATGTGCTACCAGGGACAAAGGGAAGAACATAAAAGCTTCCAGAGAGAAAATTAGGTCACCTGCAAAAGTACAAGAATCAGATGGGCTTTAGAATTTAATCAGCACATTAAATGTCAGAGGACAGTGAAACAGTATGTTTAAGGTATTAAAAATTATTTTGAACTCTAATTCTGTATCAGTCAAATCCACCAAGTGTAGGTGGAAAGAAAATGAGCAAGATAATCTCAAATATGGTGGCCACTCTGCCTACATCCTGCCAGGTTTGCACTATAAATGAATATATCAGCAGGTTGTCACCAACTCTGAGAATCACCCAGTTCTGTGTGCCCCTTGTCTGTCCACTGGGAGGTTTTGCTTTGTCAGTTACCTTCCATGGCCCCTTCTGGAGAGGGTGGGGGTCTCTGCACCTCATAGGACCACAGCTTTTACCATTCACTTTCTCCTTAATCAAGTTTACGGATCTGAGGGTCAATTTAGACCAGGGTTTCTCAACCTGGGAGTTATTAACATTTGGGCTGCATTACTTTTTGCTGTGGGGAGCTGTCCTGTGCATTCTAAGTATATAGCAGCATTCCCAGCTTCTAGATGCCAATAGCATTTCCCCAGTTGTAACAATGAAAAATGTCCTCAGACATTTCTAAGTGTTCCCTGGGAGGCAAAATGGCCCCTGTTTGAGAACCACTATCTTAGGAGGTTAATAGCCTTTCCCATGTGGTTTGAAGTTTCTTTGGCAATAAAATCCCTTCAAAAATATGTGAATTATTGATCTTTTTGTTATCAGTCATTTTCAGACACTAGTAACCATGCAATAAACCCAAGGTTTATTCTTAGACATAATTTCTTGGCTACCCTGGGGCCATCAAACTTGAGTGGGAACACAACACCTAAATTCTAATGAGCGATAGTGGATCAAAGAGTCTTTCAATCTTATTTCCTGCAGTTTGTATTCTAGAACACAGTGGGCTTTTCCATGCCTTTGTGGTGTCCAGTATCTGGATTCTATTTCCTTTTATTTCTGCTTGCAAAATAGCCTATTCTTATCTAAATGTATCTCATTCTTGTAATACCTCCGCCCACAGCAGCCAATACAGATGTCCACTCTGACTCTTCCCAAACACTTCCTGAGTATTTCAGTCTCAGCTGGCATATGGTTGCCCTCGAAGTGGTCATAAATAAGTTTGCCATAAATGCTTCTACTGTATAACAGGTCTTCATAGGTTTCCAGCCTTCAGTTTGATTTCACACAGCCTGCCACCCAACCACTAAGGAACATATTTCAGGCTTTGCATTTCTGCAGCAGCCCACTCAAGGTACCAATGTCTGCATTAGTTGGGGTAGGTTCAGTGCTCTAACAAGCAGTCCCCAAATCCCAGTGACTCAGCATAATTTACCCTTATTTCCTGCTCATATCACATTTCAGTTTGTGCGGGTGGGTGGGTGTGGGACGTGTGTTCCGTTCTATCACTCAGGCACCCAGGATTCTTTTACTTTGTGACTTTGTTCTCTCCCTGGTCTTCAAGGTCTTCTAGTCTTCTCCATTCAGTTGGTAGATAAAGAGAGAGAGGATTACATGGGAGATGTTTGTGCACCAATTCTGGGAGTGTGTGCATCACTTCCACCCCTGTCCTATTAGCCACAAGTCTGTCAGGATGTCCTCCTAACTGCAAGGAGCCTGGAAATGGAATAGCTGTGTGCCAAAGAGGAGGAGAATATGAATACTGGCAAGCACTAGCGGTTTCTGACACTAAATCCAAAGGAAAATAGCAGTTCAGAGGGCTCCAAGACAGATTCATTTAAAAAGACTTTCATGGATTCAAACTCAACCAATTACTTGACTGAGAAGCTGAAAATCTTACTAACGTATATTAGGAAGTATATATTTCTGTACTTGACAAGAAAAAAAACGACATAACAATAACATAGGAACAAGATAGCTTAGGAAAAATGGCACAACAATGAAACTAAGAATTTCAGGAGGGAAAATAAAACTGTACAAAATGGTCATGTTCTAAAAATAAAGCGAACTGTTATCTTCATGATTTCAAGGAGTCGATTGGGTGAACAAAAAAGAGAAACTCTTTGACCTTGATAATTGAAAGATGTCCTTTATGTGGCACAAGTTTAAACAGATAGGAATATACTTTCCTTCTTGACAAGTCCTAAGTCTCACCCCAACAGTGAATACTACTTACATAATGATAAAAGGTAAACCAAATTATATGCTTTAAAATGCTTAGATTCTATAGAAAAAAGACAGAGGATTTAATTATAATTTATAGAATAGAATCTAAAGATTTTTATATTTTTGACAATGAAAAAGAATATTCTATATATGAATGCCAGAAACCATATGAACAAAGGTCTAGAAGTGTTCAGAATGATGAATATCCTTGTACTGGGCATAGAAGAAATTACTACAGTTAAAACTAAAAGAAGAATTGGACCAATGCGGCTTGCTCCCAGTATTCCCTCTCTCAATTGTTCTCACACTACTATGAATATTATAACATCCAGAAAAGTTTCCCAAAGACGTTTTCCTTTGGTGATTTGTTTATCAATAATTATCTGCTATTACTTGAATTTAGAAAATCCAGGGCAATTTTGAAAAGTAGGCAATTCTCCCACCAATTATTGCTTTGTGTGAAAATGGAGCTGGCGACTGGGAGATAGTCATGGCTCCGGATTAGAACTACCTTTGTGAAAGCCTCACTCGGTAGGGCTCCTTCCGTAGTTCAGATAATGTATCCTAGTTATTAGGGGTCTGAGGCTTGTCAAAAGAGATGGAATTAATCATGCCGAGTTGTCTGATATGTTTTGGAGGATGGACATGACTCCACTAAAATGAAAAAGGCAAAATAATTTTCTGTGGGCTTTGAATCCTAAGGTTACCCTCATGTTCCCTCTATCGTCCATCTCCAGATTAAAGCTTGGAGCAATCACCAGATTTTAAAGTGAGGAGGAAGGTGGGGGGAGGCAGTCTGCACCTGGAAATAATTTTCTTGATTTGTGCTGGCTGGAGTCCTGGAGATATAACAGCAAATATGCCTCTCTGGGATTTCTTTGAAATCTGGGCAGGATGATTTGTCTGAAGGGAAGGCTTGGGGGATAAAGGGTGGGGAAAAATTCATTCCTGGTTTCCACATTGTTGTTCTGCAGTGGAGGAGTTTGGCTTGACTTGGGTTTGAGTTGAAAGGAAATCAACAAGGCAGCCTCAAGTTTACAGGAATTTGCTGCCCTGAACTTGCCAATTTTTCAAACATAACTGGGTATTGTATCCACTATAGGGGGTTGCCAGCGTCAAGTCTCACGTCTCACACGGTTCTATGCTGAAGATCTTTCCACTAGCTGCACAAATTACCATGTGTTTTCATCTGCTTTAGCACATTCAAAGGATGACATATAAGTATCTCTTTGCTTACATTACCTGGAAATGCACAGTAATAAATTTGTTTGTGAAGTTCCTTTTGTTGTGTCTTTAAGCATTCACATACTTGAAAGTGTTTTTTTTATTTGTATGAATTTGGGAGGTTCAAAACATGTAAGGTTATTTTGCCCAAGAAGGACAAAAACAATGCAATAGGATGAAAGCGATCCTTCTTAATTTACAAGAATATTTCTCATAAAATTTTACATAATATTCAGCATTGAATTTGTCACCTCTATGTTCCCATCCTCAGGTAGAGCGAAACCATACATCTTTTGAAGGCACTGACTTGTGGGAGTGCCCACTATGTGGTAGGAACTTTATACATGTTATTTCTAATACACACAATAAGACTGCTTAGGGCGGGTACGTATAACTGTGATTTAACAAGGAGAAAATGGTGCTAGGAAAGCCAACTGACTTCCCCAAGGCTATGCAGCTAGTAAATGACCAGATTTGCACTACTGATGTGGAGACATGAGAGCTCCTGCTCTTTAGAGTAGGCCTATTTATTACGTATCACTTTACAAATCTCTTCTCTTTAATAGAGAAATTTTTGGACCTAAATATCACTTGTATTGTTTTCACACAAAAAAAGCCACATGTCCTCAGCTTGGATCCAGAAGACCTAGGTTTGAATCTTGACTCTGCCCCTTCTAACTTTGTAACCTTGGGCAAGACCCTTAATTGACGTGACACTGAATTTCTCCACCTGCAAAATGGATATAATAAACACACGAGGCTAGAAGGTCATTTTCTGATTCAGATGAACATATTCAGATTTTGATTCAGACTAAAATGTAATTCAGATAAATTGCTCAGATTAAAATATAGTAAGAAAACTTCAGTTACTTCACTAATGTTAATGAGTACTTCTGTAAACTAAGGGAGTAAAATAATATCCAAAGAAACATGAAAATTGGTAAACGTGAGTTTTTTTGATCATCTCTTCCCATAAACCCCGACAAGTATCGGCCTTGACATGCTTTTTATTTCTGTTTTCTCCCAAGTCTTCATAATTAAATGGTGGCTAATTAGCAAAAATCCAGATTCATTCTTTTGTTGACACCATCTCTAGCAGCTCTATTCATTAAATCCTTTTTTTCTTTCATTAATTTCATTCTTGATTTGTAATATTTATTGAGCAGCCACTATGTGCTAAGCACAGTGCTAGCTGCAGGGAATACAGGTATCTAAGACCAGTTTCTGTCCTCAAGAAGTTCACCTTCATGCAAAAGAAGAAAGCAACTGCTTGTATTGCAGGGACACATCTGCTGTGATGGGATCTGACCAGTGTACTGTGTCCGAACTAAATACAGACTGGCTGGCTTTAAAGAATGGATACCTGAAATGGGATTTGATGGATGAGTGAAAGTAAATCAGGCAAAGAAGGTAAAGGAGAGGCAGAGGACATCACAGAGGGAAAAAGCAGTGTGTGCAAAGGTGCAGCACCATTAAAATGCTGGACACTTGCCATTAACTGCAATTGTTCAGATCCGTGCAAGCACAGGTCACAGAGACAAGTAACAGGAAGTCTGAAGAAGAAGAGCTCAAGCTCCAAGAACCCAAATTATCACATATGAATTCAGGTGTTGGTAGACGTCCATAGATGATACCATTGTACTCAAAAGAGAACATGCTCTGAAGAAGATAGGTGAGGGAGAGTAAATTTGGGGTGTGCAAACAGCTAGGGCTTTCTGAGAATTCTAATCAAGGAGCCATTCTAACTTGGTGAGTTGAATGGTAGCCCACCCATTGACCATGCCATCAGCTGGAGAAAAATTCAGTGTCAGCACCCTTATAAAACAAGAGCTGCAGAGTTTAATAAAAAGGAAATTAACAGCAGAAAATATTGGACATGGCAGGTTTCATAAATGTTGACTTGAAGTGTGAGAATAATTTTTTTCTTACTAAATGGACAATATTGTAGAGTAGGTTAGCTAACAGGAAGGAGCTTTGCTAGAAGTTTGTGCAGTTTTTGAGATAAGCTCCTCTAAGTTGAATGGCATTACCATGGCTTCCCTACATCATGAAATAAGTGCTGCAGAAGATGGGCAAGGGATTGTAGTAATAAGAAATTCTCTTTCTTAAAACATTTCCATTCTATTATATCTTCCTAGTTGAAACATGTGATTCCTCAAAGGTTGGGTACACAGAACTTCTGGCTGAAGGTGCATGAGGCCTTGATTTACCCAGAGAAATGTTCATTGGGAAAATCTGTCCTGTACACATATTGTAATGAAAAGGAGTCATTCTTATGATACTTTCCCTGGAGCAAGGTTCCCAGCCTAGGCCCAAGTTTGCTTAGAATTCAGATGTCTTTAAGTCTATTATGTTCCCTTCCACTAGGAGACTATCTGTGTGGGGCAATGGGTACCCTTTGAGAACGAATGAATGAGAAGGAGACATATATGTCCGGTTGAAAATAAATGCCACAGTCTACAGGGGCTAAAAGGCCAAGTAGAAGGATGCTTCTCACCCAGACGGTCTTTCAGTCCAGACCCCATGGACTCCTGATGGAAATGGGGTTGAAATGAAAATGGAATCACTAAAAATAAAAAAGAACTACTTACATTAACATCACCTTGAGACTGGGGACACAAGGTGGCACTGATTTGGCACTTAATATCCAAGTAAGTTGACATTTAGATTGTCTACCATGTGCCATGTACTGTTGCAAGCACATTTTAAATTACTGAATCCTCTCAAGAATCTTATGAGATAAATACTGTTTTCATTTACAACATCTTAAGTAAATTGCAACACAGAGCAGTTGAAAAATTTGTCCAAGTTCACACGGCAAGTAAGTAGGGAAGCTGGGATGTGAACCCACTCACTCAGCCTCCAAAGCCCATCCTGTTAACCATCATACAACTTGAGTTTGGCAGAGGAATTCTTTGATGAGATGCCTTTCAAGGGTCCCAGGACATTGTCATCACTAACAGATTTGCGATTTTGCATCTCATTCGGGCTTTGGCCCGAGAGGCTTTGTACTGAAAGTACTGGGAGAATATGATTTTAGTAGCCATTACCTCAGGCCAGTGAGGGTAGCACTGAAGTGAGAGGGTGAGGAATTGAGTGGGAGGGTCCATCACAAGTAATAACAATGGGCAATGATGGAAGAAAGAAGGAAGATCAAGCAAATAATGCAGTAGTTTAGAATGGTATTCACAAGTCCACATGAGAACCTCCTTCCCCCTCACACCAAGATATAGGAGATGTAGTCAGGGCAGTGGGCAATCTCCCCACAGAGGAAAAGCAAGAGACAAGGGAATATTGCTCATGCAAAAGTGGTATGATCCACTTCAGGATATGGCCTGAGAAACATAGGATACACTGTAATTATTAACTATAATTAACAGTAGTGTCCAAAAATCTCCAAATGTCTCACATAGCTCATTTCAACTATAAAACAATGGAAAAAAGCTCAGTTTTGGATTTTAAGCAATTTAATTCAATCATTGTCCTACTTGGTCAGAAGCTCTCATAAGTCCCAAACATCTTTATATCCCAGCTTGATAAATGGGGATTTTTGATGAGTAGGAAGACAACAGTTATTCTGTAAATTGTAAAGATTAATGTTAAGAGAAGAGCCTCAGGATCAATATCATCACAGATAATAACTGAGAGCTACATATGAAATTTTATTTTTAACCATGGATGTAGTGTATCTTCCTTTCAGCATTATTTTGTAATTCTAGTGTGACTAAGAAGGCCATATGCCAAACTAACATTTCCATCAGATGCAGTGATGTAAATGTTATATACAAATGAGGTAGATGATTCCATTTCAACTAAGTGGAATGTAACGGTGCATGAGGCTGTAGTGCTGGCCTAGTACAGCAAATCAAGCTTGGCAAATTATCTCAGAAATGATAGTGGAATTTTAAAGTAAAACTAATTTTTTTCCAAATAAAAATTTTAACCCATCCCAAGTGATATGTTTCATAAAGCAAATAATTGCAAAAAATAAAAAGATGACTTGTATTATTTGTGAAATCACAAATTTTCTAAGCCATTTTCCTAGGAGAAAAAGAATCAGTAACTGGAAAAAGCTTTAAGAATTCTCTTCCCTCAGTATCCTAAGACAGCTACCTTACAAAGGCCTAGCACAGATATTTCTCAGTGTCAGAGACTGTATGTTTTTTATCATCAGGTTGAGGAAACATTCTACCACCATCCACTTGCATTTTTCTATGTGGCTTAGGAGCTTCTGAGTTTAGTGTTGCTAACTTCTTCTATGCAATAATTTTACTGTTGCAGTCATGACCAACCAACCTCTTTTTTCTATTTAATTCCTAATAATGAGACTTATTTCTGTCTTGCATTGTAACTCTCTATGCAGAGGTGTAAAATATACCTTCATGAGTCAACGGTAGCATCATAAACACTATATTATGGGACGCAAATGGAAGGGATCACCAAGGTACCCCTTGACCTAGCTTAGCAGAGGGTGTGGAAAAGGAGCAATAAATCAGTGGCTGTTAATAGCTAGTTTGCAGTGCTTAACGTATAAAATATGGTTTGTGTCAGATCTATGGTTGCAGATCTTCCTAATTCATAGGTAAATGGATGCACATAACAAAAAAACAACCAGTATATTAACATCAGGCTGTGCCCACTTGCCTTTATGTTCTCTGACTTCTCTATGTACAGAGGCAGCAGCTGAAACTGGAAAGCCATGTCTGTTGGCTCGGTAATGTCCCTCACCCCATGTCCCGTGGCAAGTATATTGGAAGTGAACTTAACAGGTTCCTGGTGGAGATGGCTGCAAAGTATTCCCAATGATGGCAGCTATGGCCATTTCTCCCAAACCCCTATTTGTCATTCTAACAACAAGCCTTCTCACCTAGGAAACCAGTTCAATGATCAGTTAGACAATGCTGAGTACTGTTGATCGATAGATGATTAGAGCTATGTTGGTTCTCTCTGGACAGGTTATTGAATATTTATTCCATATTCAGCCCCCATCTCATACAAATCACAGCCAAACTGTCTTTCACGTCCTGGCATTTCATGGAAAGACAGTCTCCTTGGGAGCCTAAAGACTAAGGCTCAGTGGGGAACTTTAGCCTCTGGCTGCTGTACAAAATAAATACTTCAACAAATCCATTTGCATAATGAAACTCTATCATCCATATGAGACTTAGGAAATTGCATCAAATGAAGCTAACCTACAGTTTAAGGATATGTTTTAGGGGCTGTATAAGTGAATCTTTTTAATCCACATAGTTTTGTGTTTTGTTTTGCTCTTTCAGGGAAGTCTCTCTTCACTCAATTTTAGAATAAAGAATGTTCATTGGAAAACAACAGGTGTTTGCTCTTGCATGTGTACGAATTTTCATGATTTATCTGAGACAGCTTTTCAAGTTCTTTAACCTTGTAGTTCACATATTTGGTTAATAAGTTGGTAGGTTATTGGGGTCTCAGGGACACCCATCAAAACAAAAGAGGCATCCAAGAATCATCCTGAACTTCTCCCCTTAGAAGGGAGCTGTTCTTACTTACTTGAAGCATAGATTTATGTCGTCACATACTCAACTATGCCCTGCCAGAAGAAGGCAGCCCTGTACTCATAAATTCTACTATGTATTTGCTTGTACTTGTGCTAGATTCTAGAACCACTGAGATATTATTCAGTTTGCTCCTTTTTGGAAACTGCCAGATGAAATTTATTGACAGAATTCAAGAAAAGCAGTCAGAAATTTGCATTTTGAGTTTTCTACAAATCATATTGTAATGTCTTCTGGGCTACCTGGATCCTATTCTTAGTTTTTTAACATGGTGCCTTGATAAACAGGAAATTTCTGGTGAGGTTTGAAAACTAAGATTAAAATAAAAGAATAATAGAGTTTTAACCTTAATGAAAAACATAATGAATGCTTTTATGTCCAATAAACATTTTAATTATTTGCTTTTGTTCTTATTTTTTAAGAATCTGTGAGATTTCTAGATTCCTAAGTGGTTTTGGATCATGCTTTCCCAACATTAAAGCAGTCACCATGAAACATGTATTGAGTACTATTGTGTTCAAGGCACGATAATTACTTGAGTTCTGAAACTAATCAAGGACCATTTTATGGAATTAAATAACCATATCTAATTAGTACATAGATCTCTTTTCACTTCTTCAAGATAAACCACCTGCTTTGGGCTGCTGAAAGGTTTTAGAGTGTCTTTAATCCTTGACTTCCAGGTATGGGGATGATTAGGGGAAAATTACTCAAAAAGTTATTGATGTCACATTATTAACTGCACTTGATACTATAGCTAGCAATTTCAGTGGGCCATTCCAGGGAAGAAAAAAATATGAAGAACAGAGAAAGGAAATACAACTTTTCCTGATATTTTCAATAGTCTCAGAACTTGAAATCATTCAGTGATATTCTCTCATTACCTGAGCTCCCAATACACATACTAGGTGGGCTCTAGATCCAGACCTATTGTTATGATTGTACAATCAGAATAGCTAGGTTCTGCTGTCATAAAAAAGTAAACCAAAACCTCAATGACATCACACAGCAAAGGTCTATTTCTTGCCCAGAGGAATGATACTACAGGTCAGGTGACTTCCCAAGAAGCTGTCCTCCATGCAGTGACTCAGTGATCCAGGCTGTTTTGAGCTGCAAAACTGCCATATCAACATGCAATTTTCCAATCACATCAGTAGAGGAAGAGAGCGGTGGAGTCTTTTATCACTGTTAAATGCTTTGGCCTTACAACCTGTTGATAGAAATAGCCACATGACTTAACTACAAAGGGTCTATGAAATGCGGGGGAACACGTGGATATTTGGTGAACAGTAAATAGCAATGCCACAATGATCTAAAGTGTAGGCTACTAGTATGTAATAATGCTAAGAGGTAGGCATTACTATTAACCTTACTTTAGAAATGATAAAAATGGAAGCACAGAACCGTATGCAACTTTCCCAAAGTCACAAAGTGGTTCAGTCAGGGTTTCAGCCCAGGTAGTCTGGCTCTACAGCCCACACTTCTACCCACACGGCCTACCATTAGCAGTGTCACTATTAATTCTCAGTGGTTTTTGGCATATCATTTGATTTTTCTTAGTTTGAGTGTTTGCAAACTAGGGAAAAGGATAACTATCCATTGGGCCTATTGATCATAAATAAAGATATGCATTGTGCAGATAGAATTATTGTTTTTTTTTGAAATATCACTAGATGCTGGAGATGTTATATTTTTTTATCTACTAAAACTTCCAATATTCCCCAATAATGATGACAATGAGAGTGATGATTATGATGATGACTGATCTGATATTTATTGAAGATTTAATATCATGCTCTATACCACATACTTAACATAAACCATTCAATTGTCATTATACTCTCACTTTACAAAGAAAACGATGTTCAGAAGATTTAAAAAAATTTTACCAAAGCCAAGTAAGTGCAGAGCTGGGATTCAAAAACCTCCCCTCATTTCTGCTACACTGCTCTGTACCATTAAATAAGTTATTAAAGGAAGTATTAAAAAAAAACACTGTATCAACTCAAATTTTTATTACTTACTATACTTTTAAAACCTGTAGTAAAAGTTCTGTTTTCCCTTAATCACTCTAACATTTTCCCCTCTTGCTGAAAAGTATATTCCTCCAATTCTGGTCTCTTGGTAAATAAATGACGGGAGTGGATGTTTCCTGAACATTGTGACTGGATTATTGGCCTAGTCTACAGTTCCCACATCATGCCACAAAATTGCATGAGTTTAATAGATGGTATCAGAGTTAAATTTAAATCCTGAGTAGAAATAAGTATTGGTAATCGTATTATGCTATTGTAGTTCCAGCTGTAAGCCTGTTTCTCACTTTTCCTAGTCTCTCCTTAGGACAGAGTGGTTGTTTTGCTCATCAGTATTTCATCCCTTAAAAAATCCAATTCATATGTATATCTCTCATACTGTTTCTTGGGAAATCTGGTCTTTAACAAGCCTCATATTGCTTTTTATTAAATACATGCTCTTCATATCCTTGAAGGATATCTTTTGTATTGTCGCTTTCTATTTCCATATATTTAGAGGAACAATAGTATTTATTAATTGGTGATGATCCCACCTGCTACCAAGTTATGGCTGGTTTTACAGTTTCAGATTAGCAGAAGCAGAAAGAGTAACAGAAAATACATTTTAAGGGCCATGTCTGTGGTTGATACAATGTCTGTTAGGGTTGTCCTTTTTGGTTTGCTTGATTTATTTTGAGGATACATGGAAATCTCTAATGTTCGGAAATATTTTGGTAACTCGTAAAGAAGCAAGACATAGATACAGATTTGGGGCTAGTGAAGAATCTCAGTATCAGTTAACATGTTTGACCACTTCAGCAGGGTTTCTTAACAATGACTTAAAACATTTTGGCATTTATTTTTCACCTGTCATGAAGTCTGAAACTAGGTGGTCCCAAAGATGACTTGGGGATCAAGGCCTGAGTATCTCTCTATCCTTCTTATGCCCTTCACCTCTGCCATCCTTCTCATGTTGGCTTTTGTACTCTGGTTTACTGTCTTAGGGTCTCAAATTGGTCAAGCTCAAAAAAAAAAATTCTAGTCAAAACAAGCTCATACATGGTCTGAAAGTGAAAGAAGAGAGAACAGTCCAATGGTTGTTCCTATGAGCCTCTGTTAATCACGGGGGAAAAATATTTCTGAAACACTCCTAGGAGATTTGCCTTACATATTAGTGGCTAAAATGAAGTCATATACCCACCTGTAGATAGAAGAAAAAATTAAAAAGCTCAGGTGCCAGAAGATGGAGCATTTGAAATTTTTGTTGGGCAATACTCAGCCACTTGAAATGAAACACAGATTAGGTCAAGGGCCAGGTATGAACCTGACTTAATCTAACATCAGTAAAGTTAACTGTGGACTCTTTCCTTTCTTTTTTGTTTTGTTTTGCTTGGAGACTGATTCTGGGCTGAGATAAATCTAGAAGGGTAGTGATGGGTAAATGGCCTTGAGTAAAGAAAAAAGAGGGGAGGGGGTACCATGAAAACATTTGATTTCCAGAAAGATAATTTTTTACTTATGTGGATAAGGAGAATCTGTTATGGGTTTTTGAGCAAAGATGTGACAAGACATTTTAAACCAGTGGCAGTGTATAGCCTGGATGTGACTGGAGGTTAGTCAATGATATCTTCAGTGGGGACTCTGCCTGTGTGCAGTGTTTTCCTGCACACCCGAAATTAGAGCAAAATCTACATGACATAGACTGTGCAGTCCAAGGAATAATCCCAGAGCAAAATCAGTAGTGTCTGGGAAGAGCATGAGGCATAGGAGTAATTGGAAGCTTTCAGACTGGAGAAATTTAGTTCACCAAATTTAAATGTTGACCAGTTATCAGAAGCTGAAATCAAGGATGAAATAGGTAAGAGATTTTAAATGATTATTTTTCATGTCTAAAAATGGTATCACAAAGGAACATAAATGAATTAATGGAAAAGTTGAAGTTCTGGAATTTGGGTAAAAGAAAATAAATTAGTTTTATAAAGATAAAAACAGTAGTAAAATTAAGATATCATTTCTTAAATTCATATTTAAAATTTAAGCTAAGTGGCTCTTCATTCTCAAGAATAGCCACAAGAGAAAAGTTATGAAGACATAGCTGATGAATAGTTTTATGGTTTTGCCCTCTCTGTCTTCAGATAGAATAGGATCGTGCTTAATTATTCTATAATCATTACAGTTTTCTCAGTCCTGTTGCTCTTTGACCCTAAAGCGGATTCTCCTTGGATAGCTTACTATTCTCAACTATTTAAAATCGAATCCCACATTGCTTTTATTTAAAAAGGTCACATAGCCATAGATATAATCATCTGATTAAAAAACCTTCAGTTCAGTATTAAAAGTATACTTCTTTTATCTTCTAATGGGATGAGTTCAGATGGTTCCAAGCAATATTTTTAAACAGTCACTTAATCCTTTACAGCTAATAAGCTATCTCTACAAGATCATGTTCATCATCCACGAGGTGTGTAATTTATCTGAGAAAAATTTTTTTCTTCAACATAACTGATGGCAACAGAACACAGGTGTCTGTAATTTTAGGATAAATGAATATACATCTTTAAAGTGGTGATTGATGATAGGATGCAAACCAAAGTTTAAAAGATGCATTTCCAATTTGCCCTTAAATAAAGCAAACAAGAGTCAATGCCCATTTATCCTATTTGTTTTTAACTTCTCAGACTATATTGCTTTTGATCAAAGTCCACCACCTGGCACTTGGTGTAAGGAGCTGAATATAATTTGATATTTAGAAGAATCAGGAGAACAGCGATTTTTCTAAGCATGAAGATATGTAATGCACCAGATGATAACCTAATAGGAAGTATCACAAGATTGTACTATGTAAGCTTAGTAAACTAAATTTGCTTATTTTTAAACAGATTAAAAATGGTAGATGTTAAATATTACATACATGTCTCTACTAAAGAGTAGCATCATCTTTTCAGAACACTTAAAACTACTGTTACCCAACTGCTGTTGGATCCAGAATCAGTGGGATAAAACTGATATGAAAGACATGTGGCTCCAATATTTGTAAAATGCCTAGCTGGGTTAGGAGAGTCTGCCTTGAATTGTGGTGAATGTGTGGTCTAACAAAGCTCTAAAGTAGTATTTGAGCTGGGGAAGTTATGATTTCTAAGAAGATTGATTCCTCTGATCACTTCAAAAGATTTTCAACAATCTAAGAAAAACAGGTTTTTTTCACCCAACCTATTATGTAGAACATTATGATTGATTTTTCTAGTTGTGAAGATCAATGTGTATGAATTTTAACAAAAAACAATCCCATTTGGCTTCAGGATCCAAAGACAGTTGACACAGCTGTGTTCATTGTTGTCCTCCATTTGTTCATCCCTTCCTGGATTCAGACATGCAAAGTAACTGGGATGCTTGGCAGAGCCAAGGCAGTCTCATGATCTCTGTTCCCAAAACTGGGACTAGGTTATTTAACCTTTGGTTCACCCAGGATAACCTCATACCAGAGAATATCAATACACAGCAGAACGCTCCCACCCATCTTTCTTATCACTGCAGACACAGGAATACAATTCTAAACCCTGGGTGCACTTTGCTTCACCATTCTTTATCTTTCTCAGATCTGTAGGGCAAAGGATTTACTCCTGCTCCACATTCCCCATTTTTTCTTCGCAAACTGTAATTATTATCAACAGTACTAATAAATTCAGTCTTTATAGTTCTGTGCTTTAAGTAGGCAGAGTTCAATGTATAGGTTTCAGAGAAATCTCATTTTTTTGCCTAGACCTCATGAAATGTAGGCCTCTAAGGAGAGGTTTACTTTTCCAACCCAGAACTGCAACACAAGAAGGCCATTGGGACGTTATTTTGTAAGATTTCCTGTTCTGCAATGTGCTTCTGTCGTCCCGATCCACCGTGAAGAATAAAGTTTTGGAATTGCAGATTTAGACAGTGTAACACTGCGATTAGCAATGTACAATCATTGAGTGCAAGGCATCTCAAGCCCAGCTGTCTCTGTTAACACAAATAGTTATAAAACCCACACTGAAGAATCGAGAACATCTCAGTTATTAAACAAACCATTTCATACTAAAATGCATACTGAAATAGGGGATGGGCTAACCTCCTGCCCATATTTGCTTGGTGAACCCAGCCACACCCACTTCACACACCTGTTTCCCGTTTGATCTTAGAGAGTATATGGTGTCCAACTTTCCAGGGTCTTGATACCTCCTTTTGTTGCAAGTGACAAACAAAACAAATAACCTCATGTGCTCATGCTTCTTAGCCTAAGAAGGAAGGAAGCAATTTTGCTCACATTTCTACCATGGAAAGGGCCAGAATTATGCCTCAAGGACAACTGAATGCAGAGACTCAACTACTGTCCCAATATTTTTTTCTCTTCATTGCTTATCTCCACTTTTCTATGATTAGTTTCATTCTCTGCTGCTACATATATTGTGATCTTTTTCCACATAGCAGGGGATACATGTACCAGCAACTCTGCAGTTACATCCTTATAGCTTTGCAAAAAGAGGAAAGGAAACTCTCTACCAATCTAACTCAGGTAGACAAATGCTCAGGAAATATTATGTTTGTCCTGGCTTGGATCATGTGCCTTCTATGTCACTATAGACAAAAGCTTTGAGTATTCTGTTGATTCTAACTTTGGCCAAGTGTCCACCCTTGCTGCCAGTAGGGAGAGTTTTCAGCAGAATAAGTTAAAGTAGCACAGACATGACCATCTCAGGAATCCCAAGAGTAAGAACCATCCTGGTTTGCACCTAATAATAATGGCTGACAGCCAACACTCACTGGATGTCTTCTGCATTACTACCAACAGTCTCCATGTTTTATGCTTCCCATTTTAATCTTCATAGTAAGGTAGGCAATATGATTAATTCTGCATTAGAAGAAACTGAATCCACTGGGATTAAGCAATTTGTCCAGGCCACACAGCCAAGTGTCAAAGCCACAACAGCATGGCCCAGGACATGAACTTGCACAGTTTGTTTTTACATCCTGGAGGCCCACTGGTAAACTTTTTCCCACATATACAGAGATCCCTCCTTCGCTATCTCTGGACTTAAGGATATTTCCTTATTTAAGCCAACTCCTTCACTTTATCCATCAGCTTTGGCTTCTTCAGGGTCTTGTCCTAGGTCATTCCCTCTTTGCCTGTATCATCAAACCCTTCCATTCTACTGGATCATCTCCCTCAGTTTACCAACCTCAGTAATATCTCTTCTTTTATCATTCAAGCTTTCTAAAAGCAATATTCTTTATGCAGTGCCTCCACATATGCAGTACCTTCTCCCCTGTAAACTACCACTTCTGGCATCTGCCCTACCCTCATCCTTCTGACGCACACTATTCCCGTGAAGCAGTGTCGTCAGTGATTTCATGACCACTGAGTTCCTGAAGGCTAAATCCAACGGATTTGCCTGGATTTTTCCTGCTCCATCAAACATCCTTACCCTCTTACTTTGTAAAGCTCAATGTCCCTCCCACTCCTACCAATATCCCTTCTCTTTCTCTCATTCTTCTTTGGCTGCTCCTTAAGTGATACACTTCACCAGGGTTCTCGTCTTTGCTCTTATGTTTCCTTGCTCTGAGAGTTCCTTAGAAATTCTCATGCAGACCCATGACTCTAACTTCCGTCTCCACGCTGGTTAGTCCCAGGTCTACAGATCTAGCTGTAAAGCTCTTCTTCCTGAATTCTGATTTCTTCAAATATCTTCACTGGGACCTCATAAGTCATAGGGATCCAGAAAACAGCTTCAAGCAGATAGAAGGATGACCAGTTAATTTTATAAGAAAGGAAATACTTAGAAATCAAAGTGAAGCCTGAGTGGGGACTTTCAGTAAGACCACGTAATACGATATTGAAAAGATGATGAGACGATGAAACATTAGAATACTTTGGAGAAAAATGATGTGTGAAATATTTCAGATAGAAAATGGCCTCAATCTGATAATTGATTGAGTGTAAGAACAAGAGGAGAGTGCTCTGGAGTGACTTCTGCTTTTCTGACTTAGATAACTGGATGAATGGTAATGCCATCAAACAAGGTTGGAATACAAAAATAAGAACAAGTTCTGAAAGGGAAAATAACAGATGAAGCTGTAAGACTGCTTGAGTCCTTCAACCCCAATCTTCTCTGCCTGTCATCCTAACAGACACATATTTACTTTAGCTTACTTAGGCTCTTGGTTCATCCCTATGTCTGCTGGATAGAGACCATGTAACTCCCTTACAAAGCTGCAATGGAAACACCATAAGAGAAGCAAATTCGGAAGATCAGTTGCTACTCAGGGCAGAATTCTCTAGGAAAAAGCAAATGGACTGGTCCCAGAGCAAATGCATATCTAGTTACTTGCTCAACTGTCTCTCTCCTATGCAAAGGCTTCTCTTCCCTGTTTGCCCAGCCCCTGGTCACCACATCAACTTTAATCATTAACCTTTGTTCTCCCTGATTCACACTCCCTTTTATGTATCTGCCCATTTTTCAAAAAGCAACCCTTGGTACCATCACTCTATCTTTGAAACTGTTAATTGTTTCAGTGCTTTATTTTCGAGGCTCTAGTCTTCACTCATGTTCATCTGTTCTCTTCAGGATTCCTCCCCAGAGTTGATACTGGATCAGCTTCCAGCCCCAGATTGTGACTTTAAATTTTGTTTTGCACAGATACAAGGAAGTGTGGCTAAATTTTCCTTGCCTTAGTTTAGTAATCCCTTCATACATCACATAGGGACATTGCAATAATGTTCTAAAGCTGGCTAGCCTGGTTAACAAAGTTAACATAGTTATTACAACACTAATGCCCCCTAAGACCAGGCATAACTAGTGCTTCATAGGTATGAGACAGACATTATATCTTGAAGCACTGAACTTGAATAACTCCCTCTGGCTTTACAATGTGTTTGAGCCATTCTTTGGTATTTAATTGTGCCAGAGGTATGGAACAAAGACACAGATTTGGAAATGGAACACATCTTAACTCTACATGCAAGCAGCATCCACTGCAATTCCATCAAGGTCTGAACCATCCCATGCAATTTCCCTGTGCCTTGGTCCATTGTTTTATATGAGAAAACTCTTCTTCTATTCTCAAATGCACATATCTGAGAGCAGGGCACAGTAGGTAAGGAATGTACTGACCTTCATGAGTTTACTCATTCTAAACATAGGTTTATCCCCAGGATTTGGCTGATTGTGGCATTTATACCACATTGTGAGATGTGGGTAGAGGTAGAGGAATCTCATGATGCAGGACACTGGCAAGTGGGGAAGAAGAATATAATACCACCAACTATACTACAAAACCTCGCAGATGGATGAGGATGGGTATTAAATTTCACATGTATCTATCAATTTGATTGGAAAATGCTTGGCACACCATCTACCAAATCTGAATTCCATTCTCTGGTTTCTCCCCTTCAAGGACATTTTAATTTGGGAGCTGGAGCATATAATTGATCTTCACAGGATCCCAAAGCTCTTAATGAAAAGGAAACATAATTTAGTGTTTTTCAAAGGAATGAACTACTAAATTATTTTTATAAACCTTTGGATGAAATCCTCAGAAAACAAGTTTCCTGAATAACAAACTTTAAAAGTTCCTTGTTTAAAAAATATTTTATGAATGATTCTACTTCTTTAATATTTATTTTAAAAAAATGATGACTAGTTTCTTGATTTTGAAGCAAAAATAATTCAAAACTATGGTGCATAAATATGAGCCCTACCACATGACTCCAGCATTTTCATGTTGCTTGTACTAGCACATGGGAAGAAGCACTTCACCTGGCTCAAAACTAAAGCTCATTTATTAAAAATCTCCATTGAAACCACACCCATAAAAAAGTAGGAATCCCATACTCCTGAGCATGCCTCCAAGACTGTTTTAATGCTTTATAATGAAATGCCCTGAGAGATTGGGGTCTATACATGAAATCTTAATTCCTGCTCTGAACCTTACATATTTTATCCAAGAACTAATAGTGTCAGTGTAAACATACCCTAAAGGGTCAGACTTGCTAATGCACATTTAATTCTTTTCCATGGATGACGATCTCCCTAGAGAAAACTATCCAATCATAAAAGTAACAAGGATTTGTAGCAAGGATCTGACACTGAATATAGAGTAAGTGGACAATGAGATAGCTGCGTTTTGATCACAGCTCTTAACAAATCCCTTTACTGCTGGGATTTTTGGTTAGCTAAAGCTCACACTTTCACTTCTAATCTGGAGAGATGCAGGAGGCCCTGAGGCCCAAATAGGAGAAAGTTATGTGGCCAACATGGTAAATATGCCTCTAAAAAGAGAAATGTCATTACTTCAGAGATGAACTATCTGAGAAGAAAGTGCTCACCAAAATTCCCATGTCTTAGATAGAGACTGTCATTATTGTTTATGTTCTCTGGAGGTGCCCTCTCTACCAGCAGGCTTAATGTAGAAGAAAATATAAAGCCATTTAGCAGTGTAATGGAACAGTTCTACACTCCATGGTTTTTATTGCAAGGAAATGCAATCCTCAGGAGCTTTGTTATATGGTGTCTAACAGCCATTCACTCATTTATGAGGACGCTGATAAATAATTATTCTGAATAAAAATCTCACTAGGGTATCAAAGCTTATTGGAAATTATGACAAGTGAGTAATGATATCTTTTGTTTGTCAGTAGTTTAGAAGTTTTGCCTTAAGACTGGGCTTAAAGTTAACCTCATTAGCATTAATAATTCTAAGTTTTAAGTATATATATTTTTTCTATCTGTAGATACTAAAGGTGAAGGAAAAAAATTGTTTCACTTAATGAATTTAGTTCTCTTTTTGGAGAGCTATTATTCTCTTAATCACAAGTTTGGATTTATGTGGATGAAAGGATTTTCTTGGATACACCTGGGTGTGTCTTTTATTCCCCTCTTTCCCAATTCCTGAAAGGGCTACAATAGCCCTTCCCGGACACTTGGTTCATATAAGGGAGAAGGCTGTTGAATATGTACCAGTTACCCTGATTTATTCATAGTGAGTGTGGGTAAAATTTCAATATTTCCAGAATCTATCACCTGGTTTTAGTACAGGGGCTTATCAATAGATGGTTCAGGGGTGGAGAGAAGTGGTCCATCTACATATCAGTAGGTAATCACAAGGGCATGCAAGGGTTTATCTGGACCAGAGAGGCTGGGTGGAGCTCTCTTCTTCTGCAGCTGGGTCAAGAGAGAGAGGGGGTGACTGCTTGTAAGAAATATAAGGGTTTCTTAACTTAATTTCTCCTTTTGACTGATTTCAGTTTTAGGGGTATTTTTCCCCCAGAGTTACACTGAGCTTTGAGTTAACATGTAATTCAGGTGTCCATGGCACACTGGACTCCTGATCTGCTAGCAGGCTGTATAACAGGACACTTCAAAATAACTATATAGAACAAAGTATAAACTGTTCCACTTGAGCAGAAGCCTAGTTTGTTAAGGCATTCTACTAAT
Source organism: Smutsia gigantea (assembly GCA_032199065.1). Lineage (NCBI taxonomy): Eukaryota > Metazoa > Chordata > Mammalia > Pholidota > Manidae > Smutsia > Smutsia gigantea. The sequence continues at coordinate 325,425 of JAVSCE010005130.1, read as the reverse complement.
ATGTCAGGACTTTGTTCTGGTTGAGATCATAGGCAAGTTCAATGTTCATAGCTGTTGTTCAGCATAGTCTAAACATGCCTCTACTACTCTCTAACACTTCTCCAAAGTCAAGTGAGTTAGTTTAAACAATTACAGCACTTGTTTAATTTTAACTGAAAATGTATATGGATGTATTCAGCAATGTGTAACTGGGAATAAAATTATCCTCTGTGATGGTTAATTTTATGTGTCAACTTAACTGGACCACTAGATGATCAGATATAGGTTAAACATCATTTCTGGGTGTGCCACTGAGGGTGCCTCTGGAAGAGATTAGCATTTGAGTCAGCAGACTGAGTAAAACAGATGCCCCCCTCCCCCCCCCCCATTGAGGCTGGGTAGCATCCAGTCCCTGGAGGGCCTGAGAAGAGCAAAAAGGCAGAGGAAGGTTGAATCTGTTCTCTCTGCCTGACTGCTTGAGCTGGGATGTAGCTCTCTGGCCCTGGCACCTATGTCATCATCTTTCCAGCTCTCAGAACTTCAAACTACACACTGGCAGCTTTCTTGGGTCCTCAGTTTGCTCAGAGCAGATAATGGGACCTCTCAGCCTCTGTAATCCCATGAGCCAATACCCTATAAGAAATCTCTCTCTATATATATGTATATGTATCTTACTTGTTCTGTTTCTCCGGAGAACCCCACCACACCTGCACACTCTCTATTTGGAAACCTAGTTTTCCCCCAGATCTGTAGACATTATCGGTGGGACCACTGAAACATGTAGCACTGAAACACAGCACATCCACATCCCAGCCACAGCCACCTCCTCCTGCCAAGTGTCCTCCCAGACCAAAGGGCAAACTCATGGCCAGTTACACCATTCTTCGCCTCCTGCTTGTTAAGCCTTTGGGTTCTCACACCTCATAGGAAAGTTACCTAAGTGCATGACTTCAGGGATTTTATACTATTCATTTCACCAATAGCTCACAAGCAGATATTCTTTTAACTATTTTAAATTAGTATATGCTAATACTTCTTCAAAGCAGCTGGTTACTTTTGTGCAGGAAAATACAACCTTGATTCTCAAAAATCTAACCAATCATCCAAAAACCAAGGTAATCTGTTTCCTGAGATGCAAAGCAAATTTCAAATCACAAATTCTATTTGGTTTAAGAGAACTGAAGCACTGGTGTGTTTATTCCCCAGAATTCCTTTTGTTTCTAAGGTAATGCATTTTTAATATACAATTAAATATTATGATAAAAAATACAAACACATTTAATTCTGAACTTCTCTATTGCTGAGTGAACTCAGTTCATTTTCAATAGCTATTTCACTGAATATGACTGTAATATTAAAGATCCCATAGAAAATTAATAAGTGATCTACTGTCTGATATGAGTCACCCAAAAGTACACATTTACACTTGAATTATTTATATAATAATATTAAAAGCTAAAACCAGTTGAAAAGAGTAGCTAAGCTAATTTCCAGCATTAACTGCTCCAAATGAAAGAGAAAACAAAATTGGGGCTTCTTCACTTACATGAGGATTTGGGCAATTCTTCATCTAATAATTATCCCACACAGAGAGTAGAGGTGACACAAATGAAGGAGCAGTTGAATGATTTCTAAGAATTTACCCAAGAACTAAGGTGGTGGATTTACTTCATCCCTCATTAAATCAGAGTTCTGTAGGAATCTATACTCTATGTTCATGCAAAGCACTCTTATTTGGGTCAATAGATGTTTTTTTTTGTTTTCTTTTTAATTTAATTTTAATTTTTTTGGTATCAATATACACTTACATGAACAACATTGTGGTTACTAGATTCCCCCTATTATCAAGTCCCCACCACATACCTCACTACAGTCACTGTCCATCAGCGTAGTAAGATGCTGTAGAATCACTACTTGTCTTCTGTGCTATACTGACTTCCCCATGGCCCCCCCCTACATTATGTGTGCTAATCATAATGCCCCTTTTTCCCCTTATTCCATTCCTTCCCACCCATCACACCCAGTCCCTTTCCCTTTGGTAACTGTTAGTCCATTCTCAGGTTCTGTGAGTCTGCTGCTGTTTTGTTCCTTCAGTTTTTTTCTTTGTTCTTTTACTCCACAGATGAGTGAAATCATTTGGCACTTGTCTTTCTCTGCCTGGCTTATTTCACTGAGCATAATACCCTCTTGATCCACCCATGTTGTTGCAAATGGTAGGATTTGTTTTTCTTCTAATGCTGAATAATATTCCATTGTGTATATATACCACATCTTCTTTATCCATTCATCTACTGATGGACACTTAGGTTGCTTCCATTTCTTGGCTATTGTAAATAGTGCTGCGATAAACATAGGGGTGCATGTGTCTTTTTGAAACTGGGCTGCTGCACTCTTAGGTTAAATTCCTAGGAGTGGGATTCCTGGGTCAAATGGTATTTCTATTTTGAGTTTTTTGAGGAACTTCCATACTGCTTTCCACAATGGTTGAACTAATTTACATTCCCACCAGCAGTGTAGTACGGTTCTCCTTTCTCCACATCCTTGCCAACATTTGTGGTTTTTGCTCTTGTACTACTGTTGTCAGCCATCTGTAGAAGAATGTCAGAAGGCCAATGGCTAGGATTTCAAAATCAGGGAAGGAAAGGGAAGAGAGCTCCAGAACTATTTTTTCTCTCCTTCCCAAATTGAGAGGTTTCTCACTTTATGATTCCAAAGATGGAGAAGATGTTGAGTGGAGTGATGAAGTAGTTACTATAAAATAATAATTTGGAGGCTTAGAAAAGAATAAAAGATGCTCAACTTTAAAAGTTTGTTGTCATTGTTAAAAGACCTCATTTGTTCAAAACAAAATTCCAGGAGCACAGCCAATGCTACAGCATAAAATGAAATGAAGATGAAGTTGGACTCATATGAAATGCTGATAGATAATCATGCAAAATAAGGGATTTTTTATTTTAGAGATGAGCAGAACAGACAAAAAATTATGTATCTGCCATTTAAGTTCAAATTCCAACTGCCAAGAGGGTACCATTGCTTGTTCGAGGCATATATATCCTTGCCTTCTTTTCAGAAGACTCTTTGTTTAATCTCTCTGGAATTTTTGTTTACTTTTTTAAGTCTCCTACCTCTATTGCTAATGGACAAAGTTTTTCTTTTTCTAGATACCTCTTTCCTAAAAAGAGGCAATGATGTTCCTCTTTATTTCTACTGGGGATGATTTGAGCTTGGTTATTTGAAATCCATTCCTATGACCAAGCAGGAAGAGGCAGTGTGGTTACAGCAAAGAGAGTAATAAAAACATTTCAAGGATTATATAAAAAATTAAAGTATTTTAACCTATTAGAGACTTCCATAAAAATAAGTAGTGAATCAAGGGATTAAGTAGGGTGAAAATGCATAGTAATCATCTATTCAGTATTTCATTATTTATGTTAAAAAATATGGTACATGTTAATATATAAAGTTCTAGTAACAGTTCAATGGAAAAAGTCACCATATATGAATATATCAGGCAGGGGGTGGGGTCTGGAAAAAAGAAATTCTTATTAGGAAAGGAGAAAGGTTGTAGGCAGAGTTGAAATTTAAATCTTAATGATGCAAATTGTCTTCACAAATTAGAATGGTTGTATTGGATTATTTTTACTTAATTAAAGCATTTAAATACTTCAGAAATTAAAAGTATGAATAGTTACTCAAACCAGAGATCAAATTTACAGAAATCACACTCAAGAGATTTGATACTATAAAAAGAAATAAAAAATTTAGCAGCTAAATGTACAGAATACCAGTTAAATTTGAACTTCAGATAAACCACAAATTATTTTTAGTATAAGTATATCCCAAATATTTCATGGGACATAATGAAAAGACTGCAAGGCAAGGATGTACTTGCTTGAAACAAGAATTAAGGCTGATCCTTGGCAGAATTCTTAGAATTCTTAGTTCCATGGCAGATATAAAATTATTTATTTTTCTGTCTGCTTATCTCTAAAATGAAAATTCCCTTATTTTATATGAATATTTGTCAGCATGGGACACAGGTTTTTTTTCAATTTGTTGTCTATTTGAAGTTCAAATTTAACTGGGCATTCTGTATTTTATGGGCAACACTAGAAAAATACCAGAATTTTAATATCAGGGCCATTAAAAAAAAGTTGATCCAAATTTTATATAATTTAGAGTATTTAACACTGGGAGGGGAAAAAAAGAAGCTTCAGCAAAGGAGAGGTTTCTCAAAGGTAATTATGAACAGTGCTTAGTGGAGACATCTTTCAATGTATCTAAGTTTAATCCTTTTCTAGTTCAAAGTGCCTCATCTTAAATTTGTCAAGTTTGGCTTTGATTTTTATATTTTTACCTTGAAATTTGGACATAATGGAGGAAGAATAGTGTTTATGTCTTCCAAGTAGTCTGAAAATTTCCCAAAAATGTCCTATAATGTCCTAAAAATAGTCCTAATCAGTGTTTCCTTCTTCACGCTGTCATGCCCTTCCAGAATGTCCTTGCCTAAAACAGACAAACCAACCCACCTCCAGTTGCTTTCTCTCTACTAGTGGCCCTGGCTCTCCAGGCTGTCTCAGGCTGAGTCCAGGGTCTTCAGACCAACCTTCAATGCTGTTATTCAGACTTCATGAATTTTTAAGATCAGCAGTGACCAGAAACGGACTGAAATGTTTAAAGTCAAGTAGGCTTCCCTATGGCATTGATTTGTCTCTGTCTCCAATTATTTAATATAACCAATATGGTTAGTAAATATTTCAGTGCCCATAAAAGACCATAAAAGCACTCCACTGCCTTTTTGCCTGGTATAGGCCACTATCATGCCATTGATACAAATTATAACTTAATATAGATCCCACAGATAAATTCTAGAAACTCACTCCAAACATCAGCAATAAGAGTTATTGCCACTTAGGAGATTAGTCTCACAGCGAGGCTGTTTTCAACTCAGCTTAAAGTTACCCTAAAAGAACTTCTGAAAGGAAGAGCTGTATCAAAGATTCATTGGTTGAGTGAAACAGAAGTTTAATGATTCAAATATCTTTGTACACAGCCAGCTGACCCTGTGAGGACAGAAGAAAAATTTATCTTGAAGACATCTCAACAGTGAATTTACTACTTTTTAATAATAAACTCCCAAATAAAGCCTACCTATGTGAAGATACCCTATTGAATTTGTAAGAGTTATTTATATATTGGGAGAGACAAGTAATTTGTCAGGTTTATGTATTGTAAATGTTTTCTCCCAGTAAGTGGCTTGTCTTTTAATTTCCTTAACAGTGTGTCAATGAGCAAAATTTTAAATTTGGATAAAGTACAATTTATAATTCTTTTTCCTTCTTGGAGTCCAGCTTAAAAATTTTTTTACTGGGAGAGTCCAGATGGCAGTGTGAGAGGTGACACGGAGAACTCCTCCCCAAACCACAAATAGTACAAAAATATAGTTAATTAATACAACTAACCCTAAAACAGCAAGAAGAAAGAAGGCTGAACCAGACTGCATATAGACTTCACAAACAGAGCAGAACTCATGAAACAGGGTAAGTTACGAAAGCCTTAATCTGGTGGGACCCAGGCCCTTCCGCCACCCCAGCTCACAGGCGGGAGGAAGAGAAACGGAGCGGGGAGGGGGTGTAATCTTGGGACTGCTGAACACCTACCCCTGTAGATCTGCTTTGTGAGTGGAAGCCTATATTGTGTGGTGCTCTGGAAGTTGGGGAGCTCGGAAGGGAGGAGGCCAGGGAGACTGACATTCCAGCCATTTGAGGAGGAAGGGATCCACACCCGGCCACTCTGTATCAGAGGAAGGGTGGGTGGTCTGAGAGGCATTCTAGCAGAGAGAGGGCTGCTGAAGGGGGAGGGATTGCATGGAGATTGCTGCACGGGAGAAGGAAGAGCTGGACAAGGTTGTCTGGGCACGCTCTGCCCAGTTGTTTGGGAACTTTGAGGAGATTCAAGTGCTCCATCCCCCTGGCTCCCTACTCAACTCTGAGACCCCCACTGTGACACACGACCTGCCAAGCCTTCCTACTGGCCTCCAGGCACCTTGTCCCAAACCAGCATCACTGCGCTGGCATCAGGACAGCCAGAGGGAGCCCCACCTACAACAGCTAGAGACACAAAGCACAGAGGCTTACACGTGTGTGCTTGGCCTACTGGCTCAACACTGGAGACAGACACCACAGAAGAGAATCAGGAAACACATCTTTCCTCCCTGCAGGCACCAGCTCTGCTCCCCTACGACCCCCAAGCTCACTCTAGGGGCTGAGCAGCTCCAGAGACTGGAGTTTCTGCCACTAGTGGGCTCCACACAGAAATATGAAACATCAAAAGAACATGGTTCAGACCAAAATCTCACAAACCTCAGAAAAAGGGCCAAATAAAACTGAACTCATCAATCTTCCTGAAAGAGAGTTCAAAAAAAAAATTATAAACATGCTTATGGAGGTACAGAATAATATGCAAGAACACAGGAACAAATTTAAGATGGAGATTCAATCATTAAGAAATTCCATGTCTGAAATGAAACGTACAATGGAGGGATTTAAAAGCAGATTAGATGCAGTAGAAGAGACAATAAATGGAATAGAAATTAGAGATGAGGAATACAAAGAAGCTGAGGCACAGAGAGAAAAAAGAATCTCTAAGAGTAAAAGAATATTGAGAGAACTGTGTGACCAACCCAAACGGAACAATATTCGCATTATAGGGGTACCAGAAGAAGAAGAGAGAGAAAAAGGGATAGAAAGTGTCATTGAGGAGGAAATTGCTGAAAACTTCCCCAATCAGGGGAAGGAGATAGTATCTCAAGCCTTAGAGACGCACAGATCTCCCAACACAAAGGACCCAAGGAAGACAACATCAAGACATATAATAATTAAAATGGGAAAGGTCAAGGATAAAGGCAGACTTTTAAAAGCAGCTAGAGAGAGAAAAAAGATCACATACAAAGGAAAACCCATCAGGCTATCATCAGACTTCTCAATAGAAACCTTATAGGCCAGAAGGGAGTGGCATGATATATTTAATGCAATGAAGCATAAGGGCCTTGAACGAAGAATACTCTACCCAGCAAGGTTATCATTTAAATTTGAAGGAGGGATTAAACAATTTTCAGATAAGCAAAAGCTGAGAGAATTTACCTCCCAGAAAACACCTCTACAGTGCATTTTGGAGGGGCTCCTATAGATGGAAGTATTCCTAAGGCTAAATAGTTGTCACCCAAGAGCTAAACAAAGAGTACAGAATATGATTCATAACATACAAAGAATGGAGGAGAAAGAAAAAGGAGGGAAAAAAAGAGGCTTTAGGTTGTGTTTGTAATAGCATATTAAGTGAGTTAAATTAGACTGTTAGTTAGATAGTAAGGGAATTACCCTTGAGCCGTAGATAGCCACAAATCTAAAGCATTCAATGGTAATAAGTACATACCTAACGATAATCACCCTAAATGTAAATGGTCAGAATCCACCAATCAAAAGACATAGAGTTACTGAATGCATAAAAAACAAGATCCATCTATATGCTGCCTACAAGAGACTCACTTCAAACCCAAATACATACATAGACTGAAAGTAAAGGGATGGAAAAGGATATTTCATGCAACTAATAGTGAGAAAAAAGAAGGAGTTGCAGCACTTGTATCAGACAAAACAGACTTCAAAACAAAGAAAGTCACAAGAGACAAAGAAGGACATTACATAATGATAAAAGGGTCAGTCCAACAAGAGGATATAACTATTATAAATATCTATGCACCCAACACAGGATCACCTACATATGTGAAACAAATACTAACAGAATTAAAGGGAGAAATAGAATGCAATGTATTCATTTTAGGAGACTTCAACACACCACTCACTCCAAAGGACAGATCGACCAGACAGAAAATAAAGAGACAGAGGCACTAAACAACGTATTAGAACAGATGGACCTAGTGGACATCTACAAAACACTCCATCCAAAAGCAAGAGGATACGCATTCTTCTCAGTGCACATGGAAAATTTTCAAGAATAGATCATATACTAGGCCACAAAAAGAACTTCAGTAAATTAAAAAAGATTGCAATTGTACCAACCAGCTTCTCAGATCACAAAGATATGAAACTAGAAAAAGTTACACAAAGAAAATGAAAAAGCCCACAAACACATGGAGGCTTAATAACATGCTCCTAAATAATCAATGGATCAATGACCAAATAAAAACAGAGATCAAGTAATATATGGAGACAAATGACAACAATAATTCAACACCGCATAATCTGTGGGATGCAGCGAAGGCCGTGCTAAGAGGGAAATATGCAATACAGGCCTACCACAGGAAAGAAGAACAATCCCAAATGAACAGTCTAAACTCACAATTAATGAAACTAGAAAAGGAAGAACAAATGAGGCCCAAAGTCAGTAGAAGGAGGGTCATAATAAAGATTAGAGCAGAAATAAATAAAATTGAGAAGAATAAAACAATAGAAAGAATCAATGAAAGCTGAAGCTGGTTCTTCGAGAAAATAAACAAAATACATAAACCCTTACCCAGACTTATCAAGAATAAAAAAGAGAGTCTACACACATAAACAGAATCAGAAATGAGAAAGGAAGAATCACTACAGACACCACAGAAATACAAAGAATTATGAGAGAATACTATGAAAAATTCTGTGGTAACAAACTGGATAACCTAGAAGAAATGGACAACTTTCTAGGAAAATACAACATTCCAAGGCTGACCCAGGAAGAAAAAGAAAATCTGAATAGACCAATTACCAGCAAAGAAATTGAATTAGTAATCAAAAACTACCTGAGAACAAAACTGCTTGACCAGATGGTTTCACTGCTGAATTTTATCAAACATTTAGTGAAGACCTAATACCCATCCTCCTTAAAGTTTTCCAAAAAGTAGAAGAGGAAGGAATACTCCCAAACTCATTCTACAAGACAAACATCACTATAATACCAAAACCAGACAAACACACCACAAAAAAAGATAATTACACACCAATATCCCTGATGAACATAGATGCAAAAATACTCAACAAAATATTAGCAAACCGAATTTAAGAATACATCAAAAAGATCATCTATCATGATTGAGTGGGATTCATCCCAGGGGTGCAAAGATGGTCAACATTTGAAAATCCATCAACATCATCCACTACATCAACAAAAAGAAGGACAAAATCTACATGATCATTTCCATAGATGCTGAAAAAGCATTTGACGAAATTCGACATCCGTTCATGATAAAAACTCAACAAAATGGTTATAGACGGCAAGTACCTAAACATAATAAAGTCCATACATGACAAACCCACAGCCAACATTATACTGAACAGCAAGAAGCTGAAGGCCTTTTCTTTTAAGATTGGGAACAAGACAAGGATGCCCACTCTCCCCACTTCTATTCAGCATAGTACTGGAGGTCCTAGCCATGGCAATCAGACAACACAAAGAAATAAGAGGCACCCAGATTGGTAAGGAAGAAGTGAAACTGTCCCTGTTTGCAGATGACATGATTGTGTACATAAAAAACCATAAAGAATCCACTCCAAAACAACTAGATCTAATATCTGAATTCAGCAGAGTTGTGGGATACAAAACTAATACACAGAAATCTGTTGCATTCCTATACACTAATGGTGAACTAGCAGAAAGAGAATCAGGAAAACAATTCCATTCACAATCATATCAAAAAGAATAAAATACCTAGGAATAAACCTAACCTAACCAAGGAAGTGAAAGACCTATACTCTGAAAACTACAAGACACTCTTAGAGATATTAAAGAGGACAGTAATAAATGGAAATTCATCCCATGCTCTTGGCCAGAAAGAATTAATATTGTCAAAATGGCTGTCCTGCCTAAAGCAATCTACAGATTCAATGTAATCCCTATCAAAATACCAACGCATTCTTAATTGGAGCAAATACTTATAAAATTAATATGAAACCACAAAAGACCCCGAATAGCCAAAGCAATCCTGAGAAGGAGGAATAAAGCAGGGGGAATTATACTCCCTGACTTCAAGCTCTACTACAAAGCCACAGTAATCAAGACAATTTGGTACTGGCACAAGAACAGACCCATAGGCCAGTGGAACAGAATAGAAATCCCAGATATAAACCCAAGCATATATGGTCAATTAATATATGATAAAGGAGCCATGGATATACAATGGGGAAATGATAGCCTCTTCAACAGCTGGTGTTGGCAAAACTGGACAGCGACATGTACTGTCTAATCCCATACACAAAAGTAAACTCAAAATGGATCAAAGACCTGAATGTAAGTCATGAAACCATAAAACTCTTAGAAAAAAACATAGGCAAAAATCTCTTGGACATAAACATGAGCAACTTCTTCATGAACATATCTCCCTGGGCAAGGGAAACAAATGCAAAAATGAACAAGTGGGACTATATCAACCTAAAAAACTTCTGTACAGCAAAGGACACCATCAGTAGAACAAGAAGACATCCTACAGTATGGGAGAATATATTCATAAATAACGTATCTGATAAAGGGTTGACATCCAAAATATATAAAGAATTCATGCACCTTAACAAACAAAAAGCAAATAATCCAATTAAGAAATGGGCAGAGGACATGAATAGACACTTCTCTAAAGAAGAAATTCAGATAGCCAACAGGCACATGAAAAGATGCTTCACATCGTTAATCATCAGAGAAATGCAGATTAAAACCCCAATGAGATATGACCTCATACCAGTTAGGATGGCCAACATCCAAAATACAAACAGCAACAAATGTTGGCAACGATGTGGAGAAAGGGGAACCCTCCTACATTGCTGGTGGGAATGTAAACTAGTTCAACCATTGTGGAAAGCAGTATGGAGGTTCCTCAAAAAACTCAAAATAGAAATATCATTTGACCCAGGAATTCCACTCCTAGGAATTTACCCTTAGAATGCAGCAGCCCAATTTGAAAAAGATATATGCACCCCTATGTTTATCGCAGCACTATTTACAATAGCCAAGAAATGGAAGCAACCTAAGTGTCCATCAGTAGATGAATGGATAAAGAAGATGTGGTTCATATGCACAAGGGAATATTTTTCAGCCATAAGAAGAAAACAAATCCTACCATTTGCAACAACATGAATGGAGCTAGAGGGTATTACGCTCAGTGAAATAAGCCAGGCGGAATAAGACAAGTATCAAATGATTTCACTCATCTGTGGAGTATAAGAACAAATAAAAAACTGAAGGAACCAAGAGCAGCAGACTCATGGAATGCAAGAATGGACTAACAGTTGCCAAAGGGAAGGGGACTGGGGAGGATGGATGGGAAGTGGGGGAAAAAGGGGGAACAGGGGCATTACGATTAGCATATGTAATGGAGCAGCGGAGGACACGTGAAAGGCAGTATTTATAGAGAAGACAAGTAATGATTCTATAGCATCTTACTATGCTGATGGACAGTGACTGTAGTGGGGTATATGAGGGGGACTTGATAATAGGGGGTCTAGTAACCATAATGTTCTAGTGATTGTATATTAACAATACCAAAATAAAAATTTAAAAATCTATGTAACACTAAAAAAAAATTTGACTATCTTGACGTTATGAGTATATTCTCCTATGTTTCCTTCTGGAAACTTTGTTGTTTTAGCTTTTATGTTTAGGGTTGAAATCCATCTTGAATTAATTTTGTGTATCATAGGACTTAGGGGTTGAATGGATCTTATTCAGTATGATTTGCTTTTTTTCCAAAGTCTTATCATCTCCAGTTTCTGCTTGCATTTGTTTGCTTTCCAGTGGCTTCAAGTAGTCATTGTAATTGTTTTTAACATTTTTAGAGTCTATAATTATTACCAGTAGGAGTTGTGTTTGTCCATTCAGCTGCTATAATGAAAATACCAGGCTGGGTGGTTTAAACAACACACCCTTATTTTTCACAGTTCTGGAGGCTGGAAATTTCAAGATCAAGGTGCTGGCAGATTTGTGTCTGGTGAAAGCCTACTTTCTGGTTCATACATGGCTTCCTTTTGTGTCCTCACATGGCAGGAGGCTAATAAAAATCAAACTACTCCTCTATTGCCAGAACCCTTTGCAAACACAACTAACCTCTTCATGTCGAGAGAACTTGATGATAATGCCTAACTAGCTAACTCATTTTTCTGGTACCTTGCCATACAAACTTGTACCAGCCAGTTGTACCCTATTCTGAGAGATGCACAAGCCTCCAGGCCTCCAATTGGTGGGGTCTTGAGAAACATGAAAAATATTAAGTTAGGTGATGCAAAAAATATGTCCTTGAAACAAAGGCTTAGCAATCCTCCCTTAGAGCTTTGAGAGAGCTGTCTGATGCTCTCATGAAAGTGATTTTGTCATTTATCACAGAGTGTGTATGTATAACAATTTATTCATTTAATTGCTTCTTATCTCTTAGTTGGTAATAAACCCTTTCGACAGCAATGAGATTAAAAGTACGTGTTTAATGAAAAATTAAGTAGTGATTTTCCATTTCTCAGGATAGTTGATGAAAACTAAATAATTTGCTTGTCTATATTTACCATTTATGCAATTCTAATAGCATAAATTGTGACAATCAGAAAACACAAATCTGTTAAAGAACTACCAGCATCTACCTCAGAAGACAGTAGTTACACTGACCATTTAATCTGAAGACAATGACTTAACACATACCCACACGGGCACTTGGATATCACTTCATGAAGCATAACTTTTCAATTAGATCAAATTACTGTTCTTCTAAATTAATTTAACTTATTTTTAGTTCCAAGGTTTCTTATGCATATATAAATAAAGCAATAGCAGTTAATATATTGGTTCCATTAACTGAAATAAAACTTTGAAAATAGTTTAGTGAAGCCAGTTTTATATTAGTATCATCAAAGGCCTCAAATAGATAATCAGCTAGGTTAGCTTTTTAAATGCTTTGTTCTTATCCAATTTATAAAATCAAAGTAAGACTCTGTTTTTAGGTTGATTCTTCCAATTGAACACCCAGCTTGGGTCTGAAGGCTGTTGTAAATTGGATTATAAACTTCAACATTAAATATAAAATTATGTGTGCTTTGGTGATATTTCAAATACAAGTTTTGATAGAGGACAGCATTATAATAAAAACATTTTTATTAAATGAAGAAATCTATGGAACAAAAATCTATTTGGAATTGGTTATGGTATACAACTAATTCAAAATTGCTTTCAATATTTTTTGATACCCTGCCAATTGAAATAAAAGTTGTAGGTATTCAAATTTATAAATACTTTTATATACACACAGAATTGAACTATACAATTTTGGTTAGCAGGTTGATCTTGAATATATAACAAATACATCATGGCACTATATGCTTTACTTTTTTTTCTGACCACCGTCAATTGGATGTTAGGATTATTTGAGAATCTGGAGAAGTACTTTTACGTTAATTATTTAAAAATGGTATTTAAAATGGAACATTTTGAAAATAAGTTTTCTAACTTTCCATAGTTTTTTTGAAATTCATTTAAAACTTGAACAAAAATATTCAGTTAGAATATTTCAGCTTTTGAAGCATTTATTGAATGGAAGACATTAAAATGTATTACTTAATAGCACAGGAGCAATTATACAACTGAGTCATAAGAGCTCATGTGATATACAACATTACATTTCAAATACTATGATCATGCTTTAGAATGATGTTTTCCAAACTCTCTGATAAAGAACTAGCTTTTCTTTTTCAATCATGCACAAAACTATGTTTTTGGGAAGTGAAAAACTCAGCAGGAAAATGACAAAAATGATATAGAAAATTCAAGCCCACATTTTTATCATTAGCTGATGTGGACATAAAACTACATCTTAATAAATATAATTAGAGCATTTACAACAAAGGAAAAATAAAAGAATTACAAAAATTATATAAGTTATTCATTGAAACTGCATATAGGCAACTAATATGTAGAAATGTTATTAGATGCCTAACTTTTTGGCATTCTTCCATAATTCAAGGAAAAATTATGATTTTGAAATATGATTCCCTATATTAAATGCCTATACACACACCTTTAATGAGCATGTACATCAATATTGAAAAATTTTAATGTGAAAATTGAGCTTCTTTGATTGCTAGTTTATCTCATCTAGGTTGGAATTACAGCAAAGCTGCTTACAAGAGCTGATACATGTCTAAACTGTTTCTTTACTTTCTTTTTTTAGTATAAAAACACAGTAGAAAAACCAGAGTCACAAATATGTTGATGGGGATGGATGAGATTTTTCTTTTTAATTTCAACAAGATCAAGCTATTTTTTAACTTTTATATAAAAACCAAACAAGTGATAATATATTTTCAGAATTCATCTTCATGGGTAACCAGTTCTGATAATTTGTCCTATAAAGTTATGGTTAAATTTGTTATATAGTTTTATGAAAGGAATGAATTTCCTATACAGGAACTTCTTGTGATGGAAAATAAAATTCAAAACATTCCATCAAATTCATGAGTTATTTGGAGATAAACTTTTGCAGATGTACAATATCAAATCTAGATCATCACCTACTTCTTTGATAATTGTTGTTTAGTTATGAAACAAATATAATAATCCATAGAAACTCTGTTTTCAACTGTCCAACTTTAAATTTTGTCCTTCAGTCTTTCCTGCAACTGAAAAATGTGTTATATTCCTTCATTATATGGATATAATAAGATCATTAACAATTTCAAAAATACCAGACAAATAAGCTAATGTAGGGCCCAATTTACATGTTTAAAAACATGGGACCAAGCTGTTTTCTTATCTTACAGTAACATATTCTCAGCAGAATTTTACCCTCAATACAATCATACCTCCAAAATGCATAGCAGTTGTATAGAATCAGTTTCCATATTATAATAGAGAATATTCTAGAACTGAACATCTGCATAAATCTGGTATGAAATCTATTGTCTTTTCTCCAAAATCACTTCCAACATCATCAACACCATCTTGTTTACTGCCAGTATCACATTCGAGAAGTCATGTCTTTTCAAGTATAAGAACAAAGCTTATTTTGCCATCAGTAAATTTGTGTCAAAAATAAGTAACATGTGCTAGGAACCAAAGAATCCAGATGAGCTAATATAAGTGTAGTTGCTTTTGAGGGCCCTTAAGGAACTGAGTACAAAAAGAAACCCAAATGAACCAAACTTGAGAAAAATCACAAGCTCACATAAAAGAAAAACAATCCTTAACTGCTGTCATCTCCGAGACAGACAGGGTACAATCTGCCACTGATAAAGGTAATAAGGAACCAGCCTTTTAACAAAGCCATTAGGGCTGTGTGAGCTGGCCTGACAGATTAGTAATTTGAGGAGCCCAAGATACTACAGCCTCCAATGCCTTCCTGCACATCTTCCCTGGGAGTGGCACCCTTACATTGGGGCAGGAAAGGAGAGTTGAGAGAAATTACCTTTGTTGCTCCAGGCTTTCCGTCAAGAAAGACTGGGGAAGGGGGAGGAAAGGTGAGAGAAATCTCTCAGGGGTATGCGCTGCGTTCACAGAGCATAGGCCAGCTGCAGCCACGCTCCAGAGGCCGACAGCAGTGTAGCAGGGATAAAAAAAAGTCACTGAAGGCACAGAAAGCAGGAGAGCAGAGAGAACTCCCAAACCCCCCCGAATGCCGGCAACCAGAATGTAAAGATCTCCCATAGGTCAGGAGGCATGTGGCTTAGCTGTGAAATGCAGCAGATATCCTAGAACCTGCCAGCGCTCAGCTATGAGCAAAATGTTTTCATTATGTCTCCATTTTTGGAGAAGATTTTTGCTGGGTAAGAAAATTTATTATGTAAATGTAACTCCCAATTTAAGCACTTCTTTATATGGCCTATTTCTTGAAATCTGGGGTATTTCCCTCTTTATCAGGTCACAACTAATTTGAACACTGCAGGGAAACATGTTTTTAAAGCAGACATAACTTGGAGATCTCTGCAAGGTACCAAACTTCATGGGCCAAAAAGTTTACCAATGTTGGTAGGATTTGGGGACTGAACACATCAAAATTCAGACTGACCTCACCAATCCTTTACCCAAGCTTGTACAATACCCTTTGAAACTAGAACCAAAGGAAGAACTAAGGCCCACAGTACAAATACAAATAGAAATAGGATGTAACTTGCCTTGCACCATCTCTTGAATTACTCCTAACCTGCCTTAAATAAGAGTTCAAGATCTTATGGCAGTTAAGAGAATGATTTTCCTCACTTTCCAGAATTTCTTGATCCTCTGGGTAAAATTCTGATAGTCTTCACCCTATACTTGACAGAGAGACATTTTCCTTCCATTGGCCCCTCCTGGTACCTAATATATCCCCACATTATGAACCCTAACTTCTTGGGAAGAAATGAACTCTAACCCTGGAAAAACAAAGTGCTTCTGTAAAAATCATTACAGTAATGTCCACAGAGAACAGGAATGCCACAGTTAAAAATAAATATTAGAGCTTTTTTCTGAATAATTCACTTTTTCTCCTCAGAGATTCTTCAACTGCTTTTGCAATTATTCAACTGCAGGGAATCTGCTCTTCCCCAGACAGATAATGATGTACCTGTTGTATTAAATGATTCTTATGTTGTCCTTATTCTCAGTCTGCGCTTCTAGGACGCTATTTTATTACATGAAACCAATCCTTTGCTTGTTTATCATGAACAATGCCTTGTGAAACAGGTCTCCTTGTATCATGTGCCCAGGAACTTAGAAAATGAAGCCACCTGGGCTACTCTGGAGAATTACCCAGAAGAATCACTAGTTTACTTTCACATATATATCACTCAAGCAACAGTTCCTATGGAGGTGTTATGCAATTGGATAAGGTGGTAAGAAATTAAGTTTTAACTGATGTCGTAAGTGATTCTTCCATAGCTCTTAAAGCTTATTAGGCAAGTCTAAACTTTTTGGTCCAAGTGGTAATGATCAAAATAACAGTTTTAGGTTTTCCATTAGGTGTCTGGTTTATTGCTAACACTTTAGTTGCCCTTGGATAAACACTACTGGGAAAATAGAACAATTCGTTTTTAAGAAGATGTCCATTTAGCTCTTCAAAGTAGACCCAAATGGACTCTGAGATGTTTCCTTACTCTAGATTCTAATTATCATTCTTATCTCCGTCCTTGTTGAGTGTTACAATAGCCAAAGGTGGACTTCCAGAGTCTTAACTGCTTCTGGCCAGCTGCTATCACATCACATTATCCAGCAACTCATTTGATGAAAGGAGGAAAAAAGACAGACCATGCTTCAACTCCAAACTGTTGTTTGTTTCCAAAACAATGTACCATCTAGAAATTATGGCAGTAATATGGATCTGTAATGAGTCTTCTCTGCCTCCTTCTCTGGCCTGGCTAAAGGTTGACCAGAAGGAGGGGGGTTCAGGAGAGACTGAGAGTAGGAACAATCACCCCCATCAGATATGCAAGACTGAGATCACTTTTATTATATATGTAATTACCACCACACAAGTCACATGACTTGTCATATTTCTCAGCTCAGAATATCATCTACTTTGCATTAACCCCCACCTTAACAAATAAATCATTCAAAGGCTCACTCTGTTTCTGATATCGTACCCTAAGAACTTCTGAGGCCAATCCACAAATGATAAAAACTCATGCTTTCTTTGTTAACTAATATGCCTTTCAGAAATTTCCTGTGTTGTTCTCCCCTGTTGCAGTATGTCAATAAAACTCTGGTTACTTACAGCAGATTTGTTTGAGTAAGAGACTTGCCACACAGAGAATACAGAAACATAATGTAGATACAAAACATATCCAGTTAGGTTATAGATTGATACAAATATCCATGCCTTACAAAAGAAGCAAATGATCAAGCAGACTGTAAGAATCTACAGCCAGCAAATTGATCTCTCATCATAAAGCATCAAAATGCCATCTTGTTTGATGACTGCAGCTCTCTTCCTCTAAAGAACTCAAGAGGCTTGGAAATACCTTGGAAATGGCATTTTAAACTATTCTAATAATTGTAGGTAGTATTGAGTCATTGTTGGTATGAAAGTTTAAAAGAACCTTCCAGAATGACATTCAATACTAATAAGCACTGGAACAACAACCCTGGATCGAAGACAGCTCTGGCAATCCATAACACCACCACACAAGGTGAGTCACCTAACTTTTAGACCTTAATCTTCTCATATATAAAATGGAATAATATCTGCCATGCTTAACTGAAAGTGTTACTTAAAGAGCAAAATTAAATAGTGAATGTGAAAAGAATTGTAAAATGGCAAAGTGCTACACAAAGTTAAAAGACTGTGTCTGTGTAGGTGCTCTGGGTTTTATGTAGCTTTTTCCCTGGATTTATACTCTCACCCTACGTACCCACTCTGCTTTCCCCATGCCCATCCATCCTCATTTCCCGTGCCATAAAAGTGAAGACATTGCAGCTTCTAGAAAATGGAATCTATACATTGTGAATCAAAGATCCCATTCCATTTACTTATTTGAATTTGAACCAGTGGTAGGAAGTAGGATGGAGGAATCAGGGGTACAGCATAACAAATCAACTTCAGGAAATGCCAAAACTAAGACATCTACTTCTCCAAGTGCTTTAGGTCGCTATATGAATCAAAACAATTAATTTAAAATGTAATTTTGTATGTGATTAATCTATCATTCAGTCTGATTGCCTGTGGTCCATTTTTATAATTATACATTGAATGGAGAATAAAGATAATTCAAATAATCTTATTGGCTAAGGCACAGGGCATTAATTCAGTTTATAATAGCAATAATGACCTCAGCCCAAGACATTTCCAGGCAATTAATGACGGGTTGGAGTTAATGGCCCGAGTTTCAGCCAAGGACCATCAGCTCCTCCT
This sequence comes from Smutsia gigantea, assembly GCA_032199065.1. NCBI lineage: Eukaryota > Metazoa > Chordata > Mammalia > Pholidota > Manidae > Smutsia > Smutsia gigantea. The sequence goes on along the minus strand of JAVSCE010005130.1, from coordinate 306,608 downwards.
AGTTGGTCATCAATCCTCTGAAAATGCCCAGTACCCAGAGCACAGTCAGACCCATTCAGAGTCTGGGTCATCCTAACTTTTTATTTTCAAGTAAATGTCTTGCTCTACTCTTTTCACTAAAAAAACTAATTTTCCTTGTAAACTAGGTAAAAATAATTGACAGTTTTTGAACAACAAATTCATGGAGCAACTAAATGTCACATAGGCATAATATGTTAAGTAATATGGTAATGTTGAAAACACAGTACAGACCCGAAATACAAGTAATCCGTTTTCCAACTCTTACAGATGTCTCAAAATCAGTCCTACTAAGGAGGCCCTAGGTGGTGAGACCCCACTTTCATGCTTTTGTTTTATCTCTCTCAGAGAGAAAATGGGAGTTAACCTATAATCTACACATTTCTACTTTCTGCCTAACGAGCTTCCCTGCTTGACTTTAAAATCTTTTCCAGGATGAGGAGGAGACACAGCAAAGAGAAGCATGACTTTTAATACGCAAGCCCAAGCAATACCACATGACAATATCATCAGTCATTTCAAGCTCCTCTGAAGTACTTCACATATTTTTTTTTTCTCCATCTCACAGGAGGCATATGAAACAGATGACCTGAATCACCAGCCTGACACACACAGGCTCTTTGTGAGCCATTCAGGCAGAGAGAGGGATTCAGCCAGCCAGCCCCTATCCCTATAGGAGACCACCAGGACGCTGCTCGCCCAGGGAGTCACAGCCTACAGGAAAAGCGCCGTAATGTCTCACTGAGTTTGCCTCCCACCAGCTTCCCCCCACCACTTTATTTTTAAACTGATTCCTTTGTTATTTTACTCCATCATGGGAAAGGCAGAAGTCATGAAATGATAGTGTGGAAAGTGGCCTGTACAGTCAGGGTCACTGGCGCAGAAGGCACAGACTCAGACCACCTGTGACTGTTAATGAAAGAAGGAGCCTTCATTCAGAGATCACACATGCCCATAGTTTTGCTCTGGCTAAGCTTTTTGCCTTCTGTTCATATCTGTTTGAAAAGGCAAACCTGTTAAAAAGATCTGTATATTATATTCAAATGCAAAATTCATTATCAATATTACTTACATTAAGAGCTGATCTCCACAATAGGCCTCATGCAGGCTATGCAAAGTCATGGTCTGTATAAGGAAAAGAGAAAGGCCCTCAGTAGCGGATGCCTCCCAGGGGGGATTTCTCAATGGGAATGGGGGATGTGATGCCAAAGAATCAAGTCTGGTCATCAAATATGATTGATGATATGAATAGTCAAAATAATGTTAATAATAATCCATTCTTACAAAGGAAAGGAAAACATTGCTTTCCCATATTTTCTTATGGGATGTTGAGTATATCACTAAAATTATCATTTCTCCTGTCAAAAAGCAGACATGAAGTAACTCAAAAACTGTCACAAAGAACACTTAAGCATTGCTGGTTCGATGTTTGAAGGAGCCAAAAGGAAGTAAAAGTCCAGAATATGGGACGCTGCCCATCCTTAGTGGACCTCCAACCCACAGACAATCAAGAGATCGCTAAACCAGAGGAGGAAAATACTGAAAACATGATCTATCAGGTTTTGCTAAGGCAGACTTGCTGTGCTGGAATAGTACACATTCTAATTTAATCAAGAAGCTACATTTATGCAAATGAATACTGAATTTGGAGGCAAATTAATAAGTTCTACAGAAGAAATAAAACTTGAATTTGAAAAAAAAGACAGTAATTTTTATATCAGTTTATAGAACACAGCTGATGATCCATGTCAAGAGTCCTAACTTGATTTCTGGAAGCAGACAACTTGGAAGAATACATATTTCACAGAAAAAGCTGTAACTGGATAATTAGATTAGGGCCAGATGTTCTGCGCTGGAGCTCTAAGGATTCAGGAATCCTGAGCCCTATTCAGCAGAGCTACGAAATGAACTCATGTTTGCCTTAACACAAAGCTTATGTGCTTTTGGCCTCCCTGGCCCACGTGTTAAAATCACTTCCTATGACCCCATACAATGTGCTATTTCACTTAGATTTCTCAGATCATTTAAGTGTGCAAATAGGAGGGAGACTAGCTCACAGTTTCTCCATCACTAACCATGTATCTAACCTGTTCAGCTTTACAAGAAGAAGACACAGTACATGCCCTCAAAAAGCCCTGATTTGCATCTAATCAGAGACTAGAATTCGGAAAAGTTTTTATCTAAGGAAGTCTGCAGCTTCAATCAAAAAAATGGCAAAGAAATGATGTTGATACCCAAACTGCAAAGCATATTTTAAAACACTCCCCGCAAAACACTTAAAAACTTATAAGCATGATCAAGAATCACTTCTGCAAGTAGCACAAAAATCGTAAAAGTCTTCTTTAACTAGGCATGTAAGAAAAAAGTTGGGTGGTTAAACATTCCCACTGGATCCAAGAGGAAGGGAAAAGCACTAAACGTATGTATACTTTCACGGGTACCAAGTAGTCAGTCCTCTTGGCTACTTGGATTGAAGAATCTCAAGGATGCATTTATCTTGTGAACTTCTATATTTAATTTCTATTAAAATTATACAGTAAGCATTAATTAACTGTCTTCCTTCTGTCTACTAGGAATATATTACAGTAGTTATTTCTACAGACGCTTATGAACATGTACAGTGGGGCTGTCTTAGACCAAAGAGAGCAGTCAGGAAAACAATGAATTTCAAAATCACCTGTCAAAGAAGATGCCTTTTTATTGTCCTTTAAAATAAGTGTTGCGGGAAGTTATGATGGAAAGTGACTCAGTCTGTCTCCTTTTTATGGAACTGACAAAAGATGCTCTTTCTAAAGTGAGTCCATTTTTAAGATGTCCACTCTCTTTAGGGATGTAAAACAACAAACCATCCCTGAAACATAGGTAGGGTATTCTCAGTTTTAAAATGGGCTTATTCCAAAAATCTGTAAAGCAACTGTTCAAACTGACAGCTTTGCCTCCTACAAACAATTATATACATAGAGATCATGTAGCTGAAACATTGTACAAAACTGACCCAACTATTAACACAGTTGAAATGGGGCCTAAGATTTATCCATGTCCTGAGATCAGACCCAACCACCCAGAGAAGGCAGAATAACAAAGTAAAGCTTTTTTCCCTCAGAGCTAATGGCAGGGATGAGCTTCAAAAGGGTTTCAGAATAGGCTAATTATGTCTTGGGAATTCTCTCATTTCACTTTTTACCTTGCCCCCTAGTACATGTTGCCCCCCCTCCACTGATGGCCATGAGCCAGGGTCTTGCTGTCCATCTCCTCTCCCCCAGACTTATTCCCAGAAATCATTTACTTTTCCTGAAACTACTACATCTCAGAATCTGTTCAGTGATTCTTGGGTGGGAGTTAGAAAAACAGGAACTTAAACCCCTGGACTTCATTTTCCTCTGGTGAGAAATAGTACTAGTCCTTTCCCTGAATCACATGACGGTAGTGAGGAATAAATTTTAAAATACAGGCTACATGAATGCATGGTCAAATAAATTGCAAGCCAAATTCTAAGTATTATTTTGTTAAGATAATTTTCACAAATGTGTGAAAGACTCAGCCCAGTAACACTTCCAGAATTATATATACTTTAATAAGTGAATGATAACTATCCTAATTAATCTCTAATTGGGTTAATCTCTAAAATTTTAGGTAGTGTTAAAAACGATAGTGAAAGAGAATCAGTTATTTGAAAGAAATATACTCTGGACAAAGGGATCATCTAACCACAGAGTCTATCTTAGTCAGCATCTCAGAAGGCCATCTGAATTTCTCAAAAATTTTTTCCATCTTTCTCTTATACAAATTACTTATTTGCCACACACGCGTGCACCCACACACAGACACACACAGAGTTTTATGACGAGGACAAAGGATACTTCCTGTGTTTCCGGGGTGAAGGAGGAGCTGCTCATTAGTATATTAGAACAGGTCATCAGTAAGTGCTAAGGTGTGGTCAGTGATAATATCCAAATGGCCACTCTGAGCATAGTTTTCCATATGATGACTCAAAAAGTTTCAGTTGCAGAAAATGACTCAAGTCAGTAGTTTCTCCTATCCAGGAAAAAGACCACTCTTTGGTAACTCTAGCCTCAGAACATGAGGCTCTAGTTTGATGGAGGTCCAGGACCTTATCTTAGGTTTCTCTGTCTGATCTGCCACTGAATAGGACAGATAGTCTCAGACTCCTGTCCCGTACCTGATGGTTTCTAGGATTAAACCCCTAACACCTGACCCATCCTAATCTCCTTGGTTTCACAGTCTTTATCTCCACTTCCATCTCTGTGTTCTATTTCCATACCTCAAATAAGCAGCTAGAAAACTCATGGTTTTCCCTGTGATACAAAGTCTCCTGAGTCAGATCACACCAATTCAAGGCAGAAATTCCCAAGCCTCTTATTTGTATTTAAATCCCAAAGACATGTTGTTAAGAGGTCAAGGATGATCCCACTGATGTCGTAAGATGAACATTACTGGAATTTGCCCACTTTTTTGTGGTTACTTTCCTCTTAAAATTGTTTTAAAAGACTTCAGAAAAAAAATGTGCACATTTTTATGAAAGGGAAGAAAAAAATGGCTCTAAATTAAACATTGATCTAAAGTGGTAAACTCAACTAAAAAAAAGTTCTCCCAAAGCGAACAATAAAATCATCTGACCTTCGCAAAGATAAGTATTAGTTTTCAGTGGCCATGTGTTTGGTAGATAATTCCACTCAGCAATACCCAGATAGCTCTCATACTGAATTGCTTTTAATGGAGAAAAATAAGGTGCTATTAATCTTATCTTGATAAACTATGAAATGCCAGGCCAACCTCTCCCATGTTGATAGGCTACCTTGTCTTTTTTTCCTATTTGCTGAGCTTGAACTTTCCAAATGACTTTGAGTCATATGGCTAGGCAAAGTCAATTTACTGAAATGGTATGTGCCACTGTCACTCTGGAGAAGGATGACTGTGTTATATGCCATAAGCCAAAAGGCAATCATCCATGAAATCCTACCACTTTGCCCCATATTTACCAAAGATTACATGCCACAGGATCCTGAAATCTTCAGGAGATCAGATTGTAACATTGACCATTATTCCTAAGCTATCTGTATTGCTCTGACATCTTAGCATTAAAGATACTATACATACTCAATGATCTTAGTGCTATGAGTAATCCAGGCATGGTCTCTTCAACTCAACTTCACATCAATTGAGAGGAAATACTTGGATTTTAAAACTCCAGTTTCTTTTGACTTCTGGGTGAATTCTAACCAATTCATTAAGCTTTAACTTGGTGCTGCATCTATGATCTGTTGAACTGAAATTTATGGAAAAGATTAGCCAAAGACAAGCATGAAATTAAAAATTGTAAAATGAGCTGAGTTCTCTACTCTGTCATTTTTAAAAACATAGGCAGTCTCCAATTAGCCAATATAATAGAATTAATAAAAGTCATATATAATGTCATACTAGATTTTATTCCAATAGAACAACATTATTATATCTGATGGTAAATCACATGAATACTTTCTGGCAACCAAAAGGAAAAAAATTCACTGTTGATAATTGTGCAGCTTCCCATATACCAAAATGTATGAGGGATATGTGTTACTTGTATCATTAAATTCTTATTATATTGTAATGTAGTAATCTAATTTCTCTAAGTGCCTCATTATTTTTCATTTCAACTGCAAAATGCACATATATTTTATGTTGTTAGTGAATTAAACAGAAACATGCTAAACAGATTGATATTCTGGATGCACTCTGTGATTTAAATGTACTGATTATGGTGTAAAATAAGACAAGGAAAAATGTGCTGTTTCCTATAGGTCATACCCAGTGGTTTATAATGAAGGCAATCTGGAACGTGCCTAGAAACATATTGTGTATAAACAAGTGGTGTATAAGTAATACAATTTCAAATGAGCATGGTTGCATATTTGAATCAGCGTCTCTGGGTACCAACCAAGTTTGAGTTTCTAAAATATCTGTGGATAACTTTTGTTGTACAATGCCCAGCACAGACTAATGAGTGTGTAGTCACTTAATAACTGTTGTCTCCAGCTATAACATCTTTTGGTGTTACACAGCACTAGCATAAGGGATACAACAGAATGGTATATCAGTTAACTATTACTGGGTAACAAACCATATCAAAGCTTAGATATTTTAAAAAGTTGCTATTTATTTAATAATAGTTAAATAAATCCTGAGTGTTGGCAATTTAGGATGTGCTCAGTGGAGCTCTTCTGGTCATGGCAGCTTCATACCTTACGGTCAGCTACAAACTGGGTGAATGGCTTTGCTAATCTTGGTTAGGCTCTTTCCATCTCTAGGGCCTCAGCTGGGACAACTGGGTTCATATGGCCATGGTGATTCGTCTCTCATCCCCCAGCAGACTAGCCTGGGCTTATGCACATGGCCGTGGCAGGAGCCCTAGGACAGTGACCAGAAGCCCTTGAGATCTCATGAAGACTGGCTGCAAAACTACCATACAATCACTTCCTCTGGATTTTATTGGCTAAGCATGTCTTGATTTAAGGGTGGGGAAACAGACTTTACCCCCATGAAGGGAAAAGCTGCACTGTCACCTGACAAAGGGCATAGATAAAAGGGCAGAGATTTACAGCCAGTTTTGCAGACAATCTCCCATAAATGGTGACATATCATAAAAATGATATTTTGGATAAACTTGTTAAAAGAACCTATTGTTCTAGGACTTGTTGAGGAACTACAGATATCACCAAAGACTGAGGAAAGTACAAATTCTGCCTTATAAATCAACTATACCCTCTAAAGTTCCCGCCCTGGGTCTCAAAGAATGATCACATAAAGAACCAGTAGCCGAGTGGAATTCAACTATTATTTCATTGATCCCTGTTGCCAGACCCTGGTAATCCACAGCCAGCTGCATGGAGGAAGAACACTGGTAAGAGCTGTTGAGGGCGGCTCCTGACCTCACAGTCATCAAGACTCATGGAGAAAAAGCTATGGAGAAGAGATTGACTAAATGTCTAATACGGAAACCTTCACTCACTTGGAGAACTGGTCCAGAAATATTTCTAGGGCTTGACCTTTAAGATTAGCAATTGGTTCTCTTTTAGGATATAAGTAGGAAGTAGATAAATAATAGCTAGGAAGGGGGTGGGGTCAGAAGTGGGCCTGGCCATAGTATTCAAATCCCAATACTATGTAAAAACTGATGACAATAATAAAAATAACAATAACAAAAAAAGTTAGGTTTCCTGCCAAAATCTCAGCCAGACTAATGCAGGTACTCTGTGCATATCACTAACTCCATCCATTTCTCCTCACAAAGCAATAACCCAATATACACATGGTTTTTATCCTTTGGGACAAGCTGATACACTGAAACACTATAATTTTATAACTTTAAAACTGCAGTATTGAACTGGCAACTCTAGGTGTAGCTTCTCCCTTCTCTGTAATTCAGTATGTACAAAAAGACTATCTTGTGTTCACAGTGGTATCTTTCCTCTGTTTAGTCCAAATTCATAATCTAACCTTAGAAGAGGAAAGTAAGCAGAATGCCCAGACTAGAACTGCTAGTCCCAGCTCTATGAATGGCTGTGTGACCTTAGAGAAGGCTGAGGTAAAAATGCCATCCTCAATTATCACAATGTACATAAGCTTAAGCTTCTTGCAATTTAAATAAAATAAAATATAATATAACTTAAAGCCTCCTGTAATCCCTCATTTTTATGTAGTAATTACCTTCCCCCATCCTTTCCTCAGAGTCAAATTCTACTTTAATTCACTCTTTCCTCAGGTTCCACTCTTCTGTGAGCCCACTCCCATCCAACCTGAGAACCCACCACTCCACCCCAGCTCTGGAGCAGCCCACTGAGCGCCAGCCACTGCTTCAGGTGGAGGGACCCAGGGCCAACCCCAGTGCCCACCCTGTGCCCACCCATGCGCCCGCACGGCAGCCTGAGCCATCTGCCCCTCCTGAGGGTGAAGAGGCGAGTGGCCCCAAGCAAAAGACGTGCCAGTATTGTGTGGTTATGTGAGTCTGCGCCCTCTGCCCCATACCCAGCTCCTCTCACAGCTACCTCGGCCTCTTGGCATCCAGCAAAGGGTCCCAGGTGCAGACAGGGCACCGTGGGACTGGCCACGGCACCTGGGAGCAAGCTGGCCCCCCCATCTGCCTCCATCTGGGCTTCCAGACCCCTTGACTGCTGCCTGTGACCCTGGCCCCCTTCTGTGATGAAGCCTTTATGCTTGAAAATAAAACGTGAAAGCATTTGGAAAAAAAAATCAGTGAGGGGTGACTTACCCAGGCCCAGATGAGCTGGGAAGAGCCTGGGCAATAGAATAAAAAAGCTGTAAGGTGATATTCTGGATGTTTTAGATTTTGCAAAGATGCTGGCCTTTAGATTCATAGAATATCTGAAAGACAGTCACCAGCAACCCTATGGGTATCTGACTAATCTCCCTAGACCCCATGATGCCAAGAAGTCACACAGTTGGGAGATGAGTCCTCTCCATCCATAAGCTGGGAAATTGTGAGAGAATCCTAGGAAATGTAAGGTATCCTCTGGGTACCTTGGTAAACACAGGAACCCTGCCTGCTTCTGCGCCTAGCCATCCACTCCTTACCTGAGCCACTCTAACTACCAGACAGGAGATCCAGCAACAAAGGACACTCACATTCCATCTAAGGGTCCTAGCAACAAGAAAATTAAAAGACAAAAAAGAAGACAACCCACTTAACTCCTGAAGAGGTGTATTCATTTTCTTTTGCTGCATAACAAACTCCACAAAATCAGCAGCTCAAAACTCCAATTTATTATCTCACAGGAGTCTGGGCACAGCTCAGCTGGGTTCTCTCCTCAGTGTCTCATCAGGATGAAATCAAGGTGTTAGCCAGGGATGCAATCTTGTCCGAAGCTCAGCGTTCTCTACCAAGCTCACTTGGGTTGTCAACAAAATTCAGTTCCTTGTAGTTGTGTGAGTGAGGCCCTCATTTTCTTGCTGGCTGTTGGCTGGGAGTCACTCTCAGCTCTAACAGGTGCCCAGTGCTCTCATAACATGGTAGCTTACTTCAAGGCCAGCAGGACAATAATGGAACATAATTATGGGAGACACTATCCCATCATCCCTCTCATATAGCATAACCCAACTAAGTGGTGACAACCCCATCCTATACCCACTCTCAAGGCAGGGGTTATACTCGGTGGGTATACCAGGAGGGGAGGATCTTGAGAGCCATCATAGAATTCTGTGTACTATAAGGAGAAAGACAGCAACTTGAACAGAATAGTAATAATAATATAGAGAGTTTCTGTGGCATAAAAGAAGCATATGATTTCTATACTACACAGTTTAGTAGATTAAGTATACCTACAACTGAGCCCACATAGAGAGCCAAAAGAAAATGTGGAAGAAATCTCTCAAAACGTAGTGATAAAATCTTAGAAAATCCCAAAGAAGGAAATATCCAAGAATCCTGAATATGGCTACTACAGTTCGAGAAAAATAAAGTAACAAACAGATGATAGGCAATAAGAACAACAGGAAAAAAAAAATCTGCGTTGAAAACAGATTGAGTCTCCACCATTCCTGGTTGACGATAAAAGAGAATACGATACAACTTCAAAGTAAAAGTATTATACTGACAATTTATGGTATCACCTATGCCACTCTAACACTTGGAAAGTCTGGAATCACTACAAAGGAAAAAGAAAAGTTGTATATCCAGCCAAAATATCAGTCATCTATTGGGTATACATAGATATTTGAGAATATGGAAGAAGTCTGAGAGGATGTGACCCACATAATAGATCTCAGGGAATACTTGACTGAGTATTTAATCTAACACAAATGAAGCAGAACCAAAACCTAACAACAGGGGAAAATAAATAAGAGCTAAAATAGTAGTGAGCAATGAATTTTACAATTTATATAGATAACGTAAACAGGTGATATTGGACATTCAGAAATATGTGATGCAAGCTCTTTAAACAAACTAAGATATTTAGAAAAAGACTGTGATGATAAAAGGCAATGTTTTAAAGATGACAGTCATAAACCTGTATGGAATACATTACGTAGCAGCTAACTTGAAAATGCAAATATTTATGAAATTCCAATAGAATCAAATAAAAACATATTTGGGGTCTTCAATGTTCTTCATTCAGAATTAAACAACTCTAGTATAAACTTAAAATTAAAAGACCATGAAGGACTTTAATACAAACAAGAAAAAAAAACACTTAATGCCCAAACATACACACATCTCTATAAATATTAAAATTTTGCATATATATGGAACATTTATGAAAGTCGATATGAGCTTGTCCACAAAGAGAACTAACACATTTAAAAAGCAGAGGTCACATTTTCTGGTCATACTTCAGTAAATATGGAAATTAGTAGTAGAAATGTGGCAAGAAAATTACTTGGAAACTGAGATACATTTCTAGCTAATGCTTAGATCAAAAAAGAAATCAAGGGCGAGTTAAAAATGACCTAGAAAAAATTAAAAAGTGACTACTTGATATCAAAAACTATGAAAGACAACAAAAGTTGCTCTCAAAGAAAATTATATAGCCTTTATTATTAGGAAGAAAAGGAGGAGGGAGGAGAGAGGGAAAAAAAAGAAAGGAGGGAGGGAGAAAGAAAAAGGCAGAGAGAAAGGGAGGAGTGGAGGGAGGGACAGAGGGAGAGAAAGAGGAAGAAAGCAGCTTATAATTACACAAAATAAGAAAGAAAGAAGTTCTTAGGGTTATTTTGGGTCTTTTTTATAAGCTTATTCATATCATGTATAATGGATCAGAATCTTGATTATAACCAACAAAATTTTCTTATTTTAAAAGATAATTCCAACGTGTAACAAATTTATGCTGAAAAGATTCAGGTCTTAGTAGTAACTAGCTGACTCAGGCAGAATGAATAAAATCATCTGTTCATCAAATTGCAGTGTGACTTTGGAACATTACTGGGCTCTGATAAAAAAACAATAACCAAATACCCAAGGAACTATCTAGTACTTTCTGATGATGCCTGTAAGAATCATTTGTTTAAAGCGCTCAGCAGTAAAGGTGCAGGAGAGTGCACAGCACGGTGTGAGAAGTTCCAGAACAGAGGTGCTTTAGAATATTAGGCCTTACAAATATCCCCAAGGGGCCAGACCCAAATGAGACTCTCCTGTTTTTCAGGATGCAAACTTAAAGAGAAGCCCATCCCTGGCGGCCACAGAGAAACACTCAAAAATACATCAAAAGACCCACTACTGAAAGAGTTCACTGGGACCACACTGAGAATCTAGCTCCTCATGCCCTCCCCTAAAATTATCATAAAATAGCCAACATAGATTAAAAAGTGGGAACTCTACAACAGCACAGAAAACCAACGTTAGATGTTACAAACACACAAAAACCCTAGAAGTTCTAAAGGACTCTACAAAAGAAATGGGGCGACCAACCACAGACTCAGAGTACCCATAAACGGAGATGAAAAATGAATTAAGTCTTTTATAGTGAAATGGTCATAAGAACTAATTTCATACATACAAACATATATACATATATATATAATAAAATTGCTAATAAACATAAAAATTTAAATTCAGTACAATTAAGTATATTAATACAGCTTCTCAAATTAATAAAAAACAAGTATCAAGATGGACACAGGCACAAACTTCTGGTGAGACTATCTATTGGAATGACATTTCTGGAAAATAATCGTGCAAATTGTGTGCAGAAACTAAAATGTGTTTATATCCTTTGATCATAATTACTCTTCCAGAGTTCTGTCTTAATGAAACCTTTTCACCATAGCCTTAAAATAAGAAAAGATTCCAAAGAATACAAATGTGTAACAACAGATGATCAAATATATTTATGGGTCAGCCTTAATATTATGCAATTGCTAAAATAGCATTTATTAAAAACTAATGATACAGAAACATGCTTGTTAAATAATATGAATGAAATACATGCAGTCTAAAACTCATATGTAAAATCTGTAAGAAATCACAATGTAGAAAGCATAAGAAAAATGGTGGAATAAAAACCAATAAAATAATAACAAGAGCTGTAGCGGGGAAAAATTAAAATTTTGTTTTAAAGACTGCACTCTACTTCAAAGGAATAATGTTTTCAGGATTTTTTAGGTTAGCTGAGTTTCCTGTTTATAGCTTGGCTCTATGGTTGTTTTGTGACCTATAATCAGAGTCATCTATCTATCATCTATCTATTCATATCTTACAAAACCATTCTCTCTTTTTAAATTATATTTAAGATCTTTGCTCAAATTATTCCTTTCTAATACCATATTAACTGAGTCCCACCCGAAGTCTCAGCTATGTCTGTCATAACATTCTGTATTGCTGCATTAAAAATTTCAGTCCACTTTGGTAACTACATATATTGTGTTCTTATAATGCAAAAATACACAGAACCCGATTTTTACTCCCTGTTATATCCATCTAAAAATTATGGAAAATTATTCTTGCTATGGTCCTCCTTTATCTGGCTCTCAATTTTTGTCTTCTACTTGCAATTTTCTATGGCAATTTTATTAGGAGGTTTTCTTTCCACCCATTAAGATTCAGATTAAAACCAGGAGATGAGGTTTTGCCACTTTTCTTCTAAACATACTTTTCATGGTTTTTACTAAGTGAAATCCTCACCAGAAACTCTCTATTTCATTCACTACCATCCATAAACTCTGCTATTTACTTTCATAGTTTTATTCTCTTCCCATTTCATATCACCAACCAGAAGAATTGAAACTGCCACTGGTACTCCCCTCTTCCCAGATACCCAGCTGATCCTGGAGTTTTTTTTAGACCATTAAATGTCTAGAGTTGTATCTGATATTTTTATCTCAATGTATTATACATTCCCACCTGCATTAGCAGAAATGAGTAGTTTCCAGTAAATGAAAGACATCTATCAAAACTCCACTCACATCTTTTGAAATACAGTCCCAGGAATGTGGGCACCGCTGTAGCTCCAAGCAGAGCTGCCAGCTATCATCTTTGTGGCTTCTTGGTGAATTCGTCAGATGCTTACCAACCCCCACAGCCTTGCAGAGTTGACATGATGCCTTCTACCTGCAGCCCCAGAGCCTTCCTGCCTGAATCTTCCTCTGGCCAGTGATGGACCCTTTTCAAGAGGATCTAAATTCCCATTGATGAAAAAAAATTCCCTGCCTCTTTAAAATATCTAAAGACTTTAAAACATCTTATGTGCTTTCTTTTCTGAATCTTTTACTTGCTTGTCTCTTACAACACATTCATAACCATACTCAGAACTCTGTTTTGTAAGGATTCCTTTCACCCAAAAACTCTTTCATCAGCTGTTTCTCACTTAATGGGTATAAGAATCACTTGGAGGGACTTTTTTTTTTTAGTGCATGCAGATTCCAGGGCCCATTCTCTGGAAATGTTTCAGTAAGTCTAGGTTGGGTACAGGGAATCAGGATTTTTTTATTGAGGTATAGTTGATCTGCCATATTGTATTGCTTTCAAATGTACAACATAGTGACTTAATAGTTATCTACATTATTAGATATGTACACGTAATCAGTATTTTCAACAAATGTTGATTCTAATACAGATGCTCTTCTGACACACTGAGAACAACTTTCACCTTTATAGGGACCTACACATCATTCCTCAAGCTCCTTCTGCAACATACTCTATTTCTCAAAACAGACTGCTTCCAAGGGTAACTGGTAATTGTCTTGTTAAATCTATTAGGTCTACTTCTATCTATTTGCAGCTGCTGAGTATTAACAAACAGAAGATTTAAATACTCTTACTTAGAAGTCATATACCCACTGCTTAACAAAACACTTCCTACATCCATGGGTTCTCCTTCCCTTGGGTAGCAGGCACCTCTATAAGTAGTGCTGGCTCACCTTTCCTGTTTATGTCTGGGCTCCTGCACCCATGCACCCGGGGTGCAAACATCATTTATTGCATTCTTATTGGATAAGCAGCTCTCAATACCTACATTTTCATGGTCAATTATGTCATATAACCAGCAGTTATTTCTAACTTCCTGAATAAATTTAACTCAGGAAAGCTCCACTTTATTTAATTATAATTTCTGCTCATGTAATATGCATCATACTCAACTACACTTTCTCCTCTCCCTTTTTGCCTTTTCTGTAATTTTTCCTACTTTCCCTTTGATTATTAAGCCAGCATAAACTTCTGGTGCATTTACAGACCCTTTCCAAGTCAGCCCTACAGTTGCACAAAGCTTATAATTGTGTTCACTGCTCACACCTGATGAATAAAATAATGTCTGTTAATATTTAGGACCTTTTCAATCATGATATGGGTTTTTGCTATGTAATCAAGGCAGAATAGTACAGCAAATTGCAATGTTTTTCCTCTCTTCAAATATCTGTCTTGAAACAAAAGGTCTGTACCCAATAAAGGTAAATTCTATTTTCACTTATAGGACAGTGTTTACAGATTTGAAAACTTAATTTATAAAATAGCCTTTCTTTTTTCATTCTCAAGTCATGTGACTAATAGTTTGCAAGGAAGGAAGAGTTAACTGGTTAGGAAGAGAATGATAAATAAGTCAGTTATTCATAGAGACCAGAATATACAGCTATTTCTCCCAAATACACATAAGTACAGTTGAACATTCTCTTTGAAATCTGCATACTACCAGGGTGCCAATATCATCTTTTAAGCTAATGTACTCAGACATTTCTTCAGAGAAAAATGACTTCTGTGATGATTTTTTAAACCAAATAACAAAAATATATTACACTTTCAAAGTATATGACCTGCATTTAAATGTATCCCCACTTACAACCATTACAAATGCTAGTGACTATAAATATAATGGGTATAAAACAAGTTGGAAGTGTTTTCCCTTGCAATACAAATTTAAATAAGAGATTATCTCAGTATTTTTCAACCAGTTCTTAATGCATGGGAACTATTTCTGAAATTTCTTTGAGAGTATAAATAAATTGATATCCTATGTAGCAGAGATTAAGCAAGGAGTCCCTAAATTCAATGGTCTGCATTCAAACCCTCCAATAGAGTAAGTTGTTCAATCTAGTTATACCTCCATTTCCATACTTGTACATTGGAGGTTATTAGAGCTCCTCTCTCACAGGGTCACTGGGAGGATTAGATACAAACATAAATGTATTGCATTCTGTATTTTTGTATGTATGTATTTGATACATATATAAATGGATGAGAGAAGATAAAAAAAGTGTACAAAAGTGTACTTGCCCACAGTGAAACTCACTAAATATACAATATTATTGGCACTGAAATTTCCCAGAGTGATTAAATTGGGGTGTCTTATTATTAGACTGGTTTCTTATAAAACTGGTATTTCCCAGTGGTATTCTATAGTCAAAGTCTCAGATAAAAAGCAAGTAAAGTGATAGTAGGGCAAAGCACTTTCAAACAAAGTACTCCATAAATTTCAGGCATTACTATTATTGGTGACAATGGTGATCATGATGATGGTTACACCTTCGTCAAATCTTAATGTCGCCCCATGGCCCCACATTCTCCAGCCTTCGGGAGCCCCTCTTCCTCTTAACACAGGTATCAGTAGTTTAAGCTACCCCCCTTTCTCCCAAAGATCCCCCCACACACTGAGGAATGAGTGCCCTTGACACCATGACACATTCCAGGTCGCCTCTGCTCGAGTGTGTACATACTCAGAAGCCCAGAGCACAGCTGAGGCCAAGCAGGAGCCATAGGCGAGCAACAGAGAAGGGAACGCAGGGCAAGAAGACATCACTCTCCGCCAGTCCCTTCACGGGAGCTGCTGGCTCTCCATAGCCCCAGGTGGTGGTCCCTAGTGTCTTAGAGAGGTTGCCTGCCTCTTCCCAACTGAAGTGCTTTTATGCCAAGTCCGTCCTACTGAGAATCTAGGGGCATATATTCCTGGTCATAGGAAGAAGAGTAGTGAAGCCCTTCATCTAAAACCTCAGTCCAAGACCTGCCTCCTGTCTGCCCCAGTGGTAACCAAGGGTGGGGCATCTAGAAACAAAAACTATTGTAATAGTCAAGGGTACGTTTCTCAAGGTTTGGAAAGCATCACATGAAAATCAGCCTGTTCTTCATACTCTTTTCTTTATTGTAAGGAGATTACGTCCACATGCCTTGCAGTCTTCTGATCATCAGTGAACAAATGGAGGAAAGGAGAGAGAGAAAGACCCATCTGTCAATGACAGACATTTAATTTTCAGAGCTAAGTCTAGAGTCCAGGCAAAAATTATGTTTATGAGAAAATATAAAGGGTTCTTCTAGGGCATACCTTCAATAAGTATATGCCCAACTTAACTCTTCAATCCAATGAATTGATATATATAGTTGAAATATTAGTTTCAAGTGTACAATATAATGATTCAATATATGTATATATTTCAAAATGATCACAAGAAGTCTACCTAATAGCTAACATCTATCAGCACACATAATTATATATATACTTTTTCTTATAGTTAGAACAATTTCTCCAGTTCTGGTTTTCACCAAGTACCATAAATTAGATACTTGCCTTATATCTAGTTGGTTAAAACTGCCTAAAAACATGTACCTCCCATAACAAAAGAGATTTAATCCCCAGCCTAAATTTCCTCTTCTACTCTGAAATTTAGAAACTATTTACCATCTCTCAAATGGCATTTTCCCAACTTTAATTATTTTAAGATCTTGCCATCCAAGTTTGTAAATATGAATGTTGGTTCATATTTAAGTAAATATAGAGTACAAAAATAAATTCTAAGAACTCTCATTTGGTAAGGGATACAGGAAACATGTACATACAATTCATAAGAGGCTTTTCTAATAGCCTATGAATTCTAATAAATATCAGATTATTAGTCTGGGATTTGTAGCTGAGGAAGAGGAATTCCAAATAACTTTCTCTCATTCCCCAAAATAGAACCAAGTCAAATAATGAGTGAGAGGCTGATTTTGCTATAGCTTCTTAGAACAAGAGCATATTTGCTCTTCTAATCCTTGGTGACAAAATAACATTATTGTTTATTATTAGGCAGCTCAGCTTACCTATTAATTAAATATAAAAAGCATATTTAAAATTAGCTGTATAGTAACTTTGAAATGAAAA
This sequence comes from Smutsia gigantea, assembly GCA_032199065.1. Classification (NCBI taxonomy): domain Eukaryota; kingdom Metazoa; phylum Chordata; class Mammalia; order Pholidota; family Manidae; genus Smutsia; species Smutsia gigantea. Next base: position 289,518 of record JAVSCE010005130.1, on the reverse strand, counting down.
AAATAAAGATTAAGAGAAAAAAGAAACAATCACTCTGAAAACAAGTAAATTATATCCAGACACTATCGCAATATAATTAATATTATAGAGTACAAAGACTAGAATGCAAAAGATATCCAGGCACCATTTTAATTTATAATCTGAACAAGGGCCATAGAGCCCTATGAGAGTCTTACCTTCATCAGCAAGCTCAGTGTGTATACTACTCTTCTTAGCTATGATTTGTAGAGTGAAGTCCCACAAAGCAGAAGCTAGTCAAGGAGACACTGGAGGCCCAGCATGGCCCTCCTGAGACCTGTAGGGGGTCAAATTCAAGTACCATCTTAAAAATTCTGAATGAGCCATGGAAACTTCTTTGGTAAATTAGTAATAATAAAAATTTAAAGGAAGGTGGCCATAAACTTACTACCTTAGTTGCATAATCAAAAAGAACAGTTTTAGTCCAAAAGGGGTTTAATTACACTACTATAATTAAAACATTACCCTTGCTTGAATTTCTGGAATCTTAATATTATTTGTAATTGTCTAAGCAATCATTTTCCAAAATTATAGTTTTTCTAAGTTAAAGCACAATCTTTCTCTCTTGTACTGAAAAGTAACTAAAACAGATTTTATTTTTCCTCTCTAGAGCATTTTCTTTTCTTTGAAGGCATACTTACCATTTATAAATCATAAGATTTATAAGAATGACCAGAAAAGATGACATATCAAACAATAATGCAATTCAACAGATCAATTGCTGTAATTCTTTTAATCTTTTTTCAATGAATCAATTGATTTTACTCAAATGATTTCCCAATTCTGTCCAACTGTTAGACTTGTACATATAAAACAGATCTGCATGGTTTTGATATTAAATTATGCTGTATTTAAACCTAGATGATTTTTTATACCATCCTGAAAATTCTGATATTTGGAGAAGGATTCTTTTCATGGAAAATTCATATCTTACATTAGGATATGCTAATGAACTTCACATTACTGTTGCTTAAAAACATAACTTTTCATACTGAAAATAATCCTTATTCCAGTGCCCTTTTAAAGGTTTATCTTATGTAGAAGGAAGCCAGAATTTTTTTCTCTTCTTTAATTCTCAAGCTTTTATAGTAACACAGAAGAGACTTCACTAAGACTCCACAACTTTTACAAAGACCTACTATACTGGTCACCTATGAATGTGGCCCTCTGGGAAGGCAAATGTAGTCATCAGTGATGATATATAAAAATTCTGTGGATTGTGTTTCAAAGCTCAAGCAATGGTTCACCTTTCTCTAGAGCAGTTGGCACACAGCTCATGATAGCCTCCCCATCTCTTCAAGAGTATGTCCTAGCTTGTATTGACTGATTTTTAACTATGTTGGAAGTAATGCTTCTTTATGGATGATAAGCAGCAAATCCCTTCAATTATTTATTTATTAAAATCATTCTTTCCTGAGTAGTTGTCATTGCTAATCCTCTCACCAATGTTGCCTGTTACACTTCCAAGAAGAGCTGGCCTTCTGCCATTTGATGAGATATATGTTGGTTTCGATTTACAGTTTTGCTTTCTTCTTTCAACTGTCATCGTTATTTTTTTGAGGTTGTGTGTATTCTAATATGCTCATGTTTCCAGTCGGTCACACCTCACAGTGAAAATGTATCTGGCATTAACATGGTACCTCCATGTATGTGCATAGTCAAGGCTTTAGAAGCTCTGGCCCTTCAAACAGCGCTGACAAGTTAGTCCAAGACTGACACAGAAAATACTCAGATGAGCATTAAAATAAAAAACGGAAGGAATAAAAGAAAAAAATTTGCACGTATGCATCTCCACATTCTTTATCTTGCCTAATCTTCACGTAACCCTATGAAATAATTATCTATTAGAAATGAGGAGAAAGGATGACTTCAAAGCCCCACTTTATGACCTATCAGTTGTAAACACTGTCCATGGAAATAAAAATCAGTATGTAGGATCTCCTCTAAAGTATTACTATATGTCATTAGATATCCATTATGGGGGATACTTTCAAGGCTGCTATTTTAGCAACAGTGTAGAGAGGGAAGGAGCAGAGTCGCCTGCTGTATATTTTAGAGTCCTGGTCACCACACGTTCTCTATGAGGGCCTATTTACAATGCAAATGCTTCTGGAAAGGAAGAATGATACCTTCGATCATTATCATTTAACATCTTTGCAAAAGGTGAAAATCAGCAGTACTACATGTTAAACGGTTGTGTCAGCAGGACCCTGGGAATGACTGCATATGGAGATTGAGCAACAGGTATCAAGTATGACTCCTGCTTTTCTAGCTTCCATGAATGAGGGAATTTTCATGCCTTTGAAGAGGGAATACAGTTGAGAATTAGATTTTAGGTGAAAATTACTGTCACGTTTAGAACATACAGAGCTCAGAATTCCTATAGGACATAAGTGAGATGTCTAGGAAGCAGCTGGATTTAGGGGTTTTGAGGTCAGGGCAGAATTTAGGGCTAAAACGTATAAGTGGTAACTGAAACCAACAGCATGGTTTAAGTAACCTTAGGAGTCTGAATAGTTAAAGAGAAGAGTCAATGAAGAAGAGTTGGAGAATGTGAATATATAAGGAATAGGCAGAAAAACATAAGCCACAAAGGAAACTAAGAAAGAACGTCTAGAGAAATAGGATGGAATCTAGGAGAAAATAAAGTTGCAGAATCTAAGGAGGTGTTCTTGCTTAAAGGAGAAAATAGTCAACAATGATAAGAAAGATGAAGATAAAAAGGGTCCATTTTATAGGCCATTGTTCATCTTTGAAATAATAAGGAATGAATTTGTACTGAAGTGGTAGCAGTAACTGTGTATTCCTCTATAATGCAGCTTGAGTTTCACAAGTTCAGAATGTGGATATAACTAAAAGTGGATGATGTCAAAAGAAGTTATTTCAAAGATGGGAGAAATTTTATGTTGCATTTTTTTCAATAACTTTCATTTGTGAAAAAGCAAAGAGGTAAAACTATTGAATCATTCCGAAGTTATGATTTTACAAGGGATTTCAATAGAAGGGCAAGGAGTGAGAGTCAGAGTGATAGTGACAGAGCGACTGAAATGACAGACTTGGAATCTAGGTTAGAAAAGGAAGTTAATCCAGAAAGAAGAAGGCAGATTAAGAGGAAATTGGGCAGTCCAGGACCTGGAGTTTCCCTAAGATCAAAGAGTAAGTATATTAGTGTTACAGAGGTAGAAGGATAGGTTGTTATAGAGTGATGAATTGAAGTATAATATTTCATATGTAGTATAGTGCTAGCTTTTCGTATATTTCAAGATGTGGCTATATGGTCAGATGCTAAATTAATAAAAAGGTAAAGATCATCAGAATTAAAAATTTTTAAATGATCTTTGAGTCATCCAAAAAGACATTGACATTGCCTTGGAAATTAGATTAAAGTAAAAAAGTTGACCACTAAAAAAAGCATTGCTAAATCATTTTTACTGTGATCAATAACACCTTTTTTTCTTGGAAGTCATCCAAAACTGGAAATCAGTTGAAAACACAGAATGCACAACAGATTGAAATAGTCAAACAGTAGCTGACTTATTTTAAGAATTAGACACGGCAACTCAAACCATAAATAACGCTATGGAAAACAGAAAATATTTGGATATCAACTCAACTGATAAATATTTTCCTAGCAAGAATTTGCTAAAGTGTTTAATTTCCTTTTTATGTCAGTTTTTAAAAAGCTGTCCTTAGTTTTGCTTAACAAATTTAAAAAATAGATTTCGATGTCCTATTCATATGACATATAATATTACATAATGGTGTATATTTGACTAAAGTACACAAATACATAACTGTTTCTTTTTCTTTCCCAGCTTTATTGAGATAGAGTTGACATACACTGTAGAGATTTGAGGTTTACAGCATGGTGGTTTGATGTACATACGCATTGCAAAATGATTACAGTAGATTGTTTGACACTCCATCACCTCACATAGTTACAATTGTGTACAAGTGTGTATGAAGGGCTTTTTAGATCTACTCTTTTAGCAATTTTCAAATATACAATACAGTGTTACCTATAATCATTATGATATGCATTATATCTCCAGAGCTTACTCATCTTTTGACTGAAAACTTGTACCGTTTGACCACCTTCACCCTTTTCACCCACCCCAAGCAGCTACCAATCCACTCTGCTTTTATGAGTTTGATTTTTTTAGAGAATGTGGAGAAAAGGGAACCTTTATACAAAATTGATGGGAAAGTAAACTGGGGCATCTACTATGGAAAACAATATAGAGGTTCCTCAACATATTGAAAACAGAACTACTATATGATCTAGCAATTCTACTTCTGGATATATCTCCATAGGAAATGAAATCACTTTTTCAAAGAGATAGCTGTATCCCTATGTTCACTGCAGCATTATTTACAATATCCAAGACATGAAATGAAAACAACCTAAGGGTCCATCAACAGCTGAATGGATAAAGAAAATGTGATGTCACGAAAAGATGCTCCACATCACTAATTATGAGGGAAATGCAAACAAAAACCTCAATAAGATATCCCCTCACACTAGTTAGGATGGCCAGCATCGTAAAGACTAAGAACAACAAATACTGGCAAGGATGAGGAGAAAGGGGAACCCTCCTACACTGCTGGTGGGAATGTAAGCTAGTTCAACTATTCTGTAAAGCAATATGGAGGTTCCTCAAAAAACTAAAAATAGAAATACCATTTGACCTGGGAACCCCACTCCTTGGAATTTACCCAAAGAATACAACTTCTCAGATTCAAAAAGATATATGCACCCCTATGTTTATCGCAGCACTATTTACAGTAGCCAAGATATGGAAGCAACCTAAGTGTCCATCAGTAGATAAATGGATAAAGAAGCGGTGGTACATATACACAATGGAATACTATTCAGCCATAAGAAAGAAACAAATCCTACCATTTGCAACAACACAGATGGAGCTAGATGGTATTATGCTCAGTGAAATAAACCAGGTGGAGAAAGACAAGTGCCTAATGATTTCCCTCATTTGCGGAGTATAACAACAAAGCAAAACTGAAGGAACAAAACAGCAGCAGACTCACAGACTCCAAGAAGGGACTAGCGGTCACCAAAGGGGAGGGGTGTGGAAGGGCAGAAGAATGGGATCGAGGGGTATTATGTTTAGTACACGTGGTGTGGGGGGCTCACGGGGAAGACAGTGTAGCATAGAAAAGGCAAACAGTGAATCTGTGGCATCTTACAACACTGATGGACAGTGATTGCATTGGGGTATGGGGAGGGACTCAATAATATGGGTGAATGTAGTAACCACATTGTTTTTTCATGTGAAACCTTCATAAGAGTGTATATCAATAATACCTTAATAAAAAAAAGAAAAAGAAAATGTGGTGTGCGCGCACACACACACACACACACACACTGGAATATTCCTGTTTGTTTTTAATCATCACTTATAACCTGATTTTCAGGTGTCCTTATTGTGCCCTTTATTTTTGATCAATTGGGACATAGCTTTAGGAGACCAGTGACCCTAGTTGATTTATGGCTGAATAAGTTTAAACTATCAAAGTAGAAGTAATGTATTATTGACGAGGCTGATTATTTTGGTTCTTAACATGGACACTCCTTAAAATCCTTGACTTTCAATACATATACTCATAAAATAACTTCCCATAGTCTATGCTTTCATATTTCCTTTTAATTACTTTATGTTGAGCATTCTATCTGAGCTCTACCAATTCAAGCAAGTCCCACACAAGTGTATATGTCCTTCTCAGAGTGAATCTGTTGGAAAATATACTTAATAACTGCAGATTCAAACCAAAGCAACACTTGAGTGCCGTAGGATTCCATGATTAAGAAAAATGATTTATTTGCACACTATTTAGGCACATTTTAACTTGGAATGGCACTCACCATAATTTTAGTGTTCAATAAAAATGGAGAAGAATTTTAGGCAATAATAAAGAGAATATAATTAATAGTAATCACATCAATAATAATTTTGTGTTAACATAGCATGAGTTCTTTTCCTTTTTTTATTTCAATCACCTCTAGAGTGGTCTTCTATCTTTAGAAAGTTAGGAAATGGTCTGAAAGTGTTTATATCCCATAATCTGAGTATACAGAATCAAAAATTGCAGAGCTAGAATGGAGTTAAGAGAACTGAATTAAGCTATTTGGTATTTCAGAGGATGAATTCAAGACCATGTAAGTTGCGTGAGTTGGCTACAGATCCAGAGAGAAATGTTTTTGTTGTTTTGTTTTTTTTTCCAATGTATGGAGAAGGACCAGCTCTCCTGTCCCTATTATTGTACTTTTTTCAATATCCTGGGAAGTTTATAATACGGACAAAATGGTTTCATAAACCTCAGCTATAGGTAATATAACGGAGAGCTCAAATCTCTCAAATTTCAAGGAAACATTGAGTCCATTTCAGGTTTAATAAAATTCTACTTTTACATTAAAAGTGGCTATTTCCAAAATCAAACATTTAACTAAATATTCAGAATGAGTTCAAAAACAAAAAAATGAAAGACAAAATTTTACTCCTTAATCACGTCCTTTGCATTTTAACATAGACATTTCTAATTGGAAAGACTTGGAAGTATAAAAACAAGAAAGATTAATTTTCTTTCTCATCACAAATGCCCCAGTCCTTTAGTCACTTATAACTTTTTCCTGGCAGAGCTGCCCTGCAGCATTACATGATCTTTTCTAACTCCTGGTCAGGTTTCTCTGGTGCTACTTTCCAGGAATTTCTGGAATTAGAACCACATTTTTCCTATCATTCTTTTCTTTTTCCTTTCAATAATTGTGTCTTTTTTTATCAACTACTAGATATGCTGGCTAACATTTCAGTGATATTTTTAAATGAGAAAACATTTTAGTTCCCATCTAAATGATGGTACCAGGCCATCATGAAGTCTCATGAACATAAGCTGAAGGGAAGTGACAAGTTTCAAAACTTTTTATAAAGATTTTGAAACTATTATTTCTTCTTTTTCAGAGTTTAATTGAGGTATAATTGGCATGCAATAAATATTTAAAGCATACAACTTGATAACTTTGGATGTATGCATGCACCCATGAAAACCATCACCACAATCAAGATAATGAAGATATCTTGCATCCCCCAAAATTCTCTTGCCTGTTTGTAATCCTTTCCTCCCATGTACTCCCAGGTAACCAATGATCTGCCTTCTGTCACAATAGTTTGCACTTTTCCTGGATCTTATATAAATCATACATCACATTCTCTTTTTCATCTAGCCTTTTTCATGCAACATAATTATTTTGAGATTCACTCACATTGTAGCACATTTAAATAGTTTGTCTGTTTTATTGCTGAATAGTATTCAATTGAATGGGTATTTGAGAATTTATCCTTTTGTTTGTTGGACATTTGGGTGGTTTCCAGTTTTGGACTTTTACAAGGTTACTGTGAGCATTTGGATACAAGTCTGGTAATGAATATATGCATCTATTTTTCACAGGTTAAAAACACAGGAGTGAAATAGCTGGATCATATGGTAAATGTATATCAAGCTTTTTAAGAAATCAACACACTGTTTTACCAACATATATTCCCACTAGCAGTGTGTGAGAGTCCTACTTCATCCATGTCCTTAGCAACCCATGATAGGGTCTTTATTTATTTATTTTTTTCATTTTAGCCATTCTTATAGATACATAGTGGTACCCTATTTTGGTTTTGATTTGCCTTTCCTAATGACTAATGCTGTTGAACACCTGTTATTACTCTGCCTGGGGTAGCAAGGTGACCAGTGGCTTTGATATTTATACAAGTATCCCGGGCTCTCAGAGGTTGAGGTTTCTGCACACAAATGACTGGACTAAGTGAGATCCATAGAACTCATCTAATGGGAAACCTTAGAAGTGCGTGAATCTCCCCTCAATCAAGATGATAAAAGTGACATAAGACAACATGTAGCTGGTGAAAATTATACTGTAGATCAAGCAAAGGGAAGCAATATCTTAAAAAATCAAGGAGTAATCATTCTTCAGGTATTATTTACTATAAGAACCAGAAGAATTGTTTGGAAAATGACTTGATCCTCAATATGTAAAAAGGAATAATCAGAATAGAACAGGAGCATAAAACCATGAAAATAGACAGCTGAGATTAAATAGTAACTATATAAAATGACAATGGATGTGACATCTCTAAATTTTTGAAGGAAAATGTCTGTGATGCCAGAATTCTATTTTATCTAAATTGTCTTTCACCAGTGAAAGCAACAAAAAGATATCTGCTGACAAGTGAGAACTCCAAAAATCAGTAAATCATATAAACTCTTTGAAAAATATAGACATATCCTACTAAACTGGGGAATGAATTTATTCATCTATTTATTTGTTAAATATTTATTGAATCATTGTCATTGACAGGCAATGTATCAGGGTCCTGGAAAACAACAGTAAAGGTAGCACTTTTCATCAAATGGATATTGGCCCTTAAATGCATTGCTGAAGGATTTGGGGAAGATGGCAGAGTACAGAGGCTGAATCTACCTTCTCCTACCTACACAACAAATCTATCCCTATACGCATAGCATTTCACCCTGAAGAAGAATGTAGACCAAAGTGAACACCTTTTATACCATGAGGGACAAAGATAATACACACACACACACACACACACACATACACACACACACACACACACACACACACACACATACACACACACAGAGAAAACCAAAACGGCAGGAGAGACAGACACGTACCCTTGGGAAACTCATCCCCAGCACAATAACTGGTAGGGGATGTGGAGGGGTATCCTTAAGAGGGCCAGGCATGAAATCCCTACTCTGAGGTGCAGAAAAAAAGCCTTGCAGTTTAAAGTGCAATTAGACCATAGTGAAAGAACTTGTGTTCCAAAACTAAATGTTCACCACTTGGCAGGGAAACTGTTAGAGGCAATCTGGGATTGAAGGAGCCAGCCAGTGCTGTGCCACTGCTTGCCCTCCTTCTGTACATCTTAGTGGGCAGAGAGCAGTATCTGGGCACAATCCAGTGGTCCTACCTTGTTATATGCTGTTATCCACTGGTCCAGACCTTATTGACAGGACCAGAAAGTCCCCTGGCTAACAGGGAGGGTGCATGAATCTGTGGGCTGGTGCTGAAAGGCAACTCCCCAAAGCACCACAGGAAAACATGTATGCAGGGCTGACCCCTGGCTACCAGCAGGACCCCAAAGCACTGACACGGGAATTCCCTTGAACATCCCAGAGTGCACAGGGGCTACAAGGGAACACGCACACACGTAGTACCCGATCCTAGCCGGCAGCAGGACCTAGTCACCCAGATAGGAATTCCCCATAGCAGCCTAGAGTGCACTGGGCCCATAGAGAAATATGTTGTATTCTTATAGACTAGCAATGGACTAGCAGAAAGAGAAATCAGGATATTTACAGTTGCATCAGATGAATAAAATACCTAGGAATAAACCTAACTGAAGAAGTGAAAGACCTGTACACCGATAACTGTAAGACACTCATGAGAGAAATTGAAGATGACACAAATAAATGGAAATTTATCATGCTCATTGATAGAAAGAATGAATATTGTCAAAATGTCTATCCTGCCCAAAGAAATGAACACAGTCAATGAAATCTCTACCAAAATACCAATGGCATTTTTCTTTTCTTTTATCATAATTTTTTAATTAAGGTATTATTGATATATACTCTTATGAAGGTTTCACATGAAAAACAATGTAGGTATTACATTCACCCATATTATCTAGCCCCCCCATACACCATTGCAGTCACTGTCCATCAGTGTAATCAGATGCCGCAGAGTCACTACTTGTCATGTCTGTGCTACACTGTCTTCCTCATGATCCCCCCACACCATGTGTACTAATCATAATACCCCTCAACCCCCTTCTCCCTCCCACCCCTGCCCTTTGATAACCCCTAGTTCCTTCTTGGAGTCTCTGAGTCTGCTGCTATTTTATTTCTTCAGTTTTGCTTCATTGTTATACTCCACAAATGAGGGAAATCATTTGGCACTTGTCTTTCTCTGCCTGGCTTATTTCACTGAGCGTAATATCCTCCAGCTCCATCCATGTTGTTGCAAATGGTAGGATTTGTTTCTTTCTTATGGCTGAATAGTATTCCATCAAATGGCATTTTTCAGTGAACTAGAGTAAATAACCTTAAAATCTATATGGAACTACAAAAGACATTGCATAGCCAAAGCAAACATGAGAAATAAGAACAAAGCTGGGGGTATCAAGCTCCCTGATTTAAGCTAACTACAAAGCTACAATGATTAAGACAGTATGGTACTAGCACAAGACCAGACCCATAGATTACTGTAACAAAACAGAGAGCTCAGAATAAACCATACACCTATGGTCAATTAATTTATGACAAAGGAGGCAAGAATATGCAACAGAGAAAAGACCATCACTTCAATAAATGGTGTTGGGAAAACTGGACAGCTACATGTAAGAGAACCAGATCACTGTCTTATACCTTATACAAAAGTAAACTCTAAATGAATTAAATACCTAAATGTAGACATGAAACCATAAAATTCTTTGAAGAAAACAGACACAAATCTCAAGAACATCAACATTTCTTTACAGATATGTCTCCATGGGCAAGGGAAACAAAAGCAAAAACAAACAAGTGGAACTATATCAAAAAGCTTCTACACAGCAAAGAAAACCCTCAACAAAACAAAAAGGCAACCTACCATATGGGAGATATATTTACAAATGATTTGTCTGATAAGGGGCTAATATACAAAATATGTAAATAACTCATATGATTCAACCCCCCAAAAAACCCTCAAATAATCCAATTTAAAAATAAGCAAAGGACCTGACTAGACATTTTTCCAAAGAAGACATACAGATAGCGAATAGACACATGAAAATATGCTCAACATCATTAATCACCAGAAAAATGCAAATCAAAACCACAGTGAGGTATCACCTCACAGCAGTCAGAATGACTACTATCCAAATACAAGAAATAACAAGTTTTGGCAAGGATGTGCAAAAAAAGGAACCCTCCTACACTGATGGTGTGAATGTAAATTGGTCCAGCCACTGTGGAAAAAACAATATGAAGTTTCCTCAAAGAAATAAAAATAGAAATACCATATGACCTAGAATTGTACTTCTGGGAATTTACATGAAGAAAACATAGTCACCAGTTCAAAAAATATATATTCATACTTATGTTCATTGCAGCATTATGTACAACAGCAAAGATACAGAAGCAATTTAAATGCTCATTGATAGATGAAAGGATAAAGATGATGTGGTACATATACACAGTGGAATAGTACTCATCCATTAAAAAGAAGGAAATCTTGTTGTTTGTGACAACAGAATTGTATCATGCTAAGTGAAATGAGCTACCAGAAAAAGACAAATGCCATGATTTCACTTACATGTGGAATCTGAAAAATAAAACAGTATAGAAATAGGTCCATATATAGGGCTAGCCAACAAACTGTTGGTTACCATTGGGAGGGGTTGGAAGGAAAGGTGAAGTAGGTGAAGGAAATAAAGAGGTATGAACTGCAAATTGTAAAATAAGTTAGTCATAGGAATAGATGTAGGTCATATAGAATATAACCAATAATATTGTAATATCGTGATATGGTACGGGGGAGCTACACTTACCATGACAAGCATATAATAATGTATACAATTACTGAGTCATCGTGTTGCATGTCTGAAACCAATATAATATTGTATATCAACTTCATTCCAATAAAAAACATAATGCATTGCTAATTATGGATTATTACAATATTAAATAATGCTTCTCTTTCAGAGGATAGGAATTTAGTTACTATTAAAATTTTTTATGGTTAACTGTTTTATTTGGCAAGGTCAATTACAAACATTCTCACTAGTCCAGTATCATGATTAATAGAAACTTTGTGGTCACTTGCTACTTACATTAAATGGAAGTAATCACTTAATAAATAAATAAATAAGTAAATCAAATAAATAGTTTGACTGTACAGTCATCTGTCATCTTCATTTTAGATTCACAGAAAGCTTCAAGGTCATAGAGTAACTCAGGGTTCTAACTAAAAGCATGTACTTTCACTGTGTAATAGATGTCAACAATGTTTTTTCCTAGAATTCTAAATAACAGAAAATCTACTCTATATAGATGCTTAATTCCAAGTGACAGTTCACACTCTGTCCTCCAAATGATTTGACAAGGAATGGGAGGAGAGAATTTGATCTCTGTGATTCTCTGCTTCTATCCCTTGGTTAGCACATTCTTGATAATGCACTGAGGCCTTTACATCTCTTGTTCAAATATCAATAAACTGGAAAATGTTAGAACTTTGACTCTTACCAGTCAGTAGGAACAGAAAAGCTTTTCTGACATTAAGCTAGTAAGCTAGTTGGCTCCAGAGCAAGTATGAGGAAGGAGGGGAGCCCCTCTCAGAGAACCCCTGGAAACTGAACATGCAGTCTCCCTTCTTTACAAATCCAACCTATCCCATGTTATTTTGAGCATTTACTTCATATAATGGAAAGATTTTTGTTAGAAGCATGAAGGGGCGAAAAAAGACTCTTCAGAAAAACAACATAAATTTCTCCACTATTATTTCTGCATTCCTTGTTGACTTACATGCCTCTCCTGCAATAAATAATTTACTATAATAAAAATTTACTACACTAAAACTATCATTAAGGTCACTGAAAGAATAAATCATCATGTTTTACAGAGTATGCCTAGCTAACCAACTTTACTGCCTGCATTTTTATTTGCTGGGTGATGGGATGTGCAAGGCAGTTAGAGGAAGTAGAGATTACGGAATAAAAATTAAAACATTCCTACAGCCAGCCACTAGGCTTGAACTTGACTTTTGGGAAACAAATCGAAGGGTCTCATAAAAGATGTGCTTCAAGCCACATCAGAATTATTTTTATGGGCAAGATCTCCAGTGAGAATGTTGGTAATGTGTGTACTCAGGACTCTCAAAGAAAAGAATGGAAGGTAATGCCAGCTTGTTAGCAATCTTTCCAGTCATTCTGCATCCACAAATACTAACAAAAACTCCAAGAAACTCCCTTTAGCCTTATGTCTTTTATATGTATATATAATGTGTAACTTATATAAGGTATCAGGTCTATTAAAACAGCTTTGGATAACTGTTCAGTAACTGTAATTTACATAATAATGTAAATAAGCAATTATTTATTATCACTATGAAATTTTAGATATGCTCTGAATTGCTCTGTGAAACATACCAACTTTTTAAGGGATAAGCTTTTACTCAAATGTTAAATGATATTGTGTAGCTTTAAAATGCAGTAATAATAATAAAGTATAATTTGTGATTAGAGAAAAAATTATAATTCCTAAACATTATATTATTCATATTTAGAATACAAAAGGGAGATACTTATGAATGTGAATGATAATTTAATGTCTTCCTAATCAAAACTTCTGATTATTATTCCTGAAACACTTATCTACTCAAGCTTTATGTATCACTCTTCATTTTAGAGCTTTACCTTCCAAATATGTACTGATTCATTTAATCAAATATTTATTGTGCTCCTAATATATATTTAAAGTGCTGTGCTGATTGGAGGTATAAGATGGCCACAATTTCCTTTATTCTTGCCATCAAAGATCAAGCAAACATAGTGTCCGTATATCTGGGACTCTGAAGCAGAGTGGAAAGTCAAGATCACTGAAGTTGAGTTTATGCTGTAGAAGCCAAAGTACTGGCAAGCTTGGTGACCCGTGGTGATAGTCAAGTCACTAAGAATGTTGCCAGGATCAGAATGAAGAAGGTATGGAGTCACGAGCTAAAATCTTAAGGGAGCCAGAAACTGACAACGGCCTTACCTTCACTCATGTCGACAGCATTTTCCCCTTTTTTCATTGAAACTGTGTCATCACGTTCAATATGTAGAATAATATATTTATCATGTTCTTAGTATAAGGTTTTTGAGATTTTCTTTATGGTGACTCAAAGCAGATGGGTAGGAATCGTGAGCCAGAGCCTTATTCAGAAACACATCAGGGCTAACCTGCCCAAAGCCTGAGAACCAGCAAGCAGGTACTGTTCATTCTGAAGCAACCCAGCCTCAGATGACATTCATGCTGAGAAAAAGAGGGTAAATTCTCTAGGCGAGGAAACTGGCAAGAACAAGGGAGGAGAGACACATCCCCAGGTGGTGAACAGAAGCACAGACATGGTCTACAGGGCTGAGTGACAGGATGGGACATAGGGTCAAGAACAAAGGCAGAGTCCCACATCCCAAAATCAAGCCAATACACAGGTAAGTGAAAAAGCTTCCAAGTGTGCAAAAGAAGTCTGGGGAGAAGGATAGGCAGAGTGAATCCAGGTGGCATGGGGCCTGAAGTTTACATAGTTTAAGTCCCCTCATTAAGCAAAGAAACACAAAATTATGATCATATGACATCAGGGCTCTTCTCAGAAACTTGGAAGGTATGCGTGCAAGTAGGGTTCTGTAGCTTCGACTCCATTAGCTTTGTAGCTGTACAGGGAAAGCGGCTTGAAAGGAATAATAGACCTTTGCTGTTGCCCTGAAGCACCTGCCACTCGCTAAAGTACTGGAGCTGAAATACCTAAGTATTTTCTGCCCTCTCTGAATGGCCTGGGAATCAGAGTGAACCTTACCTTTAACTGCTGTGATTGCAGAGGCCAACCATGGCAATGTGGAGAGGATGGAAATGGAAAAATGAAGCAAGAAATTTACATAAGAAATTCTGATTTGCAAAAGTGAGATAAAAGTATTGATTTCCCTTGCTGAATTTCAAAAGATGATTTGGGATATCAGAAGATATAGTTACATAAACATGTATTTGCATTTGAGCATTATTTTTGTGTAAATATGTATACACGTATGTGAGAAATAAAAAAACCATATGCCAGGATAGATTAGTAACATGCACTGATTAAAAAATTATTTAAAAGTAAAAGTTGTCAAACAACAGATGACAGGACGAAAAAAGGTGAGTAATCATTATCAACCCAGACACATCCATTTTACTTTTTGTTCATTCTTCTCAGGTTTTTAAAATACACCTTTGCTTATACAGTCCCATGTCCTTTGAAATAGAGGAGAATCTTCCTCCATATTAAAACATGTCTCTATTACTATTCACTAACTTCTAAACTGCACCCTCCTTACTTTGAAACTGGTCAAGCTGCATTTCATGCTTTAAGCATCATTTTCATCCCTGCTGCTTGCTGCTTAACAATAGCTAACGCAGGCCTCAATTCCATTAATGGAAGCATAAAGTCCAGAACAGAGGTGTTAACAGCCCCTCTACCCTGGGCTGGGCAGACCACATGTAGATCACTGTGTTCATTCTCAGAAACGCATTTTATGAGGGTCACTGGCAAATGGAATTATGGTCGTTCAAAAGAGGATTATCAGAATGGTGAATGCCAAATGAGGGACATTAAAGAAGTTGAGGGTATTTAACTTTGAGAAGAAAAGCCCGGGAATGAAATGAGGAGATGTAGTAGATCCCATCAATTTTCTGAAGTTTTGTTATGTGGCACAGGCATTAGGCTTGTTCTTCGTAGCTTGACCATTAGGTAGAAGTTACTGGAGATCAAGTTGCTGCTCAAACTAAGTGAACTTTCTAGCAAGGAAGGCGGCCTGAAATTTTAATAAGGTCTGTTCCCCATCCCAGGGAGTGTTCATGCAGAGATTGGAGCACCACCTGGCAGAGGTGCTTAATTGTAAAATAAGTCAAACTGGCCGGAATTATAAACTCAGATGCCTTCAAAGGCCCAGGCAGATATGTGAGAGGAAGCAGACCAGAAGTAACAGGGAGGGATGAAGCATGTGGCACTCCAAAGAGTGATGCCCCCAACCCCGTCCCCCAGCTTCCTTTGGAGCATTCACAATACACACATACAGCTAGCAGGCCACATGCAGCCTGCCGGCACCAGATCATGACCGTTAAATTAAGCTTTTTCTGAGATTTCTTCCAACATTGAAGTATTTGCATTCTAGGACTATGTTCAGTACTGTGCCCTAGGAATTATATTAGTATTTTTGTGTTAATGATTACAAATGACTTTATTTTGACTTGAACTAAAGTTGTATCGCTTGTAGGATTTCACTGATATTTTACATTTTTAAAGGAAAATACAGATTTATATAAAATGGAATGAAAAAGACTGAAATCTAAAAAGTCATGAAGTAAAATGAAATCTTGCCACTTGCAACAGTATGGGGGGATCTTAAGGACATGATGCTAAGTGAAATAAGTCAGATAGAGAAAGACAAATACTATAGGATCTCACTTAAATGTGGAACCTAAAAAAAAAAACCCAAACCCAAAACAACAACAAAAAAACACGATTCATACATACAGACAACAGATTGGAGGCCAAATGTAGGGAGTGAGGGTGAGGCAAATGGATGAAAGGCACCAAAGGTACAAACTTCTAGCTATAAAATGAGTAAGTCACAGAAATGTAATATACAGTATGGTAGCTATAGTTGAAACTGCACTGCATATTGGAAAGTTGCTAAGAGAGTAAATTTTAAGTTTTCACCAGAAGAAAAAATTTGTAAAACTTTGTATGGTAACAGATGTTAACTAGATGTACTATGATTATTTCATAATATATGCAAATATTGAATTATTTTCAATAATAATTCACACTTGAAGCTAATAAAATATTACATGCCATTATACCTCAATTTAAGAAAAAAGGAAACATCTGCATTTATGGCTATGGTTTCATTCTTTTAATAAACTGCTACAACCATTTTCTAGTTTTTTATTTAGCAGCTTTGTACCTTATTCACAAGTGAAATTAGTTCCTGTAGTTTTTTTTGCTACTGTTCATTACTAAATTTTGCTATTAGAGGTAATCCAATCTCATCGAGACACTAAGCACCCTTTCATACTTTCCAATGATTCTGTATTTTATGACACTGTATAAGAATGACCTTTTCCTTTAAGTCATGAAAGAACTGACCTAAAAAGCATACGGTCCTGAGTGGTATTGATCCCTTTTAATTGCCTTTTCAATTTGTTCTCTAATAATGGGGAAAGAAGAAAGCACACTGGAGGGAGCTAAATGTCTTGCTTTTGGAAGAAACCTCATTTAAGTAAAAGGCTTGAGGTGGAAAGAACATTGTGAGATTAAGCTAAGCCTGTGGGCAATCTTGCTTTCAGATAGCACAGAGGGCAAGATGGACAGAGGAACTACAGGAGGTAGAGCCTCAGAACAGGGAGAATGTGCTCTGCTGACCAGAGGAATCTCTGATGCAGGCAGTGCCTGAGGACTCTGGGTAACAGGTGGCTTGGAGGGAATTGGCTCATCTCAGAGCTCCCAAATTTAAGTCAAAATCACTTCGCTTTGGTATCATAATTACATGAGGCAATGTCTATGAGAAGCCTGTTTAAAAGGACAAAAAGTAGAGATTTATGGCAAACTCTTGTGGTTTGGCACAATCAGTGACTGGGCCACAAATTCCACCCAAATTTTGGGGCCTGTCATATGGCCCACTCCTTCCAGAAACCATCTCCACTTGCTGTGTTGATGCGCCCTTCCTCTTAAAACTGGTAGCTCCTAGTAACACATAGTTCAATGATAATGTTCCTTTTAACAAAGATTTCATTTTGAAATAAGTTTATAATTTCAGAAAATTTGCAAAGAATGGTTCAGAAAATGCATACATGCTTTCTTCCAGGTTCATTAATATTAATTAGGGGTACATCAGCCAAATTTTAAAGTTAATACTGGTACAGACAAATAATTATATTAGAGACTATATTCAGATTTCACCCATTTTCCCACCAACGTTCTTTCTCTGTTCCAGGATTCAACATAGATTCCTATGTGGCATTTAGTCAGGTCTCCTTAGTCTAATCTGTGATAGTTTCTCAGTCTTTCTTGCTTTTTATGATCTTGAGAGTCTTGTGAATATTGGCCAGGTATTTTTTCTTTTTATTTGGATTGTCTGTTGCTTTCTAATAACAGTGACCATGTGGGAAAAATACCACAGAACTAAGGTGCCTTCTGCTATGGACTGAAGGTTTGCACCCCCTCCCCCAAATTCGTATGTTGAAGTCCCAACCCCAGTGTTGTAGTATTAGGAAGTGGGGTCTTTGGGATGTGATTAGGTCATGATGGTGAAGCCCTCATGAAGGGGATTAGTGACTGGACAGAGAACACATGGAATTTTCAGGGTGGTGAAATTATTCTGTATGTTTCTGTGGTGGTAGATACATGTCATTATACATTTGTCAAAACCCATAGAATGTACAATACCGACAGTGAATGTTAATGTAACTATGAACTTTGGGTGATAATGATGTGTCAGGATAGGTTCATCATTTGTAATAAATGTACCACCTTGGCGGGCATGTTGATAATGTAGCTATGAATTTGTGAGGGAAGGGATATAGCAGAAATCCCTGTACTTTCCTCTTAAACTCACTGTGAACCTAATACAGCTCTAAAAAAGTCTAAAAAAAAAAAAGAAGAAGAGATAGAAGAGAGATAACCTTTCTGTCATGTGAGGAGGCATCAAGAAGGCTGCTGTCTGCAAACCCAGGAGAGGGCTCTCACCAGACACAATTTGTTGGCATCTTGCTCTTAGACTCTGCAGCCTCCAGAACAGTGAGATATAAATGTGGTTTAGAACACTCATGCTATGGTAATGTGTTATAGCTGACTGAACTAAAACATCATCTCATCATAAGATACCAGGAGTACATGATATTAACATGACTTATTGCTGAGGCTATAAACCTTGATCCCTTGGATAAGATGGGATCTTCTAGGTTTTACCACTGTAAAGTCAGTATTTTTCCTTTCCCATACTGTATTCTTTGGAAATTAATCACTAAGTCCAGCCCATACTAGAGGGGAGAGAAATAAGGCTTCACCTCCTGGAGGGGGGTTATTTACATATATTATTTGTAATTCTTCTCTAAGAAAGGTTTGTTCTCTCCTATTCATTCATCCATTCATTCTATTTATATGAGGATGGTCTCATGGATACTTATTTTATTCTGTTGGTTATAATCAAATACTGTTATTTATTTTTTTGCTCCAAGTTCTTCTAACACATCCCCTGTGAATTTGTTAACCATTCTCCATCCTTGTCCCCAAACCTCCAGAGAGTCCCAGCTCTCCTGAACTTAGGTAATGCCATATAGAGCTTTGTTTTCCTCCATAGTATCCAGCATAAACTTTTACTGTATGCAATGGTCTAGCAAATACCTTTTGGTAAGTGATAAGTAGAACATAGAGACAGATGCGTATTTCTGCCACAAGGTAAATCTATATGAAAATTGTTTTAGCCAGATGCTCTCCTGACTTAATCTTTTACATCTCAGAAGAGAAAATGTTAGAGAAATCAAGGGCAGTATAAGCACACTTAAAGAAAAAGAAATACAATCTCAGAGGTAAGGAGCTGTTTACATCAAAGCTATTTTCCACTTAAAATAAACCTTGACTTTTCTCTTTCTACAATGTCACTTCTGTGTTAAGTATTCTGGCCTTTCCTATAAAACTGCTTATTTTCAAAGAAGAGCCACAGACTTTAGAAAATCATAATCCTAAAGACTAATTTTAAACCAACTTAAAGTTAAAAATACAACAACAGCTACTAACATTTACCCAACACAAAAGGGAAACACTACAAATTTTAATTACCCTAATTTAAAAAAAAATCAACTGTTATTGCAATAATCAATTCCAAAGCTGCAGATACTAATGAGATAAACACACTACTCTGATACTTGAAAGCTCTTGACCCTAATGTACTAGAGATGTGTGATTCTCTAATTAGGATTCACACCGTCATGTGCTATTACATTTATCAGCCGAGGAATGCATTTGTAAATTCCTTCCTGTGAGCAAAATGCCAAGTGTTCAAAGGCCAAGTCAAAATGAAGCAGAATATCAAGTAATTATATAACAAATTCAGACAGTGTGGACAATAATTACCAAGGCCAAAGCATTTATCTTAGGCCCTGGGACAACTAAGCAACCTAGGCATTGGGCCAGTTCTGCATAGAAATAACATTTAGTTAAATGTATTTATTAAGATAAAGTTTAGCAAGCTTGATTGTTATTTACTCCAACTGGGAAAACAAAAGCTAACTATGTAGAGACAACCATTATATTATGATTGGACTCAGAAAACAAATTAACAGCAAGAAGGACATTCCAGAGCCTTAACTAGGTTTGTGATAGAGTTGGAAGAATGTTGAGGGTGGGGGTGGGGAACTCATCAGTAAAGAAAGTCTACTTTTCTTCTGAGTTTACAGTTGAGGTCATCAGATTTGACAAGCTGCTAGCCCAGGAAGAGCTCAGTTTTCTAATATAACTTGAAATAGGCTCTCTGCTCTTTTCACACAGGGTCAAAGCTAGAGTGTGCATATTCTGCACCGACAGCTTCTATAAATGCTATTTTCCCTTTGCTTACTTAAAGAAATACACCACCTGATCCCCAATTAACACAATGATTTATGTAAAATGAAAGCCCCTATTTCATGGTTTCACTGTCATCCATCTGTAGTTTTTCCAGGCAGGGCAACATTTAGAACCACATCTGACAAGTATGTCTCTATTAGAAATGAACACACACACATACACACACACACACACACACACACACACACACACACGAAAGCACCATTGTTCTCTTTCACAAGTTTGAAGGTATTCCACACGGAGAGAAAAGACAGACTCTAACCTCTTACATTTATAGCACTCACACTTCTTGCTTCTCACTCTCTCCCTCTCTGCAGTTAAATCAAAGCACAGTTTCATCCAGCAACTGGGGGACATCAGAGTAGAGACCCCAGTCATGGTGGGAAGCACTGCCTCTTTGCCTCAGAAAAGTCTCAGGGATGAAACGGGTCCTGTTCACTGCTGTTTGAAATTCTAGTTTGTTACAGTGTGCGGTAGAAAAAAAGTTATTTGGGGAAGCCAGGAGTGGTTGTGGCTATAACAGGTGGGCATGGTGGTGGGCCAATTACCCAGCTCCCCTGCGCTCCTGGAACAGTGGGCCAGGAGGGTGCCATTTCTGTCAGGACCTTGCCCCTCTGCCCCATTTCCATCATTTCTGAAACCATCTATTTCATAAAGTTCCTTACAAATATGAGAGAAAATCTGATTAGGCTGCTTACAAATACTGAATATGGCATGCTTTCCTCTGAAAATCAAAT
The DNA here is from genome assembly GCA_032199065.1 of Smutsia gigantea. Taxonomy (NCBI): domain Eukaryota; kingdom Metazoa; phylum Chordata; class Mammalia; order Pholidota; family Manidae; genus Smutsia; species Smutsia gigantea. The sequence goes on along the minus strand of JAVSCE010005130.1, from coordinate 268,323 downwards.
ATATTAGGTGAGCTTTATTTCAGTGTTAATGTGAGTTGGGCAAGGTTGGTTTAAGATGTGTTTTTCTGGTGTTGAATCAAATTGAACAGTAGCAACTGGAAGAACAGATGCTATATTCCTTTTCCTACTTCCAGCTGCTATTTACCAAAGCCCAGTCTTTAATCTGATACTTCACAGCTATTTGTTTGTTATTACTATACACATACCATAGGTAAATAAGTTGATCTTGAAGTATTTGAGATTATAACGTAAATGGAAATACAATTTTCTTTTGGATTAAAGCACATATAATGGGCTAATTCTTAGTACAAACCTTGAAAGGTCCAGTGACTTACAGTTATGAATCTGAAACTCTGAAGGTATTGGAATGTCCATATCGAAACAGACCTTAGATTTTTGTATTTGCCTAAGAAAAGGTAGAAAAGAGATGTAGCATTTTCATTTCACTAAAAAACAAGGATCTTTTTAAAAAAGTTAAGACATGAGCAGTAATAGTACACTGGAATTGTATAATACGAGAAGCATATTGAAAGCATATAAAAGAATGATAAGAGATCAGAGGTGTAAGACTAAGGATCAATTTAATATTAAAAGATATTTTAACTATGAAAACAAGATTATATTTATCCAATATCCGTGCACATTAAAATATGCAGTTATAATTAAATCTAAGTGGTAACTTTTACCAAGCATGGCCAGCTATTCTCTTGTTTCGGGACATCATGCCACATCAGCAGGATATCCAGGAAGGAAACATAAATGAGTAAAACTGGACCTGTGACAGGCCATGGAGAGTAAGTCCAGCCAACTGCATTGTGAGAATAGCAGCCCAATAGTGCTATAAAATTTTCTAGAGATTAAAATTTAGATTTTTATGAGATAGTTTTTAAACATTGGAAATTCTTTTTCTTTTCTCAAAAAACTTTCTGGCAAACACAAGGTTGGATTAGGCCCTCAGTAAGCCACTTAACCTCTCAGATTTAGAAGGGTTCTACAGGAGTAAAGGATGATAAAGCCGAGTAGGCAATTAACCAAACTGGAAATGTCACTCACTGAGTACCTGACATGGCCAGTTTACTCAGGATGCAGTGCAACTTTCAAGGGTGCTGTTATGAATGCTTTTGACCTGAATAAATGCCTAAGTTAAAGTCCTATTCCCTAGTGTGATGGTACTGGGGGTGGGGCCTTAAAAGGTCATTAGATTTAGATAAAATGATGAGGGTAGAGGCTCCATGGTGGCATTAACTCCTCATAAGAAGAGGAGAGACCAGAGCCCTTTCTCTGTCATGTGAGGACAGAGCAAAAAGGCAGCCATCTGTAAGTCAGAGGACTTTCACCAAGACCCTAACCACGTCAGCACCATGGTCTTAGGTTTCCAGTCTCCAGAGCCAAGAGACACAAATGTTGGTTCTTCAAGCCACTCAGTCTATAGTATTTTTGTTGTTGTTATAGCAGCCCAAACTAAGAGAGAGAATTTAAAATTACTGAGTCACTTTTTTTTAAGTTAAGGTATCTTTATATACAATCTTATGAAGGTTTCAGATGAACATTGTGGTTTCAAGCTTCACCAATATTATCAACCCCCCCCCAAACCCATTGTAATCATTGTCCATCAGTGTAGTAAGATGCTATATAGAGTCATTACTTGTCTTCTCTGTGCTATACTTCCTTCCCCGTGACCTCCCTATATTGTGACTGCTAATTATAGTGCCCCTCAATCCACCACTCCCTCCCTCCCTCCCCAACCCATTCCCTTTGGCAACTGCTGGTCCCTTCTTGGAGTCTGTGAGTCTGCTGCTGTTTTGTTGCTTCATTTTTGCTTTGTTGTTATACTCCACAAATGAGTTAAATCATTTGGTATTTGTCTTTCTCCACCTGGCTATTTCACTCAGCATAAGACCCTCTAGCTCCATCCATGTTGTTGCAAATGGTAGGATTTGTTTTCTTTTAATGGCTGAGTAATATTCCATGTGTATATGTACCACCTATTCTTTATCCATTCATATATTGATGAACACTTAAGTTGCTTACATATCTTGGCATTGTAAATAGTACTGTGATATACAGAGGGGTACATATGTCTTTTTGAATCTGAGAACTTGTTTTCTTTGGGTAAATTCCTAGGAGTGGAATTACTGGGTCAGATGATATTTCTATTTTTATTTTAGTTTTTCAGAAACCTCCCTATTGCTTTCCACAATGGTTGAACTAATGCACATTTCCACCAACAGTATAGGAGAGTTCCCCTTTCTCTGCATCCTCGTCCAGCATTTGTTGTTCCTAGTCTTTTCGATGGACACACATCCTAACCGGTGTGAGGTGATCTCTCATTGTGGTTTTAATTTGCATTTCCCTGTTGATTAGCGATGTGGAGCTTCTTTTCATGTGCCTGTTGGCCGTTCGAATTTCTTCTTTGGAGAAGAGTCTTTCAGATCCTCTGTCCATTTTTTAATCAAGTTATTTGTTTTTTGGGTGTTGAGGTATGTGAGTTCTTTATATATTTTGGATGTTAACCCCTTATTGGATAAGTCATTTACAAATATATTCTCCCATACTGTAGGATGCCTTTTTGTTCTGCTGATGGTGTCCTTTGCTGTACAGAAGCTTTTTAGTTTGATATAGTCCTACTTGTTCATTGTTGCTTTTGTTTCCCTAGCCTGAGGAGATGTGTTCAGGAAAAAGTTGCTCATGCTTATATTCAAGAGATTTTTTACTATGTTTTCTTCTATGAGTTTTATGGTTTCATGACTTACTTTCAGGTCTGACCCATTTTGAGTTTACTTTTGCATATGGAGTTAGACAATAATCCAGTTTCATTCTCTTACATGTAGCTGTCCAGTTTTGCCAACACCAGTTGTCGAAGAGCCTGTCACTTCCCATTGTGTATCCATGGCTTCTTTATCGTATATTAATTGGCCATATATGTGTGGGTTTATATCTGGACTTTCTATTTTGTTCCATTGATCTGAGTCTGTTCTTATGCCAGTACCAAATTGTTTTGATTACTATGGCTATATAGTAGAGCTTGAAGTTAGGGAGCATAATCCCCCAGCTTTGTTCTTCCTTCTAAGGATTGCTTTGGCTATTTGGGGTCTTTTGTGGTTCCATATGAATTTTAGAACTATTTGTTCTAGTTTGTTGAAGAATGCTCTTGGTATTTTGACAGGGATTGCATTCAGTCTGTAGATTGTTTTAGGCAGGATGGCCATTTTGGCAATATTAATTCTTTATATCCACAAGCATGGGATAGATTTCCATTTATTTGTGTCTTCTTTAATTTATCTCATGAGTGTCATATAGTTTTCAGGGTATAGGTCTTTTACCTCCTCAGTTGGGTTTATTCTTAAGTATTTTATTCTTTTTGATGCAATTATAAATGGAGTTGTTTTCCTGATTTCTCTTTCTGTTAGTTCATGGTTAGTATATAGGACTGCAACAGATTTCTGTGTATTAATTTTGTATCCTGAAACTTTGATGAATTCAGTTATTCTAGTATTTTTTGGTGGATTTTTTAGGGTTTTTTATATACAATATCATTTCACCTGCAAATAGTTTAACTTCTTCCTTACCAATCTGGATGCCTTTAATTTCTTTGTGTTGTGTGATTGCCGTAGGTAGGACCTCCAGTACTATGTTGGATAAAAGTGGAGAGAGTGGGCATCCTTGTCTTGTTCCCAATCTTAGAGGAACAGTTTTCTGCTGTTAAGTATGATATTCACTGTGGGTTTTTCATATACGGCCTTTATTATGTTGTGGTGCATACCCTCTATACCCATTTTGTTGAGTTACTCTCATAAATGGATGTTGAATATTGTCAAGTACTTTTTCAGCATCTATTGAGATTATCGTGTGATTTTTGTTCTTCTTTTTGTTGTGGTGGATGATGTTGATGGATTCTTGAATATTGCACCACCATTGCATCCCTGGAATAAATTCCACTTGGTCATGATAGGTGATCTTTTTGATGCATTTCTGAATTCAGTTTGGTAATATTTTGTTGAATATTTCTGCATCTATGTTCATCAGGGATATTGGTCTGTAATTTTCTTTTTCTGCGGTGTCTTTGCCTGGGTTTGTTATTTGAGTGATTCCCAAACTCATTCTACTTTTTGGAAAACTTTAAGGAAGATGAGTATTAGGTCTTCTCTAAATGATAAAATTCAATGGTGAAGCCATCTGCTCCGGGAGTTTTGTTCTTGAGTAGTATTTTACCAGTACAATTTCATTGCTGGTAATTGGTCTGTTCATATTTTCTGTTTCTCCATAAGTCAGTCTTGGAAGGTTGTATTTTTCTTGACAGTTGTCCATTTCTTCTAGGTTATCCAATTTGTTAACATATGATTTTTTATAGTATTCTCTAATAATTCTTTGTTTTTCCATGGTGTCCATGGTGATTTTTCATTTCTTATTTCTGATTCTGTTTATGTGTGTACACTCTATTTTTCTCTTGAGAAGTCTGGCTAGAGGTTTATCTATTCTTTTTATTTCCTTGAAGAATGAGCTCCTGGTTGCACTGATTCTTTCTATTGTTTTATTCATCTCAATTTTATTTATTTCTGCTCTGTTCTTTATTAAGTCCCTCCTTCTACTGACTTTGAGCCTCATTTGTTCTTCTCTTTCTAGTTTCATTGATTGTGAGTTTAGACTGTTTTTGGGGGATTGTTTTTCTTTCTTAAGGCAAGCCTATATGGCAATATGCTTTCATCTTAGAACTGCCTTTGCTGCATCCCACAGATTTTGGACTGTTGAATTGTTGTTTTCATTTGTCTCCATATATTGCTTAATCTCTGTTATTATTTGGTCATAGAACCAGTGATTATTTAGAAGCATTTTGTTAAGCCTCCATGTGTGTGTGGGCTTTGTTTCTTTGCATAATTTATTTCTGGATTCATACCTCTGTGGTTTGAGAAGCTGGTTGATACAATTTTAGTCTTTCTGAATTTACTGAGGCTCTTTTTGTGGCCAAGTATATGATATATCCTGGAAAACGTTTCATGTAGACTTGAGAAGAATGTGTATCCTGCTGTTTTTGGGTAGAGTCTGCTTTTTCTGTAGATGTCTGTTAAGTCCATCTCTTCTAACATGTTGTTTAGTGCCCCTATCTCCTTACTTATTTCTGTCTGATTGATCTGTCCTTTGGAGTTAGTGGTGTGTTGAAGGCTCTTAAAATGGATGCATTGCATTCTATTTCCCCCTTTAATTCTGTTAGTATTTGTTTCACATAATTAGGTCCTCCTATGTTGGGTGCATAGATATTTAGAATGGTTATATCCTCTTGTTGGACTGACCCCATTATCATTATGTAATGTCCTTCTTTGTCTCATGTTACCTTCTTTGTTTTGAAATCTATTTTGTCTGACATAAGTACTGCTACTCCTGCTTTTTTCTCCTTATTATTTGCATGAAATATCTTTTTCCATCCCTTCACTTTTAGTCTGTGTATGTCTTTGGGTTTGAATTGTGACTCTTGTAGGCAGCACATAGATGGGTCTTGTTATTTTATCCATTCTGTAACTCTGTGTCTTTTGTTGGTGTATTCTGTCCATTTACATTTAGGGTGATTATCATTAGATATGTACTTATTGCCATTGTAGGCTTTAGATTTGTGGTTACCAAAGGTTTAAGGGCAGCTTCCTTGCTATCTAACAGTCTGTCTTAACTCACTTATTATGCTATTCCAAACATACTCTAAAGGGTTTTTTTTCCTCTTCTTCTTCCTCCTCTTTCTATATTAGGTTTCATATTATGTACTCTTTGTGTACCCCTTGACTAACTTTGTGAGTTGATTTAATTTTGCATTTCTTAGTAATTAATTAGTCTACTGCCTTTACTGTGGTTTTATTTTCTCTGGTGACAGCTATTTAGCCTTAGGAGCACTTCCATCTAGAGCAGTCCCTTTAAAATACACTGCAGAGATGGTTTGTGGGTGGTAAATTCCCTCAACTTTTGCTTATCTGGAAATTGATTAATCGCTGCTTCAAATTTAAATGATAATCTTGACTGGTAGAGTTGTCTCAGGGGGGTCAGTTGTTCTCCACACATGGCTGGAATCTCAGTCTCTCTGAGTATTCTGCAAGTCTTTTCTTTAACCCCACTAATGTCCAGAGCACCATGTAATGTGGGTTCATGCTCCTGGAGCATATCTCCAGGCTTGGGTATTCAGCAGTCCTGGGCTTCTGCTCCCTTCCTACTCCATTTCTCTTCCCCCCACCTGTGGGCTGAGGTTGTAGGAGGGCTTCAGTTCTGCTGTTTCATGGATTTGCTACTTTACCCTTTTCTGTGAGGTCTTCTCTTTTCCCCAGACATAGGCAGTCTGTTCTGCAGTTCTCTGGTCGCTCTTTCAGGATTAGTTGTATCTGCTGTATTTTCATATTCTGTGTAGTTTTGGGAGGAGGTTTCTGCCTCACTTCTCATGTCACCATCTTTCTCCTGTATCCCTGAGTCACTTTTGATAAAGCTCAGTATCTTTATTACAATAATCACAGTAATGTGAATTTTCAATTTCACGTTAACATATGTGATGGTGATGTAATGCTCTACTTTTATGAGCCTTTTTGTTTCCTATGAAGGAGCGAAGTAATTTCTGGTGTTTGGCTAGGACTGCCCAAATCTCGTGACACAGGGCCTAATAGGAATGTGGATCATCAAGTCAGCAAACAAACGTCATAGACTACAGGCTGAATCAAACAGACTTCTTTCATATTCTGTGTTCCCCAAAATTCCATGCCAGAAGGAAGAAGGCTAGCCTCCAGGAAACAGAGCCAAGAGCAAGAAATCAGACAGGCAGTCTATCAGTATTTCAAGCAAGACAAAGGTAGACCACACAGCTACAGAAATCAATCATGAGAAAATGAAGATGGAGCAAGATACAACATGAATGGAGGCAGCTCTAGAGAAGTCAGAACAGCACTTACCCACTCTTACATTCCTCACACAAGTAACCTTGGTGGGCCTCAGAGAGGAGATAGTGAAATCTCAGAGGTATACAAAGGGATCCAACAGGGTAGATTTGGGAAGACCTGGAAATTCCACAGAAGGATAATTGGGCACCAACAGATTAAATACAAGTATGAAACATGCATGAATTTGAATGCTGTTCTATCTTTGATACATTAGGAAAAACTTTTATTTTGAAAATATTTAGGCAGAGTCACAGGAGCTCTATGGTGCTCAACAGTACTGCTTATAGCTATCAATTCTAAGCCTTTGCAGCTGAATGATACTTTAAAGATATAAAGAAAAATGTATTTGTCAAAAGAGCTAGAGTGGAACCAGGAGTAGAAAATTCATCTGTGAATGACAATTAGGTGAACCAATAGGAAAACCCCCAAAAAGAACAAGGCAAAGACTCCCCAAGTCCCATACCATTCAGTGTATCCTTGAAGAGCCCATCAACACAGGTCTACATCAAAGTAAGTAGTTTACATAATATTCTCCCACTGTCATCATAATCTGAGCATGGTCTTTTAAATCAGCAAAGCACCACACTTTTATAAACTGTAAAACCAAGTGTGAAACTGTACTGCATGTGTGTGATATGGCTACTACCTCTTTAGACTTTAAGTTGATTTCCAAAGCCTCTAGGGGGTCATGAAATTCATTTTGTGCCTCATGTAATCACTTATTAGTCTCTTGCAACCTCTATTGTGCCCCATTTTTGTTCTATGCTTCACATTGAGTACATATTCTGTTCTAGCAGAATTCTCCTGGGCTTAACTCCAACCTTTTCCATGGTATGAAATTCCAAGCAACTTTTTGTGTCAGTGACTTCTGCTTAGGTATAAAAGCTTTTTAAAATCAACTAAAAATTTGGGAATGCATGCCCATGTGAAATGTTTTATCCATTACCATTTAATTTCAGAACAGCTGAGTGATATGGAAATAGAATTGTATTTTACCTTTTAGCATTACTCTAAATATGGGTCTATCTATAATCTCCTTTAAAGGCAATTTTAGCTTTTTCTAACATGAAAATTATCTTCCCTGCTTATCAACTTAACTGTCCTCATATATATTTGCTCTCTATTATTTATATTGACTTTTAGATATTTCACTTACTACATTTTAAGAAATTCACATTCATTTGCACATACATTCAACTGTACCATTGAGTTCTTTATGTTTACACATTATTTTAGTCACATAGTATCTCTTCAGAAGCAGATTCACATTAAATTGGTAAATAAATGAATTAAAAAAAATTTTTTTGATACTTTTTTTAGAATTGTTACAGGTTGAATTGTGTCCCCTTCCCCCCATCAAGTTCATATGTTGAAGTCCTAATTCCACCACCCCACACCTACCCCCGCCAGTGCCTCAGAATGTGACCTTATTTAGAGATAGGATCTTTATAGAGGCGGTCAGGCTAAAATGAGATGAGGATGGGCTCAAATCCCCTATCACTGGTGTCCTCATAAAAGGGGAAATTTGGACACTCAGATACACACAGAAGATAATGTAAAAACACAAAGAAGACAGATTATCTACATGCTAAGGAGAAAGGCCTAGAACAAATCCTTCCTTCACAACCCTCAGAAAGAACCTGGCTGACCCCTTGATTTGGGACTTCTAGACTCCAGAACTGAAAGACTTACTGTTTCTGTTGTTTAAGCCACCCAGTCTATATTGTGTTACAGCAGCTGCAGCAAAATGACAGAAGAACATACATCTATGGTGTATTGGAATGAGCACCAAATAAATGGTAGCTCTTAACCACAGGTGGTTTTCCTTTCCATGCTTTTGGTAATATCTGGGCACATTTTTAGTCGCCACACTTGGAGGGGAAGACGCTGCTGGAATCTAGCAGGTAGAGACCAAGGATGCTGCTCAGTGTTCAACCACAATAAATAAATGTAAGACATTAGGCCATCAAGTTAAACAGGAACCAAATTTTGAGGAATATCATAAACTACTATATTAGATATATTTTTCCACTGTCAGGAGAAAGCAGAGCACATTGAACACAACAATGGCCATATTCCCACAGTACATTCCTAAATTGTATAGACCAAGTGTAAAATCTTAAAGGGACATTACACTGCACATAAAAAATGGCTCTACCTTCCACCTGGAAATACCTAAGCCTTAGGAAAGAATGATTCCAATATAGCATAATTTTAGTCTCTAGGGAGTAAATTGAGCTAGATCTGTTTAATTTTTTTTCTCTTGTATATTTCAAGGTTTATAACTCCCAGAGAGATCCATGTGCATCTCTGCTTGAACATAGGCTCATTATGTTCAGAACAAAAACCAGAGCAATGTGTCCTGCAGGTGTGATGTTTTTTCAAGCAAAACCATTAGTCCACCAGAAGTTGCCCATTAAGCATGTGTCTTTTTACCACCAGCTGCATCACTTCCTATTACTCATAAGGGTGTTATTTACAAATGAGATGCAGAAAATACAATGTCATCTACCTCAGTCAAGGTACTTTCTGTTCTATTAAGAATAGATAGAAGTAAGCAACAGAAAGGAAACACATTTCCTGCCTGTTAGTGAGATGCTACTTGAAAGCCCAAGGCAAAGCCGAGGGCCCTTAAACTAGCCAGTCGTTAATGGCTAGGATATGTCTACAGAGAGGTCACCACTGGCGCTGTATGAGAGCACGGACCCTTCTACGGGAAATACTCCCCTCCGCATGAGGGGGAGCTGAAGGACTCAACAAGACAAACATGGAACAGTCCAAGGGACCTGGGCTCGCAGTTCCCATCCAAAATCAGTTCCATCGTAGTACAGCCTTTTTATGGAAGGAAAATATGTCCTTGTTTATTTGTTTGATTTTGAAGCCTTTACTTAGTCCTCCTCTTCAATATAATGGCAAACTCCACGTGTAGGATCTGATTACAGATCTGAACCAAACATCGGGAATTTTATTAAAAGAACTTATGATGAAATGTCTGCTTTGTTCTATGCTTCATTTTGGTTATGAATTGCATACAGTGCTGTTTTATTTTGTTTTGACCAAGGATCAAAATGAAACCAAACCTCCACAAGAACCTAAGTCAGGCTAATCTCAAAGCCCTAGTAAATTTACTCCCTAGAAGTATTCACAACATGCCATTCCAACTTGATTAAAGATGGAAAAAAAATCAATTTTGGTTTGAAACAGCCTCATGCCTGCAGCTACTGTGATATATTGCTCTTGGCTTTGGTTTCCAAAATGTCAACAGTTGGAGAAACTGAAAAGAAGTAGAGTGATCTGCAAAGGTCCAGGAGACAGAAACCAGAAGCCTTCTACTGTTGTGTGCTCCAAGTTCCTTCACCCTCATCCCTGACTCACTGGTCTTTTTCTGTTACACTGCTACCTTGTTCCATGGGCTTTTCTCCACACATTGATCAGATGCCACCCAAAGTACTAGAGAGCAATGCAGACACAGCTCCCTAGGATTAAATTGAAGAGCTAGCAGGGTTTTCCATCATTTACCTATAGAACCCAATTTCCTAATTCAACCTATCTCTGTACTAAGATACGGGGGTCTATTTTTATCATCTTTCCTGATCCAGTGCTTAATCTTTCCAAGACCATCACAAGCAATTAAGCATTACCCCAAACTCACATGGGAACTTCGTGTTAGAAGGGACTACCCCTTAAGAAGACAATTTAGCAGCCTGACTGGCTGTTACTTAGTCATCTACCACTCACCAGAACACCCCTTCCAGTCACATACATGCTCTGTGAGACATCTGTTATGTGAAATTTTCTCCCTTTGGCACATATGTTTTCAATTGTGTGGACCCCACCAACACTGGCAATGTTTTGACTCACTTTTGTGAGGTAATTGCAAATGTAGAGTTATTTAATAGATATGCAAAGGGAGGTAACTTTGGAACCACCTTCTTAATACTGAATACCTCTTCTTGCTATAAAAGCTTACTGCTATATTAAGAAACATTCAGGGAAATGCATTAGAGACTTCATGCTCAGCTGAAACTCCTCCAGGTTGGGGACTCTCATGAGGTCCCTCACCTGGCCCTGGACTTTCTGCAAGGTAGAAGGGAGGGAGCTCAGGGCTTACTGGTTTAAAAAAGGGATGAGAGGAAGAAGCAGGAGTGGCCAGTTTTACTTAAAATTTCTCTCTGGGAGGAGGTAAAGACTAGCATCTCTCCCTTCATCCTCCCATCAAATTTCACTTCCTTCTTAGGTTCAAGCATCTTTATTTTTCTAGTTTTCTGGCAATGTCGGTAAAGCGAAGGCAGGTATTGCTATAGATGTTCACTAGTTTAATATGCTTTGGGAGAGTAGGGAATCTGACCTCAAATACACATATTTAAAGTAACAGCTTTATGACACTCTGCCCCCAGTTCCTCAGTGTTAGACAAGTAAAACATTCAAGGGCCGAGGGTTTTATGTGACCTGTTTACGATAGCAGAAAAGGTCAATCAGCGTTGGGAAGAACTGGGTTTCCCTAAGTTGTTCTGGGTTTCTTGGAAAGCTGCTTTACATTATAAGGTAATGCAAACCCAGATGAGGTCAAATTCTCCAACAAACTAAGTGAGGCATATTATCCTCCTTAATTCTGCTTTCAAATTGCTGTGCTGGAAGGAAAATACAGTTGTTTCATGCCAGTCCATCAAGAATTACATATTCAAAGCATACAGCATATCATTAGCAATCAAATGGCACTCTGTTTTCAAGGCACTTTAAAATCATTAAATTACTAGTTTTTGTTTACATTTGCACTTAGGAAATAGACCTCCCATTTTGCAGGTAGAAAAACATACTTTTATAAGGTAAGTGATTATAAAAGATGTCAAGTCTTCAATCATAGAGGATTCTCCTTCAACTGTTTTTTCCTAATACTATCATTTAACTCAGTTCCCACAGTGAAACTGATCATCTAACCATATCTCTAGTCCTTTTTATAAATGAGTTGTTTGGAAATAGATAATATTTTACATATATAAATGACTTGAGTTTGAAAACAGAGATGTATTTTGGATGTGTAACTGAGGTGAATTTCTTTAGTCTAAAAACCAAATCTTTGGGACAGCCGACATGAATCCATCAATCACTCTGTTCCAGCACTATTACAATTAGTTCATTTCTTGTCACTGTATATGTCAGTACATGCTTTTCCTTCAGATTGTTACTTGGTCTTGTCATTTACTAAGGCATGTAAAGCTTTGTCTTGTGTCATTCCAAGGCTTTTTTGTGCAATGACTTTTTAAAAAATAACTCGAAAACTTTTCTGAGAGAGCTGAATGAGGAAGGAACCACAGCTTCATAACCCTAAAACATTAGCCAAATTTCACCCAGAGTATCCATATTAAAAATGTATGTTTTACTGAGTTATACCTTTCATAATCATTGTGGGTAGCCTCATATCATAAGAATGTACAAAGATTTATACACTGTGTTTTTAATAAAAAAGACACCATTGTTAATGTGTCATGACATGCCTTCTGTATGCCTTTTTGTAAGTTATGGCTTAGCCACAAAATTAAGTTAGATTCTTGTGGAGTCTAGTAACTTGATTTGCAGTCGTACAAGATAGCAAGACTGAAGACAGTCACTTCAAAATTATATAAGTGGGGACAGACATATAGGGAGAATGACTTACAGAAAATATTACTAGATGTGTCAATATTTTAAGAAAGGGAAAAACAGTTATAAAACAATGTGTCTAGTATGATTCTCATCTTAATTTATAGTTTATAAATATAGATATAAATATATCTGTATAAATGTATATAAACAGAAGTGTATATGTGCATAGCTTGAGATCTTAGAGTTTATTTACAAAAATCATCACAGATTCTCTCCATGTGGTCAACGTATGAGCCTCTTAAGTTTCTTTATTCTTTTGTCTTCAAATTTTTCTATAATAAACAGGTATTAACTATATGATCAGGAAAATTATCTTTAAAAATAGCAAAATAGATGTACAATTAACCATAAAATTCTGAGATTATAAGGGCTGTGTCTTTAAAAAGAAATGCTAAGCTAAAAACTTACTAGGAGAATGGTATTATTTTTCCAAGTTTCTGAAAATAATTTACAGACCAGGTAAATGAGTAACTGCCATTTTCCTACTGGAAGTGAATTAGGTACTAGAGATCTAGAGTATTAAGAACAAAACAAAGAAAAAGTAGAGATTTTTTTGACCTAGAGCATTAACAGTAATATCTCTTCTCTTTGACTATTACAACTAATTACAGTGTGCTTGGACCCAGTTAAGTAGATTCATAAGTATATCACTTAATTTTAATGAAACTAAAGGAAGGTAACTCTCACAAAATGTGACAGGTGCCTTTAAAAGATTCTTGTAAAGAAACTACAAATTGCAGTTAATATCATCCAAGCTCAATCAAATAATTAAATTACAGAGCTGACATCTCCCACTCCTTATACAAGCTGTTCACTAACCACATTATATCTTATTATCAGATGGTATTGCTTCTTCAAAATAATCAAGACAAGTATTTGGAATATATGTGTATTATATTAGTGATTTCATAAAGCCATCATATTAACAACATATAAAAAAATGAACACCCAAGACAAGGATACAATGTGGTAATTTTAAGGGATGTTTATGTCATATTCAGGGTAATATTTTATCAAATTTCTCTATCAAACATTATGTCAAGGGTTTAAAAGTCTTTTGAGGTTCTTTCACTATAATGTGAAAAACTGAGTACCATGCACCAATGAGGAAATTCTCCTTAGGCAATAGTAAAATGTACTGAGACTATGCACTGAAAACCACAGAGACAATCTAAAACCATGTCTTTTTCAGCAAACACTGCCGGGAGATAGAGGGTATTGCGAAAATAGGAACAAACAAGCCACAAATCACACATTGGGGAAGATTTGTTCTTTCGGGTGAAACTATGGATGATGGTATATCTCAGCTTACAGTGTTCGCTCTGTGCTGTTCCAGCAATGAAATATATAAAGAACTACTTTTTTTGTGTGAACCACTATAGATGGTTGCCTGTGACTGCAACAGAGGAGGGAATCTGCATTAAGAATTGCATTAAGAGCCCACTTGTGAAACTAATTCATTACATCAATGATACCCAAGCAATTGAAGCAAAGAATTCACACCAGAAGCAAATCCAGTGAATACAACTATTACAAGGTACAGTTAGGGTTCCTGTTGCAGAATTCCAATCACCTGCAGTATAATATGAATGAGGTGTCTGGAGCTGGGCAACAGTGCAGCCCTTGCTCTAAGTCATAGCTCCAGCTTCATCTCACCAAAGGGGATTTTTAAAACATGGAGAGATATGTACAATATTTAATGGCTTGGGGAGTAAACATACATGAATCTTTTGAGGTATCCAGAGATTCACTGGCTATCTCACAGCAAAGTACTTAAGGGAGTTTCCAATTAAAGGATGAGTCGTGCCCTTTGCTTTTGCAAACGACAGGAGTGTCATCTTTGCTGACCTTTTTAATCTGACGAAAATAAGTCATCAGAAATGTTACTCTGAAAAGATGTATTTAAAAGATTAATATACCTAAAATATTTTAAAAGTATAGATTAACAATAACTCATACTACATATATATGTATATATATATATGTGCTATGAAAATTTGTGCTATGAAAAGAGTATTTTGGACATTGATGTTTAAAAATATTTCCATCTTTATGGGATTTTAGTCACTGAAAAATAAAGAAAAAAGTGTCTCAGAAAAACCATATTTGCACATCCTGAAAAACTTGGAAATAGGCTTTCTAGCCGGTTTTAAGAGCTTTCAAATAAAGTCTTAATAGAGTATGTATCTACTAGTTAAAAATATTAACATGTAGAACCTACTGGGTTTAATATTAGGAAAAAAAGGATATTCATTAACATATGCTTTTGAAAATTGGAGATGAGATTGAAAAATATGTTTTATTATTTGGAAGACAGAATTATTGAGGTCTAGGTACATTTGTGAAATATATCTTTCAGCTGTAATAGCCTTAAAATCTAGTATCAAAATAATCACCTAGAACAGGACCTTAAATTGCTGTATCATGAAGTGCTAAATGGATATTAAAAAAAAACACGTTCAGTGTATTGTTCTCATTTTAGTACATTTGTGGGTACAACAGTATCTTTATAGTATGAAAGAAAATACTTTAAAAATCAATGTTTATCTCAGCTTTTTATCTTTTGAAATGTCTATTTCATGTGTGTTTTATACTAATTAGTTCAATAGTGTAAGTAAATAATGTATGATATATACATATTTGTTGAGAGTTTGTTATAAAATTTTAACTGATAGGGTGTATGATTTCAAAAATGTGATAGACTTGGCTACATGATGTGTTCAAAAACAGTTTTAAACACTTTAAATGCAGTAAGAACTTTCCCTTAAAAGTTCTCTATTTCATATTACAAGTAAGCTCACCTAAATCAATATACGTTTTGTGTGGATTAGATCACAAGGTAAGGGTATATTTTCCCAGGCAAAAATATTATTCCTCTTAATCGTGTAGCACTTCTTGATGCTAATTTTTTTTGCTGCTGTCAAGGTTCCCAGGACTTCACTGGTCTCACAGGGAATCCGGAACACCAAGAAAGCAGTGCACTTTCAGAAAGACATCATTCCCTAAAATGAGACAGTGATCTCCTGAGAGAAAAAGACCTTTATTTTCTCAAGCCCTGTGATAGTTCATGCTTCTGTTTAAATACCAACACTCTATAAAAATCACAGCCATTTATCTCACAATTCAAGAATCTCCACAGTTGCCACATAGTAGTTTTATTATAGAAAAAAAAGGGGGGAAGTAAATTTCTTTACTATCCCCAAATCAGATAATGGAATTCACATCTTTCTCCTTGTCTTATTTATCTGGGACTTGCTGGTAAATACTCTGTACTTCATGTGAGCATCATATCAGACATATAAAGTGACCATTTACATTGAGAATGGGAAGGTTGTTTTCTATTTGTTTTGCTAACAGCTACAAATATATTGTAAAGCCATAGTTAACCATCAATAATATCACAGCATTTTTCAAGGATTAAAAATTCATTCCTTATCTATGTATTCCTAAGTGACCATATAATGTTTATTCCCTCTGTAAGAATAGATGTTATTTGAAAATAGAAAACCTCTTTCTAATAGTAAATATGTATATTCATTGTAAAGAAAAATTTAAATATGGAAGAGTAAAATAATAAAATAATGTGAAACAATGTGAATTCTCATAAAATGGATAGAAAAGTAAAGCAATAGCCACTTGGGAAAACAGTTTGGCATTTTCTTATAAAATTGGAAATTCGTATCCCTGTGACATAACAATGCTATTTCTAGGTATTTACCCCAGAGAAACTGTTACACACTGAGCACCAGGAGATACAATCTTCTTAGCATCATTCATAACAGTTCAAAACTGCTAACAAATGGTTTCTATTGAAAGTAGAATTATGGAAAGCTCACATATAGAAAACTGCATAGCAAAGGAAACAAATGAACTACAGCTACACATTATGTGGAATACTATATAGAAATATAAGTAAATGAACTGCTGCTACATGGTACAGGAAACACTGTATAGAAATTGAAATAAATGAAAACTAAATGCTTTATGGAGTACTGTACAGTATTGAAAAATAAACTCCAGCTGCATGCTGTATTTATGTAGAATGCTGAGTCTGTTCAGTCTTGCCAATATGATATTGGAAAAAATACAGGTTTAGGAAGTTATTCTAATTTATGAAGTTCAAAACAAAAAGAACAAAACTAAACTACATTTAAAAGATATATACAGGGTCTAAGCTATAAAACAAGGGACAGGTTATCCTAAATCAGGATAATGGTTATTACTTACCTTAGTTTGTGCTGCTATAACAAAAATATCATTGACTGGTGGCTTAAACAACAAATATTTCTCACATTTCTGGAAGCTACAAGTCCACGATCAAGTACCAATGGATCTTATTTCTCGAGACGGCCCACTTTCTGGTTTGTAGGCACCACCGTCTCCCTGTGTCCTCCCTCATATTCACAGAAGGGCACTAATTCCATTCTGAGAAGTTCTGCCCTCGTGATCTAATGACCTCCCAGAGTCCTCACCCTCAAAATACCATCACAGTGTGGATTAGGCTTCAGCATATGCATGGGAGGAGAGCCCCAAAACAATGTCCATAGCATCTCCAAAGAGAAGGGAAGAGAAGCCTGACCAGTGAAGGACATATAGAGTGGTTTCTAACTCAAAAATGAGGAATTGATAGTTAAATACGTGATACTACCCAAGTAATCATAGCATTTACTTCTATATTTATTATTAGAACACCCACCCAAAACACACATAAATAAGAAAGGATACAAGATTTTCCAAGTCATTTGAAAGACACCTAGAAAACTAAGGTTATACTAGTTAGGGATTATATTCATCAGTAAATGACAGAAAATATGATTAATAGTGGCTCATCATATACAACACATTTTGGGTTATCAGTCAGAAGTGATAACAGTGGCTTTATGATGTCATCAAGGACTGACTTCTTTGTTTTTTCCTTGCTCCCATGGCCTCTGAAGACTTTTGTTTTCATGGTTGCATAATGGCTGCTGCATTGTCAGGCATCACATCCAAAATCCAGGCAGCAAAATAATGGAAAATATATATATATATATATATATGTAGCAGTTGAGTCTGTTTCAACTGATGCCTGGCATGGTAGTCACCATTTGCACCATTTGCTACCATGAATATACAAGTCACTCACTGAAGACAGTGGGGGAGAAAGAAACAATGAGATATTTGTACTCTCCTCTTTTGGAGGAGGTGTTAAGAAAGGGAACCTTTATATGGAAACAAAAGTAATAAAAAATTTATCTGGGTCAAATCGATTTTTGTATTGAATAGAATAAAATAATTTAGTGAACTAGAATAGAATCCAAAGGAAAATACCAGAGAGCTTTGTATTTAGTAAAAGTAAATATAATTTTTAGAAACTTTGTTTCAATTATCTATGCACTGGTTCCATATACATGTGTACCAGTCTGGTCCCCATGTAAAGTGAATTTTGCCTTGTGGATTGCAAAGTTTGAAAGCCCCTGATGCAAAGAGGATGGAAAAAACCTTTTGATTTTATAGATAATGAAATTGAAGCAAAAAGTATATAGGTTTTGCATAAGCAGATCATGAATTTTTGTTAATATTAGGCCTCAAGGTAACATTCAGTTCTCCTGATTCATTCTAAATTTACTTTTCCATCTCCACCAAACTTCTCTGGATCACCAAGTGATAAAAATGCTTGAAAACATACCTCTTACTTTAAGAAATAGCCTAGTGTCACATAAGTAAACACCCCAAATCTTCATGTCAAAGTACTTAGATTTGTGAAAATACGACAGAACAGATTTATTCTGAAACTCTCTACCTCTTGCCTTAAAAATATGATGGTGGTCAGCCTCTGAAATGATCCCCACATCCTGATATTCATGCCCTTCTGTGATCTATGCTTTTTGAGGGTGAGCTGGAACAAGGGACTAACTTCTGATGACTAGAATGTGACAAAAGAGATGAGCTGTTGCTGCTAGATTTATTTTCAAAGATATTGCACCTTTTATCTTGCTCACTCTGACAAAGCCAGCTGTCATCGCGTGAACAGTCCTACGAAGAGGCCTATGTGGGAAGGAACCGTGAGAACCTCTAGCAACAACCAGTGAGAAACTGAGGCCCAACAACTGGGGAGGAGCTGAATCCTGCTAACAACCACATGAGGGAGCTTGGGAGCATCTCGCTGCCTCATGAGGCCTGAGACCACAGCTTCAGCCACACCTTCATTACAGTCTTGGGAGAGACCCTGAGCTTGAGGACCCATCTAAGCTGCCTATGAGCTCTTGACCCCCAGAAACAATAGATAACAAATGTTTGTAGTCGTCAGCTACTGAATTTGGGGATCATTTGTTATGAAGCAATACACCAATGTTTTTCCCAATGGCACATAAAAAATTACAAAAAAACATGATTTTACCCACTAATAAAAGGAATGTATACAGAGGCTTTTGATACAGATAACCTCAGAGGGCTGAGAAGAGAAAATGGAGAAAAATGAAACCAAGGTATAGGACACTTAATATGAATAGTGGGTTGACAATAATTACAAAAGGCAATTAAGATGTTGTTTTCCATTTTTAAAAAAGTTACAGACAAGTATTGACAAAGATAGGGAAATTGGAAAGCCTTATACATTGCTGATGAGAATATAAAATGGTACAACCACTGTGGAAAGAGTTTGGAGGTTCCTCAGAGCCATACATAGAATTTCCATTTGATCCCAGCAATTCCACTTCTGGGTATACACCCAAGAGATTTAAAAACATGTCCATTCAAATATACAGAATGTTCATAGAAACATTATTGATAAAAGATTAGAAACTTCCCACGTGTCCAACAGCTGAAGGGATAAAAATGTGGTATATCCAAAGAAAGGATTTTTATTCAGCCATAAAAAGGAATGAAGTACTGATATATGCTACAACATGGATGAACCTTGAAAACACTATGCTAAGTGAAAGAAGCCAATACAAAAGGCCACATATTGTATGATTCCATGTATATGAAATGTTCAAAATAAGCAAACCCATAGATTACTAGTAATCTATTGCCTATGTCAGGGCTGGCAGTGGTGGGAATGTGGCACGACTGCTTAGTGGGTATGGGGTTCTTTTGGGGATAATTAAAATACTCTGGAAATAATGGTGGTAGCTGGACAACACTGAATATGCTAAAAACCACTGATGTGCATACTTTGAAATAGTTAAAATTGTGAAAATAATGTTATATGAATTTCATCTCAGTTGTTTTACAGGGCAATAAGATATGGAATGACATAGGAATAAGGAACACAGGCATGAAAACCTGAGGGAAAGGACTCTGTTATTTGTTACTATTGTCCAAAGGAGCTGCCTTGTTGGCTTGAAGCGGACACTAACCTAGTGAGGACCAGCAGGGTCATGCAGGCTGATTTTATTGGGCTTAACCCATCTGATTCATCACACTACTGTTGTAGGCAGCTGCATCTGGGGGGTGGGGGTCTCTGCCTGCGCACTAGGTGAAGCTTCAACCTGGACGGGGAGGGTTCTTGACTCTGAACAAAAAAGAATTCTCCAACAGGTCAGATGAGTGTGGGTAAGGAAGGATTTCATTAAAGTGGGAGTAGTAGTAGATGGCAGCAGCCTGCAGGCAGTAGAGAGCAAGGAAAAGCAGAGGGAAGAAAGGGAAGCTCACTGAACTCCTGCTCAGTGTAGGGCAAATCCCTTACCAACTCCAAAGCGAGGGTCCCCTGGTGTCCAGTGTCCACTTGAATCTGCAGGCATGGGAACTAAGTCCCTACTACCCAAGGAGTTGGGGGAGCCACAGAGCGCTGGATGGGGTGAGATTATGTTCTGAGAACTTCCCAAAGGCAAAGAAAGGAGATTTTTGGCAAGTTACTAAAGAGCATGATCATACAGCTGTAGTCCTGTCCAGGTCACCCAGGCAATGGGAACTTGCAAGCCCAAATCAGAGCTCTCAGTAGCCATTCCCTCCTTGTCTGAAATAGAACAGAGAGACAGAAGACCAGTGCTTAAGTCCAGAAAATTGAATGAAACAGAGAAGTAACAAAGATGCTTACCACTGGAAGAGAGCAGAGACAAAACATAGTAAGCTGAGCAGAGAGAATTCTTCATTTAAGGCAAAAAGCACACACTTGAAGAAAGGGGAGCATGGACAGCCTCAGAGCGGAGACACACTCAAAGGCTTAGGATTCTGTCTTTTCAGGCTTTCAAGAGTGGGGTAAAGGGTGGCAAGGTTCGGTTGGCAAGGGTCAGAGGTGGGGGCTGCTGGGTGTAGGCTTGATTCACGGTCTCATGATGTCTATCTCTGGCTGGAGACATTATGTCACCATACATAGTCTGTCCTCTAGATATCTTGTATGATAAACTTAATGCAAGGAATTCCTTGGTTCTAGTCTTCTCCAAGATAGTGGTTACCCTCAAGCGGTGGCGACCTATCGCTTAGGACTGCTTGCCCCAACTTGAGATAGGGTCAGCTATTGGCTGATAACCATATGTTAGGAATCTTACCTCCTAACTTCCTGGTTTTTAAAATGAAATCTTAGTCTTAAAATGGAGTTCCTCCGGTTCTCAGTATACTGTTTATATCACAACAATTTTCATCATAGGCAGGAGAAGTCCATCGTGAAGCTTGTCCAGGTCCCTGCCCCACCTCACCACCATAACAGTAACCGCCCGCAAACAGTAATAAATCCTCACTTAAGAGCAACCCCACTTCTTCCCTAAATCATCTGAACATTTTCTCAGTTTCAGAGTACATTAAAGCCAGAAACTTATTTTTTTCATTTCTTTCCACGTAAAATTTTACAGGGGTCAAACATTTTCTTCTTTTCAAATTATTCCCTAATGAGATTTTGTACATAACCTACTAGATAGGAAATTCTTCGAAGTGCTTAGGAAAAATTAAAAGCCTGTCATTAGGTCATAAAAGGAGAAAACATTTCTTTGAGTGGAATCATTTAATCAGGATCCTAGATAGTAGAATATTTGCTGTGTAAAGGATGAATCATTTTGTTATTTTTTAGGAAAGAATACTCTGAAACTAAAAAGTTTTCACAAACTTTAAGTATATATATATATATAAACTCTCCCATATCTAGTTCTGGATTCTTTTTTCTCTCCCAAACCTCATATCTAAATTTCAAGTCTGAAGCTGTTTCTCTTATAAATGTAATGGCAATTCTCTTCTAATATCTCAGTCTAAGCCCTCACCATTTCCTGCCTAGGCTTTTTGAGTAACTTTTAGTCCATCCACCAGATTAGGATTTTGCTCTAATCCTTACTCTGAAGTCAAGAGTGATTTTTCTAAAACATAAGTATAACAGGTCATTTCAAATATTCTTTTTTTTTCACTTCAGGCAGTGATCTCTTGCTGGATCATTAAAACAATTCAGTGGATCTTAAACAATATTTTTTTCTATGAAATATAGAAAAGACTAGAAGATAGAAAAAGGAAAGGGAATAGGAAAGAGAGGAAAAATGAAGGACAATATTAATCCTGTTTCAGGAACCTTGTTTTCATCTAGCAATTAATTATTTCATTACAGTGTGTTTAGAATTTCTTACTGTTGGGGTCAGAAAAGTTTGAAATCTACTGAGCAAGGTGGTCAGGCTTTAGCTTGATTGACAAAACCCATTTCATCTGGCTTTTGCCTGCCTTTTCAATCTTTTCTTTTGTCCCTCCAGGTTTTTTCTGCCCCTGTGCCTTTGATATTTTAAGAAATTCTTCCCCTACCTTATCTGGCATATGTCTGTTTAACGTTCAGGAGGCAATTCAAATGTTTTCTCCATAGAGAGCTGCTCAACTTCCAGGCAGGAAGCCACACTTCCTGTTCCAAGCTGCCATCACCCCTATTATAAGACCTTTATCAACTGTAATCATTTCCTGATAAGCTTGCTTTTCTAAGGCTTCTAAAAAGGCGGAGTTCTGGGCAAGCACATTATCTGACTTTTACTGAGTGTTCAATAAATGAATATAAAATGTATGAGTAAATAGAGGTTAAATACTCCTCATATGTTTACAAACCATTATGCCGCCTCTCGATTAAATTATTACTTGAGAACTTTTGCTACTTATGCCGTAAGAATTAGCAATGGCTTGGGAGCATCGTCATCCATCGCTAATCAGACAAGTTGCTGTTGCTTCTCACCCTCTGGCACTTCTCACCCTCTGGCGTACTCCACAGAGCCTAGCATCAGTGTAGGAAGCATTCAGTGCTGGTTCTGCATTCAGGTGCCACATTCACAGCCAGGTCCCTAACTTCCGAGCTGTGACTTCAGGCAAATTACACAGCAGCTCTTTGCTTCAGGCACTTCATCTGATGATAGTAATCCTAAGTTTTAAATTATTTAATACCTATAAACACCACAGAACTATCCCCAGCACATAGTACAAAGTCAATAAATATTAGCTATAGTTATTGCCCAAGTAAGAAGCAGAAAAATCAATGCCTATAATTCAGAGCTTCTGCACTAATGCCTTTCAATTTTAAAAAGCACTATTTAATTTATCTGAAAACCCTGTTTGTTCTCTCTGTCCTCAGCTCCTTGATATGCACTGTATACTTTCCTACCATGGGTCTCTTGTTTCTCAGGTTCAGCTACTCTGGATAGAAACTACTTTCCTCTTTCAGTTGCTCACAGATTGCATATCAGAGTCTACATTTTAAGTCAAACCAGGTCAAACATAGGTATCAAAGAAAAAAAAATCTAGGTATTTCATGTGATGAGATCACACACGTATCAAAAAATCTTGACAAATACACTCAAAGTTCCTTTTATTTAGGACAGATAGGCATGTTAATTGCCAGACTGTCATAATTATTAACTTGTAGGTGGTAATTGTGGTCTATTCCTTAACCTGGATGATGGCTTATATAGGTGTCACTTTGGAATTCATTGCTCTGAACCCTTATAACTTGTGTTATACTTCAGTAATTTTTTGTAATTTATCCCAAGTGATCAATGCCCTATTTTTTTAATTTAATTTTTTATTAAGGTATTATTGATATACACTCTTATGAAGGTTTCACAATCAATGTCCTATTAATGTTCGCTGTATATGGCAGAACAGTCTTGTCTGTGTCACAATATTTCCAGTGAGACAGAGTTTAACTCAATCCTCTCCCCAAGAACACTTCCCCTTAATGAGCCAATAACAATACTACCCACCCAATTCCCCAAACCAAAAACCACAGAGTAAAAATTGATTCCCCATCTCCTTTATCACTATGAATACCCAATCACTCACCAAGTCTCAATAAGTCTACTTCTAAAATCTCTCTCCACGGCCATAAAATGCCTTGCCGTTCCCAAGGTCCATATCCTAACCCTGCTCTCAACATCTTTCATTTGGATCACCACCAAATGCCTATCGACTTACCCCTGGCTCATGGCTGTCTCTGACCAATCCTCCCCAACGCTGCCAGAGTATCCTTTCTGTGAATCATACCTGATCATGACGTTTAGATACCTAAATGCAATGGATATTTTCCCATTACCTACAAAATAAAGTGTAAACCTCTTAAAAGTGCTTATTTAAGTCTTTCCAAAATTACCCCTCCTACCTTTTCAAAGTCATCTCCAGACATCATCTCCTCACTACCCACCACCAGTTCCTATTACATGAACCTTTCACACCATATCCCTATACTCCAAGTTCACAACTTTGTGTGGTCTGTTTCGCCACTCCTCCACTTACCATAACCCTGTTCATCCTTCAAGTTTCAGTTCCAACGTCATTCTTTCTCAGGCTCTCCTGCATTTAGTGAGGATACCTTGAAATATCCTCACTGCTCTATTTCTCCCATCACATTTGTTAGTGTAGCATTATTATGCAATATTGTAGTTAGTTGTTCACATGTTCACTTATTCAGAAAAAGGGGGGGGAGCATTAGTTACATGCCAGGGTCTCTGCTGGTTCCTTGGAATCCAATTATTATTAGCAGGATATGTAAAGAGTCTGTCCTATTTTGCCTTCTAGACTAATCCACTTGAAGTTAGAGAACATATCATATTCATCTTTGCATCCTCAGGTTCAATTAGAGTCTAGCATCTAATTAGTAAAATTCTCAGTCAAATGTACATTCTCTCAGGAATAGAGACGTGTAGCATCAGTATCAAGAATAGAATCTGGCACATGATTTTTTTATGTTAATGAAAAGATTAATATTTAATAACTCAACCAATTAATTTTATTTTCTATCCCACTGTCAGTGCCTTAATCCAGATCCTAGGTTATTTTCTAAATAATATCAAACAATGCTTTGCTCAACAAACCTAGTTTTTAATAATTCCCTGTCACTGAATTGAATCAGTGATCTAAGAAAAATAAAGACCTGAAATCTGTTGACACAGATCTTCCAGAATTAAAAGTACATTTCTGAGTAACTTAAATTCAGGATGGCAAATAATCCTTGGTGACCAGACTTGTCGAAGGAAGCACCTGCCTTTTCCTTCCTACTAGGATCATCAGTGCTGTGTGTG
The DNA here is from genome assembly GCA_032199065.1 of Smutsia gigantea. Taxonomy (NCBI): domain Eukaryota; kingdom Metazoa; phylum Chordata; class Mammalia; order Pholidota; family Manidae; genus Smutsia; species Smutsia gigantea. Next base: position 243,332 of record JAVSCE010005130.1, on the reverse strand, counting down.
TATCCACTCAGACCTGTCTGGTTTTCAAACCAGGCTACATTAGACAAAAGCAATCCTAACCATGTTAGACTAAGCCTGTCCTAAGCACCTAGGGCCTAATATGACCTCGATCTGGTTTCCTTTTTGACCACTGGGACATTGTTTCTACTTTCCTGGGCTATCCTACTACCCCAATAATCCAGTTATCAGTTGTGACTGAAACCTGGACTTGAAACACTGACTATTAAGCCAAAAACCCAGTTCTTTTCTTACAGTTTTATAGCTTAGGGACCAACTCCAGCTGTATCAGTGTACCTCAGCACCCTATCCTATTTAGTCCTAATTTCTGTCCTATTTCTACCAGTTTATATTTCAAAGATCTCATCAGGTTTTATGATTAAAATAAGACAAATAACATATTAATTAGTCCAGTATGGCTTAACCACCTACTTCCTTTCAAATACAACTGACGCTGTTCAGAAATTAGATACCTGTGTCCTTTATGGGATGCTTCCCAAGCCACAGAATAAGCACATAAATTACTCCAGTTACAGTAATTCCAGTCCCATAAGCAGCAAGCTTGCATGTGCTGCATCCCTAGCCAATGAGACATAAGAGAAAATCTATTAGAGGGCTTCCAAGAAAGTATTACTTCACGGACACAAAACAAGGACTTCTGCTTCCCTAAATTTGGCAGTTGTCATAGATGATACAACATTTGAGGCTGTAGCAGTCATCTTGCTGCCATAAATAAAAACCAAAGAGAATTTCTGAGATTCTGAGCTAGAGTCTTACTAAATTAACCAAATATGCAACCCACTACCTTCAGCCTTCTTACATTTTCTTCACTGTTTAAGGCAATTATACTTGTGTATTCTAAGGTAAAGACCTCCTAACCCTTTATTCAAATTCCAATAGACACCTAAGAGTGAACCAGGAACCAAAGTATCCTTCTAAAGTTACAGGCACATGAGTAACACACGTAAACTTGTAGATCAAGAGGGAGATAGAGTATTCATGGGGGTGGGGGTGAGTAGATGAATAGGAAAATGCAAATCACCACAAGGACTTCTGCTCTGGACAAGATGATGTAGACACATTTCTCCCTGCTCCTTACTACCAGTGCAACTATAAAAATCTAGAAATAATGCAAAGGGCAAACCAAAGGAATGTCTGAAATCTGCTAAGGAGAACTTATATTGCTTTAAGATTACAAGATTGGTGGAACAACACAGCAGGCAGGTACACACCCCAATAGGGAAGGGCCACCCAAACTCAGCATTTCTGACCTCATTCTTTCATCAGAAGGCAGCCTAGGAAGGCCCATCAGAAGCTCCATGAAAACACCAGGAGAGCGCCCAACAACGATCCATTGGCTAGGGTTGGGGCCGGGGGTGGGAGGCGGTCCCTCTAACAATTAGTGGCCGGGCAACAACTTGGATAAATCTCCAGGGAAGTATGGTGAGTGGGAAAAAGAGATCAATCTCTGAAAATAACATACTGTAGGGTTCCATTTTTGAAACAATACATCTTAGAATGATTGAACAACTCAGTAGTTGCCAGGAGTTTGTGAGGGAGGGTGGAGGGAGGTTGGTGTAGGGATGCTCGTGGTGATGTAACATTTAATATGTTGACTATGGTGGTGGATACATGAACTTACCCATGTGATAAAATTGTACACAACTTACATACACACACACGAGTACAAGCTGAACTGCAGAAATACGAACAAAAGCAGTGAATTGTATCAACTCCAGGGTCCTGGTTGTGAAAGTACTCTATAGTTTTGTAAAATGTCACCCTTGGGGAGAATCTGATAAAGGTTAGAGGGGATTGTTCTGCGTTATTCTTTATAACCTCTAAGTCTGCAGTAATTTCAAACATTTCATTTAAGAAAAACAAAAACAAAACCATGAGGACCAAATAAAACACTGCAGTCATCCTGTACTTCTGTTTGTGACTCCAACTTAAGAGAATCTTTGGATGGTAAGCCTAGTTCTAGAAATACCCAGGAAATACAAGAACTCTTAGGTTCAGGTCTTGGTGGCCTAGATAGACCTCTCAACTCATCTCATCACAAAAGTACCTAGAAAGGTATAGTAAATTCTTTAAAACTTATGCCATTTTTTTTCCTGCCCACCTGTATTTGCTCTTTTGCTTTCAGCATACAAACCAATCCTGGTTCCTGAAGATGGCAAGTTTATACTGACTGTGTATCATCTTCTACCAAATCCTAGGTTTTTCAGTAATCATAATTTACTCCTTGGGGGAGAAAAAGCCAGGGGGGTAAAGGGATAATGAAGGAAGTTTACAATAAACATTACAGTTGTGAATAAAACTGTGAAGTGCTATGCTAATTAGGCAAAAGAGTTGCCAAGAAGTCCTTACAGAGATGATACTAGGGTTCCTGAGCCAGACACAATGCGGCTTGTTCAATGTGTACTAATGTTGTAAACATTCATCGCCCTTCATTTGCAGGTACAGAAGTCATACTTCATGTAAACCAAAATTTACACTGAAAATCATCTAAGAATGGAGTTGCAGAGTGAGGCATAAGTACCTTATTCGAATTTTTTTTCCATTCTTGGACTTTATTCTTTTGACATGCTTTCCTCATGCCTCATCAGCTGGAGGAGAACGAATTAGAACACACAGCAATTTTTTAGAACACACAGCAAAGAGCTCAGTGCCAGCTGCCTCTCATATGATTTCATTACTCCCTCATTCCTGAGACATTAATGGGGAGACAGCCCTCCTGCTTCAGGAGAGGAGGTAAGCAGACACGGTTTGGTCCTTCCTGAAGTTCATATATTGAATTGCAGCTTGAAGAAAGCTATTCTTTCTGAAAGATATTCCAGGTTAGTAACAATAACTTCATAAATTGTTTTCTTTATGAAAAATAACTATATAGGAAGGTTGAACTTGTAATTCTTTAGCTAAAATATTTGATTTTCATTTTTTCTCATTATTTGATCCATAAGAGTCTGTTTGCCTATGCAAGTTGTAATAAAAATAAATAAGGCAATGACCTGGATAAACCTAGAACAATAACTTCTGTCACCATTGTTTACATAGTTTAAATATTTTACTTCAGCTCGTGCATGAATCCAATGGTGGTTTAAAAGATCAGTCAAGAATCACATTGGAAGCAAAGACAACCATTTCACTTTGGTTGGAGTGTAGGTAAAAACAGTCATGTTTTTGACTGGCAGAAAAATACATAAAAGGAAACTGTTTAATTCTGATTAAGGTTATAATTCAATGTCACAATGCCTCCTAAGGTCCCTAAACCTAAGTACCTGTGGTTATTCAATTTATGACTTTTTGTCAATCTTTCTCTCAATTTATTTCTAAACCACTATTGACATCAGATCCAAAAATTGGATTTATGAAAAAAACCCAGAGGGCATGTTGATACGTGTTTTAGGCTGTCAGTGAAAGCTACCTTTATGAATATATTATGTCTATGGCAGAAAGTCATTCAGGAAGGTTAATATGGAGGAAAAGCCATCCAAAAATGATGTAATTTATTTATGAATTTGGCTAAAAGATCCATAAAACTAAACTGTTCTACCTAGTAATTGCCTGTCATTGTATTGTTTAACTTCCTGTTTCACTAGTATTGCAAGGTGCCACAATTACTTAAGCTATGTTTTTAATTAAACATTAATAAAATGTGAGTTGGATAATTATTCCAGAAAGTTTATTACATAATTAGTAAGTTAACATGAGTTTGCATTATGAGATTTCATATACAATTTAGTATGTACATATGAGCTCAATTTAATGACTGTTTCTAGAAATAATTCCCAAAGGGAAGAAAACTTTTTAAATAGTTAGCTTAGAAATTTTAGAAGTGAAAATATGTACATCCTTGGCTTTCATTTTTATCACTGCTCTAGATCTCCTGACCAACCTCCTGTCTATAAGGACTATTATATGCAGCAGAACAGGTCACGGTACCCCTTTACTGCAAAGTAGGAACCAACTAAATTCAAAGCCATGACCACTTAAACTATTTGCCTAATCATCTTGCCTTTCAGAAATGAGACTGGATCCCTAGCTTCCAATTAGTCCACTTCTCTTTCCTGGTTACCTCAACCTCTGTTCAGTAAAGAACATTACCGCTTTAATGATGTGACAAAGTAGGAAGATAAACATTAAGATTATTGCTGAGGGAATTTAAATCAGTGTTAGAGTAAGCAATGCTTTTAAAAGCAATGACTATGACATATGACAAAGTGGGTAAGAGGAAAAAAAATATAGTGAAAGTTATATGGACAAGCACAGAGTAAATCAGGTGGGGACGTTTGGGGGGGTAATCTGGTCACCCATTCAACTTTATCATAAATTAATTATGTTTGGTTCTTTTTCTGGAATTCCAATATCTGATCTCTTTGTCTATGTCTATCTTTTCTCTAGTATAAAAGCAGTTTTAATTACTTAATTTAGCATTATAATTTTTTCTGTTGGTCCCTCATTTTCCTTCTGGGGACTTTTATAGCCAGCCTTATATTTCATTTCTTCAAATAAGATTTGTATAATTTTCTTATGTTTGTTTTTTTATCTTGGTCTACTTTGGTGAAATCTTCATTTGTAAATAAAACTGAAAATTGCCTTTCTATAATTTTCATAGTATTCAGTCTTCTATGAACAAGGTGTATCCTTCCAATTGTTTAATAAGTCTTTAAGGTTGTCTTTACTTGGAGTAACTTATTTTTCTTGTCCAATTTTTGATTTTGTTGTTTTGTTACAATTTTATTCATATATATATAATTGTGTATATGTATTTTTAACTAGCACTGTTATGGTACTATTGCATTCTCTTTTCCTAGAAATATTCATTTGATGCTCTTCAATCACATTACTTGTATATAATGATGCTTTTAACTTTCTACCACTTTTATTTCTTACATCTCTCTTGGCCAGTTGCATCAGCTCATAATTATAGAGAAATATAAAACTATAGAAGTGATGAAAGCATATTTTATTTGTCATAATTTCATAGGAATACCACCTGGCTGTTCGCCATTTAGCATAATGGCTTTTGTGTGATCTATATTATACCTAGGAATATAGAGAAGGTATACACACACCCATACACATATGTGTGTGCATATATTTGTGATGTGTATATATAATGTATGCATAACTGTCATTTAGTCTATCTATAATACACATTCTTCAGGGAGGAATATCTAACTATCCCTTCAGTTTCTAGACAGGATAGAAATTACTCCATCAAATGCTTTTGGGAGAATCTGTTGAGGTTATTATATGATTTTTATCTGATTAATACAGTAAATCATGTTAACATAATTTCTAAGATTAAAATTCATTGTATTCCTGGTATAAACCCCAATTTTTGATGCTGTGTTATTCTTTTAAAGTACGATGAATTCTATAGTTAAGATTATTCCATAGCATAGCTACTATGGAAAACAGAATGAGGGGGGCCTCAAAAAGTTAAAAATAGAACTACCATATTATCCAGCAATCCTATTTCTGAAAGGAAATGAATCCAAAGGAAATGAAAGCACTATCTCAAAGAGATATCTACACCCCCATATTCACTGCAAATTTACAATAGCCAAGACATGGAAACAACCTAGGTATCCATTGACAGATGTATGGATAAAGATGTGGTATGTATATTATTAAGTCATAAGAAAGGAAATCCTACCATTCATGAAACCAAGGATTGACCTAGAGGATATCATGCTAGGTGAAATATATTCTTTCAAATGTTTGTATAGAATTTTATGGAATATACTTTTATGAGTCTTCAGTTTATTGGGTATTTCCAACTATTTCCAAGTATTGTCATTTAAATTTTGCTCACATTTTTCTTTGATTAAGCCACTTAATGATTTATCTATTTTACTACATGTGAGTATATATGTTTCCAAAAAGCCATCATTTGACTGAAAAACAAACATTCACCAGAAAAATGTTACCACAAAGCAGATAAAAACTGGGATCAAACATCTGTATGAATTAAAATAACTGAAAAAGGAGTTGCTTCTATAATATAACTCCATCAATATAACAATAACAAGTACTTAGAATAGTGCCTTCCACATGGTAAGCACCTTATAAGTGCCTTAAATAAGTTAACTCACTTAATCCCGATTACATCCCTATCAAGTAGAATGATTATTACCCTAATTCTAAGATAACAAATTGGAGACTATGAAAAATTACAAGTTCACATAGATGGTAAGAGAAAGCTACTTAAACCAGGGATATAAAAGCTCGGGAAAGCTGTGACAGAAGGATGCAACATTAACTTTCAGAGTGAAAAGGTAAACCTTCTAAGTTATGGTACCAGAAAATTGGTATATTGAAAACAGAGGAAAAGTAAATTAGATCTTGTAAAGATACAGTAAAAATCATGAAGTACAAGTACAGAAAAGCAAGTAAAATGGAAAAGAAATTGTAAAAAGTTAAAGTATATGTTTAAAAAATGACACAAAAGGCATATAAGAACATCCAAATATTCTTTGCATACCCCAAATAGAATTGAAATAGATCATAAAAATATTTCTAGATATAATTCAAGAAACCTTGCAAGAAAATAAAAGGATTTGAATATATAGATAGGAAAGGATATTTCCCAGTGACATTGACATAGAAGGTTCAATACCACAACATACTCTAGAAAAGCTACTGGAATGAGAAGATAAATAAAACAGGTACTTTAGACAAAGAGATTAAGCTACCTTTAAGGTAAAGGTAGAGAAATCAGGCTAACCTGAGACATCATACCTATATTCAGTGCCAGAAAACAGTGGGAAAATGCCTGAAGAGTCCTTAAAGGGGAAAAAGAAAATTGATTCAATAATATTTTAACTTTCCTCATTTGAGAATAAGTTTGTTGAAAATAGTTTCCAAGAGCTCTTCTTGAAAAAACTAATAAAAGATAAATTTGATTTTAGCCAGGGGTAGAAAACCTATTGCAAATGAACTGGCCATGGGTATTGATTCCTTTTAAGTGCTGGACTAAAAATAAATCAGGACGATTATTATAGGACATTGTGTAATAAACTCAACAAGTTAAAAAAAGGTTAGGTAACAGTTAAACTACCCTTATTTTTGTAGCTCCATTTAAATATATGTCGTTAAGTTTATAAGCCAAGTAAAGGTATAAGTATATTTAAAAGTGTAAAATTAAGGACAAAGAAATATAACCAACTAAAATTAAGTGATGGGGAATATGGAGGGAAGGAAGTATCAATATAATAGTTTTTGTCATTTCTTAAAAGAGAAAGTCAATAGCTAACTTAAAAAGAAATGGGGAATTCAGTATATTACATATGTCATGAACTGAATGTTGGTATTGACCCCCATCCAAATTCCTATGCTGAAATCCTAATCTTTAATGTGATGGCATAAGAAGGTGAGGCCTTTGGGAGGCGATTAGGTCATGAGGAAAAAAAAAATCCCTTCCTCATGAAAGGAATTACTTCTAAGAAGGGACAGGAGAGCTTGCTCCAGCTCTTGCTCTCCACCATGTGAGGACACAGGGAGAAGTTAGCCATCTGTAACCAGGCAGAAGGCCCTTACTGGAAGCTGACCGTGCTGGCTCCCTGATCTCAAACTTCCAGCCTCCAGAACTGAGAAATACATCTGTTGGTAAGCCTCCCAGTTTATGCTATTTTTCCATGGCATTCTGAGCTAAAATGTTATATAAATTTTAATTTCATATCTTGGTAAAACCTTAGTGGAGAGCACTTACACAGTAATTATCAAAATAAAAATGTGGGTGCCTTTGACCCTAAACTTCTCCTGTTAGTAATCTATCACATAGATATATTTTAAAATGTTATAACAATATTTTCAGGGATTTTGAAATATTGTTAGTAATAAAAAAATTTGAAAAAAAACTAAATGTCCACATACACAAGATTCATTAAATTCTGGTAACTTCAGATAATGAAGTGCTCTATACGTTAAGAAAAAAAAAATTGAGTCAATTGTGAAACAATGTCCAAGATAAGTAAGTAAAAAATGTAAGCTTTAAACAATGTGTATAGTATGACATCATGTGTATAAATTATTTAAAAGGAAAACATATGTGTATATAGTTCTATTTCAACAGAACACCGAACACCAATAGAATTAGAATGATGTAGCTGTTTGTAAAGCAGCCACCAAGTGTTTGTTTAAAAATAAAATACTTTTAGGTACTAATTGCCTCCATAAGAACACCATTGCAGTCTCTAAGATTTTGCTTCAGTTTGAGCAAGACTGAATTTATGAGGCATCCAGGTATTTAAATGAAATCATGGCTCTAATTGATTAAATGCATAGAAGCAAAACAACGTTATGTAAATACCCTTAAAGTATAATGACATATGAATTAACATAAAACAGGGAAGAGTCACATCATACATTCCCAAATTCTGAAATTCGCTCAAAGGAAAGTAAAGATCACTTACACAGACACCCACACCCACACCCCAGTCTCAGTCTGGCTGGATGTTTTCATTGTTATTCAAAACTGGTTATCAGGAACAGTTAAACCTCCCAGTGAAGCCCACAGCAAGTACAAGCTATAAAAAGCATTCGCGCATTGGCTTGTCACTAAAAGAATATGAACAGGTTTAGCACATCTACTTTTCCACACTTCAGGTTTTCAAATGAGACTGTAAAGCGATTATCAAGGGATTTTGCAGGAAGATAGCTTTCCTTCTAAATCCTTTCATCCAGGCGTGATATACTAATGTGCAATATATCTTTCCTGTAATTAAGTAAACTGTTCCCTTGCTTCATAGTTACTCAGCAACAAATGACACCTACATGATCTTTCTGGAGGAAAAAAAAAATTGAAGACTTATTTATTGCCAAGTAAACTCTTACGAAAGGGACATTTTAATGGATTCTTCTGGTAGCAAAATAATTGAGAAAATACTTTGTATTGTATTTCTTCTTTATAAACCCGTTTTATCATTGTTTTGAATTCTAGCTATAGTGCCAAAAATCTGCATTACTATCTTGTTATTTTGTCATCTTACCTCAAAAAAATTGAAAAAAAAGTCTTCCTGGGAAAACTATTTTGTCATAAAGTATATGAGGTGGTTGAAGGAAAAAAATGTATGTGTATACCTTTAGTCCTGCACCACTGATAATGTTTTCAAATCCTACACAAAATATCTAAGATAAGATCAAAGATGGTGTCAGATTGTATATATAAAAATCTTTTGTTCCATTTGCAGTTGGCTCCTGAGAATTTACCTGTCAGGGCTGAGTTTGAAAATGGGACACAAAGATCATTCCTGCCTTTAAAAAGGTACTAATAGTAGAGACAGATGTGTAAATTAAAAATGACATATTTAACAATCTGTCAAAAATAGCGAACACATAATCTGTATATGTGCAAACGAGTGATTCATTCTGATTGGTAGATGGCAAGTGAAATCAGAATATTATTTTGAATGTATCAAATGGAGTTCACCAGGGAAGAAGAGGAAAGAGGAAAGTAATTCCAGGCAGTGGGAACAGCATGTACAAAATCATGAAGTGTGATGACATCATCATGCTTTCTAATAACTGTAAGTAATTGTGTATTGCTGTAGCTCGTTCCCGGCCTTGGGCGAATAAACCGGCATGACCAAAATCAGTCAAGGGAAAGGATAGATTGGGAGAAACCCTTTTATAGCTCCCAATGCGGCTGGCTCCTCTGTCCCCTCTGGCAGCCGCTCTCGCTCTGCCCCCACGATGGGCTCTCTCCTTTGTCCCCGATCCCCGCTGGCCAAAGCCTGCATGGTGCTCTCCGTCTCCTGCAGCCACGGGGGTCACGGCGTCCACTCACCACCGCCCCTTTGGGCTGGTCCCGGTGACTGACAGGTACCAGACCAATCATGCAACAAAGGGGAGGAGAGAACAGCCTCTTTCCACTCCGCCCCTGGCAGGCTGTAGCCCGGTAAACACCTATTAATATGTAAATAGACTAAGGCCAGGAGGGAGATTTTGGAGCTACTGCAATTTACCCACAATTACTTATACACAGAGGCAAAATGTTAGGAGTGAACAGCCTTGGGAGATCAGGGTTGCAGAATTACTCTTAGGCCAAGTTAAACAAACCTCTAATATCATAGTTAGGAACTTCAAATTTAACTGAGAGAAATGCAGAGTTCTAAAGAGTTTTTCAGCAGAGGAATAATACCAAGTTTGATCCCGAGAAGAGGCAAAGCAATTGCAATTAAGAGAGGCACTGACTGGGGGCAAAAAGCTAATGAGCAGTAACATTACAGTTTCAGGACTAGCGGATCCAAAATTTCCCTGATCCCACCCACGTATTCGTTTCAATTTTAAAATATATTTTCTTGGTTCAAAATGCAAAATAGTGATAAACTATAAAAGGATATATATCAAAATTCCCTAGCTGTTCTTGTCCACAAGTTATCTATGCTCCTTCCTTGCAGGTCACCAATATGAGTATTGCCCATCTTTCCAGAGATATTATGTACTAACACCTAATATAATCCCCTGCCAATCAATATCAGTGCTTGTTACTGGTGGGTGAATGATATCAATACTTGATACTGGTGGGGCGGGGGGAACCTCCTACCAGTATTTGGATTTTTTACCTAAATGAATAGTTATCCTCAAGTTAACAGAAAAAAAAATGTAATTATTTTACTTACACTAAAAGCCATCATAGCACTATTCAACCTATACTTTTATATACAATTAACTTACTCCACAACACTAACTATATTCCCATCGACAAACACTATACAAATCAAATGACAATTCAAGAGTACAAAATACAGGCCCCTCCAATAACCACTAGTTGTAATATCAACAACACTCCTTCCCTTAACATCAATACAGTCAATTCTGGATTAGGAATCTAGGTTACACAGACCAAGAGCCTTCAAAGCCCTAAGCAGGTGCAATTTACTTAATTCCTTACATTTAAGGATTGCAAAACTCTATCTGACATCAATTGAATACAAATCAAACAATTTCATTTAGCTAAATCCTTACTAGACTGGTGGGCTTCCACCCCATGAAATTTTGGTTCACACCTAAATACCCAAACAACTGGTTTCAATCTATTCCCTCCATTTAAGGGAAAACAGCAGAAGAAACCCCAGCAGAGTTGAAGCTGCTTCTCTGAATTCACAATTCAGTACATCCATATACCTCAGAGCTTGGTGAAAAGAAGGCTCAACCAATCTTTAGCTTTACAGTATGTGCCTACTCAGCCATTTTACTTATGTTCATAAACCACTGATTATTCTCAACCAACCACAAAGATACTGAAAACCTGTGCCTTCTATTCAGTATACAGGCTGAAATAGTAGGAACCCCCTAAGCCTCCTAAATTGTGCTGAACTTGGCTAACCTGGAACCATATTAGGAGATGACCAAGTTTATGATGTGGTTGTAACCACCCATGCCTTTGTAAGAATTTTCTTTATGATTAGACCTATTATGACCGGGGGTTTTGGGAACTAAATAGTCCCTCTAACAATTAGAGCCCCTGACACAGCATTTTCTTGAATAAATAACACAGACTTCTGACTCTCTCTATCACGTTTCCTCCTACTTGCATCATCAGAAGTTGAAGCAGGAGCAGGGACCAGCTGAACAGTCCACCTGCCTCTAGCTGGCAACTTAGTCCACACAGGTATATCAGTTGACTTAACTGTTTTTTTCCTACAACTGGAAGGCCTACTATCAATCCTAAGTGCTCTTAACTTCACTGCCACAACTGTAAACATAAAACTACCAGCCATTTCCCAATATCAACCCCCCACTGTTTGATCAGTCCTAATTAAAGCTGTCTTATTACTACTATCACTCCCAGTTCTAGCCACTGGAATTACAATGCTCCTAGCAGACTGCAACCTTAACATTACATTTGTTGACCCTTCTGGAGGAGGAGCGCTTATTTTATATATCAACATCTATTTTGATTCTTTGGTCACCCAGAGGTTTATATTCTCATCCTGCCAGGTTTTGGAATAATCTCACACAGTTACATACTATTCAGGAAAAAAGAACCCTTCAGGTATATAGGAAAAGTGTCAGTGATAAGATCCATTGGCTTCCTAGGATTTATTGTATGAGCCCACCATATAATCACAGTAGGTATAGACATCGATACATGAGCATGCTTTATATCTGCCATGATAATTATTGCTATCCCTATGGGAGCAAAAGTATTCAGTTGATTGGCTACCCTCCATGGAAGAAATATCAAACAGTCACTAGCTATATTATGTGCTTTAGGCTTTATTTTTCTACTTACAGTGGGTTGTTTAACAGGAACTGTTCTAGCCAACTCATCTTTAGATATTGTTCTTCATGACACTTACGTAGTAGCTCACTTCCACTATGTCTTTTCAGTAGGTGCAGTGTTCATTATTATAGGAGTGTTTGCTGATTTCCATTATTCTGAGGTTACACATTAAACTCTACCTGAGCTAAAATTCACTTTACAGTCATATTTGTTGGTATCAACATAACTTTCTTCCCTCAGCATTTCCTTAGCTTCTCAGGAATACCACAATGTTATTCTGACTGCCCAGATGCTTATACAAAATGAAATACTGTCTCATCTATGGGCTCATTCATCTCACTAACAGCAGTTATAGTAATAATCTTCATAATTTTGGAGGACTTTGCATCCAAAAGAGAAGTGTTAATAGTAAAATTAACTAACACCAACCTTGAATGGCTGAAGGATGTCCTCCACCCTATCAAACATCTGAAGAATCAACCTACCAGAATTTAGAATAAGAAAGGAAGGAACCAAACCCCCTAAGGCTTGTTTTAAGCCAACATCATAACCATTAGGTTTTTATCAATAAATAAGGTATTAGTAAAAATTACATTACATAAAAGGTTTAAGTCCTTTATATCTCCATGACATACTATTTCCAACTAGGATTTCAAGATGCCACATCCCCTATTAGAGAAGGACTTCTGCACTAATTGACCACACTAATTGTTTTCCTCATCAGCTCATGAGTACTTTACATTATTTCACTAATACAAACAACTAAACTAATTCACACAAGTATCATAGATACACAAGAAGTACAAACATTCTGGACTATGTCACCAGCCATCATCTTAATCCTAATCCCCCTACCTACATGTTCTTTACATGATAGATGAAATCAGTAACTCCTCCTTAACTGTACAATCATAGGCCAGTGATCCTGAAGCTGTGAGTATACTGAGTATGAAGACCTTAACTTTGGCTCACATATGGTTCCCACACAAGACCTAAAACCAAGAGAACTAAAACTATTAAAAGTCAATAATCAAGTAGTGTAACCAATAGAAATAAGAATCCAAATACTCATGTCTTCAGATGTACTACATTCATGAGACACCCCTTTCCCGGTTTTAAATACAATATGTCTACATTGTTATTCAACATTACATTATTTACACAGATGGCCTATAAGCATGTAGACAGATGCTCACTATCACTAATCATCAGGGAATTGCAAATCAAAACCACAATGAGACGCAAATTTACATGTTCTAAGAGGGCTGTAGTTTTTTTTTTTTAAAGGAAAACAAGCTTTGTCAATGATATGTAGAATTTGGAACATTCATACATTGGTAGTGGGATAGAAAAATGAAGCAATCACCTGGTAAATGGTTTTCTAGTTCCTCAAAAAGTTAATAGAGTTAACCATATAACCTAGCAATTCCACTTCTATGTATATACCCCAAATAAGTAAAACTGTATGTCTACAAAAAGCTTATTCATGAGTGTTTGTAGAAGCATTATTCATAATAGCCAAAAATTAAGTACCACCAAAATGTCTATCAACTGATGAATGGGGTAAAGAAATTTGGCGATATCCATTGTATGGATAATATTCCATACCCATACAATGGATTATTATTCGGCAATGAAAATGAAAGTACTGATCCATGCTATAACACTGGTGACCCTTAAAATATTATGTAATTAAAATAAATCAGACACAATACGAAATGTTTAAACAGGAAAATCTAAAGACAAAGTGGTTCCAGGGGCTGGAGGAAAGAGAAAATTAGGAATGATTGTTAGTAAGTATGTTAACAAGTATGACTGTTAACAAGTAACTTGTGGAATTAGAACATTAGAACATTTTTCTAATTCCAGAAAAATGTCCTAGATTTAGACAGCAAATTTCCAACGTTGTGTGAGAATCACCACTAGTACATAAATTGTACACTTTAAACAGGTAAAATATCTTTTAAAAAAAGCCTAAATTTTTTTAAAAAAATGAACAACAGCTACCCACAACATGGGTGAGCCTTATAAAAAGGCTATTAAAAAATTTAAGTCACAGAAAACTACACATAGTAAATTTTTCTGTTTTTTAAAACCAACATATGAGAAATTCTAGAAGGCAAATGATAAAATTTGAATTCAGGAATTTTAGTTGTGGTAGCCCCAAAAAATATGCAAACCTAATGATAATTTTGTTATTAAAGTAATGCTAGGCATATGAATGTGAATGTTAATTTTATAAGTACGCTTCTTACTGAACATATATACCCAGGTATGCTTTCAAGTACTATAATAAAAACATTTAAGTGACTTGCTTTTCAATTTTAGGTGGCTGGGGAAATGACAGTGTCCTAGTAAAAACAGTGCTGTTAAAAGCATATGACCTGGGAGATTCAAGATGGTGGCGTGAGAGGTGAGACGGAGAGCTGCTCCCAAAACCACAAACAGCACAATAATGTAGTTAATAAATACAACTAGCCTTCAGACAGCAACAAGAAAGAGGGCTGAATGGGACTGCAAACAGACCTCATGAACAGAGCAGACCTCAAGAAACAGGGTAAAGTACGAAAGCCTTAATCCAGCAGGACCCAAGCCCTTCCCCCACCCCAGCTCACAGGCGGGAGGAAGAGAAACGGAGCTTGGGAGGGGTGAAAGCCTGGGACTGCTGGACCCCTAGCCCTGGACATCTGCTTTGTGAGCAGAATCCTATATTGTGTGGTGCTCTGGGCATTGGGGAGCTTGGACAGGTGGAGTGCTTGCAAAATTGACATTCTGGCCATTTGTGGAGGAGGGGATCCACACCCGGCCGCCCTGTGTCGGAACGTCCAGGTAGTCTGAGGGGCTTCCTAGCAGCGAGAGGGCTGCTGAAGGGGTGGGGTTTGAACGGAGCTTGCTGTGCAGGAGAAGGGAGAGCTTGGACAAGGTTGCCTGGGCACACTCTGCCCAGCTGGTTGAGAACTTTGAGGAGCTTCAGCTGTTCCATCCCCCTGGCTACCTACTTAGCTCTGAGGCCCCCCACTGTGACACGCAGCCTGCCTAACCTTCATACTGGCCTGCAGGCACCTGCTCGCAAACCCGCAGTCATTGCGCAGGCTTCAGGCCAGCCAGAGGGAGGCCCCGCCTACAACAGCTAGAGACGCAAAGCACAGAAGATTACCCGTGTGTGCTTGGCCTACTGCCTCTGACACTTGAGACAGGCACTGCAGACAGGAAGCAGGAAAGGGATCTTTCCTCCCCCCAGGCACCAGCTTCATTCCCCTATGTCACCCAACCTCACTCTAGGGGCTGAGCAGCTCCAGAGACTGAAGTTTCTGCAACTAGTGGGCACCACACAGAAATATGAAACGTCAAAAGAACATGGTTCAGACCAAAATCTCACAAACCCCAGAAAGAGTGTCAAATGAAACCAAACTCACAAATTTCCCAGAAAGAGAGTTCAAAATAAAAATTATAAACATGCTTATGGAGGTACAGAAAAATATTCAAGACCTCAGGAACGAATTTAAGATGGAAATTCAATCATTAAGAAATACCATACCTAAAACGCAACATACATACAATGGAGGGATTTAAAAGCAGGTTAGATGTAGTAGAAGAGATGGGAAATGGAATAGAAATTACAGAAGAGGAATAGAAAGAAGCTGAGGCACAGAGAGAAAAAAGGATCTCTAAGAATGAAAGAATATTGAGAGAACTGTGTGACCAATCCAAACGGAACAATATTCGCATTGTAGGGGTACCAGAAGAAGAAGAGAGAGAAAAAGGGATAGAAAGTGTCATTGATGAGGTAATTGCTGAAAACTTCCCCAATCTGGGGAAAGAGATAGTCTCTCAGGCCATGGAGGTGCACAGATCTCCCAAAAAACAAGGGACCCAAGGAAGACCACATCAAGACATATAATAATTAAAATGGCAAGGATCAAGGATAAAGACAGACTTTTAAAAGCAGCTAGAGAGAGAAAAAAGATCATAAAAGGAAAACCCATCAGGCTGTCATCAGACTTCTCAAAAAAACCTTACAGGCCAGAAGAGAGTGGCAAGATATATTTAATGCAATAAAGCAGAAGGGCCTTGAACTGAGAATACTCTACCTGGCAAGGTTATCATTTAAATTTTAAGGAGGGATTAAACAATTTTCAGATAAGCAAAAGCTGAGACAATTTACCTCCCACAAACCACCTCTACAGGGCATTTTGGAGGGACTCCTATAGATGGAAGTATTTCTAAGGCTAAATAGATATCACTCAAGGGAAGACAAAGAGTACAGAATATGATTCATAACACACAACGGATGGAGGAGGAAGTAAAAGGAGGAAAAAAAAAGAACCTTTAGGTTGAGTTTGTAATAGTATACAAAATAAGTTAAATTAGACTCTTAAGATAGTAAGGAAATTGCCCTTGAACCTTTGGTAACCACATATCTAAAGCCTACAATGGCAATAAGTACATACCTATCGATAATCACCCTAAATGTAAATGGTCAGAATGTACCAATCAAAAGACATAGAGTTACTGAATGGAAGAAAAAACAAGACCCATCTATAGGCTGCCTACAAGAGACTCACTTCAAACCCAAAGACATACACAGACTGAAAGTAAAGGGATGGAAAAGGATATTTCATGCAACTAATAGTGAGAAAAAAGCAGGATTTGTAGTACTTGTATCAGACAAAATAGACTTCAAAACAAAGAAAGGCACAAGAGACAAAGAAGAACATTACATAATGATAAAAGGGTCAGTCCAACAAGAGGATATAACTATGATAAATATCTATGCACCCAACACAGGATCACCTACATATGTGAAACAAATACTAACAGAATTAAAGGGGGAAACAGAATGCAATGCATCCATTTTAAGAGACTTCAACACACCACTAACTCCAAAGGACAGATTAATCACACAGAAAATAAGTAAAGGGACAGAGGCACTGAACAACAGACAATGAAAAGGAAAAAGCCCCCAAACACATGGAGACTTAATAACATGCTCTTAAATAATCAATGGATCAATGATCAAATAAAAACAGAGATCAAGCAATATATGGAGATAAATGACAACAATAATTCAACACCACAAAATCTGTGGGATGCAGTGAAAGCTGTGCTAAGAGGGAAATATATTGCAATACAAGCCTACATCAGGAAAGAAGAACAATACCAAATGAACAGTCTAAACTCACAATTAATGAAACTAGGAAAGGAATAACAAATGAGGCCCAAAGTCAATAGAAGGAGGAACATAATAAAGATTAAAGCAGAAATAAAATTGAGAAGAATTAAACAATGGAAAGAATCAATGAAAGAAGGAGCTGGTTCTTTGAGAGAATAAAAATAGATAAACCCCTAGCCAGACTTATCAAGAAAAAAAGAGTCTACACACATAAACAGAATCAGAAATGAGAAAGAAAAAATCACTAGGGATACCACAGAAATACAAAGAATTATGAGAGATTACTATGAAAAATTATATGGTAACAAACTGGATAACCTAGAAGAAATGGACAACTTTCCCCTCCTCTTCTACTTTTTGGAAAACTTTAATGAGGATGAGTATTAGGTCTTCACTTAATGCTTGATAAAATTCAGCAGTGAAACCATCTGGTCCAGGTCATTTTCTTAGGTAGTTTTTTGATTACCAATTCAATTTCTTTGCTGGTAATTGGTCTATTCAGATTTTCTGTTTCTTCCTGGGTCAGCCTTGGAAGGTTGTATTTTTCTAGAAAGTTGTCAATTTCTTCTAGGTTATCCAGTTTGCTACCATATAATTTTTTCATAGTAATCTCTCATAATTCTCTGTATTTCTGTGGTATCCGTAATGAAAATACAACCTTCCAAGTCTGACCCAGGAAGAAACAGAAAATCTGAATAGACCAATTACCAGCAAAGAAATTGAATTGGTAATCAAAAAACTACCTAGGAACAAATCACCTGCACCAGACGGTTTCACTGCTGAATTTTATCAAACATTTAGTGCAGACCTAATACTCGTCCTCATTAAAGTTTTCCAAAAAATAAAAGAGGAGGGAATACTCCCAAACTCATTCTACGAGGCCAACATCACTCTAATACCAAAACCAGGCAAAGACACCACAAAAAAAAAATTACAGACCAATATCCCTGATGAACATAGATGCAAAAATACTCAACAAAATATTAGCAAACCGAACTCAAAAATACATCAAAAAGATCATCCATCCATCATGATCAAGTGGGATTCATCCCAGGGATGCAAGGATGGTACAACATTTGAAAATCCATCTACATCAATAAAAAGAAGGACAAAAAGCACATGATCAACTCCAGAGATGCTGAAAAAGCATTCAACAAAATTCAACATCCATTCATGATAAAAACTCTCCACAAAATGGGTATAGAGGGCAAGTACCTCAACATAATGAAGGCCATATATGACAACCCCACAGCCAACATTATACTTAGCAGCAAGAAGCTGAAAGCTTTTCCTTTAAGATCGGGAACAAGACAAGGATGCCCACTATCCCCACTTTTATTCAACATAGAACTGGAGGTCCTAGCCATGGCAATCAGACAACACAAAGAAATACAAGGCATCCAGATGGGCAAGGAAGAACTCAAACTGTCCTTGTTTGCAGATGACATGATATTGTACTTATAAAACCCTAAAGAATCCACTCCAAAACTATTAGATCTAATATCTGAATTCAGCAAAGTTGTGGGATACAAAATTAATATGCTGAAATCTGTGGCATTCCTATATACTAACAATGAACTAGCAGAAAGAGAAATCAGGAAAACAATTCCATTCACAATTGTATCAAAAAGAATAAAGTATCTAGGTTTAAACCTAACCAAGGAAGTGAAAGACCTATACTCTGAAAACTATAAGACACTCATGAGAGAGATTAAAGAAGATACCAATAAATGGAAACACATCCCATGCTTATGGATAGGAAGAATTAATATTGTCAAAATGGCCATCCTGCCTAAAGCTATCTACAGATTCAGTGAATCCCTATCAAATTACCAACAGCATTCTTCAATGAACTAGAGCAAATAGTTCTAAAATTCATATGGAATCACAAAAGACCCCACCGAATAGCCAAAGCAATCCTGAGAAGAAAGAATAAAGCAGAAGGGAATACGCTCCCTGACTTCAAGCTCTACTACAAAGCCACAATAATCAAGACAATTTGGTACTGGCACAAGAACAGACCAGTGGAACAGAATAGAGAGCCCAGATATAAACCCAAGCATATATGGTCAATTAATATATGATAAAGGTGCCATAGATATACAATGGGGAAATGACAGCCTCTTCAACAGCTGGTATTGGCAAAACTGGACAGCTACATGTAAGAATGAAACTGGATTACTCTTTTACCCCATACACAAAAGTAAACTGAAAATGGATCAAAGACCTGAGTGTAAGTCATGAAACCATAAAACTCTTCGAAAAAAATATAGGCAAAAATCTCTTGGACATAAACATGAGTGACTTCTTCATGAGCATAGCTCCCCGGGCAAGGGAAACAAAAGCAAAAATGAACGAATGGGACTATATCAAACTAAAACGCTTCTGTACAGCAAGGGATATGATCAGTAGAACAAAAAGATATACTACAGTATGGTAGAATATATTCATAAATGACATATCAGATAAGTTGTTGACATCCAAATTATATAAAGAGCTCATGCAGCTCAACAAACAAAAAGGAAATAAGCCAATTAATAAATGGGCAGAGGATCTGAACAGACACTTCTCCAAAGAAGAAATTCAGATGGCCAACAAGCGCATGAAAAGATGCTCCACATCACTAGTCATCAGAGAAATGCAAATTAAAACCACAATGAGATATCACCTCACACCAGTGAGGATGGCCAACATACAAAAGACAAACATTCACAAATGTTGGCGAGGATGTGGAGAAAGGGGAACGTTCCTACACTGCTGGTGGGAATGTAAATTAGTACAACCATTGTGGAAAGCAGTATGGAGGTTCCTCAAAAAACTCAAAATAGAAATATTATTTGACCCAGGAATTCCACTACTAGGAATTTACCCTAAGAATGCAGCAGCCCAGTTTGAAAAAGATATATGCACCCTATGTTTATCACAGCACTATTTACAATAGCCAAGAAATGGAAGCAACCTAAGTGTCCATCAGTAGATGAATGGATATATACACAATGGAATATTATTCAGCCATAAGAAGAAAACAAATCCTACCATTTGCAACAACATGGATGGAGGTAGAGGGTATTAGGATCAGTGAAATAAGCCAGGTGGAGAAAGACAAGTATCAAATGAATTCACTCAACTGTGGAATATAAGAACAAAGAAAAAACTGAAGGAAAAAACAGCAGCAGACTCACAGAACCCAAGAATGGACTAACAGTTACCAAAGGGAAAGGGACTGGGGAAGATGGGTGGGAAGGGTGGGATAAGGGGGAAAAAGGGTTATTACAATTAGCACACATATGTAGCGGGGGTGGGGGTGGGGTGGGGGCATACAGGGAGGGCAGTATAACACAGAGGAGACAAGTAGTGATTCTATAACATCCTTCTATGCTGATGGACAGTGACTGCAATGGGGTATGTGGTGGGGAGTGGATAATAGGGGGAGTTTAGCAACCATAAAGTTTCTCATGTAGTTGTATATTAATAATAGCAAAATAAAAAATAATAATAAGAAGAAAAAAGTATGTGACCTGTCATTCCATGATTTGGGTCCACTTTGTTTCTTTTAGTCAATTTGGTCCACTCTTCTTCCTCCAATGATTACTTCTTAGTCACCAATCTGTTGATACCCAGCCACCTGAGTCAGGAGGTTTTTATAGATCTGAAGCATCAAAAATGAGTCATCTACTCACTTCTTGCATAGCTCATTTCAAAATTCTCCTTTGCCCCCTTTCAGCTAAAATTATTTTATCTAAGCTGACATCATTGTTATTGTCCTGTGCTTACTATTTAAATTGTTATTTCCCCTTAAATCACAAGGCCCTATGAATCCCCATTTGTTGAAAAAAAAGTATTTCAATGCCTCAACTGGACTAGAGCAACATCCTTGCTTATATTTAAGCCCCAATATAGACTACCTTGGTTCAGACTATGATAGTCATCTGTAAAACAAATATGGTATAGTCATAAGAAGAAATATTTTTAAATAAAGTTTTCTGGAGGGTTTGTTTTTAATTTCTAAGCTTTTCTTTATATGATTATCATAAGTGAGATCTCACAGGAAAACTGGCTGCAATAAATCTTCTAGGTTATGGGAGAAACTAAGGAAGGTATAAGTTTGCTAAAGAAAGGAGGTCAGAAATGAATGTCCAAATTCCCAACCTTGGGACCAAGCATCAGGTGTAGAAATTTATACAAAGGAGATGAAACTTTGCTATGTGAGCCTGCAGATTCTCTCTCCAGCAAAAAGAATCATCCCACTGGTAAAATTACCAAATTATTTAAAATCTCTGGACATTAACCTAAGGGCAGGCAATAAACTGAAAAGCATTTTTTCAAAAAATTTTATAGTGTAAAATTTTTTTTAATTAACATTAAGAACAGTGGTAATCTGTGACATTTTAGCCAGAAATTATTCCTATCACCTGTTCCCTACTTCCTACTCTGTTTTTAAAATTTTTTATTTTAGTTGGGCAAGGCCAAGAAGAAAGTGACTCCCATCTCCCCAACCACTTCTCAGTTTCAAGGCAATGGTTTCCTTTTGGGAAAGGTTCCTCATAGTCACCTCCAAGACCCATGTCACAGGAGATCTATTCCAGGATGTACAGCCAAGAAGAAAGGATCTCATATCTCTACTCAGTTCATTATCATAGGGCAAAAGCTCTTTCTCGGTCAGACATGGCAAGCCAAGAGCTGAGGACAAAGAGGATTAGGGTTTCCACTGCTTCCCTCTTTCCCTCCATCTACTCACAGGGCAGAAGTTTTATGTCAGCTAGGTTAACTCATAAAGAGTAGTGTCTACCATTACTCCAAGTTCCCTTTAAGGGCAAGAGAGTCACTCTTGGGAGCAGACCCTATTTTGTACCCCAATTCAGCGCCAGCAGAATGAATGGAATTTCTGTTTGGCAGGGAGGCAAGACCTGAGGGGCTGACACTTTGGAGCTGAGTATGTCACTCCTGCCTAAAGCCATATTCTCTCCAACAGAGATCCAAATGTAGTATACAATTAGATACTAGCAATAGCAAACAAATTTCTGGTGGGTCTGCTTGTTTAATGAGGAAGGACATGAGGAGTAATTATAGCCAAAGAAGGCTTTGATAAGATCACACTCATCTTTAGTAGTCTGGAAGGTTGTCCCCATATACTAGGATATATCCACTCTGACACAATTGAAGAATTGATAATCCTCAGCTGAAAGTACGGGTTTGAAACATTCCTGAAAAGGATGGAAGTTTTACTGGCTCAGGAGGCTTGATCACAATCTGCGAAAGTCACTGGCTGAAAATTAATCTATGCTGCTGCAGGAGTAACTTCTACTACTCCAAGCTTAAAATTTTAAGAAAAAATTTCTAAGTACTGACATCACAGGAGACAGAGATTTTGCAGAATTAATCCAAGCAACCCACTAAATAAACAAACAAAACCAAGCAACAAAATAGTCACTAATTCAAACATTTATATACTTTTTAAAATTGAAGTAAGCATTCTTCTATGCATATGAAACTAGTATAACCTTAGTACCTTTTCTACTTGGATATGTCCCTTTTTTCTTTTGAGTTTAGAAAGATATTAGACAGCATGTATGTTTCAACTTACCAAGGGTGAAGGGGCCCTCAGCATTGGTCATCACTATTTTACCCACAAAAACTGAGGCATAGAGACCTAGGTCACAGCTAAATAGTGATAAAGTTTGGATTTGAGATCCAGTGGTCTGGTTCCAGAATTCATTCTCACATTCATTGCTAAATACTCAGCATCCAGCTTGGCATAAAGTAGATTCTCAATAAGTGATGTGGCATTCATGTTTGGAAAATCCAGTCTATCCTAATCAATAGTAAGATATTTCGAATATAAAGATCCATAAAAGTAAAGAGCCCACTTGCTTTTCTAGTATTTTACACTAAATTTGTATTACATATATGATCAACTTCATGTATTTTAAAAAGTTCATTTTGTTAATGAAATAAGAATTTGCTATTATAGAATAAAAATATTTTAAGAATTATAACAGTATCTTTATCAGTCTTATATAAGGTAAAAGCATTTACAATATTTGCTTTCCCCATGTCATTCACACTGACAAAAGATTCTTAAAGGAATTTAAAGTACTTTAATACTGTCATCAAATCTTTAAGTTAAAACTAATCGCTTATAGTTCTAATTGACAAAATACACTATAAATATAGACTTAAAAACTAATATTGTTGGATACCTACTGACCAAATTACCCTCAAATTAAATGTTTTCCTATTCCAAGAAGAGTGATGCTGGCTATCCTTGACACTCTTTCAAGTTCTCTCTAAAGCCACTAAGTCAGGGCACTTGAAAACCCTTCATTTTCTTCTTCTTGGCTACCTTTACAAGTTGTTCTTCTCTGTACAAACTTAATGTGGCCACCGAGAGTAGAAACTCTTAGGTCTTTTTCACTATAAAAATGACCCAGTGACCAAAACTGGCACTTTATCAGCTCTCTGCTGAGTAGCTCTAGAGTCTAGGATCTCCAGTCATTTATACTGTACAAAGACAATGAATTTCTAGAAGTTCATGGCTCCCATGATGTCTTCATATTTCCTGTTTCAGAACAGCTAGCTTAAAGAGATAAGACAAAGGACACAAATAGGTAGCCTATAAAAGAAAGAAAATTACAAAGAAGTACCAAATAATTTTCCAATTCTACCAGTAAATAATTAAAAGAATAAGATACCATTTTGTGAGTCATTAATTTGCAAATATTTAAAATAGTAAGAGTGCTTGAAAAGGAAGTAGAATGTGTAGAAGTTAGGGTGGATACTCTGTAGCCTCATTGCCCTGTGTTTGAATCCTCCACCCTTCATTTACCAGGTCTTATCTTGGCTTTTGGTCTTTAAATCATGTGCCTTGTTTTCCTCATCTTTAAAATGGGCCTAATACTCACTATTGTTAGGACACAACAAATTACTACTTGTGAACATGCTTTTAATTGTGCTTAGGACATTAATAGCTCTATAAATGTTAGCTATTGGAATAAGTAGCAATTTCTATAAATTGTCACAGTCTTTTAAGAAACAATTTCTGCCATATGTATCAAGAACATAAATTATGCTTAATTTTCCCATCTAGTAATTTTCCTTCTACGGAAACCACCCCAACAAAATAGTCACTAATTCAAATATTTACATACAATTTTCTTTTATTGAGGCAAGAGTTTTGATAAGTTGGAAACAATTTAAATCTTTAGCATTTGGAGTGGAATAAAGTTATGACATTTGTAGTGGACTTTAACACAATTAAGGTAATTAGGATAGACCATCTACTATAGGTTATGATAGAAAAATAAGTATCCAATTTACCTTCCTGCCTTAAATAACTAGAAAACTACATAATATATGAAAACAAATTTTCAGATATTGGACAATAGGTGGATTGAGATTATGATTCCCAAGAAGATGGACACAAGTGAGGTTAAACCTTACAGTGGTCCCAGTTTACCCAGAAGCAACTTCCAGGCCATAGCACTGTGATGAGGAAGCCAAAAGAACCTCACTAGCTAAGAGCCCTACATTACTTAAAATTTTTAAGGAAGTTCTTTCAGCAAAAAGGAAAGTGATACAAATGAAAGTTGCATTAGTACAAAGAAATGAACAGTGGTAGAAGTTGTATATGAATGTTTTTAAATTATTCCTTATTTTATATTCTCTGTAAAGCATAAGAGTTAAAAGCAAAAATAATATATCATCAGGTTTACCGCATATATAGAAACAAAAGGTGAACAAGACAAAAGATTTCAGGGAAAAAAAATTGAAGTATAGTGTTATGTTACTTACATCATATATAATGTGGTATAATATTTAAAGGAGACTGTGATAAGATAAAAATGTACCTCACAGACAATGGAGAAGTGGTTCTCAAAGTGCAATTTTGAAATCTTTGGGTCCTCAAGACCATTTCTAGAGGTCCCTTCAGGCCAAATATATTTTCATAATATTATGTTATTACTTTCCTTTTCTACTATCTTTCCCTTATGAATATACAGTGAAGTTTTCCTGAGGTTAATCCATGTATGATGATATTGTATAATGAAATTTATCAATGCCTGGATGATCTGCATAACTCAAGGAACTAATGAATTTGAACAAAAGAATAATGGATAAAAAAATTTGAAACTATGTATAGGTAAAACATCCATTGTAAGTGCAAGATAGATAGATATTTTTTAGTAGAGAGTATCTAGAAATGTTTTTTGATTTCCTAATTTTCAAAAACTACCACTTGACTTCCAGTTTCTGGTCCTGCAAATAAAGAAACCTGGAAGTCACCACTCCATTCTAACAAATAAAAAAATACTCAGACTCAACACAACAACAACTCTTCCTGGATCCTTTGATAGAAGAAGACACAGAGCAAACTGCTGCCCCCAAGACTGGAAAAACCAGCAGGTAAAAAAGCAGAACAGTAACTTACCAGAACAGATACTTACCAGAAGGAAACCACCACAGGAACCAGTGTAAGGTAGGAAAACTTGAACTATAATCAACAAATTGTTTGGAAGCTCAATGTGGAAAGCTTGGGAGTTAAAAACCAGTCACTGGGGGGTGGGGAGTACATAATATTATGAGATACTCCAGAAGGTTGATGAGATTCCCTTCATAAATATCAGAAAAAATTCCCTTGGACTTCTATCATGGGGAGGGAAAAAGGGACAATTTTTAAATATGCCAGAGCACTCTGTTCTTAACAAGGCCTGCCCACAGGAGAAACTAGTTAACCAGAGCCTAACCTGATGGAGTATTATCAAAGCCTAATTGACCTGGGGAAGAGAGCTGCTCAACTCCAGACTGCTGTAGCCATCTTGTCCTACCTAAGGGAGAAGGAGGAGGAAAAAAATACTAAGAAACACTTGCGAAGTTTACATCTAGGTGCACAGATTCAATAAAAGACTAAGATATAATCATAGGGCTCTAGAACACTTCCCCTATCCCCATACCTCACTGCCACATTAGTAAGGGCCTCTTTATAGCAGTTCCTTCTTCCCAGTACATCATGTCTGGCTATCAAAAAATTATGTCATACCAAAAAGCAAAAAGTATAATTTGAAGGATAACAACCAGACATGGAAGGGATATTGGAGTTATTAGACCAGAAACTTAAAAAACTATGCTTAATATGTTAAGAGTTCTAATGGATAAAGCAGACAGCATACAAGAAGATGGGCAATGTAAACAGAAAGATACAAATCCTAAGAACCAAAAAGAAATGTTAAATTCATAAAACACTAACAGAAATGAATAATTCCCTTGATGGGTTTATTAATAGTCTGGACACAGCTGAAGAAAGAATCTATGACTAGATGGTATATCAACAGAATCCTTGAAAACCAAAAAGTGAAAACAACAAAGACTGTACAAAAGACCCAGAATATCAAAGGTCTATGGAAAAACTATGAAAACATTTCACATGTGGAGAATGAGAACAGCAAAAAGAGAAGAGAAAGAAACAGAAGAAATATTTGAAATAATGACAAAGGATTTCTCCATAATCATGTCAGATACCAACCATGAGATCCAGGATGGGGAGAGAACATCAAGCAGGATAAAAAAAAACAAACTATACCTAGGCATACATATTCAAATCATAGAAAATCCTGAAATAAATGGGGAAGGGGCACCTTACCTACAGAGCAACAAAGAAAAATTACATTTGACTTCTTTCCACAAACCATGTAAGGAAGAAGAGAGTGGAGTGAAATATTTAAAGTGTAGAGAAAGAGAGAGAGATAAAAAAAGAAGAAACCGACCTAGAATTCCATACCCTGCAAAATTATCCTTCAAAAGTGAAAAAATAGTAAAGACTCTTAAACAAAGAAAAATGTAGGAATTCGTTGCACGGCCAGTAGACCTGCCTTGCAAGAAATGTTAAAAGTAGTTCTATAGAAAGAAAATAGGTCAGAAACTGTCTACATAAAGGAAAAACATCAAAGAAGGAATAAGTAAAGGTATTTTTCTTATTTCTTATGATTCTAACAGGTAAGTTTGTTCCAAGTAATAATAGCTATTATTCAATTATGTGTACACACACATACATACACGGATACACGTGTTTATGTATGCTTATAGAAATATGTGAAATGAATGATAGCAATAATACAAGGTTTGGAAAGAAGTTAGATTATTTTGTTATTATAAAGGTATTCATACCACTGGCGAAGTGTTATAGTGTTATTTGAAAATGGACTTGGATTAGTTATAAGTGTATATTGCAAACTCTAGGGCAACCCCTAAATGCAATAAAAGAAGTACAATTGGTATGCTAAGAAAGGAGAGAAAAATGGAATCATATAAAATGCTCAAATAAAGCCATAAAAGAAGAAAAAGAATAGAAGACAAGGATAGGAACAAAGAACAAGGGTAATCAATATAAAACAGTAACCGATATGATAGATATTAACCCAACTATATCAAGTAATCACTTAGAAGATCAGTGGTCTAAGTGAACTAGAAGATAAATTGTCAGAGTAGATAAAAACGTATGACCCATCCATATGTTGTCTATAAGAAAGCCATTTTAAATCTAAAGACCCATAGATTAAAAATAGATGGATGGAGAAAAATATACCATGCTAACACTAATCAAAAGAAAGCAGGAACAGCTATATTGATTTTAGAGCAGACTTCAAAGTAAGGAAGGTTATCAGAGACAAAGAAGGTCGTTTCTCTAAGAGACATGACAATTCTTAATGTGTGTGTGTCTAAGAGCACCAGATTATATGAGGCAAAAACTGAAAGAACTACAAGGAAAAATAGATGAATCTACTATTAAACTTGGGGATTTCAAAACCCCTCTCTCAGAAATGGACAGATCCAGCAGGTAAAATATCATAAGGACATAATTGAACTCAATGCCACCATCAATCAACTTGATGTGATTGACATTTTTAAACTACTTCATCCAACAACAGAATACACATTTTCTCAAGCACACATGGAACACTCATCAAGATAGACCATGTTCTGAGCCATATAATACACCTTAAAAAATTTAAAAGAATAGAAATCATACAGTGTCTGCTCTTAGATCACAATGGAATTAATGTACAAATCAATAACAAAGATAACCAGAAAGTCCCCAAATACATAGAGACTAAACAACTTTTAAATAACACATGTGTCAAAGAAGAAATCTCAAGACATATTTAAAAAATATTTTTAACTAAATGAAAGTGAAAATTTATCAAAATTTCGGAGATGCAGAAAGAGCAGTGCTTAAAGAGAAATTCATACCATTGAATGCATATATAAGATTGCTTTTAGATTGTTCTTCTTTTCTGAATTTCCATATTAGAGAACAGAAAAAAGAAGAGCAAACTGAATCCAAAATAAGCAGAGGAAATAAAAATTACAGCAAAAATAAGTGAAATTGAAAACAGGAAATCAACAGAGAAAAAAAATAATCAAAGGAACCAAAAGCTGGTTCTTTGTAAGGATCAAGCAATAAACCTCTAGCCAGGCTAACTAATAAAAAAGACACAAATTACTAATATCAGAAATGAAAGAGGTGACATCACTATAGATTCCTGGGTTCATCCTTGGTAAAAATGTACCATTCTAATGAGGAATATTGATAATGGAGGAGTCTATGCATAAGTGGAAGCAGGGAGTATATGCAAAGCCTTTGTACCTTTCAGTTTTGCAGTAAACTTCAAACTGCTCTAAAAAATACAGTATTAAAACAAAAAGCAAGACTATGATTTGTAGAGTTTGGGAGCCCTTTTCAACTCATTTTAGAAGGCTATATTACCTTGGAATCAAAACCAGAAGAAAACATTAGGCTGCTTTTTCTTGTCATATCACTAAAGGACTAAGTATAAAACGTCTTTAAGAAAATAAAAATTAAAAGTAAAAAAAAATGTATGTACATCATAAGTGATAGTTTTCCAAAAATGCAAGGTTGGTTTAACATTTAAAAAAGCAACAATGTAGGAATTCTTATAACAAAATAAAAGAGAAACACCAAGTGATCATATCAACAGATGTAGAAATAACATTTGACAATACTTAATACCCATTCATTACAATACTCAGCATCCTAGGAATAGAAGGGAACTTCTCCACTCTGATAAAGGGCAACTGCAAACACCTACAGCTAATAGCATACTCAGTGGCATCAAAATTGCTCCTTCTGAATCAGGGAAAAGGCACGAACAACCAAATGTATCACTTGTACTTAATATTATAGTAGAGATCTTGTAAGGACAATAAGCCAAGAAAAAACTAAAAGGCATAAGAAAGAGAGAAGTAAAACTTACTTTATTCAAAGACATAATTTTCAAATAGAAATTTCAAAGGTATGTACAAAAGATATTAGCTCTAATAAGTGAATCTGTCAAGTTTTCAAAGTACAAGGTTAATATACAAATCAATTATATTTCTATATGCTATCAACAATTGGAAATTAAAATTTTTAACTATGATTTATAATAATATCAAAACTATTTACCATTTAGGGTTAAAGATAACAAAATATGTGGAACCTGTGTACATAGATTATAAAATATAGCTGAATGAAATTAAAGAAGACCTAAATAAATGAAGAGGTTGATCATGGTAATGGATTGGGATGCTCTGTAATGCTAAGATGTCAATTCTCCACAAACTGATATACAGATTCAACAAAATAGCTCCTAAACTTCCAGAAAGGTTTTTTAATAGAAGTTGTTAAACCGATTCTAAAATTTATATGGAATTGTAATAACCCAGAATAAGGAAAAAATTTTTTAAAGAATAAAGTTAATTTCAAGACCTAATACAAAGTTACAATAATCATGGCAATGTTGTAATGAAACCCACACATATGTTGTCAATTGAGTTTCAACAAAGTTCACAGTGCAATTCAGTGAAAAAGGAAAGTTTTCAACAGGTGATACTGGAATAAATGGGTATCCATATACTAAGAAAAAAGTCTCAATAATTACCTCACACTATAATTAAAATTACCTTAGTCACAGATATAAGGAGTAAGAGTATAAAAACTTCAGGAAAAAAAGAGAAAGTAGTTGCAACTGAGGGTTAAGAAATACTTCTTAGGACAGAAAAAGAACAAACCACAAAAGAACAAAAAAGTGCTGAATTAGATATGAAATTTAAACTCATTCTTCAAAAGGCGTGATTATGAAAATGAGTACAGCCACAGATTTGGAGAAAACATTTACATTACTTACATAGAATAAAGGACTTGAATCTAGAATATATGAGGAACCCTTACAATTGATTTTTTGTAAATCCAATAAAATTTGAATAGACATTTCATCAAAAACTATGTTAAGGGAAAGTAAGGACCTCACTATGGGTTGAACTGTGCTCCTTACCCTCCATTCTGTTATTCTACATTGAGGACCTACTTTCCCGGATTTCAGGATGTGACTGTTTAGACACAGGGTCTTTAAAGAGATGAGTGAGTTAAAATGAGGTCACTGGGGTGGATCATGATCCAATTCAACTGCTGTTCTTGCAGACAGGGAAGACCATAGGAAGACACAGAAAGATGGCCATCTCTAAGCCAAGGAGTGATGCCTCAGAAGAAATTAACCCTAGGCAGCTTGGCCTTACACTCGTAGCCTCCAGAATAGTGAGGAAAAAAATTTATGTTGCTTAAGCCACCCAGCTTGTAATACTTGGTTGTGGCAGCCCTTGCAAGCTAAATACACACAGACTATCTTTGGTTATAAGAAAAATGCAGATTAAAACATACTAGAATGGCCAATATTAAAATAGACTGTCAATATCAAATGTTGGGGGATTGGATTAAAGATGGCGGCGTGAGAGGTGAGACAGAGGCTTCCTCCTAAAACTTCATATAATATGAAAATAAAGCTACATCAACTACTCTTGAAAGAGCAGCGGGAAAGAGGACGGCAACAAACTGCATACACCTGGAGACAAGAGCAGCCCTCACAGAAAAGGGTAACGTACTAAAGCTGTGGTCCTGTGGGATCCAAGCCCTTCCCCCCACCCCAGCTCACCACTGGGAGGAACAGGAATGGAGCAGGGAGGGAGTGGAGATGTGGGGCTGCTGAATACCTAACTCTGGAGATCTGCTCTGGGAGCACAAACCTACATTACATGATGCTTGCATGATACTCTTGTAATTAGGGGGTTGGAAAGCTAAGACAGGCAGAATTCCTGGAGACACTAAGAATCCAGCTGCTTGTGAAAGCAGGGATCCATACCCAGCTGCTGGGGAAAAAAGAAGGGCGGGCAGTCTGAGAGACTTCCTAACAAAGAAGCCCTTAGCAAGAGAGCTTCTAAAGGGGCAAGGATTGCACAGAGCTTACTGCTCAGGAGAAAGGACAGGCAGACAAAATTGTCCGGGTGCACTCTGCCCAGCAGGTTGGGAGCTTTCACGATCTTCAGGTGCTCCAGCTCCCTGGCTGCCTACACAGCTCCAAGAACCTCTTCTGTGACAGGCAGACTTGTGCGCCTTTCTTCTGGCCAGCCCCACCAGGCTTGCAAACCGGGAAATCCTTCCCTGGTGTTAGGCCAGCCAGAGGGAAGATCTGTCTATAGCAACTAAAAACGCAAAGCACAGGGGCTTATACCTGTGTGCTCAGCCCACTGGTTCAGGCAGTGGAGACAGGCATAGCAGCCAGGAACCAGCAAACATCCCTTTCCTCCCCAGAGGCACCAATACCACTCCCCTACAAAACCCGCATTGCTTCAGGTGCTGAGCAGCCCCAGAGAGTAGAGTTTCTGGGCACTAGAGGGCGCCATACACAAATATGAAATGCCAAAGGAACCTGGTCCAGAGTAAAATTATGAACACAACTCCTGAGAAAGATTTAAATGATATGGACCTTATGACTCTCCCTGAAAGGGAGTTCAAAATAAAAATCATTAACATGCTCACGGAGGTACGGAAAGATATTCAGAACTCAGGAATGAATTCTGGTCAGAGATCCAATCATTGAAGAACACAATGGACGGTATTAAAAGCAGACTGGATACAGTGGAGGAGACAATAAATGAAATAGGAACTAGAGAAGAGGAATATAAAGAAGCTGAGACAGAGAGAGAAAAAAGGATCTCTAGGAATGAAAGAATATTGAGAGAACTGTGTGACCAATCCAAAAGGAACAATATTCGCATTATAGGGGTACCAGAGGAAGAAGAGAGAGAAAAAGGGATAGAAAGTGTCTTTGAGGAGGTGATTGCTGAAAACGTCCCCAATCTGGGGGAGGAGATAGTCTCTCAGGCCATGGAGGTGCGCAGATCTCCCAACACAAGGGAGCCAAGAAAGACAACAGCAAGACATATAGTAATTAAAATGGCAAAGATCAAGGATAAGGACAGACTATTAAAAGCAGCCAGAGAGAGAAATAAGATCACATACAAAGGAAAACCCATCAGGCTATCATCAGATTTCTCAGCACAAACCTTACAGGCCAGAAGGGAATGGCGTGATGTATTTAATGCAATGAAGCAGAAGGGCCTTGAACCAAGATTACTTTATCTGGCAAGATTACCATTTAAATTTGAAGGAGGGATTAAACAATTCCCAGATAAGCAAAAGCTGAAAGAATTTGCCTCCCACAAATCATCTCTACAGTGTATTTTGGAGGGACTGCTATAGATGGAAGTGTTCCTACAGATTAATAGCTGTCACCAGATGTAATAAAACCACAGTAAAGAAAACAGAACAGCTAATTACTAAGAAAATGCAAAATTAAATGAAATATTCCCAAAGTCAATCAAGGGATAGACAAACAGTACAGAATATGATACCTAATATATAAAGAATGGAATAGAAAGAAAAAGGAGGAAGGAAACAAACAAACCCCCCCCCAAAAAAAAGAACCTTTACATTGTGTTTGTAATAGCATATTAAGTTAGTTGTTAGACTTTTAGATAGTAGGGAAGTTAACCTTGAACCTTTGGTAACCACGAATCTGAAGCCATCAATGCCAATAAGTAAATACCTATCCATAATCACCCAAAATTTAAATGGACTGAATGCACCAGTCAAAAGACATAGAGTCAGTGAATGGATAAAAAAACAAGACCCATCTATATGCTGCCTTCAAGAGACTCACTTTAAACCCAAAGACATACACAGACTAAAAGTGAAGGGATGGAAAAAGATATTTCATGCAAACAACAAGGAGAAAAAAGCAGGTATTGCAGTACTTGTATCAGACAAAATAGACTTCAAAACGAAGAAAGTAGCAAGAGATAAAGAAGGACATTACATAATGATAAAGGGGTCAGTCCAACAAGAAGATATAACCATTATAAATATACATGCACCCAGCACAGGAGTGCCAGCATATGTGAAACAAATACTAACAGAATTAAAGGAGGAAATACACAGCAATGTATTCATTTTAGGAGACTTCAACACACCACTCACTCCAAAGGACAGATCAACCAGAGAATAAGTAAAGACACAGAGGCACTGAACAACACACTAGAACAGATGGACCTAACAGATATCTACAGAACTCTGCACCCAAAAGCAGCAGGATACACATTTTTCTCAGGTGCACAAGTAACATTTTCCAGAATAGACCACATACTAGGCGACAAAAAGAACCTCAGTAAAGTCAAAAATATTGAAATTCTACCAACCAACTTCTCAGATCACAAAGATATAAAACTAGAAATAAATTTTAGAAAGAAATCAAAAAAGCTCACAAATACATGGAGACTTAACAACATTCTCCTAACTAATCAATGGGTTAACGACCAAATCAAAACAGAAATCAAAGAATATATGGAGACTAATGACAACAACAACACAAAGCCACAAATTCTGTGGGACACAGCAAAGGCAGTTCTAAGAGGAAAGTATATTGCAATCCAGGCCTATTTAAAGAAGGAAGAACATTTCCAAATGAATAGTCTAAGACACAATTACTGAAATTGGAAAAAGAACAAATGAGGCCCAAAGTCAACAGAAGGAGGGACATAATAAAGATCAGAGAATAAAAAAATAAATTTGAGAAGAATAAAACAATAGAAAAAAAATCAATGAAACCAAGAGCTTGTTCTTTGAAAAAATAAACAAAATAGATAAACCCCTAGCCAGACTCATTAAGAGAAAAAGAGAATCTACACACATAAACAGAATCAGAAATGAGAAAGGAAAAATAACGATGGACCCCAAAGAAATACAAAGAATTATAAGAGAATATTATGAGAATCTATATGCTAACAAGCTGGAAAACACAGAAGAAATGGACGACTTCTTAGAAAAATACAATCTTCCAAGACTGACCAAGCAAGAAACAGAAAAACTAAACACACCAATCACCAGCAATGAAATTGAATCAGTAATCAAAAACTACCCAAGAACAAAACCCCCGGACCAGATGGATTCACCTCTGAATTCTACCAGACATATGGAGAAGAAATAACACCCATTCTCCTTAAAGTTTTTCAAAAAACAGAAGAGGGAATACTTCCAAACTCATTCTATGAAGCCAACATCACTCTAATACCAAAACCTGGCAAAGACATCACCAAAAAAGAAAATTACAGACCAATGTCCCTGATGAACGTGGATGCAAAAATACTCAACAAAATATTAGCAAACCGAATTCAAAAATACATCAAGAGGATCATACACCATGATCAAGTTGGATTCATCCCAGGGATGCAAGGATGGTACAACATTCGAAAATCCATCCACATCATCCACCACATCAACAAAAAGAAGAACAAAAACCACATGATCATCTCCATAGATGCTGAAAAAGCATTTGACAAAATTCAGCATCCATTCCTGATTAAAACTCTCAACAAAATGGGTATAGACGGCAAGTACCTCAACATCATAAAGGCCATATATGACAAACCCACAGCTAACATCATACTTAACAGCGAGAAGCTGAAAGCTTTTCATCTAAGATCGGGAACAAGACAGGGATGCCCACTCTCTCCACTGTCATTCAACATAGTACTGGACGTCCTAGCCACAGCAATCAGACAAAACAAAGACATACAAGGCATCCAGATTGTTAAAGAAGAAGTCAAATTGTCACTATTTGCAGTTGACATGATATTGTACATAAAAAACCCTAAAGACTCCACTCCAAAACTACTAGAACTAATATCTGAATTCAGCAAAGTTGCAGGATACAAAATTAACACACAGAAATCTGTTGCTTTCCTATACACTAATGATGAACTAACAGAAAGAGAAATCAGAAAAACAATTCCATTCACAATTGCATCAAAAAGAATAAAATACCTAGGAATAAACCTAACGAAGGAAGTGAAAGACCTGGACTCTGAAAACTACAAGACACTCCTAAGAGAAATTAAAGAGGACACTAACAAATGGAAATGCATCCCATGCTCTTGGCTAGGAAGAATAAATATTGTCAAAATGGCTATACTACCTAAAGCAATCTACAGATTCAATGCAATCCCTATCAAACTACCAACAGCTTTCTTCAATGAACTGGAACAAATAATTCTAAAATTCATATGGAACCACAAAAGACCCCGAATAGCCAAAGCAATCCTGAGAAGGAGGAATAAAACAGGGGGAATTACACTCCCTGACTTCAAGCTCTACTACAAAGCCACAGTAATCAAGACAATTTGGTATTGGCACAAAAACAGACCCACAGACCAGTGGAACAGAATAGAAAATCCAAACATTCACCCAAACATATACAGTCAATTAATATTTGATAAAGGAGCCTTGGATATACAATGGGGAGATGACAGCCTCTTCAGCAGCTGGTGTTGGAAAAACTGGACAGCTACATGTAAGAGAATGAAACTGGACTACAGTCTAACCCCATGCACAAAGGTAAACTCAAGGTGGATCAAAGACCTGAATGTAAGTAATGAAACCATAAAACACTTAGAAAAAAACATAGGCAAAAATCTCTTGGACATAAACATGAGCAACTTCTTCATGAACATATCTCCCCGGGCAAGGGAAACAAAAGCAAAAATGAACAAGTGGGACTATATCAAGCTGAAAAGCTTCTGTACAGCAAAGGACACCATCAGTAGAACAAAAAGACATCCTACAGTATGGGAGAATATATTCATAAAAAACGTATCTGATAAAGGGTTGACATCCAAAATATATAAAGAACTCATGCACCTTAACAAACAAAAAGCAAATAATCCAATTAAGAAATGGGCAGAGGACATGAATAGACACTTCTCCAAAGAAGAAATTCAGATGGCCAACAGGCACATGAAAAGATGCTCCACATCGCTAATCATCAGAGAAATGCAGATTAAAACCACAATGAGATATCACCTCACACCAGTGAGGATGGCCAACATCCAAAACACAAACAACAGCAAATGTTGGTGAGGATGTGGAGAAAAGGGAACCCTCCTACACTGCTGGTGGGACTGCAAATTAGTTCAACCATTGTGGAAAGCAGTATGGAGGTTCCTCAAAAAACTCAAAATAGAAATACCATTTGACCCAGGAATTCCACTCCTAGGAATTTACCCTAAGAATGCAGCAGCCCAGTTTGAAAAAGACAGATGCACCCCTATGTTTATCGCAGCACTATTTACAATAGCCAAGAAATGGAAGCAACCTAAGTGTCCATCAGTAGATGAATGGATAAAGAAGAGGTGGTACATATACACAATGGAATATTATTCAGCCATAAGAAGAAAACAAATCCTACCATTTGCAACAACATGGATGGAGCTAGAGGGTATTATGCTCAGTGAAATAAGCCAAGCCGAAAAAGACAAGTATCAAATGATTTCACTCATATGTGGAGTATAAGAACAAAGAAAAAAACTGAAGGAACAAAACAGCAGCAGACTTACAGAACCCAAGAACGGACTAATAGTTACCAAAGGGAAAGGGACTGGGGAAAATGGGCGGGAAGGGAGGGATACAGAGGGAAAAAGGGGCATTATGATTGCAGACGTAATGTTGGGGGGGCATGGGGAGGGCTGTACAACTCAGAGAAGACAAGTAGTGACTCTATAGTATCTCACTACACTGATGGACAGTGACTGTAATGGGGTTGGTGGGGGGGACTTGATGAAGGGGGTAGTTTAATAATCATAATATTGCACAGGTAATTGTAGATTAATGATCCAACGTAAATTATTAAAAAAAAAGAATACTTAGGAGAAGGTAAAAAAAAAGCAAATGTTGGCATGGATATGGGGGGACTAGAATTTCCATAAATTGCTGCTGGGAATGGAAAATGATACAGCTAGTTTGGAAAACAGCCTGGGAACTTGTTTGAAGTTGAATATAAACTCACCATAAAACCTAGCAATTCTACCCTCATATATTTACATAAGAAATGAAAACATGTTCCCTGAAAGAGTTGTAGTCAACTATTCATAGTAGATTGATAACAACACCCAAATTAAAACCACCAGCGTTCATCAACTGATGAGTAAACAGATTGT
Organism: Smutsia gigantea; assembly: GCA_032199065.1. Taxonomy (NCBI): domain Eukaryota; kingdom Metazoa; phylum Chordata; class Mammalia; order Pholidota; family Manidae; genus Smutsia; species Smutsia gigantea. The sequence continues at coordinate 205,548 of JAVSCE010005130.1, read as the reverse complement.
AGTTTATTTGTATGATTACTAATTAGCAATTAAAATGGAAAGCATTATTGGTATAGCCACATTATAGATGAATCCCCAAACCACTGTGCTCAGGGAAAGAAGCTCGACCAAAGACTATATACTATATGCTTCCATTTGTTTGAAGTTCTAGACAGAAGAAAACTATAGTGACAGTACCCAGATCAATGGTTGCCAGCCCACCACCTCACCATCAGTGACATATACATTTTATCTGTCTCAAAGCTTTCACTCACTCTTGGCTTCTATGTCTTCTTTGTTATCTTTGTGCTGCCATCTCTGTGTGCTCCTCAATCTCAAGATCAATTTCTTGAGGAGTGAGATAGTCCCAGCTAACTATTGTTTGTGGTGATTCAAAACTGTGACCTAACCTTTATCAGTACTTCTCTCTTTGAAAGGTAAAGACTAATTCTTTCCTCACCCCTTGCATGTGGGCTGGAATTAGCAGCTTGCTTCACCCAAAGAGAATGTGGCTGATGTGATGATGTGTGCTTCTGAGGCTGGGTCTCAGAAGCCATTATGGCTTTCTTCTCATTGGCTCGCTTGTTTTGAGGGAAGGAAGCCAGTTACCATGTCATGCTAATGCTCAGTTATTTGGTGGAGAGGCCCATGTGGAATGGGACTAAAGGCTCCTGCCAAAAGCCAGTGAAGGGCAGAGTCTTCCTGTCATCAGCCATGCAAATGAGCCATCTCTGAAATGGATGTTCCAGGCCCAGTCAAGCCTTAGATTACAAAGCCCTGGCTACCATCTTGACTACAACCCCAAGTCAGTTAAGCCAGCCCTGAACTCTCAAATTTCAGACAGTATAAGAACTATGTATTTTTTTTCACACAGTAAATTTGGGGTACTTTGTTAGGCAGCAATACTGCCCCTGTTTAAGGGGAGTTTTATCCTAAGTTTCCTCATGGATTGACTATGTTAGAGCCCCAAGGCATAGAAATAACTCACACGTTCTCCCAGCAAGCCCTCTGGGTTTGGAAATATACCTGAATGGAGATATAGACAACAAGGATACTTACGTTGGGCTATCAAGTTAAAAAAAAAAAGTCTGAATAAAAAAAAAGCCTTGTTCTTCTTGGGCTAAAAATCTATGTCCTAATAACTATCTATGTCCTACCATTAAAAAGAAAATGTCAGAAATAATTTTCTTTGGTACAAACAGGACCTCAAATGAAGATAAATTAGGTTAATAAGCAATTTCAGAGAAGCCGGGTGCCTCTGAAAGTTGGTTTCTAAGATATGTTGCTCTGGGTTTCTAGATTTGCCACTGTTAGCAGTGTAAACCTAAGTTAGTTCGCTTTTTAAGATCTCTTGTGTACAGTAATTTTTAATTAATTTTGGTCAAAGACACTTTTGTGAATCTAGAATCTTTCTCCTGATAAACAGATTGCCACAATGAGTCAGAAACAGATTCTCTGCTTCTTTTGGAGAATATTTCTGACCTGACAATTGTGCCTAGTTAAACCTGAACAGTCCTAATAGTTAGGGTCCAAATAATTCATGTTTTCTGGCATTTTATAAATCTGAAAATCTTGAGTTGTATGGTTTGCTGTATACCTACTACTTCACTGCCTATATTAACTACTGCTTTATAAATGAGGTTCTTTGTCAGCAAGTGTTTTCTGTTCCCAAGGAAGCTGAGCTCCAAATTCTAATACAGGCATAGAGAGTTACCCATTCCTATTACACCTGATGCATACAACCTGCTACAGCACACCTATTTGATATAATTTAAATTCTTCATGTTAATAATTTTAACTTACATTGGCACTCACCTACGGAGACTAGATTTAAAGGAAGCTCTCATGATCAGTTTGCTACCTTGTTTCTGTACATTCACTTTTCTGCTTAATGAACCTCTTTTTATTGGAGTATCAGAAAAGTAACTCAGAATGAAAGGTCACATTGATCACAGATCAGCAGCATCATATTCACAAACAGACGACCCTGTTTTGTCATTTATTATAGAGTTAACCTCACAGAAGCACAAGACAGGCTATGATTTTATTGTATTAAACTGATGATATTATTCTTCCCAATATTCCTGGTCAAGTATAACCACAAATAGCCACAAGGATACTTTTTATATAGATTAACCTCCTTACAGATAAAATAGTGCTCAGAATTGAGTGCATATGGAATGAATCTATTAGATGCTTACATTGGATCAATACCTCTTTTATGAAGAACAAAAAAGAAGGTACTAAAACATCTCATCTGATTACTGTTTGAAACAAGAAGGCAGCAGGAATCACCTCAGTGGGCTCACTCCTCCCTTATGGATCCAGGACAGAATATTCCTAAGAATCCTTAACTTGCTTTCCAAAGAAAGGGAAAACAATGCTTTCCTACTTATTAAATGTTTCTACTAGCTTAATAAATGAATCCCCCTGGAGCTATTTGGGTTGGAGCCCTCCTCCCTATTTGGTTGCCAATGTAGATTTCATAATAATTTCACCCTCAAAATACTTAACCACAAGGAGAATGTTGTGATACTGAATAGCTGCCAACTGCAGCAAGTAGGGAAAAAATAGACCCTTTTATGTAATTCCTATTGTTTAAAGATATACGTTTAAAGTTTCCATTCCAAAGAGCGGTACCTTAGTTCTTTTGCACTGGAACGCAAAAGGAAAGAAATTGTTACACAGACGATTGGCAGAGGCTACTGAAGCGAGAGCACTGAACAAGTGAACACCACCCTCGAACCCCTTCTTTAACCACAATTCCATGTTCTCTTCTTCAGGTGGGGAAAAAAAAGGAAACAGGAATCTAACTATGATAATTCAGGTTAAAAAAATAACAGCCAAAAATAACTTAAGAGATTCTTTAGCAATTTATGATAACATACAGTCATATTTTTTCTCCTAAAAGACTTTTGCCTAGGATTGTATTTATTTCTTAAGTGAAATATCACTCATCTTGAAACAGATGTGAAATTATCCTTATTAGGTACTTTTCCTTGACGTTGGTGTTTTAACACTGTGATTAAAGCAGATGGAAAGTTTTTTTTCCTCTCTTAAAAAAAAAAGGGTGGGGGAGGAAAATAAAACACACATCCACAACCAGGTACTTTAAGATTCCAGTTCCCATAACAACTTGAGTCCGCTTCCATCATTAAAGCATCTTTTGATCACTTATTGATTTTTTTGTTTATCAAGAAAGGGATTCATTTATTTCACCTAATTATTTTCCATTGTAATTCTTCTTTTTGAAAATAGCTCATTGTTTTGCTAAACAAAAGCAGAAGAATACTATAAATTCCCTCTCAAAACTATAAAGCACAAGGGCTCCTCCCCCAAAAAGGCTTGGAAATGTTATATCGCACTTCCGTCGACCTACAATTATTTTTTAAAGGGTATTTTGTTTCCATGAAAATTAAATACTTATGATAATTTTACAGTGTGAGAATTATCCATATTTTCTTTCCCACATTTCAATAGGCCAATTCAAAAATTGTTTATGGTAACACCACCAAAACATATTGCAGTAAAACGCCTTCCTTCTGGCCGCTTTCGTCTATTGTTTAATCTTTGTGTCTGAACGCATCTGGAAAGCAGTGAAGTCAGTGGGAAGTGTGAGAAGCTGATACCAAAGCAAGTTGCTTCCTAGCAACAGCACTCAGGAAATATAGGCTCATTTGTCAAGTGGCCCCAAAACAGGAAATCAGGGGGCCCTGGGGAATGATAATGGTGCATATACAAGGTGAAAAACATAAGTTAACATTTGCTTTCCCAAAGTGGAATATTCAATGTCCTTTATAAACAAGATGCCCAAATTGAGAAGCCGTCCAGAGCCACAATGGCTCAGTGTAGACAGCTTCTCACACTTCCGTGGTGAGAGGCCCGTGTGTGTGTGTCTCATTCATCACAGGTCCTTACTCTTGTAAAATCTCATAAAAATAAAGTACTGAGAAAGTGAAATAAAAAAACATCACAAAATACAAAACCAAATTTTCAGCAAGAGCCAACCAACAGCAAACCTTTCTGATCAATTTAAATGCTTTTAAACGCTTACCCTCAATTTCTATCCAGACCTTACAAGCCAGAAACAGTCCACAAAGCTTCCCAGTCTGGAGAGCTGACCACTGCCCTTTAAAAAGCTCTGGTTTAGAACTGAGCTTCTCAAACTCACCTAGCTTCAGGATCACTTGGAAAGCCTGGTAAATGCAAATCCCTGAGCCCCACCCTCAGAGAGTCACGTTCAGTAAATCTGGGCTAGGAGGGATAATCAGCAGTTCTAACCAGCTCACTGGTGCTGTCCATGTCTGAGTAGCAGTGCTAGAGAAGACATGATGTGCTACATGGCACCGTTGTCTCATTCTCACTGTGGATGTGCCATTATCTTATATACTAACGCATAAAAATCTTGAGAGCTGGATGAGGGCTTCTCCAGTGGCTCCCAATCATTTTCAAAAGGTAAGTGTCACTGCTTACATCACAAAATTCTTCAAGAACTGCTTCATTCCCTCATTTTGCCAGTTTTGTTTTCATTGTACCCTCCTTCTCAACATGCTTCTGCTGCAAGGGATTGTGGGTAGGAAAATCTGACAGTGCCTGAGTTCTCATGTTCTCATGCGGTCCAGCTTCCACTCCCTCTGCCTAGAAAGGCCTGTCCTCCCTTCACCCCAATTCCTCTTCCTCTTACTCATTCTTTTCAACAAATGCTTTTGTACTACCCAACTAGCAGGACTTGTAATGTGAAGTTTAAGTGAGATATTGATTTAAAGGGCTTAGTAAGGAACGTAGCACATGCCAAACACCTGGCAATGATGATATTGTCAATGAAGATAGCAAGGAATTGAGGTTATATGCTGATTAGAATATATAACACTGTTTCATACTATTAAGGTTTAAGTCATCTCAGACTGTGAGTTTCACTGTAGGACCTGTGTTTTTCACTCACCACTTCCATTTCCTAGTGAGGTCTCCATGATACAGTAGAAGCTTCACAAATATTTGCTGACAGAAGGGTGAGAACATGAATGGGCCATGACACAAAATTATACTTAATCCTCTTCTTTTTCCACAATACACTGTGGTATCTTTTCGATTTTCCCCTTTTCCAGCCTTCCTGTCACAGGGTTAAACATACAAGGAAACACTTCCTTTCTGTCATTTTCAATAATCCTTGTGAAAAGCAGCCTATTTATTTATTGACTTGCTGGACTATTTTCAGACTTCTTAGAAATGGTCAGCGTCCATCATTCATTATAATGGAAGGGGACTGTAGCAGCCAGGCCGGTGTCACTGGGGTCTTCTCTCCAGAAAGACCTTGCCCATCAGCTGAAAGGAGTACAATTTCAGGATCTGTCTCACCTTTCTATGCAAGACCTGATCTTTTCAGGCAGCCCCATTCAATGACTGACCCTAGCAGCAGACTAGGGTCTAGCTCTTTATGTTTAGTTCAGGATTCCTCTAGTAAGGAATCTTTACTCTAGAGCTTCCTTTGAGCTGGCCAGGGTGTTCTGACCCACATCATGGAATGAGGCTCTTCCTTCCCAGCCTGTTTCCTTCCCCTTCTCCTTTCAGTGTCTGATCAGCAGTGAGGTCAGAAGGCCCTCCCTGCTCCCTCCTGCATACCTGGCCATTTATCACTGGTTATGCTATTTACTCCCTGTGCACTTCCAGCTTCATCTCAGTGTTTCCTTCCTAATGGCATAGGAGAATGAAAATGCAAAATGATGATTATGGATTTCTCATTGGGATATTAAGCATTGAATCAAACTGGAGTCTAGCTGAGGAAAAATTTGAATAAGATTTAAGGGAAACCTGCAGAGCCCTTCCCCCATTTGTCAGAGATTAGGCAAAGAGATGCATACTTGTGTCTCCCACCTACTGACATTCCATTCTTTACCCCTCTGTTTCTATCACTACTGCCATTTGAAGTTCTCTTCTTCTATCTTTATTTTTCTCTACTGTGTATGTTCCTGATGCTTGGAGATTCTAGGCCAATACAAGTCACTCTTTGTCTTGCTTGTATTCAGAGAAACAGCATAGCCCCTGAGGATGAGTGAAGGCAATAGTAGGTGCTTTCTCAACTATTTAACAGCTGAGAGCAGCGAAATATAGCCAAATTCTCCTTTCTTTTCTTACACAGACAAAAAGAAAATGCTGTAGCTATGTCAACATAGGAAAAGATAAACTTGTTCAAGTAACTAGTACTAAGTTGTGAGAAAAGCTTGTACTAAATCAGTGGATTTAAGTCCCTTTTAGAGTTTCAAATACCTTAGACTATAATACAAGAGCTACAGACTCAATTCTCTAGATAAAAGAAGCTTTACTATTACTACAATGAAGATCTTAAGGTGTTTCTTCTACTAGGATTATCATCCTTTTACTTCAATAAATGTTTTACTAATAATCATGAGTACATTCTAGGAAAATACTGTGTTATATGAATCAATATTTTTTTTACTACAGTCATTAGTTGGAATTAATTGCCTTTCTACAAATAAAATGACTTTGAAATTCTGCCTGGGGTGTGGCTTTAGCAAAATAAATACATTAATAAACATACCAATAATTAAAATACATATTTTTAGTTTTTGGTTTTTCAAAGCTGGCTTCTTATATTGAACAATATGTTTGGAGAACACTTGTCTATCCTTTCTTTTTTCTTCTACAGGACAGAAGGGAAAGCAACACTAGGGACGTCAGTGTATTTTGCTAACAGTGACACTCCTCATTCAAAGAAAAGCGGAGGAGGGAACAACAAAAAAATGATAACTTGTGCACCTGAATAAAAGGTATAGAAATAAATGGAAGTACCTATAAAATGCCAGGGATTCAAGGGCACCGATATCTTTCTCAAGTGTTAAGAGTGTGATTCTGTTTTGAAAAGAAGTGATTCCTAATGTCTGAGCTAGCTTCCCCACACCCTCCTTCCCCCCAGAAATGAAGTATTTAAAATAATAACCATTTATGTAGCTCATGATTCTGAGATCAGAAACTTAGGCTGGATCAATTGAATAGTGCTTTAGGTTTCAGCTCAGCTCCCTCATTGAATCTTCAGTCAGCTAAGGGGGGAAAGGCAGGGGAAGAGGCTCTGCAGATATTGGCTGGGCTACTTCTTATATGCAAGACATCATCCAGGACAACAGGGTTGACATGGCTCTGAATCACATAGTCTGCCACCTTCCAGCAAGCAAACACTGTGAACAAATGGGGGACAGGGGTCCCAAGAGAGAAAGGAAATTGTGGTATGGATGCAAGGCCTCTTGGGGACTCCAGTTGGAACTGAAAACCTGTTATCTCCACTGCATTTATTGGCCAAAGCAAGTCACAAAGCAAGTGCAGATTCTAGGGGATGGTTAAAAAAAACTATGTTTTGATGGTAGAGGATGCAAAGCCATATTATAAAGGTTATGAACCAGAGAACAGTGAAGGATCTTAGTGATTTTTACAATCTACACCATGTAATATGATAACTGGATTTAAATCTCTGAACAAAACTTCATCACCATCCACCTCCATTCTACAGTGTCCCAGATCACTATAACCACATTTTACCTATAAGTAGAAAAAAGATTGGGGACTAGTGAGCACTGTGCTCCTTGGAAGCATTCATTAGTTCACCATGGCATTCAAGTGCCCCATCAGAGGTTGAATGTCAACTTGGCAGTTTATGTAACAGTCCCCAAGTGCCAGCTACAATGCCTTTCCTTCCTGAAATCCTCAAGGCATCTTCTAGAGAGATACCAAAATTCAATTCCTTCTCTAATATTTACAGGACCTTGGCTTCATGTTCTTCTGCTTGGATCATACCCACGTTCATGGACCCTTTCACTATGATTCACTACAATCACCACTGTGCTTCTCTGTGCACAAGTTCAAAGATTACTGCTGCAATTTTAATATTCTGGGGGACTCACAGGCCTCTTCAAGAAACCAGTGAAAACTATGGGCCCTCTAAAAATGTATGTCACGCTTCACACAAAATTTTGTGCATAATTTCAGGAAGGCTTAAGAGACATCCTAAAGCCCTCCCATGGACCTTCTAAGAGTCTATGGAGCCCATTTAGAGGATCCTATTGTAGACTATGGAAATTGCTTTTACACCATAGCATTCAGCTAGTAGCCTCAGAGGCAGCAGGACAGCAGCTGATTGCAGTCAGAAGTACCCAGAAGGGACAGTCACCGAGTTCTGACTTCCCGAAAGATGAATGTTCACACAGTATTTATTCTGGGAGAGGCGAGTCTGGCTTCTCTTCTCAAAAGCTGAAGAGCAGAAGCAAACCTAGTTAAGTGTGGTTGTCAAGATCAGTTAGAGACTCACCACCCGTGAACCTGGTTGGCAGCCGACCAGTCCCTTAGGCCTAACTTTCTGTCAAATGAGAAGGTAGAACTTGAAGCACTTTAAGCAATGACCATTTTAAGTATGACACTGCTTCTATTACGAGGCTTCTCCATTATATTTACAGTTGAAAAAAAAAAATGATGTCCAAGATTTGCTTCAAAATGATCCAGGGTCAAGGTGCTTATAGATGAAACAAAACTAGTCATGAGTATATAGCTGTCAAAGTTGAGTGATGAGTATGTGAGAGGTTTTACACTGTTCTCTCTACTTTTGCAAATGCTTGAATTTGTTGGTCATAGAAAATTAAAGAGAGAAACCGACTTCAATATTTATTTCCAAGAGAAAGGCAATCCAGGTGAAACAGAGCAAACACATATGACTTCTTTCCAACCACTCCCTGCAGGGATTTTCCAAATCCTACTTTAGTTTTTTTTTTTCCCCACAACCACAGTATTCTTTAGTTCCCTTATTCATTTTAAAAGACTCCCTTTCTGATTTTTTATATTTTTATTCAAGTAGGTTACAAAAAATGATTTCAGAATGGCATAACAAATGTGAACTCTTAGTTAAACCATAGCATGTGTCTCCATCAGCCTGCAGGCTCTCTCACCCTCTGCTTTAGGTCTACTTGCAAAACAAGACAGGGCTCCCAAGATTCTTTGCTGGGAAGCACGACGTTCTTTGCTCTCAGCTCCCCACCCTGCCCGCTGTCTTCCTGCCTTCTAGACCAGTCAATCTGAACACAAATGGTGACTGACTACCCGTGAGCAGCCCATCATCAAGTAGAGCCTCAGTTTCTTCAATTTTAAAATGAGGGGAATTCCAGACCAATAGACAGGATTATTTAAACTACAATGTAAACAAACAAAACAGTGACTTGACAGCTATTTGTAGTTTCTAAAAGCGTTTGTTTCAAACTGTGTTTGATGGTGTGCCCCTGCGGTCTCTGAGAGCACAGTGCTCCCTCTGTTCTATCCACACTCAAATTTGCTAGATCGATCTATTGATTGATTTCACAAAGAATTTTCAAGGAATGCATCTATTAAATGAAGCAGGTGGGCTAGAGTTTCTCAGACATGGCAAACTATGCAAAGAGTGACATTCTAGAACCAGATAAGAATCAGAAGACTTGGGTTTGAATCTTGACACCAGCATTTAGCTCCAATATGACTCTAAACAAACTGTTAAATGTGTTGGTACCATTTCCCCAACTGTCAACTATTTAAATAATAATTGCCTGTTATAAGGTTTAAATGAAAATTTTTAATGTCTGACATTCCCATAAGAGACAAAAAAAAAAATAACTGTTAGGATAACTTGGTTTTCCATATTCTACTTCCTTTTTTGAATAACAAGAATTAGGTAGCCATTCAAGTCTTCCATTTTCTTTTATCTTCCAGAAAATTCATAGCCCATTTTGAAGTTCCGCTGAAACAATCAAACTGATCCTGATGGTCTGTGAATGTGTATTCTTCCTCTCCCTGGTATTGAATTTTTAATTTAAAAATTTTTTCCCTCATCTCTGTTTTCAATTTCATTACCTTTTTAATATGTGTGCTCTCATCTCAGCTGTTCTCAATCCTTTGTGGAGCAAAGTAGCAGAAGGAGAGAGGAGGAGGCAGGGGGATGGGAGAGGACAGGGAAGGAGGAGGTTGTGGAGAATGAATCTAACATTTTTTTCCCCCCACAAATGCTCAAATAAGCATTTGCAGAAAGAAAAGTATAATATGATTAATCTAGTTGTCATAGCTCTGGAAACTGCTGCATTGAGGTATTTAATTAACAGCACTTGCTATCTGTAGAGTACCTTTACTTTCCCGAGATGCTGTGCGTACAATGTGGGAGTGTCACAGGCTACACAGTCCCATTATGGAGTCTTTTCTGGCATGTCCAGGAAGGTACCAGTGAGGACAGAAGAGCATAATCTTTCTTCTTCTCTTTTCTTTCTCTCTCTTTTTAATCATAGTTTGGGTTATTAAATAAAATACACCAGAGCCTTGCTGTAACAACCTATCTTTGCCAACAGCCACATAATTTATTTATGTACCTAGAAATATTCCTGTAAAACATCTATACACTATAGATGGATAGATAAATGGTAAGTGATAGCTGAAAGAAAAATAGTCTAGACCTCAGAGGAATCTAATAATTCAAGCTTACTACAGACAGCCTGAAGATAGTTAACATACATGGTATTGATTATATCAAGATTTAGTACTCTGGAAAAAAACCTCATAAGAAAACAACATTTTGCTATCACCGGGGTTTGAGAGGCAAGTAAAATGCAGTCTTGTTCATAGGAAATTTTACAAACATTTCCAGGAATAAGACCATTGTCTACTAAAATAGGTATGTTACAAATCTAGCTTCTGAAAAACTAGAGCACACTTTTTTTTTCCATTAAAAAAGAAGTGAGATGTCCCCTGACAACAATAGGCTCCAGGATTATCCCCTTTTGTTTTTACATCAGAGCCCCACTGAGGAAGGTGTCAGCTATCATGCCATGTGACAGCCAGACAAAAAGGGGCTTTGGCATTTCTGTAGACAAACTTCCTCCCACAGAAAGGCTGGATATTACCATGGGAGCGTAGTAATAATAAAGACACCACACATTTCTGTCCATTCCCCTTTGCTCATTTCTTCTCTTACTCTATTCTTTACGTAGGAGATCTCACTTTTCCCCAAAGTTTCAAAAAATATTGATTTTATGCTATGGCTTCCAAATGTACAGCTTTATCCCTGTTTGTTTTTCTCTTGAACCTCTAATTCAGGTTTTAAGCTATCCAGAGAATACTCCAGTTGGGTGTCCTACAGCTTGCCAAATTTAATTTGTTAGAAAACAGACTCCCCCTCCACCTCCTGGTTGCCCTTCCCCAATTGCTGTATTTGAAAACTCACATTCAGAAATGACTTTTCCATCTACTCCTTGTTTGCTGTCAGAGAATGAGTATGGTGGCTCTGTGCAGGGAAGAAGTTGATGGGATGTGTAGGATAGATTCAAGCTATGGGTCCACACTCTCCATTTCCCAGATGACTGTTCTTATTCCCTCCTCGGTGCTCTCAGACTTCTGTGCATGCCTCTCTCACAGAACTTAGCTTACCACTGTATCATTCATTTATGCCTTTCCCTCTTTGGCATTTGAGCTCCAAGGGTAGAGAAAATGTCCTACTGTCTTAATATAATCAGTTCTGTAGAGCATGGTTCTGATGAACTTCTTTTAATTCATTTGGAAAATTGTATTGAGTGCCTACTATGTGCTAAGTAGTGGAGACATAATTGTGAAGATGACAGTCTTTATCCTTACCCTCAAGCAGCAAGGGAGATAGATCAGAAGGGCAAAATGCTGTTATACTGTAAGTTCAAATGCTACAAAAGGACATCAGGATAGGGGTTATAGGGGAGGATGGTAAAGGTACAAACTTTCAGATATCAGATAAATAAGGTCTGAGGATATAATGTATAGCATGTAGACTATAGTTTCTCACATTGTATTATATAATTTAAATGTGCTGAGAGAACAGAACATAAATGATCTCACCAAAAAAAAAAAAAAGATAAATATATGGGGTGATGGATGAGCTAATTAATTTGATGGGGGGAACCCTTTTACAATGTACATGAAATCATCATATGTTCACTTTAACTATCTTACAATTTTGTCAATTATACTTCAATAAACTTAGGGGGAAAAGCATATGAGAAGGTATGTAAATCCTAGGAAGAAGGATAGAAAACATCACCAGGACGAGCGTGAAGCCAAGCAAGATGCTTAAGGCACAAACTGTAGGAGGTGCTCGCCCTCAGAGCCATGCAAGTGTAGGGTTTGGATCTGACAGTGAGTGCCTCCTTACAGTTTTTCCCCTGGGTGCCTCATTCTAGTCCTGTTCCTAAGGGAAAACTTTTCACCTGAGTCATTGCAAAGTACCCTGAAGCATGTTGGTAGGGCCTCGGAGACCAGGCTCCTCTCTAGAAGGAAGTTAAATATTTTATAGGACATGGGCAGACTCCCTTCTACTAAAGGGGGTACTTGAGAGATTAAGCATAATCACTTGGATAAGTTGACAAGTACAAACACCACAAATACAGGGATAATAAAAATAAAGTGAAAGAATGAGCTTAAATAGTTCTAGTAATGATACATGTACTAAGTAGAAACAATATAGCATAGTAGTTAGAGAAATAGCCTCTAGTGTGCCACCCTTTATTAGCTATGTGGTCACGGACATATCCTCTCTATGTCCTCAGTGGAATTTGGAAATAAAATAACACTCTCTCTCATAGGGTTGTTGTAAATGTTAAATAAGTTAATACACATGAAGAGCTTAGATTAGTTCCAGGCACACTGTGAACATTCAATGAATGATAACTAATACTATTACCCTTTAATTCTTCTAACCCTTCTTAGAAGACACACCTGGAGTGTGTTCTCCTATAGAGAATGACAGCTTGAATACCAAAGACTCTTGATTTGAGGTCAGAGAAATCTTAAGAATTAGCTGAGACTCTTACACAACCACTGTCAGGACATCCTACACAGACACTTAAAACTAGCATGTCACTAATTAAAACATTTCCCCCTTCCCCTCCATCCTCAGCCTTCTACTCTTGAGTTTCCTATCACAAGTAATGGCAGTAATGATATTTATTCTTAATTACATCACCCACTTTAATTCCTCTTTGCAACAGGTATCATCATTGTGTGTGTGTGTACGTGTTGAACAGTATGCTCCCCCATCTAAGATATAAGTTCCCATGAGGGCAAAGGCTGATCTTTGTTAATGGCTATATTTCCAGGACTTACTATGCTTCCTGAAATAAAGCAGGCATTTAAATATTTTTGAACAAATGAATGAATGAGTGACTTCTCATTTCTTCTCCTTTCTTTCCTCTTACTCTCCATCAGTTGATATCATCTGTTAACTCACTCTCCTGGGTATCTTTCACACAATATGTCCTGTCTACAGCATCCCTACACTATCTCAAGGCATCACCACCTCCACCTGGATTTGAAATGTCATTTTACCTGCTTCCTTACCTTAAGATTCCTATTTCCAAGAAAGGATTAAAGATGGTGGTGTGAGAGGTGAGACAGAGGCTTCCTCCTAAAACTGCATATAATATGAAAATATAACTAATACAACTAATCCTGAAACAGCAACAGGAAAGAGGACTGAGCCAAACTGCATACACCTAAAATAAAGAATTAACCTCACAGAACATGGTAATATACCAAAGCCATGGCCTGGCGGGACCCAAGCCCATCCCCCACCCCAGCTCACCAGCGGGAGTAAGAGAAACAGAGCAGGTAGGGAGTGAAGGCCTGGGACTGTTGAATACCTAACTCCGGAGATCTGATCTGGGAGCACAAACGTACATTTCATGGTGTTTTCATGGTACTATCATGATTGGAGGTTGGAAAGCTAAGACAGGCAGAATTCCTGGAGAGACTGAGATTCCAGCCACTTGTGGAAAGTAGGGAAACATATTTGGCTGCTCTGGGACAAAAGAAAGGTGGGCAGTCTGACAGACTTCTGAACAGCAAGAGGGCTGCTAAAGGGGTAAGGATTGCACAGAGTTTACTGCTCAGGAGAAAGGACAGGTAGACAAAATTGTCCAGGTGCACTCTACCCAGCAGGTTGGGAACTTTTAAGATCTTCAGGAGCTTCAGCTCCCTGGCTGGCTATAGAGCTCCAAGGACCCCGTCCATGATATGGAGCCTACTGAAACTTTCTCCTGGCCAGCTCCACCTGGCTCACAAACCGGCAACACTACTCTGGCATTAGGCAAGGCAGAGGGAAGCCCCACCTACAGCAACTACAAATGCAAAGCATAGAGGCTTATACCTGTGTGCTCGGCCCACTGGTTCTGGCAGTGGAGACAGGCATAGCAGCCGGGAAGCAGGAAACAGCTCTTTCTCACCCCAGGCATGAATACTGATCCCCTGCAACCCCCAACATTGCTTAAGGGGCTAAAGAGCTCCAGAGAGTAGAGCTTCTGGGCACCAGAGGGAGCGATATACAAATATGAAACGCTAAAGGAACCTGGTTCAAAGTAAAATTATGAATGAAGTCAACCTCATGAATCTGCCTGAAAGGGATTTCAAAATAAAAATCATTAACATGCTCATGGAGGTGCAGAAAAATATTCAAGAACTCAGGGATGAATTCTAGTCAGAGATACAATCATTACAGAACACAGTATAAGAAATGAAACATACAATGGAAAGTTTTAAACACAGATTAGATATGGTGGAGGAGGTGATAAATGAAATAGAAACAAGAGAAGAGGAGTACAAAGAAGCTGAGGCACGGAGAAAGAAAAGGATCTCTAAGAATGAAAGAATATTGAGAGAACTGTGTGACCAATCCAAGTGGAAAAATATTCGCATTATAGGGTTACCAGAAGAAGAAGAGAGAGAAAAAGGGATAGAAAGTGTCTTTGAGGAGGTAACTGCTGAAAACTTCCCCAATCTGGGGGAGGAGATAGTCTCTCAGGCCATGGAGGTGCGCAGATCTCCCAACACAAGGGACCCAAGAAAGACAACAGCAAGACATATAGTAATTAAAATGGCAAAGATCAAGGATAAGGACAGACTATTAAAAGCAGCCAGAGAGAGAAATAAGATCACATACAAAGGAAAACCCATCAGGCTATCATCAGACTTCTCAGCAGAAAACTTACAGGCCAGAAGGGAGTGGCATGATGTATTTAATGCAGTGAAGCAGAAGGGCCTTGAACCAAGATTACTTTATCTGGCAAGATTATCATTTAAACTTGAAGGAGGGATTAAACAATTCCCAGATAAGCAAAAGCTGAGAGAACTTGCCTCCCACAAACCATCTCTACAGTGTATTTTGGAGGGACTGCTATAGATGGAAGTGTTCCTACAGTTTAACAGCTGTCACCAGATGTAATAAAACCACAGTAAAGAAAATAGAAAAGCTAATTACTAAGCAAATGCAAAATTAAATGAACTATTCCCAAAGTCAATCAAGGGATAGACAAACAGTACAGAATATGATACCTAATATATAAAGAACAGAGTAGAAAGAAAAAGGAGGAAGGAAACAAACAAACAAACAAAAAAAGAACCTTTAGATTCTGTTTGTAATAGCATATTAAGTTAGTTGTTAGACTTTTAGATAGTAGGGAAGTTAACCGTGAACCTTTGGTAACCACGAATCTGAAGCCAGCAATGCCAATAAGTACATACCTATCCATAATCACCCTAAATGTAAATATACGGAATGCACCAGTTAAAAGACATAGAGTCACTGAATGGATAAAAAAACAAGACCCATCTATATGTTGCCTTCAAGAGACTCACTTTAAACCCAAAGACATACACAGACTAAAAGTGAAGGGATGGAAAAAGATATTTCATGCAAACAACAAGGAGAAAAAAGCAGGTGTTGCAGTACTTGTATCAGACAAAATAGACTTCAAAACGAAGAAAGTAGCAAGAGATAAAGAAGGACATTACATAATGATAAAGGGGTCAGTCCAACAAGAAGATATAACCATTATAAATATATATGCACCCAACACAGGAGCGCCAGCATATGTGAAACAAATACTAACAGAATTAAAGGAGGAAATACACAGCAATGCATTCATTTTAGGAGACTTCAACACACCACTCACTCCAAAGGACAGATCAACCACACAGAGAATAAGTAAGGAGACAGAAGCACTGAACAACACATTAGAACAGATGGACCTAACAGACATCTTCAGAACTCTACACCCAAAAGCAGCAGAATACACATTCTTCTCAAGTGCACATGGAACATTTTTCATATCCTAGACCACAAAAAGAACCTCAGTAAATTCAAAAAGATTGAAATTGTACCAACCACTTTTTCAGACCACAAAGGTATGAAACTAGAAAAAAATTATGCAGAGGAAATGAAAAATCCCACAAACACATGGAGCCTTGACAATATGCTCCTA
The DNA here is from genome assembly GCA_032199065.1 of Smutsia gigantea. Classification (NCBI taxonomy): domain Eukaryota; kingdom Metazoa; phylum Chordata; class Mammalia; order Pholidota; family Manidae; genus Smutsia; species Smutsia gigantea. Next base: position 189,280 of record JAVSCE010005130.1, on the reverse strand, counting down.
AATAACGAATGGATCAATGACCAAATAAAAACAGAGATCAAACAATATATGGAGACAAATGACAACAATAATTCAACACCGCAAAATCTATAGGATGCAGTGAAGGCCATGCTAAGAGGAAAGTATACTGCAAAACAGGCCCATCTCAGGAAAGAAGAACAATTCTAAACTCACAATTAACAAAAATAGAAAAAGAAGAACAAATGAGGCCCAAAGTCAGTAGAAGGAGGGACATAATAAAGATTAGAGAAGAAATAAATAAAATTGAAAAGAATAAAACAGCAGAAAGAATCAATGAAAGCAGACACTGGTTCCTTGAGAAAATAAACAAAATACATAAACCCCTAGCTAGACTTATCAAGAAAAAAAAGAGAGTCTACTCACATAAACAGAATCAGAAATGAGAAAGGAAAAATCACTACAGACACCACATAAATACAAAGAATTATTAGAGAATACTATGAAAAATTATATGCTAACTGGATAACCTAGAATAAATGGACAGCTTTCTAGAAAAATACAACCTTCCAAGGCTGACCCAAAAAGAAACAGAAAATCTGAACAGACCAATTACCAGCAATGAAATTGAACTGGTAATCAAAAAACTACCTAAGAAAAAAATAATGGTTTTACTGCTGAATTTTATCAAACATTTAGTGAAGACCTAATACCCATCCTCCTAAAGTTTTCCAAAGAGTAGAAGAAGAGAGAATATTTCCAAACTCATTCTATGACCAGCATCACTCTAATACCAAAACCAGGCAAAGACACCACAAGAAAAGAAAATTACAGACCAATATCCCTGATGAATGTAGATGCAAAAATACTCAACAAAATATTAGCAAACTGAATTAAGAAATACATCAAAAAGATCATCCATCATGATCAAGCAGGATTTATTCCAGAGATGCAAGGATGGTTCAACATTCTAAAATCCATCAACATAATCTACCACATCAACAAAAAGAAGGACAAAACCACATGACCATCTCCATAGATGCTGAAAAAGCATTTGACAAAATTCAACATCCGTTCATGATAAAAACTCTCAACAAAATGGGTATAGAGAGCAAGTACCTCCACATAATAAAGGCCATATATGACAAACCCACAGCCAACATTATACTTAACAGCAAGAAGCTGAAAGCTTTACCTTTAAGATCGGAAAGAAGACAAGGATGCCCACTCTCCCCACTTTTATTCAACATAGTTCTGGAGGTCCTAGCCACGGCAATCAGACAACACAAAGAAATAAAAGCATCCAGACCGGCAAAGAAGGAGTCAAACTGTCCCTGTTTGCAGATGACATGATACTGTATATAAAAAACCATAAAGAATCCACTCCAAAACTACTACATCTAATATCTGAATTCAGCAAAGTTGTGGGACACAATATTAATATGCTGAAATCTGTGGCATTCCTATATACTAACAATTAACTAGCAGAAAGAGAAATCAGGAAAACAATTCCATTCACAATTGTATCAAAAAGAATAAAGTACCTATTTATAAACCTAACAAAGGAAGTGAAAGACCTATACTCTGAAAACTACAAGACACTCATGAGAGAGATTAAAGAAGATACCAATAAATGGAAACACATCCCATGCTTATGCATAGGAAGAATTAATATTGTCAAAATGTCCATCCTGCCTAAAGCAATCTACAGATTTAATGCAATTCCTATCAAAATACCAACAGCATTTTTCAATGAACTAAAGCAAATAGTTCTAAAACTCATATGGAACCACAAAAGACCCTGAATAGCCAAAGCAATCCTAGGAAGGAAGAATAAGGCTGGGGGGATTTCGCTCCCCAACTTCAAGCTCTACTACAAAGCAACAGTGATGAAGATAATTTGGTACTGGCACAAGAAGAGACTCATAGACCAATGTAACAGACTAGAGAGCCCTGATATAAACCCAATCATATATGGTCAATTAATATATGATAAAGGAGCCATGGACATACAATGGGGAAATGACAGCCTCTTCAACAACTGGTGTTAGCAAAACTGGACAGCTACATGAAAGAGAACGAAACTGGATTATTGTTTAACCCCATACACAAGAGTAAACTTGAAATGGATCAAAGACCTGAATGTAAGTCATGAAACCATAAAACTCTTAGAAGATACCATAGGCAAAAATCTCCTGAATATAAGCATGAGCATGTTCTTCCTGAACCATCTCCTCAAGCAAGGGAAACAAAAGCAAAAATGAACTCATGGGACTACATCAAACTAAAAAGTTTCTATACGGCAAAGGACACAATCAGCAGTACAAAAAGGCATCGTACAGTATGGGAGAATATATTTGTAAATGACATATCTGACAAGGGGTTAACATCCAAAATATATAAAGAACTCACACACCTCAACACCCAAAAAGCAAATAACCTGATTAAAAAATGGGCAGAGGTTCTGAACAGACACTTCACCAAAGAAGAAATTCAGATGGACAAAAGACACATGAAAAGATGCTTCATATCACTAATCATCAGGGAAACGCAAATTAAAACCACAATGAGATACTACCTCACCGCAGTAAGGATGGCCACCATCCAAAAGACTAAGAACCACAGATGCTGGTGAGGATGCGGAGAAAGGGGAACCCTCCTACACTGCTGGTGGGAATGTAAGCTATTTCGACCATTGTGGAAAGCAATATGGAGGTTCCTCAAAAAACTAAAAATAGAAATACCATTTGACCCAGGAATCCCACTCCTTGGAATTTACCCAAAGAATGCAACTTCTCCTATTCAAATAGACATATGCACCCCTATGTTTATCACAGCATGATTTGCAATAGCCAAGATATGGAAGCAACCTAAGTGTCCAGCAGTAGATGAATGGATAAAGAAGAGGTGGTACATATACACAATGGAATACTATTCAGCCATAAGAAAGAAACAAATCCTACCGTTTACAACAACATGGATGGAGCTGGAGGATATTATGCTGAGTGAAATAAGCCAGGCGGAGAAAGACAAGTGAAATGATTTCCCTCATTTGTGGAGTATAAGAATGCAGCAAAATTGAAGGAACAAAATAGCGGCAGACTCACAGACTCCAAGAAGGGACTAGTGGTTACCAAAGGGAGGGGTGTGGGAAGGCGGGTGGGGAGCAAGGGAGAAGGGGATTGAGGGGTATTATGTTTAGTACAATGGTGCGGGGTGGGTCATGGGGAAAACAGTGTAGCACAGAGAAGACAAATAGTGGATCTGTGGTCTCTTACTATACTGATGGACAGTGACTGCATTGGGGTATGGGTGTGAACTTGATAATATGGGTAAAAGTAGTCACCACATTGTTTTTTCATGTGAAACCTTCATAAGAGTATATATCAATAATACCTTAATAAAAATATTTTTTTAAAAGATTCCTATTTCCCCCAAAGTCTTAATGCAATCAGGGTGTTCTTACTAACAGGGAAATCAGTCATATTGCTCCACTGCTAAAAATATTTCAAATCAATCCCCAAAAGGTTACATGCCCTATGATGTGATTCCCATGTCATTCTCAAAAATTTTAAATGAACAGAAGAACTGTTAGTTCTAATTAGTCATTGTCTGAGGACAGAAATGAAGGGGATTTTGTGGATGCAACTGTAAAGGGGAACATGAGAGATCTTCTTTATGGTCCTGGTGCAGTTCTGTATCTGATGGTGGTGGTGTTTACATGAATCTACATGGGAGATCAAACTGCACAGAACTACACACATCTACCATGAGTACAGGTACAAACTGGTGAACACTGAATGAAAACTGTAGTCTAGGTAACACCATCATGTCAGTGTTAGTTTGGTCCTTCTGATATTGTGTACAGTTATATGAGATGCCACCACTGAAGGAAGTGAATTAAAGGCTCAGGAGTCACTGTACTATTTTAGCAACTTCCCATAATCATTTCAAAATAGAAAGATTTCCAAAAGATTTCAAAGGATCACAACTGCCCTTCAGAAAAATAAATTCCAACCACATCATCATGAGTCATAAGATTTTGAAGGATCTGGCCTGAAACTGCATCTCCAGCTTCATTCTCTACCACTCAGGTGATTTGGTTGTAAGTGGGCCAATGTACCCTAATTCATTTTATCCTTTTTTCCCATTAGTTTAAAGCTCTACAAATACCATCTTTGTTAATGAGTATAAAGAAAGAAAAATAAATAACATTATATATGCTCGGTCTCTGTATCAGCTATTGCTACACAATAAAAACACCTAAAACTAAAGACTCTTAAAACAATAATCATTTACTATTGCAGTGAGTCAGTGTGTCAAGTGGGCTCACTTAAGCAACTGTGGCCAGCTGCAGGTCAGTTTTCAGTGTTCAGCTGCCTATCAGCTTCTCTCAAGTGGCCTTACGTCCAACAACCAAGCTCTTCCACATAGTACCTCATCCTAGAACAGACTATTCTCATAGCTGTGGCAAGGTTCCAAAAGAGGGCAGAAGATCTCAAGGCTCAGACTTGGGTTGCTCCACAGCCACTATCACCAAATTCTATTGGCCAAAGTATGTCACAAAACCAATCCATAGACAAGATGCTGTCTCTTGGTGGGAGTAGTCCAGAAATTGCATTGTAAAAGGTATAGACACAGTACACATGAATAATACATTGCCCATTCCAATATACAGTGCTAAGGTTCTGGTTGAGATGGCAAACATATTTCTAACCTAAATTCCATGTTATAGAGGATGTCATTATATGGAACAATGGAAAATCACCATCTTTTACAGACAAATAATTGTTCCCCTTAATTCCTCTAAGGTTATACATTTGGTCTTTAAAAATCTGCTTTCTTCCTTCAGCCCTTTTTCTAGGCTTAATTTTCTTTTTCTTTTTTCTCAGTTTCAGTGTTAATGAAGTGCGTAGCATTCAAGTGGCAGCCCACTCCCAGGGAGATCTATTGTTTAATATTAATGTTCACCTAAAATGAAGCAATGCCCTGCTGCCTTCATGGTGTTCATTCCATGAGAAATTCTAATCCTTAGAGAGGGAGGTAAGGAGAACACTGCTGCCCTCATTTTGTTCTTAGAGTTCAGGAGACCAAAGCAGGCAGTGGCCAGTTGGAGGTGAGGCATTTGATCCTGTCGGTGTCAGTTACAAAACTCTAATCACCCAAGTGGGCAGGAAGTCACCTAGGCGATTCAGCTGGTGGGTGCCCAAGGGAAAGGGAGAGATAATCATAAATGTCACTCCCGAGATAGGAAGGTCTTTACAGACAGAAACATATCCCACCAGCACATGGCATGGAGCCTACTGAAGTGCAGACCATGTAAAATGTTATGAGAGCCGTAAGAGCAGGCTTAAATCAAATTCAGCAGCATGTGATTAGTTGATAAAATAACTATTTTATTGTGGTTTGGAGTCTGTGAAGTAACATGACTTTAAATTCTGGATGACAAGTCATTTCTGCACATTAAAATGAAAATCTTTCCCCAAGTACCATTTACTATGTGAAATTCTTTATATAAATGCTACAGGTAAAGAAAGAAAGAGCAAAGTCTACTTACCAGTTTATCTACCTGACACAATACTCTGAACTGAACATTAAAACAATGTCCTCTCCCTAAAAAGTTCTTTCAAGATTCAGCTTCAAAGAAAAGTAAAAAAACTTGAAGATCATATAACAAAGTGTAAGACTAAAGTTTTCTTAGTGCCCATCCACTTTTTTCAATAGCAATCCTCTTATTTCCTTTTTTTCATTGACTGAAGAAAGAATTGTGGCTAATTAGGGCAGTTTTCATTATCGAAAAAATACTCAAAATGCTAAAGTATTGCTATATTTATGCATATGGAATATTTACTTACATGAAAAACAGAAGCCGTATTTCACCAAGGTACCCAGATCTCTTGAAGCAGAGGAAGAATGTCTATTTTTTCATATTACAATAAGAGTTCAATAGTCAAATCTTGATAAAACTTTACTGTTTCTTTACACTTCCATCTCTTAGTACATGTGTATAATCCAAAATGCTGAGAACTCAGTAAATGGAGATATTGCACAAATAAATGGATAAAGGATTATAATCTGCTTCTTGGTTTTGTTAGGCTAAACACATGACAGACACACTGGATATTTCAGAGGAGAGCAGAATGTGATTTATAGGTCAGTCTATATACTGGGTTTTAGACTACTTGTTCCTGTTAAATGAGTAGGATGAGGATGAAATGACAAAGATATCTTATAAATATGGACGAGTGGTATACTCGTAATCACACAGAAATGGCTCTACATATTGTACCAACTATCAGTAGAGTACTTTATACTTTACAAAGCACTTTCTTCTTTAAACATCAAATCCTTACAACAGCCCCATGAGGTAGATGATGAGTGAACTGCTGGTATCTGAGATTCAAAAGATCAAGCTGGTCACCCCAGACCCCTCAGTGAGTAAATGGCCAAGCCGGCATCCAAACCTGGGAGTTTTGGCTCCACATTTAGTTTTATTTCTACTGATACCATTCCAGTAAAAAGAAAAAAAAATATTCAGCCCCTCCCTCACACTCTCATCTTCTGAAAAGTTATTGAAAATATAAAATTGTGTTAAAATTAAATGGAATTAAGATGGCGGCGTGAGCAGGGTGGTGGAAATCTCCTAAAACCACATATATTTGTGAAAATACAACAAATACAAATATTCCTAAAAGAGAGACCAGAAGATACAGTACGACAGCCAGGCTACAGCTACATCTGTGAGAACTCAGCACCTCACGAAGCAGGTAAGATACAAAGCCAGGACCCAGCGGGACCCGAGCACTCCCCCACCATAGCGCACTGGCAGGAGGAAAAGATTCAGAGCGGGGAGGGAGTGGAAGCACAGGCCTGCCAAATAACCAGCTCTGGTGATCTGCACTGCGAGCACTGACACACATCATGGGGTATACTGGAGACTAGAGAAAAGAAGGGCAGGATCTGAGATGCAGACCGCAAGCAGGTCCTCTCAGCTGGCTCCCAAGGACAAAAGAAAAGCACGTGCTTTTTTTTAAAAGTCTTAAAGAGACAAGGGCCCAACAGTGGAACAAAATCGTCCCAGCTCACTTGGCCCAGCAGGCTGGGAGTCTTGGGGAATTTCTGATGTCCTGGCCAGCAACAAGGCAAAAAAGCCATGTTGAGGCTTCCCACAGAGATCAGCAGACTCCCATTCATTCCAAACACCCCACCCAATCCCGCCAGAGCCGCAAAGGGTCCAGGAGCCTGCTGCTGTGGAACAGTGGAGGAGTGGTGCCACCCACAGCAACCTCACAGAATCACCCACTGGCTGGCATGCAGCTAAGTGGGAAGAACTCCAGAACCAGGGTTGGAAGGCACCAAGGGGAACAGAATGCACCCAATGAGACTGCAAACCCCCGCAGTGCTATAGGCTAAGCTGAGGCGGCCCGCATACAGGCAGTTTAGGGGATTATCCCAGAGACTGCCTCCCGGTGTGCTGAAAAACAGCTCAGGCCCCTGAGAAGGGTAAGGAGAACAAAAAGCAGGAAGGGACATTGTTCTCCCAGCTGACACACGTGGCGACGACCAGTGACCACTTCTTTTGCCATGTAACGACAGAGGAATATGGTCCAGACAAAGCTTAGCCAGGCCACAGAGAGGGGGCCTGATGGAATGGACATGCACAATCTTCCTGAAAAAGAATTCAGAATAAAAGTCATAACCATGCTGATGGATCAACAGAGAAATATGCAAGAGCTAAGGGAGGAAGTGAGGGAAGTGAGGAAAGACAAGGCAGAAATGAGACAAGTGATCGACGGGATTAGCAGCAGACTGGACTAGATGCAAGACACTGTTAATGCAATAGAATTCAGAGAACAGGAACACAGAGAAGCTGAGGCAGAGAGAGATAAAAGAATCTCTAGGAATGAAAGAATATCAAGAGAACTGTGCGACCAATCCAAACGGAACAATATTCGCATTATAGGAGTCCAGAAGAATAAGAGAGAGAAAAAAGGATAGAAAGTGTCTTTGAAGAAATAATTGCTAAAAACTTCCCCAAGCAAGGGAAGGATATATTCGCTCAGACCATGGAAGCCCACAGATCTCCCAACACAAGGGACCCAAGGAAGACAACACCAAGACACACAATATTAAAATGGCAAAGATTAAAGATAAGGACAGAGTATTAAAGGCAGCTAGAGAGAGAAAAAAGATCACCTACAAAGGAAAACCCATCAGACTATCATCAGACTTCTCAACACAAACCTTACAGGCCAGAAGAGAATGGCATGATATATTTAACGTAATGAAACAGAAGGGCCTCGAACCAAGAATATTGTATCCAGCACGATTATCACTTAAATTTGAGGGAGGGATTAAACAATTCCCAGACAAGCGAAAGCTGAGGTAGTTTGCCTCCCATAAACCACCTGTACAGGATATATTAAAGGGACTGCTCTAGATGGAAGCACTCCTAAGGCTAAAAAGATGTCACCAGAGAAAATAAAATCATAGCAAAGAAAGCAGACCATCGAAATATTAACTAAAGGCAAAATGTAAAATCGGCTATCCACAAAACAGTCAAAGGAAACCTAAAAGAGTACAGAATAAAACACCTAGTATATAAAGAAAGGAGGAGGAAGAATAAGAAGGGAGGGAAATAAAGAAACATCAGACTGTGTTTATAATAACTTAACAAGAAACTTAAGTTAGACTGTTAGATAGTAAAGAAGCTACCCTTGAACCTTTGGTAACCACGAATCTAAAGCTAGCAATGGCAATAAATACATATCTATCAATAATCACCCTAAATGTAAATGGACTGAATGCACCAATCAAAAGACACAGAGAAATAGAAGGGATAAAAAAGCAAGACCCATCAATATGCTGCTCACAAGAGACTCACCTAAAACCCAAAGATATACACAGACAAAAGGTAAAGGGAAGGAAAAAGATATTTCATGCAAACAAGGAGAAAAAAGCAGGTGTTGCTGTACTTGTATCAGACAAAATAGACTTCAAAACGAAGAAAGTAGCAAGAGATAAAGAAGGATATTACATAATGATAAAGGGGTCAGTCCAACAAGAGGATATAACCATTTTAAATATAAACGCACTCACAAAGGAGCGCCAACATATGTGAAAAAAATACTAACAAAATTAAAGGAGGAAATAGAAAGCAATGCATTCATTTTAGGAGACTTCAACACACCACTCACTCCGAAGGACAGATCAACCAGACAGAAAATAAGTAAAGACACAGAGGCACTGAACAACACACTAGAACACATGGACCTAACAGACATCTACAGAACTCTACACCGAAAAGCAGCAGGATACACATTCTTCTCAAGTGCACATGGAACATTTTCCAGAATAAACCACATACTAGGCCACAAAAAGAAACTCAGTAAATTCAAAAATATTGAAATTCTACCAAACAACTTCTCAGATAACAAAGGTATAAAGCTAGACATAAATTCTAAAAAAAAACAAAAAGGCTCACAAATACATGGACACTTAACAGCATGCTCCTAAATAATCAATGGATAAAGGACCAAATTAAAACGGAGATCAAAAAATATATGAAGACAAATGAGCACAACAGCACAAAGCCCCAACTTCTATGGGATGCAACAAAGGCAGTTTTAAGAGGAAAGTATATTGCAATCCAGGCCTATTTAAAGAAGGAAGAACATTTCCAAAAATAGTCTAAAGACACAATTACTGAATTTGGAAAAAGAAGAACAAATGAGACCCAAAGTCACCAGAAGGAGGGACATAATAAAGATCAGAGAAGAAATAAATAAAATTGAGAAGAACAAAACAATAGAAAAAAATCAATAAAACCAAGAGCTGGTTCTTTGAAAAAATAAACAAAATAGATAAACCCCTAGCCAGACTCATTAAGAGAAAAAGAGAATCTACACACATAAACACAATCAGAAATGAGAAAGGAAAAATCACGACGGACCCCACAGAAATACAAAGAATTATAAGAATACTATGAGAATCTATATACTAACAAGCTGGAAAACATAGAAGAAATGGACAACTTCTTAGAAAAATACAACCTTCCAAAACTGACCAAGCAAGAAACAGAAAAACTAAACAGACCAATCACCAGCAACGAAATTGAATCAGTAATCAAAAAACTACGCAAGAACAAACCCCGGGCCGATGGATTCACCTCTGAATTCTACCAGACATATACAGAAGAAATAATACCCATTCTCCTTAAAGTTTTCCAAAAAATAGAAGAGGAGGGAATACTTCCAAACTCATTCTATGAAGCCAACATCACTCTAATACCAAAACCGGGCAAAGACCTCACCAAAAAAGAAAATTACAGACCAATATCCCTGATGAACGTAGATGCAAAAATACTCAACAAAATATTAGCAAACCTAATTCAAAAATACATCCAGAGGATCATACACCATGATCAAGTGGGATTCAACCCAGGGATGCAAGGATGGTACAACATTCGAAAATCCATCAACATCATCCACCACATCAACAAAAAGAAAAACAAAAACCACATGATCATCTCCATAGATGCTGAAAAAGCATTTGACAAAATTCAGCATCCATTCCTGATTAAAACTCTCAACAAAATGGGTATAGAGGGCAAGTGCCTCAACATCGTAAAGGCTATATATGACAAAGCCACAGCTAACATCATACTTAGCAGCGAGAAACTGAAAGCTTTTCATCTAAGATCGGGAACAAGACAGGGATGCCCACTCTCTCCATGTTATTCAACATAATACTGGAGGTCCTAGCCACGGCAATCAGACAAAACAGAAATACAAGGCACCCAGATTGGTAAAGAAGAAGTCAAATTGTCACTATTTGCAGATGACATGATATTGTACATAAAAAAACCCCTAAAGACTCCACTCCAAAACTACTAGAACTAATATCTGAATTCAGCAAAGTTGCAGGATAAAAAATTAACACACAGAAATCTGTTGCTTTCCTATACACTAACGATGAGCTAACAGAAAGAGAAATCAGGGAAACAATTCCATTCACAATTGCATCAAAAAGAATAAAATACCTAGGAATAAACCTAACAAAGGAAGTGAAAGACCTATACCATGAAAACTACAAGACACTCCTAAGAGAAATTAAAGTGGACACTAAGAAATGGAAATTCATCCCATGCTCTTGGCTAGGAAGAATAAATATTGTCAAAATGGCTATACTACCTAAAGCAATATACAGATTCAACGCAGTCCCTATCAAACTACCAACAGCTTTCTTCAATGATCTAGAACAAATAATTCTAAAATTCATATGGAACGACAAAAGACCCAGAATAGCCAAAGCAATCCTGAGAAGGAGGAATAAAAAGGGGGAATTACATTCCCTGACTTCAAGCTCTACTACAAAGCCACAGTAATCAAGACAATTTGGTATTGTCAAAAAAACTGACCCACAGACCACTGGAACGGAATAGAAAATCCAAACATTAACCCAAACATATACAGTCAATTAATATATGATAAAGGAGCCTTGCATATACAATGGGGAGATGACAGCCTCTTCAGCAGCTGGTGTTGGCAAAACTGGACAGCTACCTGTAAGAGAATGAAACTGGACTACTGTCTAGCCCCATACACAAAAGTAAATTCAGAATGGATCAAAGACCTGAATGTAAGTCATGAAACCATAAATCTCTTATAAAAAACATAGGCAAAAATCTCTTGGACATAAACATGAGCGACTTCTTCATGAACATATCTCCCCGGGCAAGGGAAACAAAAGCAAAAATGAACAAGTGGGACTATATCAAGCTGAAAAGCTTCTGTACAGCAAAGGACACCATCAGTAGAACAAAAAGACATCCTACAGTATGGGAGAATATATTCATAAATGACGTATCCAATAAGGGGTTGACATCCAAAATATATAAAGAACTCATGCACCTCAACAAACAAAAAGCAAATAATTGAATTAAGAAGTGGCAGAGGACTTGAATAGACACTTCTCCAAAGAAGAAATTCAGATGGCCAACAGGCACATGAAAAGATGCTCCACATCGCTAACCATCAGAGAAATACAAATTAAAACCACAAAGAGATATCACCTCACACCAGTGAGGATGGCCAACATCCAAAACACAAACAACAAATGTTGGCGCGGATGTGGAGAAAAGGGAACCCTTCTACACTGCTGGTGGGAATGCAAATTAGTTCAACCATTGTGGAAAGCAGTATGGAGTTTGCTCAAAAAACTCAAAATAGAAATACCATTTGACCCAGGAATTCCACTCCTAGAAATTTACCCTAAGAATGCAGCAGCCCGGTTTCAAAAAGACAGATGCACCCCTAGGTTTATTGCAGCACTATTTACAATAGCCAAGAAATGGAAGCACCCTAAATGTCCATCCGTAGATGAATGGATAAAGAAGCCACGGTACATATACACAATGGAATATTATTCAGCCATATGAAGAAAACAAATCCTACCATTTGCAACAAGATGGATGGAGCTAGAGGGTATTATGCTCCGTGAAATAAGCCAATCAGAAAAAGATAAGTATCATTTCTCTCATATGTGGAACATAAGAGCAAAGAAAAAAACTGGGGAAAAAAAAAACAGCAGCAGACTTACAGAACCCAAGAATGGACTAACAGTTACCAAAAGGAAAGAGACTGGGGAGGATGGGTGGGAAGGGAGGTTCAAGGGGGAAAAAGGGGTATTACGATTAGCAGACGTAATGTTGGGGGAGCATGGGGAGGGCTGTACAACTCAGAGAAGACAAGTAGTGATTCTATACCATCTCAGTACGCTGATGGACAGTGACTGTAATGGGGTAAGTGGGGGGGACCTGATGAAGTGGGGAGTTTAGTAACCATAGTGTTGCCCATGTAACTGTAGATTAATGATACCAAAAAAAAAAATTAAATGGAATTTTCCTGGCCAAAAGGCAGAACTTCATTGTGACAGAAATAGTTGTCTAATTAATCTTAGTTGTCACTAACATCCTTTTAAGTAGGCGGGATGAGTAGTGTTCCCATCTGACAGGTGAGAAAACAGCCCTGTTAATGTAGCAGCCTAATTCTTTGCTGACCCTGATGTCACTCTGCTCTTTTCATGGCCATTCAGAATGAGAATGGCACCTTATTCTGCCTTTTACCAGAGTAAATCCCCAAGAATGTTGGGGTGAATTGCTCTGGAAATTACACAGCAGAATTGTGCTGCGTAGGTTACATCTCCAGAAGCGATGTGTGCTGCATAATAAAACCAACTTTTAATTTTCCACTCCTAAAAATACACCCCCCTAATTACAGAAATTCTTTTTGGTGCTTCCCAAGCCTGCCATTCCACCATTAGAGATGAAAATCTGGAGCTAAAACCTCTCTGGAGTTAATTTACCCATTGGATTTGATTTCTGACACTTTCTAGAGTCCTGTGGATCCTGGCAGGTCTCCAACACCCCACGGATTTGGGTGAACATTAAATCAAATAGTATCTAAAATGCCTGACTTGATATACTATGATTAGAAGCTCTGAAATGTTTCTCCTTGACTCCAGCTCTTTCGAGTACATTCAAGTCTCCCTTGCTGCTCCTCTCTTGAAACTGCTGTCTAGCATGTAGCTTATTTGCTATAATCTAAACTCTGTATTCAAACATATTATGATTTTCCTCATGCTAGTACATACACCTGGAATGGCCTTCTCCCTGCTCCAGCTTGGAAAATCCAAGTCTTAACTCTGATAGTCTCACTGTAGTTTTTTGTTCAGCTTCTCCCATTCCAAGCCCCTCTCTGGCCCCCAACCTTCCTCCACTGATGACATCATAAGAGTAATAATTCTAATATAGTCTGCTGTTAACACATTTGCCTATAAAGAAATTCTGAACTCCACAAATTTCTGCTGAATTAAATTTAGGGGAGGTATCAAGCAGAATCTATTTTCTGAGGAGGAAAAAAAGGACAAAAGAGGAAAAGGTAGGAAAAAAAGAGAAAACCTATCTGACCTATTTACACTATTGCCTTGCACCATGGCTGGAGGCATATTTGCACCTGTTTTCATAAATTTCTATAAAGTCCTTGTTTTCATAACAGAGTAATATAGTGGTTGCAGCACAATCAGAAATATGGCCCCTAATGAGTATTTGCACACAAGTGGGGTTGAAAACTGCTCACATTGTTCAAATTTTCATATTATTTCAAGAAAAACATTTTTAAGAGGATCAGTTTGTTTTGCTTTGTTTCATCTGTTGGGTGTTTGGTTTCTCTGTTTAATTTTTTTTAAGCAAAGAGTGACATACATGAATACTTCTTAGATCAACCATTTTAGATTATATTATCTCCACTATTCCTTATCTACTGTCATACTACTGGATATCAGAGCCACAAAACTGATACAAAAAAGGCCTAATAAACAGTCCAAAAAGGTCTAAGTCAGTTTAGGGTAACATTTAACAACATGGGCTTTGGAGCTGTACCATCTGACTCAAAACTTGGCACAAAATTTACAAACTGTGTAACTTTGTGCCTCTTTATACCTCAATTTTCTCATTTGTAAAATGTGGTTAAATAACACCTAATTCATAGGCCCATTGTGAGAATTAAAAGAATTACTATAAGTAAAGCACTTAGAACAATACCTGACATATAACAAGTACTGTATATAATTATGTGTGGTTATTACCTGACAAATGAAGGAAATAATTTTATCAGAAATGTCCTAGATAATACAGTACATATGGTCACTAAATCAGTTATCCATTGCTATATAACAAACTACCCAAAACTTAGTGGCTTAAAACAGTAACCACCATTTTATTTTTCATTGTTTTGAGGTTGACTAGGCTTAGGTATGTGGTTCTTGCCCAGGATTTCTCGAGTGGTGGCAATCAGATGGTGACTGGGGCTGGAGTCATCTCAGGGTTTCCTCAGTCAGGTCAGGCAGAAAATGCTGAGTCAGTCACAGCATCAGCTGGGGCTAAACACCTACAAGTGGCCTTTCCGTATGGTCTGTGCTTCCTCACAGCATGGCCGCCAGATTCCAAGAACAAGTCTCCCAAGAGAAAGAGCCAGGCAAGGGTGTGTCACCTTTTACGATTCAGTCTCAGAAATCACACAGGGTCACTTCCACTGTGCACTGTTAGTCCAGGTCTGTTGGAGGAGATGATACAGACTCCAGCTGTTGATAGGGGATAGTAAGGCCATGCTGTAAGATGATCAAGTGGGATGGAAAATATTGTTGAGCCATCTTTGGGAACTATGATCTGGCCCCATAGTAAGCATTCGTTTAGTACTTGATGAATTGTAAAGACTACAGGGTTGACATCTTAGCTAGAAATTTTTTATGCAAGACACAGAAAATAGCTCAAACTAGTTAAACAAAACAAAAAGCAATTTTTAGAAACAAACTGTGTGTTCTCATGGGATCCCAGGCAAGCTATGCTTCTTGAGGGACTATTGACAAGAGCTACTGGATTTGTCTTCAAAATGTGTCTGTCACATCTTACTACATCCACCACTGTCATTCCTATCCTCACCACCATCGTCTCCTTGGATTATTGCAATGGCCTCTCAACAGTTTTCCCCATTTCTTCCCTTTGGTCTCTACTATCTTTGCCACACAGCTACTAGGGATCCTTTTAATTTGTGAGTTAGATTTTATCAGCTATTTCCTTAAAATTTTACAGTGGCTTCCCACCAAATTCAGAAAAACGTCCAAAGACTTTTCCATCGCCCACCATGGCCTTAACCTTACGTAACTGTGCTGCCATCACCTAGCAGACTCTCACCACTCTGGCCTCTTTGCTATTCCTTGAACATTCCACACATGCTCCCACCTTCAGGCCTTTGCCTTTGCTGTTCACTCAGCCTTGAATCTCTTTCTCCGGATGTCAGCATGGTTTCTCCCTCCCTCCTTTCAGGACTCTGTTCAAATACCTGCTTGTCAGGCAGACTTTCCTGACCCATCGTTTCCAAAGCAGCACTATCTCAACACCTTGCTTTTCAGCCCAACACTAAATCCCAAAAGGAAGGAATCTGACTGGCTTATCATAGCTTTTGGTCCTATGAGTTTCATCTTGGTTGAGGGTGGCAGGGCTCTCACATAGTAAAGCAATAGAGCTTAAGACCCAGTCCTACACAGGGTACAGTTCTCAAGAATGGGGCATTGGGAACTGTAAGTTATCTCAAGCCTATTAGAACTGAGAAAGAGGTAATCATAGCTCTGCTGCTAACCACTTGGATGACCTTAAGTGAATCGAAAGCCTGGGCCTCAGCTTCTTTCCCCATCAAGTGATAATAGTATTATCTGCTATAACTATTTTCAGCGAGATTGGTAAAATAAAAAGGTAAGTGAAATTAAAACAATTTGGGAAGCTACAAATCCTTAAATGAGGTCTTAGATGTACTTTTAAAATATTTCAGCTCAAGTAAGAAATAGATGAAGCAAGTATGAAAAATATTGATTTTCCAGGTTTATCTGGGTAGTAAATATGCAGAAGTTGATTATACCATTTTCAGTAATTCCAGCTTATTAATAGCAGAAACATTCCAAGACCCCCAGTGGAAGGCTGTGGAAGGCTGTGGATAGTACAGAACCATATTTATATGTAACTCTGGGGCAGGGAAATCTGTACCCAGCCCGGAACAAATTACCTTTGAAACCGAAATCAGTCAAAAGGAGAAATACAGTGGGAGAAACCATTTATTGCTTACAAGCAGTTATTCACTTCTGCTCACCTTTGTCTCTCACAACCTGGCTGCAAAAAAGGGGCCCCACCCAACCTCTCCAGTCCAGATATGCCCTCACTCTCCCCTGTAATTACCTATTGATACGGAGATGGACTACTTCTCTACACCCCTTGGAAACACCTATTGGTATAGAGATGCACTAAGGCCACATAAGAGATTCTGGAAATACTGCAGTTTCACCCACAATATACCATGTTTTTCTCCTATATACACATACTTATGATAAAGTTTAATGTATTAGGCACAGTAAGATTAAAAACCATGATAATAAAAGAGAATGATTACAATAATAAAGTAGAACAATAAAGACAATAATGAAAATGCTTTACATGAAATCTACAGGAATAGAGACAAAGCTTAGGGGCATTTCAATAATAAAGGTCTGGGCCACTTCTCAGACCCAGTTTGTTCTCTGTATCACATTTCCCATGGTGACTGTCACATCACTCATTCTATTGGCTAGAGTGACTCTGAGTAAAAAGTACCAAATAACTTCTTTCATCACTGTTCCCAATATTAACACATTCAGACCTTACAGATCATTTCAATGATTTTACTGCTGATTGTTATAGGAAACATATAAGATGATAAACATAACCAGAAGAAATTACAAACCTTAGGGAGCCTGACTAATTCATGGTCTGTGGATTGATTCCTGAGGTGAATAAGACCCCAACTGGATTGCTGACCTCAGCTTCCACGCCTGAGAATGCAATTCAAGAAACACGTTCTGTCTTCTTTCTCCCAATTTCCAGGCCAGGACTTCTGTAGATCCCATGCTTCAAGGAGACCTGAAAGAGCCCCGTGTCTTTAGTCTCGGTATTTCTTTGAATCTCTTAGGACCTCCAACATTAGTTAGAGCAATTTCCCTGGGCATCTGCTCTTCAAAGCAATGACTTTGAGGAATTTTTCAAAACAGATATAATTATCAAAATCCTTCTAGTATAGCTGGATATTTAACACATCTTCTACCTAAACCTCTTGAGTCTTCCCAATTTCATTTGTTCAACTGATTTAAATTTAAAGTGCCTGGATTTAAACTTTAAATATTCATGTGTTTAAATTTATAATATCTTTAGTTTTAAACCAGTAGGTGCTATACAAAACTGACAATTCAGGATGTCATCAAATATAAATACAAGCTTACACACAAGTGATATTCAGCAAACACCTGTACTGCTCTGACAGAGGATGGAGGAGGAATTATATAGGACTCCCAGGGCTGGCTACCAAATTATCTCAAATAACTGGCCGTAAATAGTATGCCTGGTCCCTGGTCATTAGCAAGTAATTATTTCACTTCAGAAAACTGAAAATATAGGACTATTCAGTGATAATTACTCAAATGAGTAATATCATTAAAGACCAAGATGTGGTCCCAACTTGGGTTTTACACAACTCCCCGCTAAAGTTTTCATGAACCCGCTAACTCATTAAACTTTGGAAGTCAACAGGCCACTTGGAATTAGTACAATTACTTAATGACAGATTAGAAAACAAGCATCCACTCCTTTCACTTTCCCATTTCTTTTAAATGAATTGGGGAGGAAAACAAAAACCTACAAGTAGAATGAATGGAAGTGGGGGATTTTTAATACAATTTTATAGCCTGAGAAAATACCAGTTCCAATAATCCCTTGGAGTATTCAGTTGTAGTAGTCATTTATTGGAAAGCAAAGGGTAGAATTCTGTATTTCCTGTCACCTGATCAAATCTACCTTTCTAGAAGATAGAATGTAATTCATTTAGTTCTTCTGATAATAGTAAGAATATGGATTTTGCTCAATTCTTCTTTTTCTGTTTTGTATGTACTAAAGTGAGGGTATTTTGCCTACTATTTCAAGACATTGAGTTCCAGGTACCTCTGGCAAAAGTAAATAACATCAGTGGATACCCTGGAAATTCTGAGTGTTGAATTTTAAAATAGCATGAATGAATAATAAGCTTCCACTTGATAATCTGATTAGAAAACTTTCAAGCCCAGAAATGGTATTTTTCCCAGTTGTTCCTTCCATCTATGCTTGGGTATTGGGCTGAGATCATGAGGTCCCGTTACTCAGGAGACCTGCACTGCCACCTGGCTGCTCTTGAACTAGTTACTGTCACACCAAACAAGTCATAATTTCTCTTTCCTTGTAACTAGAAATGAAAGTCACTAACATTTTAACAGAACAAATGTAATGCAAAAGTGTAGGTGTATATTTAGCCTATAAATTATCCAACAAAACTCAAAGAAAACTACTAAGAAAAAGATTTGGGAGACACTTAACTGGTTCCTATTGAACATACTTAAATTGTTTCTCTTAAAAACACATACCTTTGAAATTTTTTGGAAATATGCATATTTCCAACGTTTTTATTTTCCTATGAAATCTAACATATTTCATCTCCACAGAAAACATACATTCTTAATTCTTAACCCTCCACCCCCACCTCACCTAAGGTAACAAGAGCAGAAGGTCGTGGTCATTATTTCAGGTTTTTGTATTTCCTTGAATTTACAAGAAGGGGTAAGGAAGCCATAATGGCACGTAGGACATGCCTCAAGGAGGTTGTACAGTAATATTAAACTTTCAGTTGAGAATTTTTTAAGCCCATAGCCAGTATTATATATGCAAGATGAAATTAAATAAAAAATATGTTACTGCCTTTCATCCTATAAAATGTATTAAGCATTTAAGATGTGCCAGACACTCTGCTAGGCTCTGTCACTTAAAATGGCTCACTTAGCCCTCACAATACACTTTGAATGGTGTTATTTGCTCCATCTTATAAGAGATTCTTCATGGTTAAATAAGGGACTTGTCCAGAATCACATTTGGTGGTTCAAGCCTTCAACTCAAGGCTCCTAGTATAAAAGCCACTATTGCTTTCTTTCTCTCAGAATTGACTGACCATGGAACAATCCAATAGTTCTAGGGTTGACACAAAAAGGACAGTGTACTCACAGAGTGGAAGGAAATATCTGCAATACCTATATCTAATATAAGGCTCAAATTATAAATACATAAAGAACTCCTACAAGTCAACATAACAAAAGACTAAATGATGTAATCAAAGGATAGATGAAAGATGAGTAGACACTTCCCAAAAGGTGATGTCCAAGTGGCTAATTAGCACATGTAGAAGCATTTATTCATGAGGCACCACAGAAGTTGAAATTAAAACTACAATAACATGACATCCCATACACACCAGAATAGCCAATATAAAAAAGATTATGTATGAGTGAGGACACAGAGCAGTGTACAATATTGCTGGTGGGAGTTCAAACAGTACAACCTCTATGGAAAACCATTTGCAATAACTACTAAAAATGAACATGTATATTATATGCCCAATGACCTAGCAATTCTGCCTCTAAGTATAGAATCAAGAGAAATGTGTACATATGTGTATCAAAAGATAC
Source organism: Smutsia gigantea (assembly GCA_032199065.1). Taxonomy (NCBI): domain Eukaryota; kingdom Metazoa; phylum Chordata; class Mammalia; order Pholidota; family Manidae; genus Smutsia; species Smutsia gigantea. The sequence continues at coordinate 169,201 of JAVSCE010005130.1, read as the reverse complement.
TTTCATGTACATTCATAGCAACCCTATTTGTAATATTCAGAAGTTGACAACTTTCTAAATGCCCAGAAAATTCAGTCCATGGTAATAAGCAGTGTGAATTACTGATTATCTATACATATATTAACTAAAACATTTCTTTAATTGATTTACCCTGAATAGTTGATCTGCCCCAAATTTATTATCAAGTGATATAAAATTCACTTCTCTAAAATGGAGGTTTATTGTATCTAAGCTTTAGTATTTATGTGTGTGTATATATATACACACACATAAATATATGTATGTATATGTATGCAATTGAACATATGTATGATGTGTACCCACAACTCATGGAATGAGAAGGAAATTACATGCCAATTTTGTGCAAAAGATTAATTTGAAGAGCAACATTTTATATAATAAAGATATATATTTTAAAAAGCACAGTATTTTTAAACCAAGGGGTCTACTGACTTGATACTTTTAAAATAAAGAAGCTGTCTCAGACTGGAATTTTTATAGTTAATATTTAGGCTGAAAAATATCTTTTAAAAAATTCCTTTCCTTGTACATTCCACTAAATGATAGAAAAAAATGGTTTTTGTAATTTCTTTTAAAAAAATGAAAAGAACAGTTTGATTATTTTTCCTTTGTAATCTCTTGAGAAGGTGCACAGAGCAGGCATTCATTATACCATGATGATGTGGCCCAAACCAAAATGCTTGCTATTGAATGGTAAGAGCTATTTTCATAATTGCATATGTGGACTAGTTTACCTAAATTCTCATTACCTCAGAGTTAGTTAATTGTAGCTTGATTGGAGTATCAGAGAAGGTGGTTCACAGTTCTGAATACTAAACAAGTACCAGAACCCATTACCTTCCATATATCGCAAAGAGAGTAGACATATTTTAATGCTGCGTCCAAGTAACCAAAAGCCTAAGATTCGTGAATACATAATTCCTAATCGGTCACTGATATAGTATAGCAGAAAGAGAAGTCAGAAACCTGATTTCTAATACTGGCTACTATCAAGACAATTTATCTCTGTAAGCCTCAGTTTTCTTACCTGTAAAAAAAATGACCTGGAAGGTACCAGATGCCCTGATAGACCAACAGTATAATTCTGTTTTGCCAGTTCAGCATTAGTCAGATAGCAACTGAGTCCTAGATTCCCTTGAGTCTTTCAACTTGGTAGGTCTGGAAGCCTAAGACTTCTACTTACCTAACTCAGGGGATTAGTCTTTTAGGCTGAAACAGTGATGCTATGACCCATAGCTGCTGACCAATTGCCACTTGCAGGTGACTACACACCTGATGGCTTTTACTCTCCAGGGGAGATTACCCTTAGTCATGCTTGTTCCCTGGTCTATTTATTCAAGTTTTATGTATAATAATAATTATGTAATTGAAGTAAATAATATACAAACAGATAAATGTGAGTGTGTAAAGAAAATAATTGTTTCTATGACTAAGTAGAATGATCTGGAAAGAATTGGTGAAAGAGAGTCTCAACAAAAATTGCTTTGAATTAGACTGAAACACAATTACAAAAAGTTTTTAAAATCTAAACACATTGTGCCTTCAGCCTTACATCTGTATTTAGGCTCCTACTACATTTAAAGAGGCTGCAACTTGAACCTGTATGTGGTGTATAGGATATGTTTAATGCAGTAAAATGATAAAACTCTGCTAAGCAGAGTTGTAATCAAGGAAAAGGCACATTTCCAATATCAAAAATTGGGGAAACAATGATAATTTGTATTAAGTTAAAATAAAAGTTGAAGGTATATGTTGTAGGTCAGAGTCTCTGGCAATAGACTCTGAGACAGATTTTCATGCAGGGTGTTTATTAGGGATTGCCCAGGGAGCCACACCTGTAAAGCAGGGAGGGAAGAACCAGACCATGCAGAGGAAGGACTTGAAATGTGATATGCAGTGGCAACAGAAGTCTCAGAGTGGTCCCCACTGAGGTGGGATTAGGGGCAGGGGACAGGCCCATATACCCACCTCCCTTCCACATCCACCAATTACTGGATGAGGACTGCCCCCTGAGGAAGAGGTGTAACCTGGGCAAGGTGGCTTCAGCTCCTTTGGGGTAAGCAGATGCCAAGAAGGGACTTAGCTATAAGCCTACAGGAGCCAACACTTCCAGAAGACAGGAAAATGAGGACTTGGATCCCAAAGCAGTGGCTCATGAATACACAATTGAAAGGCTATTTGAACAGAGTTTAGATACAATTAGACTCAATGAGATGTGCTAGAAAACTTAAGTTGCATATATATAAACATTCCTGAGGATTCTTTAATTGGGGAGCAACCCTAATTAACTTATTTTGATCCCTTCTAATATAATTCTCTGTAAATCAATGGTTTTTAACCTGGGCAGTTTTGCTCCTACCCAGGAAATAAATGGCAATATCTGGGGACACTTTCGGTTGTCACAACTGGAGGAGGTGTGCCACTGGCATCCAGTAGGTAGAGTCGGGATATATCTTAACACCCTACAATGCACATGACAGCACCAACAGTAAACAATTATTGGGCCCCAGACACCAATAGCGCCAAGGTCAGTAATTGCAGAGAGCAAACGTCTAAGTCTCAGATGTCTTTGGAAATTCAAAGTGTTGGTTTCACAGCCATGCATTTAAAACTGCCTTGTTCTGACCATTTGACACAACTGTTCAGAAAGATTCAGTGCCAAGGGTTAAGAATGTAGCAGAGACTACTCTTTGTTCACCAAAACCTTTCCCTCTTTTTTCTTGGACTTGGAGCCAGACCACATTTCCCAGTCTCTGCAGTCTGGGATGGCCAAGAGACTGAGTTCTAACCAAGAGAAGAGCAGCAAAAGGACTGTGTGCCACTTCCACACACAGAGCCTAGAAACCGCCCACGGGTGATCCTCCCTCCTTCAGCTGGAAGACAGTGATCCCAACCCTCATGAGCTGACATTCCTAAGCAATATACCAGGCACCCCAGGGAACCCAGCAAACTGGGTTTTCCTGGCATATTGTACATCTTCAAGGGAAGTTAAGCAACACCTACCAAATACTGCATACACTACTAACTTGAGCTAGTCTAGTTTCTATGTTAGATCACACTACCTTTCTTTCCAGAATTTCTTATCTTTGTGGTTGGTGTAGTAAAAAGAAAGTGATAGGTAAAAATCATTATATCAGGAAATGAGAGTGGGTTGTATACAATCTGATCTCAAGGTTCAGCTTGTGAGGGCCCATGGGAACACATATAGGGAAATAATTGTGGTATTTAAGAATAAAATTGTTTTCTTTCAATTTATGTGTATGATTTTTTTCAAACAGCTACTAAGTTGCTAGGACATAAATACCTTTTAAGCGGGGATAACTGCTTAATCAACAGAACTGCTAGGTGTTCGCTTTGGCTTAGGAGCACTGTGGGAAAATTACCGGGACAATAGGGTGTCATGAACTGAGAAAGTTTGGAAACTTCTGCCCCACATAGACGCAAGACGAAAGGAATCTGTCTAAAACCCATGTTGCTTCAGAATTTATCTGTTATAGCAGTTGATGCTTCCTTAACTAACACAATGAATTAAATCAATTAATACAATAAGTTGATGTTCTGTTAGAATGCACTTTTTAGGTTGAAGCTGTGATTAAAGACAGTGTGCAGAGAACCAGCTCGGGATTGGGAAACAGACTCTCCAAGGATATGATACCAAGTCTCAAGCCTGTTTCTCACTAGCTGTGTAATCCATGAACATCACTTTGCACTACTGGGCCCTGTTTGTGCATCTGCAGCATTAGAGCATTGGGCTATCTTTCCTGTCTCCTCCAACTCTAACATCCTATGTATCCCAACTCTACCAGCTGCCTGCCTCCCAAGTTTCCCATATGACCTCTTACCAATCTGGCTCCAATTTCTTCCTTTTCACTAATTCATAAGAGTCAGATTTCTTTTCTTTTCCTTAAAGCTGGTACACGTTCTGTATTTCTTGAGTTCTTAGCCAACCAACAGTAGGTTTAGAGTGGATAGCAACCTCTAGTTCTCCCCTTCCACGATATCCAGGAAAATAAGTATGTATTTTCAGAGACTTATTACTAATAACACTAGAATTCAGATAAGGCATAACAAAAGCAATAAGCATTACATCACGACGTTCTCAGATAGTGTGTTAGAAATTTTTAAACAATATGTTATTCATCATTCTGCCATAAATCCCATAAACCCCATTCCCTAGTGGTCATTCTTCACTACAGCCTCAGGGAAAAGAAAAGGGAGAAAAGTAGATGGCATATCCAAGGGAGAGAAGATATGATATAGGAAAGTCCTTGGGAGAAAAAAATCAGAGGAAGGAAGCCCATCTCTTCTTAACCCCAGTGAAGGGCAGAAAGGGGAGAAGAGTCAGAAGAAAAGGGTATAAGTGAGGAGACTTGTGGCTTTTGACCTTCCCTCTCCAGGCCAGAGGCTGGTAGGAGAAAAGAGTATGGGATAAGCTAAGGGATAAAACAGAAGTCAGAGAAGCTTTGGCTCTGTCTCCCCTGTGGGGCTCTGAAAGGAGACTCACTATAGATTGACATCATCCCCGGGTGGCTGCAGCAGAGGAATATTGGTGAAGTGGCCAGTGTGGGCAAGGGAGGATCCCGGAGCCTCCTCTGGAGCTCAAGTGTCCTGGAACGGACTCACCACTTCCCATGTGCTCTCTCAGGCAATTCATAAAGGAACTTATAGGACTAGCTTTCCAGATGTCATTATGGTTAGAAGACCCTGAACCCTCAGGCTGTTGGGAGAAGTCAAATCCAGCCCTCAGTGCTGAGGTTGGGGCTTAGCCTGGAGAACTGAACCCCTTGCCGAGATAGCCAAAGAACAAAAAAGGAGTCCCTAGTCACAGGCTTTAGCATCAAACAAAGGTCACTTCTGCAGAAGCCAGTGAAGTCCAGAGGACATTACAAGAGCATGACTTTCTTCCCTTCCACTGGGAAGTTTCAGGAGCCGACCTTTTACAGTCAGATGGAAAGATGCAGAGGGAGAATGAGAAATCCTAAAGATTGAGGTTTACTGTAACAGCATGAGCATGAGCATGAGATACTTAGGGAGATTCTTTAAATTAACCAAATCAGATTGGGTTTGCAGGATTTGACCAAATACTATCACTTCATTACTACCTCTATGAGGAGGATTAGATCTCTTATAAAAAATAGAGGTGTTTTCTTTACATATCTGAATGTAGCACACAAAATTCTGATTTCTCTACTGTGCCAGGTATCAGGCTAAGTGCTTTAATTAGGGCCTTTGCTTAAATCAGTGGAAGCTCAGTAGCCTTTTAATCTTCTTTTCCTTAAAATCAACCCTCTTCTTTCCCATAGTCCAATTCTCCACCGTGTTACACAGGAACCCTCTTCCATGGAAGTTCTTTTCTCCAGTATGATGTTTTCCCAACTTCCCTAATAATAAAAAATCATCCACGGTGCTTGTGAAAACAAAGGCTTCGTAGGCCTGTTACCAAGATATTCTGCTTCAGTGGGCCTAGGCTGGGCCCCAGATATTTTTAACAAATATCCCAAGTGAATCTTATCACCAGGGCAGGTTGAACAAAACCTTGTTTTATTCTCAAGTCCGTATATTGCCATCTGCCCCTATTTTCACTTGCATTACAGTAAATGGCATCACCGTTTATCCTGAAGCACAGGCCAAATTCTCCGTTCTCAATCCTGCATTTTCTCTCACCCCCAAGATACAAGAGCATAGTGAAGTTATGCTGTCATCAAATCATATCTCAAATGAACCCACGTCTCTCCATCTTCAATACCTATTAGAACCTACTAATACCACTCTCATCTCATAGCCTAAACTTCTACAACTCTTGACAATGTTTCTGCTTCTACTTTTCCTCACTTTCACTGTATTTTGAACTCAGTAACCAGAGCCATCTCCTTAAAACATAAATCACATTTTTATTAAGATCATGTCATACTTCTGATGAAATCTTTTAAGGGGTTATCCTTGACAAAATTCAAACTTCTTTCTCATAACTCACAGATAGTGTGTGTTCCGGCCTTGACTACCTCACCAGCCTCACTCAAGCCCTTCCTCTTATCCATTCATTTTCCCATCCACACTGGTCTTCTCTGAAGTTTGTAAACACAACAGGCTCTTACCTGCCCCATGGCTTTTATTTTATTTATTGATTTTTTTATTTACTAATTTACTTATTCATTTAATATGGGACACTCCTTATCTGCTCTTCAGATGAGTAGGTCCTGCTCACCCTTCAGTTCTCAAATTTCACTTCCTGGGGAAAATATCCTTGATTACTCTATAAAGTGTAGAATTGTCCCCTCTTATCTTAATCATGGGCCATTGTTCTTGACCTTCACATTACTTATCACAAGTTATAAGTATTTTATGTTAGTTGGTTTGCTCTTTCATTCCCTTATTTACTTTTAGCTTTCCAACTAAAATGGGAGCTCCGCGAATGTAAGGTGTGTATCTTCTGTATATAGCATAGCATACAGCACACAGCAAATATCTTTTGCATGAATTACTTAATGAAAGCTAGAATTATTAGACCTTCAAGACACCCAAGGAAATGGAATTTCTTCTCAAAATTCCCTCTGGAAAACCCAACTTGTGGAATATTCTCACAGACGTGACAAGAAAAAAAAGTATAAATATACCAAGCCTCCAAAATAATTCTCTAAAATAAGAATAAGGTGAATGTAGGCGTAGAGAAAGGCAATTTTCTATAAAGAAAAACTCTGGCTTCTTGAAGTAACGTGGAAGATAATCCATTTTCTGCTCTGAAGTTCTAACTACCAGTGTGAAAACAAGACAAAACCGAGTGAATTCAGCCTCCCCCAACATCCAGCTATGCCAGAAAACCAGATGGATTACCATAGGCTACCCAATGCCCAAAACGAAATGGAGTCAGGCGGCCGTGGATTGAGGAGAGGCTACACAGGCACTCCATGTCCTTAGAAGAGCCACACAAGGAGGGCCAGATCAGCCCTGTAATAGTCCTGCTACTACTGCCCAAACAGAGGACGCCTTGGAAGTCGATCTGCAAGCTGCAACTTTCATCAACCAATCAAGATCTAACAAGCTCACATCTCTTCTTTACAGCAGACCTATATGGGAAGCTGGGTGGAGACTTGTGCTATAAAAACAGCTCCCTCTCTTTGTTTCTTGGAGAGAACTTTTGGTTCACAGCCAGCGGCTACACCTTCCTGGTTTGCAAACTGGTTTTGAGCAATGAAGTTCTCTTTAATTAAATTTCCTGTTTTATGGAGAGATTTGTTACCACCACCATGTAGGAGGAATCTACTCAATAAAATCATGTCTGTATGCATATTTGGTAAGAGCAGAGTTAAAACACACAAAAAAATTAGCATGTAGATGGTTGAGGCAGTAGCAGAAAATTGATAGATGTTTCCCAACATTGCTATCCTTTTTCTCTTCCTTTGGTGTAACACTATAAAAGGAAAGGTTTTATGTTTGTATTAGTCAGGTTAGAAAGAGAAACAGAACCAATAGGATATATATATATAAGGAGATACAGAGAGAGAGAGAAGAGGATATTTATTATAGGAATTAGCTCATGCAGCTGTGGAAGCTGAGAAGTCCTGCGACATGCCCTATGCACACTGGAGAACCAGGAAAGACAGTGGTGTGATTCAGTGAGTGTGAAGGCCTAAGAATGAGGGGGCCAGTACTGTAAATCTGGGTCTGAGTCTGAAAGCCTGAAAACTAGGAATACCAACGTCTGAGGGCAGGAGAAAATGTATATTGGCTCCAGCAGAGAGAGTAAATTTGCACTTCCTCCACCTTTTTGTTCCATTCAGGCCTCCAACAGATCGGATGAGGCCCACCCACACTGGAGTGAATGACCTTTTTTACTCAGTCTACCTGATATCCATTTCTGTGTATCAATAGTAAGTTACTTCCTTAGGCATTTTGGAAAGTGCTCTCCTTTTCCTCTTTCGTGCGTTGGACATCACTCTCAGGAGGTAGTGAGCAAGGTCTTTTTGGTCTCAGACTTCGGTCCTACAATTTCTGAGTAATTATCATGGTTGGGATTCTCAGTTCTGTAAGTTTTGTTTTATTTTGTTTTGGCTACTGTGCAAATTCACTATTGTAAAACTTTTTGTTAGATTAGTATGGCTTTGTCTTTTCCATGCTTCTTAAAATTAAGTTGTTTAGTACCATTTTATATCCAGCTTGACAGCTCAAGTGAATTATTTTCAAGGAGCTCATGGACTTTTTGAAATGCTTGGACTGTACAAGGAGGACTCTTTTATTTCACACATTTAAAGGGTCATATTCAAGAAGATGAATTACACCCTCTCGGTGTCAAAATATAATTGGAAAATCTCTTCATTTCCATTTCTTGAGCATGTATTTTCTTTTTCTCTGCAAATGAAGAATGCTGAAATGTTACTGTCACTGCAGTTGCTGATGGAGGGCTATTTTATTTCCAAATTCCTTCTTTGGCACTAATGAATATGCAGTCGCTCTTCAGAATGATGCTGTTTATTTATAGTTTATCATGCAGTGTTAAATCCTTTCTAACCTGACACCTCTGGGACATAGATTATTGCCCCAGCTGTATTTACTTTCTAAAATGAGATTTAGGATGAGTTACTGATCTGTACTAGCCAATGAAATGTCTTCATCCACTGAAATTTCATGCACCCTAACTGACAAGGGAGTTGGGCTTTCACTGCCTGAAGAATGGTCTGTAAATGACACTGGATACCATTATTATTGACATTCAAAAGAGACTGAACATTCCAATAGATTTTACAGATCTGAGTTTAAGAATTTAGTTCATTTCATAGACGTCCACTTGAGAAAAATAAAACTTCATTAAGGAGTAGATGCTACTCAATTAGTCTTACTCACTAACCAGTTTTTTCTCCATTCTTGTCCTCAGAGACCTGCAAGTCACGAATGTGTGGGAAATGTCACTTACACATTTACACATACTAAAGTAAGATATTTAAGTATTTAAATATGTTTGGTTATATATTTTATTTAATTAAGGTATCATTGATATACACTCTTATGAAGGCTTCACATGAAAAAACAATGTGGTTGCTACATTCACCCATATTATTGAGTCCCCCCCATACCCCATTGCAGTCACTGTCCATCATTGTAGTAAGATGCCACAGAGTCACTACTTGTCTTCTCTGTGCCGCACTGTCTTCCCCATGATCCCCCCAACACATGTGTACTAATCATAATACTCCTCAATCCCCTTCTCCCTCCTTAACCCCTCCCCTTTGGTAACCACTAGTCTCTTCTCAGAGTTTGTGAGTATGCTGCTGTTTAGTTCCTTCAGTTTTGCTTCATTGTTATACTCCACAAATGAGGAAAATCGTTTGGTACTTTTCTTTTTCCCTGGGTTATTTCACTGAGCATAAACCATCCAGTTCCATCCATGTTGTTGCAAATGGTAGGATTTATTTCTTTCTTATGGCTGAATAGTATTCCATTGTGTACACGTACCACCTCTTTATCCATTCATCTACTGATGGACACTTAGGTTGCCTCCATATCTTAGCTATTGTAAATAGTGCTGCAATAAATATACGGGTGCATATGTCTTTTTGAATCTGAGAACTTGTTTTCTTTGGGTAAATTCCTAGCAGTGGAATTCTCAGGTCAAATGGTATTTCTATTTTTAGTTTTTAGAGGAACCTCCATATTGCTTTCCACAATGGTTGAACTAGTTTACATTCCCACCAGCAGTGTAGGAGGGTTCCCCTTTCTCTGCATCCTCGCCAGCATTTGTGGTTCCTAGTCTTTTTGATGTTGGCCATCCTAACTGATGTGAGGTGATATCTCATTGTGGTTTTAGTTTGCATTTCCCTGATAATTAGTGATGTGGAGCATCTTTTCCTGTGCCTGTTGGCCATCTGAATTTCTTCTTTGGAGAACTGTCTCTTCATATCCTCCACCCATTTTTTAATCAGGTTATTTGCTTTTTGGGTATTGAGGCATGTGAGTTCTTTTGGATGTTAACCCCTTGTTGGATAAGTCGTTTACAAATATATTCTCCCATACTGTACGATGCCTTTTTGTTCTGCTGATGGTGTTTTTCGCTGTACAGAAGCTTTTTAGTTTGATGTAGTCTCATTTGTTCATTTTTGCTTTTATGCTTTTGTTTCCCTTGCCCAAGGAGATATGTTCAGGGAAAAGTTGCTCATGTTTATATTCAAGAGATTTTTGCCTATGTTTTCTTCTAAGAATTTTGTGGTTTCATGACTTACATTCAGGTCTTTGATCCATTTCAAGTTTACATTTGTGTATGGGGTTAGACAATAATCCAGTTTCATTCTCTTGCATGTGGCTGTCCAGTTTTGTCAATACCAATTGTTGAAGAGGCTGTCATTTCCCCATTGTATATCCATGGCTTCTTTACAATATATTAATTGACCATATATGCTTGGGTTGTTTGGTTATATTTTTGATGATAGATTTTTTTTTTAATTTTTGCTTACTCTTTGTATCCACAATTCCCAAGAAGTCAAAATGGATTCTAAGAAAAGGTTTTGCTACAACATTTATTTCCACTTATAATAGTGGAAAATTAGTAACATTAAAAGAATTTGGCTAAACAAATTATAATTCATCCATGGATAGGAACAATAGTAAGTCACTGAAAAGATATTGTAGAATAATATGAAACGAAATAGAAAAAAATCCTAACAGCATATTTATTTACTCAGCATATGTTTATTGAATATGTTCCTGACACTGTCCTGGGTGCTGGGACTTCAACAGTAACAAAGACAGATACTGTCCTTGACCTTTGATAGGGAAAAAATACAATGTCAAGAATCAAAACACCAAAAAATGGTATATGTTTGGCAAAATCCAATTTTTTCTCATTGTAGAATATACACATATAAAAACATTGAACACATTTCTTATTCTCTGATAAAAGTGCAAAAGCTTTAATTTTCTTCCTTTTGTTACATTTGCTAAAATCGAGGTGCTTTTATTTTTACCAAAAGGAAACCAATTTTAAAAAACAATTTTCAGCAAAATGTTACAAGTCTGCATTTAATGGCTACCAGTATCCAATATTGAAACTGTAAATGCTAAATAAGTAGATGCCAAGATGTTCACAACAGATATAATGTGATTTAAAACAAAGTGTTCACCTCCCTTCAGCCTGTCAACTACCTTCATTGAATGCTTGTATACAACGCATCATGGCAAATGCTATAGTCTACTTTATGGGTTGATTATTTTTTATTTTTATAAAATGTTTGCATATGAAGCAAAATATTGTATAATACTGCATGGTCATAACTTAAGCTGAAAGGCATATGCAGAAGTAATTTTAATTATTGTCTTCTCTTATAATGATGAATACACTTACTCTTACCCCATAACATATTTGGCCATCAACACATTGTGACTTCAGGGTGAGTTGAGTTTTGCCTTCACCCTGCCTGGATTTGATAAAGCTCCAATAAACTATCTTGTTAACTACACCTTCTCATTTATTGTGACATGCTTTTTTTTTTCCTTTAGTAAATCCAAGGTGAATTCAAATGAATAAAATAATGTAAATCAAAGAGCTAGGATGTTTAGTAAAACCTAAGGGAGATTATATTCATTGTGTTGCATAACACTTAGTATAATGAAGACAAGACTGTCTCCCCAGTGCTCACTTTGTGTGTTAAATGCTTTAATCATTTTGAGCATAAGGGCTTTCCTTCATCATTATTGCAGTGCTAGGAAGGTCTAGAGTTGTGTTTTTCATACAATCAATAAGAGAATCTGCATTTAGAAAGTGATTTGTAGTCACGTTTCCAAAGCTCTTTATAAGCAATTTTTTATTGCTTTTGTCTATTTATTATAAGCTTCTTTTATCTGACAATTTAAATGAGATCAAAGCTTTATGAACCTCATTGACTGACTGTATGAGATTTTGAAACACCAGTACTTGATGTCCCACTTGATGGGATGTGGCAGGGAGGTTGTGAAAAATATGCTTAGGCTGTAGTTTAATGTTTGCACTTTTATATTTTTATTCTTTTTGTGTGCTGAGAAGTATTTATGAAGTTTTTCCTGCAGTAGAGATTATTGTGGAAAGCTTTTAAAATTTATTTCCTTTTAATATTTAAATCTACTCTGATTTGGAGGACACAGTAGCTTAAAACACCTTGTAATCATAGTGAGTTGGTTGTAGTCCTAGCTATGGGATCTTAGGCAAATTATTTAATCTGGCACTAGTTTTTTGTTTTTTTTTTTGCAATGGCTAAAAAGAGAAATTAATACCTATTTCAAATGGTTGTTATTTGGAATAAATGAGAAGATTCATGGAAAGTGCCTGATGCTTAATAAATGGTAACCATTGACAGCATCACCTGTTGCTTGATGTGGAATTACACTAGAAATAAGTAAGGACAGTGGAAGACAGGATATATCCACTCTCAAAGATTACATTACATCACTGAATCGGCCTTACTCCCTAAAACTTAAAAAAAAAAGTTTCAAGGGAGAAAATACAAACTTAGTTATCCTAGTGTATATTTATTTTGGAGACAATCAATGATGGAGTAACAATTGATTCCTGGTGATCATTCCTCATGACACTCAATGGCAATCAACAATTGAAATGGTAGGCAAGAAGGTTCAGTCACCCCATGCCATTTCCTTACCCACTGGGACTCCTACTCTGCCTAGGGGCAGAAGATTAACAAACACAAAACAGAATTTTCTGACATTTCTAACAGAGATGAACATGAGAAAAAACATACTTATTAAAATTAAAATAAATGATCAAGGAATAAAATTAAAACAAGAGTGGAAAGAGGCTCAGAGCTGCAGCTCTATGCAAGCTCTTTTCAAGGAAAGAATGAAATATTAATAAAAAATTACAATAAACACCAACTTAATAGAACACTTACTACATGTAAATGTATTTGCTCTACTCAATTCTTAACATAGATTATCTCAGTTGACTTCAGCATAACTGTGAGTTAGCAGTTATTTTTATACTTATGTTACAAATGAGAAGACTTTGAGAGGTTAAGCAAACACCCAAGTCACAGGACAAAATACGGTATGACTTGAGGTTTGAAACCAGGCAGTCTCATCACAGAAGCCCTGTCTCCTCCATGCAGTCCCGCAACTGTCTGGACTGAGCCAACACATTGGGGAAGAAGTCTTAGTCACTGAACAAATTCCTTCTGTGACCCTGCTCACATGTGAAGCCAAAACATGTACCACACAAAATAGTTCCCACTTGTTTAAGTTTTGCCTGGTAGGGAGGTAATTAATGGTTTTGCATGACTCAGAGTTTATAACCCAGGTGAAACATTAGTCACTGTTCAGATTTAAAATATCACCAAAACTCAGCAGCTTCTCTGGGCACATAGGCACAGCTGTGCTTCTTTGATTTTTGAGGTTGTTTGTAGGAGATGCTGCATAATCACATGGTAGGAAAAGTTTCAACAGAACTGCCTGAATGCCATTTCTAAAGAAGACCAAAACTGGCATTCATAATGACACAAGGGATGGCATTCTAGAAACAATCAGAAAACAAGGACTGGAGGAAAGAGCAGGGGACTCCAAGGGGCACAGTCCAGCCTGTTGGAAGTTTGGGATCCTAGTAGGTCAGGGGCACATGTGAAAAGAGATTTAGGTAGGCAGGCTGAGCTAAAGAGTTTGCAGAGTAGACCACGGCTCCCTTATTACAGAGCTGCTGTTCAGAGTCCAATGTGCCATTCCTGGGAACTTGGAGAAACTGGAAGGCAACCTGGGATGTGGGCCAGAGGTATGTGTAGGAACCCGGCCATGAAATTGGGAGTATGAGATCAGGCCATTTGATCTCAGTCATCTAAACTAATGAGCTAGGTGGGGCTCCTTAAGTTCTAATTGTGAGATTAGTCCAGGAGCTAGTATAGGGCTAGAGTTTTGCCATGTATGCTTATTTTGGGTTCAGTCATCTTACAGGTGTCTAATTGCTACTCAGTTAATTCTCCCAGGTTTTCCAGTTAATGTATGGCATCATTATGAATGATGATCATGTTGTGTCCACCTTCCCCTTATTCTCTTCTTTGCACTGGGTAGGACTTGGAGAACACTACAGGCCCACATTCCTTCACCCAAAACTCTTGGGACCCCATAGGCTTTGGAATTCAGAATTTTTCAAGTTTTACAAAGGGCTGTAATACTGACTCCCATAGTAAGGTATGAGGTGGCACTCCTTAACTAAACGCATGAACGTTTCTTTCACAAACAAAATGAATATTCTAAGGATGAACAAAGACTGCATAGCACCTCACATCAGTTCATTGCTGCCAAATTAGTTACATATATTAAAAAAAAAACTTCTGCTTTTCAGAGCCTTGGGATTTCATAATTGCAGAAAAGGGACTGTGAACATGCAGTAGGAAACAGTGGTTACAATGGGAATCTTTTTTGAGAAGGGACAAAAATGGATGAGACTTGAGACTGTTTAAATGTAGAGGAAGGAAGTTCTGTAAGAGAAGGAAGTTGTCTGGTCAAGAGAGAAGAAAAGCTTGAGGCAGTGTCCCCAAAGAGGTAGATGCACATGGACCCCAGAATTCATGCATTTTGGACAAGTGAGAGTCCTACCTTCACAAAGGTCCTATTACACCTAGGCCTTTCATTCTTAGAACCAGAGCACCCTGAGATATATTCTACTTAGCACTCATATACTGGGCATAAGCTCCCTGAGGGATAAATCATGGCTTTATCATCTTTGATTCCCCCAAAACACCTAACATATGACTTATATTTGCAGCTGTTTGATAAAATTAACTTCTTTGAGTATGTAAACGATATGGAGTAGAATAAAGGTAAAATAGTTTCAGAAGGCAGTAATGTTGGCCATGCAATACACAACAGAGATTGACAGTTTCCATGACAGCATGAGCTGAAGGAGATGTCTGAAGAGTCATGCACAGACTCAGAAGAGTATGGAAACAAGGAACATGCTTCAACTACTCAGCCTAACTGCAGAGAGTGAACAAAAACTTGACCTCAGTGAATTACGAGGTTGCTGCCGGAGAAGAAGCACTCTTGAAAAAGTGGGCTTTCTCATAAAACAGCTCCCAGTCCACTGAGGTCCACCTTTAAGCACCACTGTAAAAACCCCTCCATGGAACCTGTTCAGCAGAAACCCCTTGACAACTAGATCCCAGTCCGTTATTCTACGCCATGCTTCTCTTGTCAGGTCAATGATACACTCATGACCACCCCCTTCCCTTTCTCCCTTCCTCTCACCAGTCCTCAATCCTGCTCTGCCTCCACTAATATCCTTTTATTTTCACAGGCAACTTCTCTCCTGAGCAAGTGCACGCTGGACATCACATGTAACCACTGATTCCTCAAGTTCAGTATGTCCAAAATCAAGCCCACCACATTGTACAATCTCACTCCTCTTCCTGACTTGTAAATGTTTATAAACATCACCATTTTTCCAGTGACAAACTTAAAAATGATCACCCCTACAAAGAATATCAGACTCTAAATTCCCCTTCATTTTCATTTACATTCTCCCAGTCTCCCACCCAGACTATTCCAGTAGTTTCTGCACAGATCTCCTTCCCTCCAGTTCACCCATCCCATCAGTAGCAGTCTTAATCAGTTAAGAATTGCATTTGGCTGTGAGTAACAGACCTCTGAAAAAGAGTGGCCTAAACAAGACCGGGGTATATTTTTCTCTCTTTGATTCAGGCTCCTTCTAGCTTTGTGCTCTGCCACCTTTACGGAATACCTCTTCTCAAACTCCAAAGACGGCTTCTGGAATTCTAATCATCTTGTTCATCCCCAGGAAAGAAGAAAGATCTAAGGAAAAAAGGATTTTCCATCTGAGTCAGTCTCCTTCTTAAGTAACTTTCCTAGAAACCCCCCAAATAACTTCTGCTTAGAATATTGTCTTGTGCCCCCTCAACTACAAGGGAGACTGGGAAACGCAATTGTTTAGCTGACATTTATCATTTCCCAGAAACAGATAGAGGTAGTGAGAGAGGTGGTAAGAATGTTAAGTAGACAAAATGAGACTGCCAGGCTAGTGTTTCTAAATTTGTGATAAAAAGAAAACAGTCAATATGGCCTCATTGCCTCCCAAGTTAAATAAAAAATTGTAACAAATTGTTCAAGCCTTTCCATGACCATCCATGATCAAACCCTAACTAATCTCACTAGCTTTTTCTTTTATTTCTCAGAGCAGCAGTTCTCAGATTTTAGGGTACATATGAATCGCCTGGTGATTGTCTTCAGATTCAGAATCTATTTCTGTAGGTCTGGGATGTGGTCTGAAGGTTCTGTGCTTCTAGCAAGTCCTCAGGCGATGCTGACACAAACGGCCCCTGGAGTGACAGGTTTCTAGAGCAGTGATTTCTAACTAGGGGCCATCCTGCCCTCTGCACCGTGCTCCCATAAGGCATTTGGCAATGTCTAGAGAAATTTTTGTTTGTCACAACATGGGGGCCAGAGTCTATAATAGGGAAGGTGGGGTGTTACTGGTGTCCAGGGAGTAGAGACCAGGAATGCTCCCGTCTTACCTGAGGGTTTCAGCCCTGGGCAAGTTCACTCTTGATTTGGTGAGACCGAAAAATGACAATGGAACATTCTTGGGGTGAAAGGGTTTAGACCCAACTTTATTCCCATGGTGGCAGATCAAGCACTAGAATCCGTCCGCCTCAGAGCAGGATGCATCAAGTCCGCATGCATCAAGCGGGTCTCTGTTCTGGGCCTCTCCACCCCACAGCCATCTCAGTCTGTCCTCGGCACTGCCGCCACTCCAGCCTCTGCTCTCCTGCAGCCATGCAGCAGCCCAGAGCACTGGGAAGAGCTCTTTACATAGTCAATAATGACATACTGCCCACATGTGTGTAGTGAGCAAGCCAAACAGGGCCAGGGAAGAATCCTGGCCATAGGAACCTTCACTTTCCCCACAGCTGCTAAGCATTCAGCAATGAACAGATAGCTCCCTGCCTCAAAGAATTATCTGATCCAAACTGTCAATACTATTGAGGTTGAGAAATCTTAGTTAAGACATAGCTTATGCTCCAGAAAAATGAGATTAAATATTATTCCGATACTCCCAGCATTTACCTAGCTTTATCACTGTTTCCT
The DNA here is from genome assembly GCA_032199065.1 of Smutsia gigantea. Taxonomy (NCBI): domain Eukaryota; kingdom Metazoa; phylum Chordata; class Mammalia; order Pholidota; family Manidae; genus Smutsia; species Smutsia gigantea. Next base: position 152,113 of record JAVSCE010005130.1, on the reverse strand, counting down.
CCAACAAGTCCCTATCTTCTCTACACTCAGCTCCATCAATCAATTTCTCAGTCATATATTAAGGCCCTGTTATTATACCTACCATCTGCTTCATGAATGTATCTGTGGATAAAATGAAAGTTCCTGTGGCCAGGATTCTTACCTGGCCCTGGTTGGCCAGCTCACTGCACATGTGTGGGCAGTATGTTGCTTTTGACTCTGAGTGACATGGTGGCATGACTGCAAGGCTGCAGGAGAGCAGAGCAGAGGCTGGAGTGGTGGCGGCACGGAGGACAGAGGCCCAGAGGACGGCTGTGCATGTAAAGAGGTCCAGAGGACGGCTGTGCAGGCAGAGAGGCCCAGAGGACGGCTGTGAGGGCAGACAGGCCCAGAGGCAGAGACCGGCTTGCTGCATGCAGACTCACTCTGAGTGAACGGGATTTTAGTGATTGACCTGCCACCATGGAAATAAAGTTGGGTATAACCCTTTCACCCCAAGAACGTTCTACTGTCATTTCTTTGATCACACTGAATCCATAGTGAACTTGCCTGGGGCTGAAATCAATTGGCAAGACAGCATCCTACCTCCCTTTCCCATAGGTTCTCTCCCTCTTCTGAATCACCTTCTATGCACTTGCTATAGATTGGATGTTTGTGTCCCCCAACATTTGTATTTTAAACCTGATCTCCAGTGTGATAGTATCCAGAGGTGAGGCCTTTGAGAGGTGATTAGGTCATGAGGGCAGAGCCCTAGGGACTGGATTAGTGCCCTTATACAAGAGACCTGAGAGCTCCCTCACCCCTTTCCCACGTGAATACACATCCCAAAGATGGCTGTCTATGAACCGGGAAGCGGACTCTCACCAGACACCAAATCTGCTGGCTCCCTAACCTGGGACTTCCGAGGCTCTAGAACTGAAAAATAAATTTCTGTTGTTTATTAGCCATCCAATATATGATGTTTTATTATAGCATTCCTAAAGGAATAGCACTTCTCTGTCACACATACCCTGCCTCCATTTATGTTACTTAATCTTCTCACCAGAAATAGATTCTAAATTGTTCAAGGTGGATACCATACTTTCTCCACCTTGGTAAACCTCCGTGGTAGCAAGCACAGTACCCTACACATTATTGAATTTTTTTTTAATTTTTATAGCATACATAGATATTTTTTAAATCATTAAAAATATGTTACTGTAGATGACAAATGTTATAATAATATATATAAAACACACATTAAGCCCTTAAGAAGTTGTCTCGGTGCACGAATTCACCATAATTCTATCTTTGCCAGTCTCCTCCTTATACCAGTCACAAGTACAGACTGCGACGTCTTCTGGACCTCATGAAACCCAAATGCAATTCCCAAAGACAGAATTGTAAATGCAGAAGGAAAGGAACTTTGAAACCCCTTATTGAGGACCACTGCCAGCCTTTCATTAAGCCTTCCCTGATTCTTTCAGGCCAGAATTCATAAGCCAGGGCCTATTTACCTGAGAGGCTGAGATTAACATGAGTAATGGACGCCCTGGGCCATCAGTACCACTCCTGATGCATTTTTCATTAAGTTGGACTCCCACTTGGGTCCTTTTCTGAGGTTCAAACAGAGGTAAAAGGGGCATATGCTGCCTGGTTCACTAGCATTTAAACAAGGTCGCTCTTTGCTCACAAAAATAACAATTTTGTGTTTAAGATGATTTCTGGAAAAGAGGAAATATTGTGTTTATTTGACCATCTGTTAAGAGAGGACTGATTCAATTCAACAGACTTCCAATTGACTCAGATTTCAGAACTTTAATAAAACATTTTAAGCAAAGGCCAAATGGATACCCTGCTTTCCATAAAAAAATACCCAAACACATATATATTTACATACATACCTATCAGACACATATACACATACATGTATATAATCACACAAATGCATACCAATCTGCATATACACATACATGTATACAACATATATACACACTCATATGCCCACACACCCATTGTGTACATACACACATATATATAGCACACAAATACACACACCCATTGAGACAGGGACCATGGGCTTAGACAGAGTAGGGTGAGGGCCTCTAGAAAAAACAAAGATAATCAATCCATTGTGAGATTTGCTTTGGCCTGCTTGGGGGCCCAGCTTATTTTTTCTAACTTTACCCAGGTGCTCCTTTTCTTCCTTCAGTCCTAAACAAATGATTTGCAACTTGGGCAATGTAGCAAGCAAGCCCAAAACAATATAGTTAAAAACAGGAAGGATTCCATCTTGAAAATAAGATTATATCTTAAAACCCATAGTTAAAAAGTAAGTTTCTTAACAGACAATAACTCAGCCCACCTCTGGAGCAAAGCAGGCAGCCTTGAGTGACATGCTCCCAGACCAGGAAGCTGCTATCCTGGGAGGAAATCAGAGCAGTAAAATTCTCATAAATAACCAGAAAGACTAATAAGAAACTTAGTGTTTCTTCAAAGGTAAACATTTTGGGACCATTTAGCAGGTGTACATCCCTAGCCCTTTGTCTCTCAAGGGCATATAAAACCCCTAGACAATGCACCACCCTGGGGCTCTCTTGTTCCCTCCTGGCCTAAGCCAGGAGCTCTGTCCTTTAGCTTTCTCTCTAAATAAAAACCTCTGCTTTGCTCTTCTACCTTGAGTGTTTGTGAATTTCATTCTTCGTCTCTGCAAACAACAACTCCAGCATCACCATCACACATTTAGCTGTCAGTTTCCGTAGTGTAGTGGTCATCACGTTCGCCTAACACCATCACACATTTATATGTACCTATATACTCACATATATACACACTCCTATGCCCCCACACACATATACATATATATCCCTGTAGTAGAGTGAAAAGTAGCTTCCCAAAGATATCAATCAGGACCCAATCCCTGGCACTAATTACTTTATTTTGAAAAAGGGTCTTGACTAATTTACTAAGGATCTTGTGATGGAGAGATTACCCTGGATTATCCAGACAGACTATAAATGCTGTAAAGACTAGGGTCTTCACAGGAGAGGCTGGGAGAAATTTCACACACACACAGAAGAGAAGTTCGCATGTGAAGACAGAGGCAGAGACTGCAGTGATGTGGCCACAGTCAAGGAATTCCAGCGGACACCAGAGGCTTGAAGAGGCAAGGATCAGATTCTCCCCCAGGATCTGCAGAGGGAGCACCGCTCTGCCTACACCTTGATTCCATCCCAGTGATGGTGGTTTTGGATTTCCAGCCTTTATAACTAGGACAGAGTAAAGTTCTGCTGTTTTAAGACACCAAGTTTGGGTTAATTTGTTACAGCCACCTCAGGAAAAACCCATCAGTATATGCACATACATGAATACACTCATATTTACACATGATATGGCCAAGCACACACATGCACACACACATACACCCATCAGTCATGTACACAAACATGAAAATACACACACATTTGTACATACATGATTATATATATGTGCTAGCAGGTGAAGTTGGTTATCTCTAAAACACTTTCAATGAAACCAAAAACTTGAATCAAATAAAGTAAATATGTAAGAAAATAAGATGTCAAAAACTTAGTAACAAGTGGAGAAGGAGACCATGAATTTTTCTCCACATTCAGTCTTATACCTAAATAATAATAACTAACATTAGACAAAAGCCTGTTTGGCCTAAGCCATTGTGCTAATTGTTTTCTAGGTATAATCATAACAATCATATACATGAGAAACTGAGGTGCAGAGAGGGTAAATGACTTGCTCAAGGTCACAGACAATGGAGCTGAGATGTGGACCCAGGCATTAGGATTCCACAGCCCCCATTTTAACCAATAAAAAATAGTGCCTTTTAAAATCTCAACATTTTTCTTTAATAAAAATCTGTGTATTTAGTTACACATTTTGATAGTGTCACCTGATACTTTATTTCAAGCCATAATACCTATCATGCTGACATCAGGTCGCCTTAACTGAAATTAGAGTCCCATCTGGTAAGGACCTCTTCTTTACACAGCTGTATCCTTGCCCACCTCCTAACCAGAATGAGGCCTTTTGCCACTGGGACATGAAATGCTATGTGACTTGCACACAGAATGCTGTGAACTTACACCAACATCATGACTGGGCTTTCCAAGCATCTCAGATTCTGATCCCTCCACTGGGCCAGCTAGAACCACACAGGGTCTTGGACCTCTTTCTTATGATTATGATTTTGGAAATATTGTCATCTTTTATGTTCTCTGTAAATAGGTTACATATTCTGATGCACAAATCAAGATTGTGCTATGATAAATACATGTTTATCTTAATGGGCAGATATTGCAAATTGAGTTTTCCTGAAAATAAAGGAACTTAGCCATGAATAGCAAACTATTTTCAGGCCAGATATTCTGATTATAGCAAAAACTGCTTCACCGAAACTGTGTGTGGGGCAAGGGGGAAATAGCATATTGTTCATCCAAAAATAGGCCATTCTTAAAAGATGGATTAAGATATAACTTTGCTCATCTCAGTCTCTACTTAGAGATTCTTTCTTTTAGGGGCCTCTGGACAATCAGCCTATTTGGTCAGTTTTAGTCTAGTTCTGTAAGTCCCCAAGTTTTTCAAACATCAGCCCTGGCCAAACGTCCACCATAAAATCATGGCATTCCCAGTATCATTTATCCAGACTCCAAGAACCACTTTCTCACAAGCTGAACTTCTTACCTCGTGTGGTTACATAGTAACCTAGTAGGTAACCCTGTGAACAGTTAGTCTGTGCTTGTTTCCCAGTGTGGACACTTGACTCTATGTGTGCAGGTAGCTAGGTATGTAGGAAGGTAGGTGGGTTGATAATCATGTAAAGATAGCCTTTAACACCCAAATACCTCTATCCTTCCTTTGACCTGGCTCCCTCCTTGAAGCCTGTGATCCTAACCTCTCAATGAAGAGAGTTGCCGAAAGGATGCTCTTCCCGTCACATACAGAACAGTAGAGTGGCTTCCTTCTCTAATTTCCCTGATAAGAGACGAAATAACTAGTGTGGGCCAGGTGGCTTGAGACAAGCCGGGGCATTGATGGGAGTCCTGAGAGGATGCAGAAGCCCATCCCATGAAGAGCAGGTAGGCAAGGCAAGGAAAGTCCAGCCTGCCTGCGCCTGAGATAAAGGGCTGCGGTGGCCTTATGAACAGTGAACTGATTTTCCATCTTTTCTGGGCACTGTTAAATTAAACTATTTAAAGGAGGCCATTAGACTGAGGTGGCTCTAGTGCTGCGGCAGCCTAGGCAAGCAAGCCAAATCTAAGCCTAGAGGTGCCTCAAGGTTATGAAATCAAAATGCTAACAGCCAATCACAAACAGCCCACCAGGCTTTAAACTACAGCCAATCAATAATTTCCTTCCTTTGTTTCCACACTTCCTCTCCAAAGCCTCTCCTGGAGTTCCTCCCTGTGGAGTGCTCCAAATCACTTCCAGTTTGGCACAGTCCCCTTCCAATCCATTTTTACTCAGATAAACTCTTACAAATTTTAATATGACTCAGCTGATCTTTCAACAGCATACAGGGACCAGCCCAGACAAAGGCCACACTCTAGTCTGTAAGCAGCTCTAGTTGTGGGGCTTCGGGGCAGTTATATCAGTAGAGACAACGGAGGGTTGTTCCTTGGATTTGCTTTTTTATTTGTTTGGTTTTTTTCACTGTAAATACAAGAGGAACCTGGCCTCGTCCTCATACACCTCCTTGGTCTCCCTCCCTCACCATCTCTCATTTGTTCTGGGAAGGACACTCAAGTGGAGGTGACAACCCTAATCAGGGACAAGGTGGGGATTGCAGAGCAGATGGAAATGTCACATTCAGCCAGACCTTAGAGCAAAAAATGTAATTTCTTCTTCTCACAGGAGGATATCAAGCAGGAAATGGCAGTTCTCTGAGATAAGGCACCAGCCTCCCCTATCTTAGGATCTCAGTGAATCCTTCTCATACATCCCAAGGGCAGTAGAATGTCTGTAAGATTAAAGGTGGGACAAATGGAGAAAGGGGTAGTGTGTCCTGGGTGGCGAGGAGGTGTGGCTCTCATCACCATGGGATCCCAATACTATCAAAGTGTCTCTCACTTCCATACGTGGACAATGGAACAGTCGTGACATTCTGCTGTAGCCACAATCCTTGCACATGCTTTTATACAGCTTTTCTCTTTTTCTAAAATAGAATGATTTATACCACCTGGATGAAATCTCCCCCTGTAGATACAATGACATCCAATGGGTTCTGTGGTGATGTTGTCAGCTCTGTCCTAGGATTTAAAAGTGATTTCTCTGCTTCCCATGCTTTTTGTTTTCTTGGTATAAAGTACAGTGCAAGGCTGGTGGTGTTTGCTCTTACAACATTTGAAATCTATGAATGTTTCCTGAATTTGAGGGAAAAAAAAGGCCCCACACAATGCTTATCTAATCTGTACAATGAGAAGTGAAGAAAAATTAATTTGAAGTGGGAGCCCAAGAAAAAAAGACTTCCTATGTCTTCTTTCTAGCATTCTCTCCTCCTTCCTCACTTCCTTCCTACATTCCTTCCCTTCAGCCTTCCTTCCTTAGATATTAGCTGAAGAACTACTATACAAAGAGCTCCTCCCAGTGCTCTGGGTGGAAGCAGAGATGGAGGTGGATTACAGACCTGCAGACTGTTGGATGCAGAAGTGATTCTTGTGCTTGACCTACTGCCAGGAGAATAACTACAGGTATAAACCCTTTTACCCCAAGAAAGTTCTGTTGTCATTTCTCAGTCTCACTGAATCCATAGTAAACTTGCCTGGGTCTGAAATCCTCAGGCAAGACACTTTGTAATTTCCATTCTGATTTCCTTATTTACTAATAATCAATTTCTGAGCATTTGGGGGATTGTCTAATAGCATTTACATTATTAATTTCTAATTTAATTACACTGTGGTCAGAGAATATGCTATATGTTATTTCAGTTTTTAAAAATTGTTTTCTTAACTTATGGTCCAGCATAGGGTCTGTTTTTATAAATGTTCCATTGGCATTTGAAAGGAACATACATTCTGAATTAGCTGAGTATAGAGTACTATATATGTTCTATATTTTTCAATTCGGTCAAGTTTATTAGTTGTAATATGCAGATCTTCTATATCTTTAATGACTTTTCTGTTTCTCTTGTCCATAGCTGCGAGTAGTATGTTAAATTTCCATTCTGATTATAAAGCTGTTTATCAACTTTTGCTTTATATGTTTTGAATTTTGTTACTAGGGACCTCCAAATTTAGGTATAGACATTAGATTATAAAATCTGGTGGAAGTGACATTAGATTATGAAATCTGCTTTTTACCTCACAGTATAGTCTATGTTATATTAATATAGTTACATTATATTAATATGGCGACATATAGCATATCCTAATACAGATAATATAGATACATTAGTTAGTGTTTGTATTTTTTTCCATCCTTTCCTTTCAACTTACTTTGCTTTTTAGTCAACCCATTTTTATGTTTCCTTTAAAGAGTATGCATTTGGGCTTTGAGGTTTGTTTGTTTTTTTAATTCAGGTTTTATTAACTCATTTTTTTAATTGGATCGTTTAGTTTAATTGCATTTAATGTAATTAAGAAAATGGTATATGCCTAGAATCTTGCTATTTATTTTCTATTTTTTCCATTTCTTCTTTGTTCCTTTATTCCTTTCTTGCCTTCTTTTTCATCAAGTACTTTTTATTATTCTCTTTTTCTTCTCTTAGTTATACATTCTTCTATTATTCAGTGGTTACAATGTATGTCCTTCACTTGTTACATTTTATCTTAACTATAATTTTACTATTCTTCAGAGTAAGGAACTGACAAGCATTAAATTCCTCTTACATCCCTCTCCTTTTTCTTTATTGTTTTCATATATCTTACTTCTAACATATGTTATAAACCCTACAAAACATAATTATTGTTGTTGTTTTAAAGTATCAATATTGTATTATCTTTACTCACACATGTACTTTCCATTGCATTTTATTGTTTTGTTGCTTTGTTCCTTCCTGCAATTTCTGTCAAGGATCACTTTTCTCCAACGTGAACTTCTGCTAATATTTTTATACTGCAGGTGTGTTGTCAAATTGTCTAATATTTCCCCCATCTTAAACAGTCTTTATTTAGCCTTCAATTTTGAAATATACTTCCACAGTTTATATCATTCCAGGTTGGCAGTCTGCCCTTTCAGCTCTTTAGAGATGACAATCCTTTGTCATCTGGTTTTCATATTGCCTGTTGCAAAGCTGGTCATCATATTACTGCTACTTTTTTCCCCTATTTTCAGAGTTGTCTTTGGCCACCAGAAGTTTGACATATTTCGCTTTTTATTTTTTTTAAGTTTATTTTGATATCATTAATCTACAATTAAATGAGCAATATTATGGTGATTACACTACCCCCTTCATCAGGTCCCCCCCACCAACCCCATTACACTCACTGTCCATCAGCATAGTGAGATGCTACAGAGTCACTGTTTGTCTTCTCTGGGTTGTACAGCCCTCCCCGTGCCCCCCTAACATTACATCTGCTAATCGTAATGCCCCTTTTTCCCCCTTGTCCCTCCCTTCCCTCCCATCCTCCCCAGTCCCTTTCCCTTTGGTAACTATTAGTCTGTTCTTGGGTTCTGTGAGTCTGCTGCTGTTTTGTTCCTTCAGTTTTTTTCTTAGTTCTTATACTCCACCGCTTTTTTTTTTATTTAAGTTTTTTATTTTATCAAATGGACATCACAGTGGTCCCCCTCCCCCTTGGTAACCACTAGTCACTTTCTCAGTGTCTATGAGTCTAATGCTGATTTGTTCCTCCTGTTTTGTTTTGGCTTTATATTCCACAAATAGGTGAAATCATACAGTATTTGTCTTTCTCTGCGTGGCTTATTTCACTGAGCATAATACACTCTAGATCCATCCATGTTGTTGCAAATAGCAGGATTTCTTTTCCTTTTATGGCTTAATAATATTCCATTGTGTATATGTACCACATCTTCTTTATCCATTCATTTATTGATGGATGCTTAGGTTGCTTCCATATCTTGGCTATGGAAGTGTGGCAATAAACATAGGGGTGCATATGTCTTTTCAAATCAAGGACTTTGTTTTCTTTGGGTAAAAAAATTTGCTTTTATAACAGATCTTTATTAAAGATGCTTAAAGTGATTTTATGAAGGTTTATCATAATTATAATACCTGTAATCCTCAATGTTCCCAAGAGATAAAAAAGGAAAAATGTAGACTTGAACCCAATGAATCCCATTAAACTTTCTCAGCAAGAGAATTCTTAACCATTTAGAACAATTATCCTGAATCTCATTTTAAAAGATGATCTAAAAACACTGATATTTGGAGAAACAATCCCCTTGAAGAAAATATTCAAGATTTCTGAATCCTTTCAGTTGCCAATGTCTTCTTAAAGTCCATCCTCAATTTATACCTTCACAAAATTAACAATTTTTGTGTTTTAATCAAATACAAAGGCAAATATATAAAACTGATCCCCATTATTAACAGATTTTGTATTTTCAAATTTGCCTACTTGCTAAAATTTATTGATAACCCCCAAAATCAATCCTCATGGTGTTTCTCATTTGTAGACATGTGCAGAGCAGTGAGAATTTTGAGTCACCCAGCACGCGTGTTTCCAACTGAGGTCAAGTGAGGTGAACTTCTGCCTTGTTTAAGCTCTTATACTGTGAAGTGTCCTTTTCTTGATCTAGTTAGTGCTATTTTTTTGCATTTTTTGTGCTTTTTTTTGGTAATTGTGCTATTTAAAATGGTCCTCAAGCATAGTGCTTAAGTGCTGTCTAGTGTTCCTAAATGCAAGATGTCTATCACGTATATGTCTTATGGAGAAAATACATGTATTAGGTAAGCTTCATTCAGGTAAGAGTTTAGTGCTGTTGGCTGTGAGTTCCGTGTGAATGAATCAACAGGATAAATTAAATTCGATGTCTTTAAATAGAAATACACATAAATCAAGGTTACATGATGACTGGTTGGCAAAAATAGTGTGCCCAGAAGCTCACAGGAACCTAATTCTGTATTTCCCCTAGAAGCAGTGTTTCAATATTCATTAATTTGGTATTTGTGGTGACTTTATACAACATAACTGCCATGACTAACAAGAGCTGACTATAAATGGAAAAGTTTTGAGACAAGTAGTAAAATTGAACATCAGGCAGAATATGGGTATTTTCAGATTCAAAATAGTCTCAGTATGAACCAGTGATTATAGTCAATCCAACGTAAATTGGATTTTTAAGAAACCGTTTAACTATTAACAAATACTCTGCAAGAACACACAACCGGGCAATTGCAAAATAAATTAAATTCCACTTGTAACTTATTTTTGTTAATGGGTACTTTCTTTACCATTTCAATACATTTACTCAATGGAAATATATTTACTTTCAAAATGTCAGCAACCACCCAGACTTGCCATTCCTATCTTCCAGTTCTATTCTCACCTGTTGAGGTTGCTTACCAGTGACAGAAACATCTGTGACAACAATCTATGACGTGGAGGTTTCTTTCTATATGATCATAGTTGGTGATGCTCATTCTACATTTTCTGGCTGTTTTGAGGTAGTGTACTGAGAGGCTCGTGACAGGTACTCTAAAGTCAGGCCTCTGAGCTGAAGGGTAGCTCTGCCACTTACCAGATATGGGCTGCTGGACATACTACCTAAATTATGTGTCCCTGAGTTTCTTCATTTATAAACAATAATGGAAATTAATCTACCTCAAAGAGCTAGGAAGAGGATGTAAAAAGTTAACATTTATAAGGTATTTAGAGGAGTATCTGCAAATTAGGTGACAAAAATGGTTCATTCTTCATTATTATTTATATTAGCAGCCCTGTGTACAAGGTAAAGATGCACTGGATGGAGATGGGAGTGGCTGAATGATCATTCTGAGAAAGGGAGAAAGGTGTGAGTGACTTAGGAGGAGCTTTGTTGACCCCGAGGGACTGTGTCTTCCTCCCTTTCCTGTTAATTAAGTGTATTATAATATTCCTTAGATGTACACCTTGATTGCCTGTTAGTCTATGGATGATATAAAAAAACTAGAATGAATTCAATCAGAAATTGTTATTTTCCTTTACAAAAATACACTTCACTGTTACCAAAATTACTTTTATAAAACTTGAAGCTGATTTCATAGTTTCCACCCTAAAACTTCTCCTGATCCTTAATACATATAGATAATTTCAATTTTTTTATTGTCATTTGTCTCCACCAAACATTTCCTGATTTATTCTTCTCATTGTCAGGAGAAACATCTTCCAAAAATATAAGAGTAAAGCACTTACCATATTTCATATAAGAAGCATGCCTGGTTTCAGTTGGTCTCTGTTCTAGATTGTATACAACCAAACTTCATCAACAAATTTAAGTCTGAACATTCAAAAGCAGGAGAAAAGGAACCAGTACTGTGTCCTTGTGAAAAATTTAAGGATCAGCCAAAAACTAGGTAACCTAATAGGAAGAGGAGTGATAGAGTTAGGTGTCTGCATCTATTATCCAGGAAGTAATGAACATGGAGAGTGTTGTGACTTGCGTGAGGATGGAAGAGAGTGAGTGAGGACTACAAGACAGTGTATTTCCATTCAACGGAAGACAACTTTATAGTAATTATACCTATCTGAAAATACAGCATAGTGCCTCAAAATAAAGTCTATGATTTTTCAAATGAGCTAAAAGTTACCTAGCTTCTTGGAACTGTATTCATCCCTGAGTAGTTCTGATGAGTAAAGTGCAATATGCTCTGATTGATTCTCTCTCCTCAGATTCTTAAATTGAATAGCCAGCCACATTTATTCCTGAAGATATTGACTTTATTCCTCACAAACTGGTGATTGTTTAACATTTTAGAAAAAGCAAATCCTGACTGATGTTCATTTAAATCTCCAGACTCAATGTTTCCCATATAGTCTTTGCACAGGATTAACCCACCAACTATTGTTATGGTCTAATCTTAAAGAGGCCCGAACGAGGCAACAGCTGTTTTAGGGACTGAGAGAACTACTCCCTCACAATTTACAAAAAGAAACTCCCAAATCAAAACAAACAGGAAACTATCTTCTGCCCACACTGCTGAGAATGTGTTTAAGGAAGGAAAGGGAAAGAAGGTTTTATATGTCCTTTTGTTAACACCATTCCAAATTTTCTTTAACTACGTTGTAACAAAATAAGTTTAAAATGCACGGTTGATATAAATTTTCCTTACTCCTAAGATTGAAAGAGGCATTTTCATAGTGGAAACATTCACTCAAATTCATTTTTACAAAGTTTCCTCCCAATCATCTCTCTGAATTCATTCTCTTTGCAGAGTTGCTGACATTCATATCCTGCAAACTTCCTGTCCCTACAGACTGTCTTTCATAGTTGGTAATGGTTGGTGAGTGTTGAAACAGGAGTGAGTGCATGCTGTCTCCTAAATCAGTATTTCCCACCTGGAGGCCTTGTTAGAACGCAGACTGCTGAGCCCCGCCCCCAGAGTTTCTGATTCAGTAGGTCTGGGAGGGACCAGACAACCTGCATTCCTAACAAGTTCCCAGGATGTGAGGCTGCTGGTCCTGGGACCACATGCTGGGAACTGTGGCCCCTATATTCTCTGTATAATCAATTCATCAAGGGCTCTGGAGCCCATCTCCCTTTGCGCTCAAACCTCTAAGGCAACCCGCTCACTTGCCAGCTCTCCAAGGAAGGAAGGAGTCTAGTTGATGGAGTTTTGCGCAAGATGCTCATTTTTTCCCTTCCATTCCCTTTCTCTTAAATAACTCAGCTACCCACTTTTTTATATTACTTATATATATATGTGTATATATATATATATATATATACACATATATATATATCTTCTAGGAGGATATCTTTGGTTCTATAAAGAGCACCTCTACTTGGATGTCCTACCCATCCTTTTTATTTTCAGATACAAAGCTTTTTTCAGGACCCAGCGCAGTGTCTCCTGAGCATCACGGCCAGATGACAGGCTTGTCGTCGCATCAGCATCTCCGCCCCTTCTCATGACCATACACTGCACCATACACTTCCATTTCTTCCTTTGCCTTTTCAGTCTCATATCCATTATTGTACACCAAGACTAAAAATTCTTTTTTAAATAGCAACGACTTCCAGCCTCACAGTATTTACTCATTTTCAGCACCTTTTTCTCAGCTGAGAAATGATTCAGAACTGCCTCTTACATATATTAATTGGCAGCATCAAAATTGACTATCACTTTCCTTACATTGTTGAACCTTCAAACATGTCACTCTCTCTAGCCCAAAGTCTGTATCCTCCTCTTCAAAGTAAGCCTCTCTTTCACTTAAGATGAAAGCTGTTAACATGACTTAAAAGTGACCTCTCCCACAAAGATAAACTGCATCTCACTCAAGATCATATAATAACTCACTGCATTTGGTAGTAGACAACTCTTGTGTCCATGCTTCTAGAGGTATGCTTGCAAATGTGTCACCTAATTCGGTTTTTTAAATTCTCCAGGTAAGGGATTCCTCCCTTACTTCCTTTATTATTGGGTTCTCACCACACAATTATATCAAGCAATTAGCAGTATCTTCTTTCTAGAGATAGAATGTGACATAAACATTTGGTGCAAGTGGCTCCTATGTTCCATCTGATTCTTTGAAACACACTGGCCTCTGTGATCCTGCTCATAAACTCTATTCCTACAGCCATGAGGGACATTATCTTAATGAAAACATGCCATTTATCTGCACCTACAGTACAAATTATCTTGGATTGAGAACCATCAGAGTTTAAAATTATTGTCAATTTATATAAACTTAATAAACATTCAAGACTTATAGATAAATGGATAAATCAGATGATCAATATATGATAGACAGGTAGGTAGGTAGGTAAAAACAGACAGACACAGAAATAGGCAATCCTAGTGAATGTTAAGGGGAAGGAAATACAATATAGAAAAACACCTAGAAAAAGGTATATTGGATTTTGTTACTATCAAAATCAAGAAACATGAATTATTTTTACATACGCTTAAGTGAAGAATGAATGAGGCTTTATCATGCAATGCTGTTGAAGGAATTCATTGTCTTGAGTAGATATTTTGTTACAGATTCCAAGACAGTGCTTCCTGCCTCTAAGGCCCACAGAGTCTAGCAGAGGATAAAACAGACTCTAATACAGTATGTCCAGGGTTACAAGTCGTGACATCAGACACTTGATTGTGGGAGGTTAATGAGTGATTGGAAGGTGAGAAAGTTAAGGCTGAACTATCTTTTCAAGGTGTTTGGTGAGGACTAAAACGTGTGAAATGGAATAGCAGGATTAAAGAGAAAGGAAGATGTAAGTTGAGTAAAGCAGATGGTTTGTAGGTGCCATGGAAGGACCTAATAAAAAGAGTGATGGAGAAATTACAGAAAGGGGGAAACTGATGGAAAGTGATATGGACACTGCTACAGCTATCAAGTTTGAGTCAGAATATTATAAGGTAGTATTTTTAATCATTAGAAGAATCATATCTAATTAAAATGCTGAGGGGTATTTTATTGCTGCCATCACATTCTTACTATCTTTAAATAAAATGATAAACTGCCATATGGATACTTATGAAAAGCTACGTTTAAAATTAAAAATTGTTGAGGAAATAACTCAAAATGCACAAAAAGATCAATGTGAAGATATTTCTCCAGGCACATTACATAAGAATGCATTTGAAACAAAGGTCCAAAAGAGGAATGGTTAATTATAATAAATACACAAAATAAAAATATGTGACCACTGAAACTTTTTATGAAGATTTTCATAATACTACAACAAGCATTTTTTTTTACAACAAGCATTTTTACTATATTTAGTGTTGGAAAAGTACATACAGTTGATTACAATTTCATAAGCTATATAGAGAGAGAAGAGAGAGGGAGGGGAAGAGATGAAAGGAGGTGGGGAAAGAGGAAGCAGAAGGGGGAGGAAGTTGAGGAGGAGAAGGAAGAGGAAGGAAGAAGAGAGGGAAAAGTGGAGAAAATAGTACAAAGGTAAATATAAAGCACACCAAAAATTTTAAGCAGTAATTTTTATCCAGTTATGTTTGTAGTGGAACTATGGATGGATTCCTACAGGCAATCTGAAATGATATTTTTAGAACAGTGATTTAATATCTGATCCTACTTCAGCTATGAGATGATAAACAGGGGTTAGTAAATGTTTTCTTAGCTGTGTTTTTTGTAACAATCATCGTAGAGGAACATTAAAAGCTGTTGCACACACTGAGAATCAACTTCTAAGGTAAAACAAGTTTGAGAAATACTGGGAAAAACTGATTTCTCAACTGCAACAGGAATTCCTAAAACCTTTATGTTAATGGCCACCACCATGATTCTCCAATAGGGTATAAATTAGACAGCAGTTCACAAATGGATTTGATCACCAAATACTTCAGTGTGTGTGAACTATTTCATGGAACTATAATTTTCAATTACCATTATGGTATTTACTTTTTTTTTGGTATCATTAATCTACAACTGCATGTGCAACATTATGGTGATTAAACTCTCCACTTGATCAGGTCTCCCCCACCAACACCATTACAGTCACTGTCCATCAGCGTAGTGAGATGCTGTAGAGTCACTACTTGTCTTCTCTGAGTTGTACAGCCCTCCCTGTGCCCCCCCAACATTACATCTGCTAATCATAATGCCCCTTTTTTCCTCTTATCCCTCAATTGCCCCCCCAACATTGTGTGTGCTAATCGTAATGCCCCTTTTTGCCCCTTGTCCCTCCCTTCCCACCCATCTTCCCCAGTCCCTTTCCCTTTGGTAACTATTAGTCCATTCTTGGGTTCTGTGAGTCTGCTGCTGTTTTATTCTTTCAGTTTTTTTTTTTTTGCTTTGCTTTTATGCTCCACATATGAGTGAAATCATTTGATACTTGTCTTTTTTCCACTTGGCTTATTTCACTGAGCATAATACCCTCTAGCTCCATCCATGTTGTTGCAAATGGTAGGATCTGTTTTCTTCATATGGCTGAATAATATTCCAAAGTGTATATGTACCACATCTTCTTTATCCATTCATCTACTGATGGACACTTAGGTTGCTTCCATTTCTTGGCTATTGTAAAGAGTGCTGCAATAAACATAGGGGTGCATCTATCTTTTTCAAACTGGGCTGCTGCATCCTTAGGGTAAATTCCTAGGAGTGGGATTCTTGGGTCAAATGGTATTTCTATTTTGAGTTTTTTGAGGAACCTCCATACTGCTTTGCACAATGGTTGAACTAATTTGAATTCCCACCAGCAGTGTAGGAGGGTTTCCCTTTCTCCACATACTCACCAACATTTGTTGTTGTTTGTGTTTTGGACGCTGGCCATCCTTACTGGTGTGAGGTGATATCTCATTGTGGTTTTAATCTGCATTTCTCTGATGATTAGCGATGTGGAGCATCTTTTCATGTGCCTGTTGCCATCTGAATTTCTTCTTTGGAGAAGTGTCTATTCATATCCTCTGCCCATTTCTTAATTGGATTATTTGCTTTTTTCTTGTTGAGGTGTGTGAGTTCTTTATATATTTTGGATGTCAACCCCTTATTGGATATGTCATTTATGAATATATTCTCCCATACTGTAGGATGTCTTTTTGTTCTACTGATGGTGTCCTTTGCTGTACAGAAGCTTTTCAGCTTGATATAGTCCCACTTGTTCATTTTTGCTTTTGTTTCCCTTTTCCGGGGAGATATGTTCATGAAGAAGTCGCTCATGTTTATGTCCAAGAGATTTTTGCCTATGTTTTTTTCTAAGAGTTTTATGGTTTCATGACTTACATTCAGGTCTTTGATCCATTTTGAGTTTACTTTTGTGTATGGGGTTACACAGTAGTCCAGTTTCATTCTCTTACATGCAGCAGTCCAGTTTTGCCAACACCAGCTGCTGAAGAGGCTGTCATCTCCCCATTGTATATCCAAGGCTCCTTTATCATATATTAATTGACCGTATATGTTTGGGTTAATGTATGGATTTTCTATTCTGTTCCATTGGTCTGTGTGTCTGTTCAAGTGCCAATACCAAATTGTCTTAATTACTGTGGCTTTGTAGTAGAGCTTGAAGTCAGGGAGCATAATTCCCCGTTTTATTCCACCTTCTCAGGATTTTTTTGGCTATTCGGGGTTTTTGTGGTTCCATATGAATTTTAAAACTAATTGTTCCAGTTCATTGAAGAATGCTGTTGGTATTTTGATAGGAATTCCATTAAATCTGTAGATTGCTTTAGGTAGTATAGCCATTTTGACAATATTTATTCTTCCTAGCCAAGAGCATGGGATGAATTTCTATTTGTTAGTGTCCTCTTTAAGTTCTCTTAGGAGTGTCTTGTAATTTTCAGGGTATAGGTCTTTCACTTCCTTCGTTACGTTTATTTCTAGGTATTTTTTTCTTTTTGATGCAATTGTGAATGGAATTGTTTTCCTGATTTCTCTTTCTCTTAGCTCATCGTTTGGGTATAGGAAAGCAACAGATTTCTGTGTGTTAATTTTGTATCCTGCAACTTTGCTGAATTCAGATATTAGTTCTAGTAGTTTTGAGTGGAGTCTTTAGGGTTCTTTATGTACAATATCATGTCATCTGCAAATAGTGACAATTTGACTTCTTCTTTACCAGTCTGGATGTCTTGTATTTCTTTGTTTTGTCTGATTGCCATGGCTAGGACCTCCACTACCATGTTGAATAACATGGAGAGAGTGGGCATCTCTGTCTTGTTCCCGATCTTAGATGAAAAGCTTTCAGCTTCTCGCCACTGAGTATAATTTTAACTGTGGGTTTGTCATATGGCCTTTATGATATTGAGGTACTTGGCCTGTATACCCATTTTGTTGAGAGTTTTAATCATAAATGGATGTTTAATTTTGTCAAATGCTTTTTCAGCATCTATGGAGATGATCATGTGGATTTTGTTCTTCTTTTTGTTGATGTGGTGGATGATGTTGATGGATTTTCGAATGTTGTACCATCCTTGCATCCCTGAGATGAATCCCACTTGATCATGGTGTATGATCCTCTTGATGTGTTTTTGAATTCGGTTTGCTAATATTTTGTTGAGTATTTTTGCATCTACATTCATCAGGGATATTGGTCTGTAATTTTCTTTTTTGGTGAGGTCTTTGCCTGGTTTTGGTATTAGAGTTATGCTGGCTTCACAGAATGAGTTCAAAAGTATTCCCTCCTCTTCTGTTTGGAAAACTTTAAGGAGAATGGGTGATATTTCTTCTCTATATGCCTGGTAAAATTCAGACTTGAATCCATCTGGCCCAGGGGTTTGTTCTTGGGTAGTTTTTTGATTACCGATTCAATTTCGTTGCTGGTGATTGGTCTGTTTAGGTTTTCTGTTTCTTACTTGGTCAGTCTTGGAAGTTTGTATTTTTCTAATAAGTTGCCCATTTCTTCTAGGTTTTCAGCTTGTTAGCATAAAGATTTTCATAGTATTCTCTTATAATTCTTTGTATTTCTGTGGGGTCTGTAGTGATTTCTCCTTTCTCATTTTTGATTCTGTTTATGTGTGTAGATTCTCTTTTTCTCTTAATAAGTCTGGCTAGGGGTTTATCTATTTTGTTTATTTTTTCAAAGAACAAGCTCTTGGTTTCATTGATTTTTTTCTATTGTTTTATTCTTCTCAATTTTATTTATTTATTCTCTGATCTTTATTATGTCCCTGTTCTGGTGACTTTGGGCCTCATTTGTTCTTCTTTTCCAATTTCAATAATTGTGTCTTTAGACTATTTATTTGGGATTGTTCTTCCTTCTTTAAATAGGCCTGGATTGCAATATACTTTCCTCTTAGAATTGCCTTTGCTGCGTCCCCCAGAAGTTGTGGCTTTGTGTTATTGTTGTTATTAGTCTCCATATATTGTTTGATCTCTGTTTTAATTTGGTCATTTATCCATTGATTACTTAGGAGCATGCTGTTAAGTCTCCATGTATTTGTGAGCCTTTTGTTTTCTTTCTAAAATTTATTTCTAGTTTTATACCTTGGTGATCTGAGAAGTTGGTTGGTAGGATTTCAATATTTTTGAATTTACTGAGGTTCTTTTTGTGGCCTAGTATGTGGTCTATTCTGGAAAATGTTCCATGTGCACTTGAGAAGAATGTGCATGCTGTTGCTTTTGGGTGTAGAGTTCTGTAGATCTCTGTTAGGTCCATCTGTTCTAATGTGTTGTTCAGTGCCTCTGTGTCTTTACTTATTTTCTGTCTGGTTGATCTGTCCTTTGGAGTGAGTGGTGTGTTGAAGTCTCCTAAAATGAATGCATTGCTTTCTATTTCCTCCTTTAATTCTGTTAGTATTTGTTTCACATATGCCGGCACTCCTGTGTTGGGTGCACATATATTTAAAATGGTTATATCCTCTTGTTGGACTGACCCCTTTGTCATTATGTAAGGTCCTTCTTTATCTCTTGCTACTTTCTTCGTTTTGAAGTCTGTTTTGTCTGATACAAGTACAGCAACACCTGCTTTTTTCCTCCTTGTTGTTTGCATGAAATATATTTTTCCATCCCTTCACCTTTCGTCTGTGTATATCTTTGGGTTTGAGGTGAGTCTCTTGTAAGCAGTATGTAGATGAGTCTTGCTTTTTAATCCATTCTATTCCTCTGTGTCTTTTGATTGGTGCATTCAGTCCATTTACATTTAGGATGATTATCGATAGATATGTACTTATTGCCATTGCTAGCTTTAGATTCGTGGTTACCAAAGGTTCAAGGGCAGCTTCTTTACTATCTAACAGTGTAATTTAACTTTCTTGTGATGTTATTATAAACACAGTCTGATGATTCTTTATTTCTCTCCCTTCTTATTCTTCCTCCTCCATTCTTTATATACTAGGTGTTTTATTCTGTACTCTTTTAGGTTTCCTTTGACTGTTTTGTGGATAGCTGATTTTACTTTTTGCCTTTAGTTAGTATTTGGATGGTCTGCTTTCTTTGCTATGATTTTATTTTCTCTGGTGACATCTTTTTAACCTTAGGAGTGCTTCCATCTAGACCAGTCCCTTTAAGATATCCTGTAGAGGTGGTTTATGGGAGGCAAACTACCTCAGCTTTCACTTGTCTGGGAATTGTTTAATCCCTTTCTCAAATTTAAATGATAATCGTACTGGATACAATATTCTTGGTTCAAGGCCCTTGTTTCATTACGTTAAATATGTCATGCCATTCTCTTCTGGCCTGTAAGGTTTCTGTTGAGAATTCTGATGATAGTCTGATGGGTTTTCCTTTGTAGGTGATCTTTTTTCTCTCTCTAGCTGCCTTTAATATTCTGTCCTTATCTTTGATCTTTGCCATTTTAATTATTATGTGTCTTCGTGTTGTCTTCCTTGGGTCCCTTGTGTTGGGAGATCTGTGGGCTTCCATGGTCTGAGAGATTATATCCTTCCCCAGCTTGGAGAAGTTTTCAGGAATTATTTCTTCAAAGACACTTTCTATCCCTTTTTTTCTCTCTTCTATTTCTGGTACTCCTATAATGCGAATATTGTTCTGTTTGGATTGGTCACACAGTTCTCTTAAAATTCTTTCATTCCTAGATATCCTTTTATCTCTCTCTGCCTCAGCTTCTCTGTATTCCTGTTCTCTGATTTCTATTCCATTAACAGTCTCTTGCACCTCGTCCAGTCTGCTCTTAAGCCGGTTGATAGCTTGTCTGATTTCTGCATTGTCTTTCCTCACTTTCTCCCTTAGCTCTTGCATATTTCTCTATAGATCCATGGTTATGACTTTTATTCTGAATTCTTTTTCAGGAAGGTTGTATATGTCTATCCCATCAGGCACCTTCTCAGGGGTTTTCTGGCTAAGCTTTGTCTGGACCATGTTCCTCTTTCTTTTCATGGCGATAGAAGTGGTCACTGGTAGTCACCACGTGTGTGACCTGGGAGAACAAAGTCCCTTTCTACTTGTTGTCCTTGACATTCTCAGGGGCCTGAGCTGTTTTCCAGTACACCGGAAAGCAGTCTCTGGGATAATCCGCTAAACTGCCTGTGTGCGGGCCGCCTCAGCTTAGCCTATAGCACTGCGGGGGTTTGCAGTCTCGTTGGGTACATTCTGGTCCCCTTGGTGACTTCCAACCCTGGTTCTCGGGCTCTTCCCGCTTAGCTGCACACCAGCCGGGAGGTGATTCTGTGAGATTGCTGTGGGCGGCGTGGCTCCTCCACTGTTCCACGGCAGTGGCAGCTCCTGGATCCTTTGTGGCTCTGGCCAGGTGGGAGCGGGGGCGGAACGAATGGGAGGCTGCTGATCTCTGTGGGAAGCCTCGGCAGGGCTGCTTTGCCTGGTCACCAGCCAGGGTGTCAGAAATTCCCCCAGACTACCAGCCCGCTGGGCTGAGTGCACTGGGACGATTTTGTTCCACTGTTTGGCCCTTGTCTCTTTAAGACTTTTTAAAAAAAAGCTCACGCTTTTCTTTTGTCCTGGGAGCCAGCTGAGAGGACCCGCTTGCGGACTCCATCTCAGATCCTGCCCTTCTTTTCTCTAGTCTCTGATACACCACGCGATATGTGTCAGTGCTCTCGGCGCAGATCACCAGGGCTGGTTATTTTGCGGGCCTGTACTTCCACTCCCTCCTCGCTCTGAATCTTTTCCTCCCACTGGTGCGCTGCGGTGGGGGAGTGCTCGGGTACCACTGGGTCGTGGCTTTGTATCTTACCCGCTTTGTGAGGCGCTGAGTTCTTGTAAGATGTAGCTGTAGCCTGGCTGTTGTATTGTATCTTCTGGTCTCTCTTTTAGGAATAGTTGTATTTGTTGTATTTTCACAAATATATATGGTTTTGGGAGGAGATTTCCACTGCCCTGCTCATGCCGCCTTTTTCCCAGAAGTCCTATGGTATTTACTTTTAAGTGACAACCCAGAATTACATGAAGATTAATAGCATTTATCCCTGGTGTCCAAGGTGATATTAGGTTAATGAAGAATTTGAGAGTTTTCCTCTGATACCTCTTCTTCAGCTCTGGCTCTACAATCCTAGATACCTTCCCTGCCAACGAGTCCCTGTCTCCCCTCTCCCTGGGGATTAGCTGAATACACTCACCTTCAATTTCCTTGAAGGGACCAAAGATCTGGACCAACCATCATCATTTTTTCAGCTCAAAATCCTTCCTTGAACTTCATACTCAGGTATCCAACTCCCTGCTAGATAGCACCTTCAAAGTATCTCATTGATATCACAGGTACCACAATATGATTCACTCAACCAACCTTTTATCTTTCTTACCTCAATGATAAAACACCTTCCTTCCCAGTTACTCAAACTATAAATTTAGTGTCGTCTTGTCTCTCCCTCTATCCCAATACCAAGGTCAAACAAGAAGCTAACCTCCTTAGCCTCCCTAGTGCCTCTACTCTGGATTGGGACTCTATCATCTCTCACTAACAAAAAAGCAATTGTTTCCAACTATTGTCTATATACACTTTAAATACATCTGTCACAAAGCAACACTTAAAATACAAATTTGAGGTATCACTCTCCTTCCTAAAAATTTTTGTTATATCTTCACTGACTCTTAGGTAAAGACAAAACTCCTTCACATGTGTAACAGGAATAAAGATTTTCTACATTCAGATGCAAGAAATATAACATTTATTTTCAAATAATGTATGTCATGTTTTCCCTCTTTGATTTCTGAAACCTCCCTGGACTTGTAGAAGACACTAGCCTTATCTATAAGCACCCAGAAAATAGGAAAGTGTCATAGCCTTTAGTTCTGGGTGATCCCCACTATCACTGTGACTGTCTGCTACATGATACTGCTTCTCATCTGGTCCCTCACCCTCTTTGGGACACCAATCCTATGGTGGCTCAGGACACGTCCTTCACGGTTGTTTCCCCTCTCCTTTAACTGTAACTTGCTCACAAGACAGTCAGGATTGCCGGAGGGCTCAGTGGCCATGTTCTGAGGCACAACCCATGCGAGCCCACACCACTAACGAAAGTCCTCTGAAAACCTTTCCCACATCCAGTCTTAGAAGACCACCCATCATTCTGGGGAGAACATTTCCACCCCTCGTCTCCAGAACTCCAGCCTCTCTCAAAAGAACTAAGGTACAAAGAAATGCTTAGGTAAATGGTGCCTTCTAGGTACCTGTACCATCTATCATCTTGAAACAAAATATCCTTTAGGCCCCTCTCTCTGCCCAGTAAACACCAGAACCCAAGGAGTTGACTGTCTCCTTGAGATTAGGGAGGCAAAAATGCAGGCTCATTTCTTCCAATACCCTCTCTATGCCCAACAAAGTATTTCAATTCCCTTTTACTTAATCTAGTTATTTTTTTTCCCCATAGCAGTTTGCACTTTCCAATACACTAAATGATTTACATATTTTTCTCATTGCTGATGATCTCTCCTCTGAGCCTCAGGATGGCAGAGATTTTTGTCTCTTGTCAACGGGTACATCCTGATTGCCTACCATAATGCCTGGCACACGGTAAGCATTTAATAAGCAATTGTTGGATGGATGAATTAAGAAATGAATGAGCAGGATAGGGGAGGGGAAATGCTGCTCATTTGCATCTTTTAAGATCAGCATGAACAAAACAAAAATCAATGCTTCAACACATTATTCTGCTTTACACGGGGCAGAAGCCCTCACTATCCCTGCTCACCTCATGATTTATATCCACAAAACATCAAACTGCTCATAGCTGCCAAGATATACTGTGCAGCTTCCTGATTTCTTGGCTTTTCTAATACTGTTCTCCCTCCCTGAATATTCTTCCTTCTCTCATGCACACCATTCTTACTCATGCACACACACACACCTACATACACACGTATGTCTCAGGTAACTTTCAGGAAAAAGAAAGACATGACCACAGGTATCTAATCACTGTTTCTTCCCTAAGAGAACCAGATGAAATAAAAAATTAGGGAAAATGTCTATCAAGCCCTGAGATGAGGTTCATTTAATTGTAAAGAACAGAAACTAATCTCAAGAAGTTGTCTCAAGAAAATAAATGTATTCCTTAACTATGTACACCTTTTTGTATGTCAATCATACCTTAATAAAGTGGTTTAAAAATAAATAAACACTAAAGTAAATTCAATACGTTTAAATAAGTGCTTATTTTAAGCATTTTTATACTCTGGGACTGTAACAGCATCAGAAACCACGGCAACTCCGTTAACTTGCCCAGTTCTATCTCTTTGTAGGCAGCACGCCCTCTCCTCTGCAGTGTGTCCCTGGCAACTGCCTGGCTCCTCGGTGTACTTGTAGTTTCTGCTCCCGCATCACTAGTCTGTGAGGCACTGCATCAAAATTGATATGGCCCTGAATCTTCCTGATGAATTCTCAGTGACTACTGAAAGGCTACCTAGATCATTTACTCAGATTTTTTTAGTTCAAACTTGGGAAAGCAATGAGTTGGCTCGAATCATATTTTTAATGCCACCACAAGGGGCGCTGCTCAATCTATGAATTTATAAGTCAGATTCAGACATCTCAAGTCCCAATGGTTCGGGCAATGGGGCCAAGGTCATATACGATCCATTTACAATGACATAGGTACTAGAAGAAAGAATGTGTCCTTGGCATGGCAGATATTCAGACGCTGGGCTTAGCCAAAGCCATATGACCACCTAGGGTGCAGGGGCTACGGATTCTTGAAGTGGAATGCTAGAACTTCCAAATCAAAACAAAGAAACCAGGAACAAACCTTCTGTTACCTAAGCTGAGATAGGGTGGATTGACCAACTAAGTCAAAAAGAGCTCCTGATAGAAGCTCAACATCTTGTCATTTGAAGATAAGAGCAAATAGTGGAAAATAAGAGATCCACTCTATCTCTGCTACTGCAGATCATATCTGTTGTGTCAACTGAATTAACTCAAGACACACAAAAGGGAAAACCTTACCAGACATGGTGGATCTTTGCCTGATGTAGGAAAAAGGCTGGTTGTAGTCACAAATACATCCCTGGATATGAAGCTAGGCTGAAAAGAAGATTGTGTAAATAACTTTACCTACATACTTGAACATCAATAAATACTGGAAAAGCAAATACAGAAAAATAAAGGTTCTTTTCTGGGGGTGTCTATGATCAGTTCCCTCCTTACTTATTTCTGGCTTCTAGAACTGCATTGTCCAATATAGTAGCCAGTAGCCACATGCAGCTATTTATGTTTAAATTTCATTTAATTAAAAATTCAGTTCCTCCATTGCATCAGCCAGTTTAAGTGTTCAGTTGTCATGTGTGGCTAGTAACTATCATATTGGACAATATACTACAGAACATTTCTTTCTTAGAGCATTAATTGGTAGTAATAGACAACAAACAATAAACATAAAATTGTTTTGATTAATTTCAGAAGTCCATTTGGAAAATATTAATACAAGAATCAAAAAACACCAAAAAAAAAGGTGGAGGAACTTGCCCTGAAGCAGAATGAAAATATGTAAAATGGCTGTAATTAAAACAACATTGGAGATGTTAAAAGAAGAGAAAAATAGACCAATGCACAATTTGACAGTACAGAAATATATCTCAATAGAGATTGGAATTTTTAAATCATAAAATGTGTCACATCAAACCACTGGTACTAGAACAACTAGGTATACGTTTTAGAAGAAAATAAAATAACTATTAGCCACTTACTTCATATCAATTAAAAAAATATTTCAGATAAGATTAAAGACCTGACTGCATTTAAAACATCTTAAATATCTTGAGATGAAAAAGAATGGAAAAGACTTTCTAAGGCAGACACGAAACCAGGAATAATAGGCATGATTGTAAATATAATATAGGAAAAAATCCTAAGGTAAAAACCTGAAATGGCAAATTAAAATGGCTTGCTTTGTAACATGCATAGTAATGAAAAAAGGCCATCATATAGAAATGGCTTTAACATTTTCTGAATTTCAGGGATAAGGAGAGAATTTTAAAAGGAGTCCAAGCAGAAAAAAAAGTTTCCCAAAGAAAAGAATTCCTTTAAATGGTAACAAAAATTGACTGTATAATTAAATGATAAAAACAACTTCAAATTACAAAAAATACAAATAGTGAAGGCCGCTTTGACCACAATAAAAAAACAGGGAAAGTTTTTAAAGTATAAAATTTAAAAACTGATCATACAGAAATGTAAAGAAACAAAAACCATATTCTAAATAATTCCCTGGGAAATAAAGAAACCAAATCTCTAATTATTAGTTATGTTATTTAGAAAATAAGGATAATAGGGAACTTCCATCTCCTGACAGATGATGAACTACCTTGAGCTGCTGAATTTCTCTAAAAAAATGAATTAAGAGGTAAACAGGAATGAAAGAGGAGAGCTTGGATTCAAAGAACTAACCTATAAGAACCTCTCGCAGGAAACAAAGGAGTAATCTGGAATCTTCCATTTTGGCAAGAAGGAGGTACCTATCTCTATTTCTTTCCTTAAACACACCAGAAGATGTACAAGCCAGTGCTTACATTCACCACACCTCCTTGTGTATTACAGAGAGGATAGTTATAGCTCTGGGGAAATTGAACATACAGAAGAAAAACAGCTAGACAGTAAGGAGTATGTGATGACTTGTATGTTACAAAGATACCCACATCTCTACGTTCATTCATTCACACACACTCTTCTTACAATCTAACTGACAATACGTCTCACCGAGTCTCTCTCTCTCTCTCTCTCTCTCTATCTCTATGGGAACCCAGCACAACGTTATAAGGAGCTGCAAGCCACATAGGGAAACCACATGTGGGTTTTCTTCTAGACAGCCAACACCTGCGTCAACCACCAGAAATGTGAGAGAATGCTATTCACGTAATTCCTGTCCCAGACCTTCAAGTCGTCTGGAGGATGCCCCAGACATCTTGGAGCAGAGACAAGCCACCCTTGCTTTACATTGAATTATTGAACCACAGAAACAAAAGAGAGAACAAAAATTATTACTGTGTTCTAAAGTCACTAGGTTTTAGGATAATTTGTCATGAATCTGTTATGTGGCAATAGATAACTAACGCGAAGTGCGTTCATTACAAAGAAGAGCTTTATTACATAAAGTAGAGTTAGGAAACAAGAATAAAATTCTCAGAGAAATGGGGCAGGTTATAGAAAAAATGAAAGAGGAACCAGAAGTCAAAAAGAAGAACCAAGTAGAAAAATTGGATATTAAAAACACGATAGTTGAAAAACAGTATATAATACATGAAATAAATTGTAGAATCAATAAGGACTAAGAAGGAAGGAAGAGATGAGAATTAAGAGATATGGAGAATGGAATAAAATGCCAACATACAGATAATAGAAACCCCACAAAATGACAAAGAAAAAGAGAGAAATATTCAAAGGTAACTTTGACGTATAGTCCTTGAATTATATAGAATGATTAAAGACCTTATATCCAAAAATCCATAGAATGCAAAACTGAATAAAGAAAAGACACCCCACTCTATACATGTTAATAACATGATTTAGTAACATCGAATTCATACATAATGGAGAGGTTTTCTTTTTTTTTTTGAGTTCTTCATTGGTTTTCTGCTCTAAGTTTGTGATTAGACAAATAATACAAAATATTTGGGAAGGTTAGGCATCGTCTTCTACTGAAGTCCTTCCCTAGCCAGATCCTTCTGAGACAGGACCAATTAAATGTCCTATCTTGGGATTCCAAAACACCCTGTCCACACTTCAGAAACTGTTCTTACCAGGCTCTAGTTTGTCCGCACCTATTAGCGTGTTGAGCAGTGGTTATTAGCTACAGTGACATGTCTAAACCCCAGGGGAGTTGTTTTTGTTAGAGATGATGGTGTTTCTTAATCTGCTTGCCCAGATCCCATTGCAGGGCCTCTGAACCTGAACATTTAGGAGTGGAGTACAGATTTTTTTTTATATATATTCTAAGATTCACTTTGGTTAAAACCACCATTACAGAGGGAAAGGACTGTATCGTTACCTCAGTTTCCTATGACTTACACAGTATCTGGAATATAGAATACAATCAGAAAAAAATGTTTTTTTGATGAACATGCAGAATATAGATGCACATTATATCTAACATGTACAAGCTAAGGACATTTACATCTCCAAAAACTATAGCAATTTGTTTTCAGTATGATTACTCAGTGCAGTTTATTAATCCTTACACTGTCATCTGCGGTGTTCAACATTCATGTATTTTCGTGTCGGGAATGGAGTGTATTTCACTATTGACACACTCTCAAGGACTGTGGTTTCAAATGAGCATTTTACTTTTAATGCTCAATATTGGGAAGCTCACACTAAAATCTCTCATGCACCTTTGAATTCCAAATTCAGCTATGATTACAAAGTTGTTTTTAGTTTTCTCACTTTCCCCCAGATTAATATGATGCAGGTTCCTGGGTTAAAAAAAAAAAGTACTGAATGTGGGATCCCACAAGTAGAAAAGAGATTACAATTGCTGAATGAATCAAGAAACTAGTAACTTGTCTTTCCTTAGAATTTCAAATGAAAGTAGTAAATATTGTCAGTAAATGTGGAAGAGTTTATAAAACAACCGCTTATTTTCCACTATTCCTTTTGGGGAGAATCCACATATGAGTGTCCACTCACAGTGATTATTTTAGTTTTGACATGGTTAGGAAAACCTAGATGGTCCCTTGGCAGTTTTAGTACCTTATACTGAGCAATGCTTTCCAATTTTCAAACCATTTTTACTTGCATTATCTCATCAGGACAGTACAGGAACCCTATGAGGTTTATACAGCAAGTATTATTATTGTTCCTGCATTACAGATGAAGGACTTGAGATTCCAATCTGATACATGATTAACTCAGGGCTGGGATGAGGACCAGACCATCTGCCTCAGCGCATGGTGTTCTCTCCACCACTTGGCGGTGTTTCCAGCAGATTCTGCCCAGAGAAGCAATGCAACGTGGACAGTAACATATAATTGTCCTGTACACTCAAGTCTACTCACTTACTTCTTCCAGTTGGAGTTTTGGGAAGAGGCACATTCTTAATATTGTGAAATGGAGAAACGGAATAGACAAAGGGTGCAGTATTAATATCAAGAAAAGAGAATCTTCATATTCTGCTGTGATGTATTATATAAAGTTTCTTCTTTGTGTAATTTAAAAAAATATTTACAATTTTAAAAGCCAGTCAACATGTTTAAAAGCATATTCAGGTCTAGACAGCTAGTATCAGAGCTTTGGACCAGTGTTTATAGGAAGCACTTGCTGTGTGTCAGGAACTTTGATGTTTTTCTATAATTCCCACTTAATCATCACTTCAGAAGTATGAGTATATGTCACTTACATTATCCCAGCCTTTGTAAGTGGTAAATGCACAGCTCTATGCTCTGCGCCAGCAATAATCAGGAAGCTATGTTAAATGTGACCCTGTGCCAAACTGGGTTTCATAAAAAATGAGCTGTCCATGATTCAGTTGGCAGGCAGGGTGCACAGCTGACTGATATTTAAAGTTTTAGGAAGTTAAGGCCCAGAGGAAGTATATAAGGCAGATGTGGAAACCATAGATGAGTTTATCGTAGGACTTTGTGTTATGGAAATGGAAGAAAAATTTTTTCTACTTACCTAATTCACAAGAATGTTACAGGAATGAATGTCAACAAACATGGAACCACCTAGATGGGAACAATTAAGCTTCCCAAAATAGAAAATAAGTTAAAGATTCATCTAAATTCTGAATTGCTTTGTAAAATCGATGTAACTGACTAGACATGCAAGAGGGACAGACTAATGATGCTTTAAGAGGTTTCCCTGTGACTTAAAGGTTTAACATTTTATAAATTCAGGCCTAATTTTAATTTAATTTAAAAAATCCCCATAGAGGAGAAACAAACAGCTGATTCATTCTGGTTCAGTGGGCTACTTTTCCACTAGATTTTATGTTTTTCAAGCAGACATTACCAGCGTTCCAGGACTGTGATGTCGGGTAACATATGCCATGCAAATCCTGCACCACATTGGCGGGCCAGCAGTTCATTCTGCTCCCCACCCCCATACAGCTGAGCCCCAAATGGAGCTCATGTCAGCCTCATCACCTCCTGCTGACTCATTCTTGGATTCTCTGTCTGAGACAACAGAGCAGAACAAGAAATGCCTGGGGCTCTAGAATTTGCTCACTCACTTCAGACCAGCTCAGACACCTGGGTCTCCACACACCCTGGGCCTACATGAAAAAGAGAATCAGCAGAACTCCCACATGAAAAGATTTCCCTCTCCTTCTAAATCCAAGAAGAATCCAACAGCAATATCTAGGTTTTCTACCTTAGCCAGCTGTTTCAGCAGCACTTAGACCTCTGACAAATGCACTGTGGAGATGAGGATAGAAAATGCCTTCCTTCCCAATCTCATGATCAATGTGTTTCAGTGGAATTTACATAGAATTTCAGTATTGGAAATGGAATTAAAGTAGCAAGGACACATTCATTCAATATTCATTTATTTAGTACATACCATGAATCAGGCACTTTGCTCATATTAAGTATTTTATGGATTCATATCAATAACTTGAATTGCTTCAACCACATAATATACATTAAATCATACACATGTAGTTGAGGTACAATAAGAAAGAATCATCACACTTAAAACTTATTGCCACTCAGAAAATGACCATCTGACTGTAAATGGTATAGCTCTTGCATCGTGGACAGGCGGAAGAAAGTAAGAAGAGGCCTGCTCTCTGCTGTGAGCAGTCATTCAGTCATATTCCCTCTCCTCAAGGACTAATCAGTTACAATTTGATATTTCAAGTAAGTTAAAACTTTATGAGGAAATAGATTATCTCTAAATGCTAGAATTTTAAATTTCTCATTCCAAGATCGACACAAGACCCTTTTTTTACAGCATGCGGCTAGATGACAAATTTACAGAAGCCGTGTCTCTTAACCATGAAAGTGTTAATATGTTTTACTATAACCAGGCTGACTGAAGAGGTGGGCCTTCCACAGTTAAACCAAATAGAGATAGCGATGAATAAATATATACGTTAGTAAGAAGTGAGCAAGTCTAAGATCTTGATCTATCATAGGTCTTCCTCTAGTATGAATGATTTCATTTGCTTTTTAAATAGATAAATACAAAAACAGCATTTTCCTTTGGCAAGAAAGTAACTGTTTTGTATTATTTACCTAGACTGCATCTGTGTTTCTAAAAAGAACAGTAAATACATTTCTGGAGCAAGACATGTTTCTGTGATAATGTGAGTAATGCTTCTTAAACACTCTGGAGATTATTAAAATGCTTTCCAGAAGCTGCTATTGAACACAATCAGTTTAGCAAGAACACAAGATAAAGATACAGAGATAGTCCCAGCATTTTTTCTAACCTATTAGCAGAGGGCTGTCATTGGAAGCCCTCCAGGAAGATGATCGCCAGAAGGTGAGGGCCAGGTTTCCACCCAGGTGTTCAGGAGACAATCTGGTTCTAAGCCAGTCTGAAAGCGACCTAGGTTCAGGATGCCTTCCTCAGGGGGCCGTCTGAATAGACAACCTAGTTGGGGGGACACCACTCCTGCAAACACTATACTTAACTCTCAGCCTGCTCTGAGAGGTTAGATTTAGAATATGGCTATTGCAGAGTTTTCTAATTGGCGTTCAATGCTTAACTGGGCAAGTATGTCACAAGAGTGTCAAAGAAAAATAAAATAGCTTTTTAGGTCAGGTCTTATACAGGCTCCCTCCCAAGCCAGGCCAGATGTGGGAGAACCATGGCTTAAAGCAACAGCCTTCTCCAGTCTCTCAGATACTCTGGAGCTGTGTGGTGATGGTAACACACATGTACTTGTCCTTTTAAGACATGAGAAATTCATTCATTCATTCATTCATTCAACAAATATTTATTGAGCTGCTATAATGTGCCTTCATGGAGTTATATTCTAACATGTGGAGGTGGGAAGACAAATGAGTGACAAACTAATAAATACACAAATATGATAATTTGGTTGATTTCATGTAAGAGTTGTCAGTGTTAAAAAGAGAATAAGAGAGTGATGCTAATTTGAATACAGGTGGTCAGAGATCTTGCTAAGAATGAGCTACTTAAAAGGGGAATTGAATAAAGAGCTGGAAACAGCATTTGTGCATTCTGGTTACTTAGGTCTTCGAAGAACTTTTTGAAAGCCACCACATCATATGAAATATATTTTAAAACTTTGAAACATTACATATGGAATTTCATTAATTTTTTTCAAAAATTCTTTTAACATTAGTTGAAAAGACTAATTTCTCCTAGATTGCCTAATTGCAAGATTTTTCTAAGAATGTCTACACATAGGAAAAAATTTGCCTCTATAAATCTGACAAAATTTGCCTGCCTTACTTTACTTTAACTATTTCTTCTAAAGAGATCACCACAGGCTCTCTCTGACCCCTTTACCCAGTACTTATTGATGTACTTCCAGGATTGACTATAATAAATACAAGTTTTTCTCTTTCCCCAAGAGCTTTGATTCCTAGAGCAGTAACATCAGAATGTTGTCACTTTCAAGTTCAGCTTACCCTCAAATTCAAAATTTCTAAAACTAAATGTATCATCATCCTCTTTCTCCACCTTTCCTCCAAACCAAATATTCCTGCTTTATTTCATCTTTTCTACTAAGGGTATCACAATTCTCTCTTTTATTGAGATTTAGAACTCCAGTACCATTTTTAGGAGAATGTGTTTATGTGTTTTGTTTTGTTTCATTTCATTTTTTGAAGTACTCCATTAGAATCACACTTAATATTTACTTACATAGACTTACAGGAATTCTTTTAACTACCATTCTCAACTTAAAAGAATTTTCAAATCTTATTTATCAGTTGGATAATTATAACTAGATCTGTAAAATTATATTTAGCAGCTGATTTCAAAAGGTGATTGAACAAATTCATCCTCCTATGGCAAATACTGCTTACTCCTCTAAGAGAACAAACACAGTTCTCTAGAGTAAACATTCTAACAAATGTAGTTGTTTGGGTTTTTTTAAACAATCAATCTTAAGTTCATAAAACATCAGCCCTTCGACCTACTAAAACAAACCTTTGCCTATTATAGAAAACCCTATGCTCTTTTCAGTAAACAGACTGACAGAAATTCAACTTTAGAATAACAAGATACGTAAGTATATTTAGCTTAAATTGGGGGGTAATTTATTTAGCTTCTAATTCCATATGGGTACATATGGATAATACCTATTTAGTTGCTGTCAAAAATGAATTTTTTGATACATATTCAAATGATTTAATGAAAACTTGATCAAGTTATTATATTAACCATTGGTCTTTCCCTCACAGATTTGCTAACTAATGGAAAAGCTGTATTCAAGCTATCTAAACTCAAGATGCAAATGCAGATGCTTAAAAATGCCTCTATTCCTTCCTTCCCACACACTGGTATTCCCTCACACACCCACATCCACACAGTTCTGGTTAATATTTTATCTCCTCCTCAGAAATTAATGCAGGTTTTAAGATGTCATTTTGCTTTTTTTCTTTCAATTTATATCGTTTGTTTGTTTTAACCAGCCAGAACCAAGAAATTCTCTAAGTTTTTCACATACACACACACATAAGTCTCCAGGAAAAAGTAAATTTCAGCAAAGTTGCATGTTAAATCACCCTCTTGGAAGAATATAATACTCATTAGGATATTAAGAAGTCTGAAGGATGCACTTCTGAGAGAATCTGTTTAACATCACTTAAATTTCTTGGACAATTGAACTCTGTTTTCAAATAACAACTTTAAAATACCAACAAACAAGTTCGTGGTAAGTTGTTATGCAAAAGATAACTGACATACAGAAGATCAAATGAAAGAATATCTCACTGTGTGTAAGCAATAGGACAATCTACATTAAGGAGGCAGCATTGTTATTGATGTTATGGATGTTACAGAATGGTTGTGATTTGAAACCCTTAGAGACTAAGGCAACTAATGTCTCTTAATTTCTGGGAGCAATTAAATTTAATTTGAAAGTTAAAAAATATTAAAATAAAAACATGCATGTCAATATGAAACAGGTTATTCTTAATAGTTAGAAACTTGAAGCTCCCCACTAAAATCAGATACAAGGCAAGGCTGTTCCCTCTCCTTTTCAGCATTGGACTGCAAGTCCTTGTTAATGCAATATCTGAAGAAAAAGAAATGAAAAGTATACAGATTGAGAAAGAAGACATAAAACTGTCTTTGTTCACAGATGACATGACTGCCTACGTAATAAATCTGAAATAATCAAAAAATTCCTGGAACTAATAAGCAATTTTAACAAGATTACATTATACAAGGTTAATATACAAAAGCCAATTGCTTTCTTATATATTAAAAACAAACTAATGTAATTTGAAATTAAAAACATAATATCATTTATATTAGCACCTCAAAATATTAGCACCTTGAAATACTTAGGTATGAATCTGGCAAAATATGTACAAGATCTGTATGAGGAAACTACAAAACTCTGAAGAATAAAATCAAAGACAATCTAAATAGATGGAGAGATATTCCATGTTCATGGACAGGAAGACTCAATATTATCAAACATCAAATAATATTAGTTCTTCTGAACTTGATCAATAGATTCAATGCCATCAAAATGAAAATTCCAGCAAATTATTCTATGGATATCAACAAACTGATGTTTATGTTTATTTGAGGAGGCAAAAGACACAGAATAGCCAACACAATATTGAAGGAAAAGAATGAAGTTGGAGGACTAATACTGCCTGACTCCAAGACTTACTACAGAGATACAGTAATCAGGACAGTGTGGTATTGGCCAAGCCATGAAAAGACAAGGAGGAAACTTAAATGAACATTACTAAGTGACAGAAAACAATCTGTGAAGGCTACATACTGTTTGATTCCAACTATATGACATTCTGGAAAGGATCAGTAGTTGCCTGAAGGGTTGGAGGGATGAATGGACAGAACATTGAGGATTTTCAGGGCAGTAAAAATACTCTGTATTATACTATAATGATGGCTATTTGTCATTATACATGTTTCCAAAACTATAGAAATGTACATCAAGAGTGAACCCGAAGGTAAACTATGGATTTTGAATGATTACAACATATCAATGTAGATTCAACCTTGGTAAAAAAAAATACACCATTCTAGTGAGTAATGTTGATAATGGGGGAGGCTATGCATGTGGGGGGCTGGAGGTCTATGTAAATCTCTGTGTCTTCTTCTCAATTTTATTATAAACCTAAAACTATGCTCTAAAAATAAAGTATTTTTAAAAAATAAGAAATAGCTATAGCCCAAGCTGCTGAGAGCATAGGGTATACAATAGGAAGAAATAACAAATATTCATTTCAAGGTGACTCAAATTATTACACTGAGGATTTGGTAATTTATTTGAGGAGCAAATAGTAGTCACTGAAAATTTTTGAATTGTAAGTGATGTGACTGAGGTAAAAGGGGCTGAACTAGAAGAGTGGGAGGGAGGGATTGTACTGGGACAAGTGTCCAGAAGCATGCACAAGCGAAGTGAAAGACTTGAGCAACTGTTCAGCATGGAAAAGCAGACTTGACTCAAAGGTTTCAAACCTAAGCTTCCTTCCTCTCATGAACAGATAAAAGAGAAACATGCACAGTCAAAGGAAAGGAAGGCAGAAGAGCTATTAAACTATAAGATGGTGCTGCTGCCAAGCATTGTTATCAATGTGTCATGATCAAACGGTATTATCCAAATGTCCAAGAACCTCACTAAAAATGTCTCAGAACAAAGCAAAATGGTTCTATGTGGTACTATTGGAAATATGAACCAAATCCTGCTCTCAGCCATATCCATGTGATGCCCTGTAATCTTTCACAGGCACAACTTTGAATAAAATATGATCTGTACTTAATAATTTTGTCATCATTATACTGCATTTCTCAAATGTATATGCAATATGATTTTTTATTATGAAATACCAGACACCTATCATCGGTGATGGGTGAAAAAAAATCTGAGGGTTTAATATCCTCAGCAAGCTAATTATAGATCATCAGATTACAGGTAATTCAGAGAAGCTACAAAACCCAACATCTCTATTTCCACCATCGCATACATTGAAACCATCGTGACAAGGCTGTCACTTTCCTTTGTGAGACCCAGGCAGGATGGCAGGCTCTAAATAATGCATACGTTACCAACATTCCTGCTCACATCCCTTTCAAAAAATGGTGAAGTGTCTCTTTTATAGTCCACACAGAATTGAAATCATATGGTGACTCCTGATAATTGCTTTCAGAAGTTGCTCTTGGCACAAGCTGCAGGTTCTTCAGTTCTCCCATGTTGGGAACATGACTGCCGCTGCATAGAGATGAGGATGGCGCGCAGAGTCCCTCCTGGCTGCAGAGTTTTCCCAGGGCTGGGAGGATCCACATCAGCTTAAAATCCTGCCTCTACCTTTTCCTCACCAATTAGCATTTCCCTCACCCACTTCATACCTTTCCCATGAAGTCAGCCCTATATCTTACACAAGTCAGAGAAATGTGCAGCTCTTTACCTTTGAATACAGAGGCCAGTCTAAGTAGGCTGAAAACAGAATTGAAAATATAACCAATGTGAATATTAGCACTAGCTCTCCTTACTGGGCCCACAGATGCACACTGACATTTCAATGCTTCCCTGAAAGGAGGACTAGAGAAGATGTGGGGCACGGCCCAAACACCCAGTGTCCTCTCCATCTCTCTCTTCTCTTTTTCTCTGTAGCCTCCCCAAGCTGTCAACTTTCCATTTGGATGAATTCTTCCAAGATCACCCTGATCCAAACATCTCAGTCTGGTCCCTGAGTGCACGGCAGCTCTACAAGCATGATCCTCCTCCATGGGATTCCTTTTAGTGTTGCTTTGTGTTTACCATTTATTGTGTGTATATGGCTCACTTTCACTACCAGGCCAAGGCAATAATGTAGAGAATGTGTACTATCTCTGGTTACCACCTACATTCCTTCCAGGGCAAAGTACTTGGAACATAATGGGTTTTCAATAAATACTAGTGAAATGAGCAAAGACCAATCTGAGAAAAGCCAGTTTTCTTGGAGGAGTGGGACTAGTGACGTGTACAGCATTTACCAGAGTAACCATGCTATTCAAATCTTACAGGAAGAGAGGTAAATACAGCTCCTAGGAGGGAAAGAGGGGCAAACTGAATAACCACACTGTCCATGGTGTATTCACTGCTCAGTCAAATGTTTCAATTTAGCCTAAGACCATGGAAAGCTCTTAACACTATTCAGTAAAGATTTATATTTTAGAGATTATAAAGAGAAGACAAATCAATTTATCAAAGCATGTTATTTTATTATTTGCATGACCCTCTTTTGGAAATGTATTTTCTAGTCATTTATCTTTCTAGCCACCTAGCATATTTAGTTTTTGTTTCATAGCCTTGGGTACTAGCATATTGTATCCAAACGCACTCACACGCATAGCTGAAATGACCCTCAAGCCTACTTGCATATGAATAAACAGACACGAAAGGGCCAAATATGTTGCTCATAGCCTCATGACACAATGGCAAAAGTCACGAACTGAGTCTTGTTCTTCTGTGACATAAGTACCCTCAATCTTCAGTCATACTACCTAAAGAGTACGATGATGCGTGGGGGATGTTACAGGCCTGCTTTTGAGATCCTAGACCTGCCTCACTTTAGAGAAGTGACTTAACCTCTCTATGACACAGTTCTGACATCAAAAAGGAAAGCAATTTCTAGTAAGCAAGCATACTGTGATTGGAGATGTCTAAAATACACTGGTTCTCAAAATTCAGAGCCCATCAGAATCACTTGCAGGGCTTGTTGAAAGATGAATTTGATGGGCTCCATCCCTTGACATTCTGACTTTGTAGTTCAGGAGTAGAGGCCAAGAATCTGCATTTCCGACAACTCTGGGGGTGCTGATGTTGAGGGTCCAGGGACCACACTTTGAGGACCCTCTAGGCTAAAGCAACTAACACAGATTGGACACTCAATAATTATGGGCTATTATTTCTGAAACAGAGAAAGCAATTTAATGAAATGTCTGGTGATGGGGAAGGTATTGAACATCCTCATAAGCCTTAGCCAATAGCACAAGTCCTGTCAAGCTGGACACAGATGGACGGTCATCTGAGACACAGCACATCTGAGAAACTTAAGAAGAAAGTGATTCTTTTCAGTTATTATGCTAGAAAAAAGTCCTCTTTATCTTACAAATATCTTCTATACATTTTTTAATGGCACATACAATACACTGTTTGGAAATTATTTACTTGCCTCTCTTCTTCCTTTTCATGTGTGACCTCTTCCTCTGAATGTGGTGAAACGTTTATGGCCAAGAACTGGATGATTAACATTCATGGGAGTTGCTCATGTTAATCTCTTGAGCATAACTGGAAGAATTAACGTTTACCTGTTAAACTTTTCCAGATTTAGCCCTTACACATGTAATACAATGTAGTATCAGAAAAATTCTATAAATGTGTTTTATGTAAAAGCGAACACATGGAAGTTGGATGTTGGCTCATAAATATGGGATATGGAATACTATCTAATAGATATAATTTTAAACAATGAATGCACACATACAGGGACAACTTGAAAAAAAGAACTGTTTAGTGACACAAAAATCTCTTTTGTAACTGGATAGTTAAAAAGGCAACTATTGAACCAGATGTTAAGTTTGAGATTTGGGGCCATACCTGCGTTCCTTACTTCTATAAATTCTCCCAGTCATCAAAAGTTAGAAGAAGCAAAGCTAGTACAAATATTCCTATTCATCCACCCTTAATATCTGAAATGAACTGATTCTGTCCTCAACTTCTCTCTCAAAAGTACTTTCATTTTCATTTCCACTTCTCCAGTTCAGAGCCTCATTAGCTATCACCTAAATTATTTCAGTAACCATTTAATTTCTCATTTCTCCATTCATGGACATATTATACCTAATACCATGTGATTTTTATCATGTCAAACCTTTATTCATAAGGCAATTATTTGCAATGCCTAATGAATAAAAGTCTAAACTGAGCCAAGTAATCAAGGCCTCCATGATTTGGCTATAACCCCATTTTCCACGATTTCACTAAATTTCTTATATCACCTCATTCCAACCATATTAACAACCAATGACTTGTGACAAATCATGAGCTTTCATTCTTCTATGTTGTTGCTCACACTATCTGTGTCTCTTTAAATAACAACAATTTTTAATACTTTATTCTTTATTAAACAACTGCTTAAGACTGGTCTCAGTTGATCCTCGAAGGATTAAATAGAGTTGTAAATCAGACATTTTCCTTTCCATTTTACAGAAGAGTGGAGACTTAAAGAGCTTACATATTGATAGAAATAGTCTGGCAGAGATACAGCTGCAATAATTCTAAAACAGAATCACACCAAACATACACACACATGAACACACACACACACACAAAACTGAGAATCATTCTAGCCTAGGCAGTCTCATCTTATAGATCATAATAGGGAAAGAAGTTGTAAGATCTATACATCAAAAGAATTCATCTGAGAATGTGTCTTGATAGAAGGCGAATAAATTCAATGATAATTACATTTAAAGCAGGCTAACGTAGAATGAATGGGAATAGCCTGAATATGGATCCTTTATGGAGCTACCAAGTAGTCCTCTTGAAAAGCTCATGACTAATAGCTTATTAATTTCAAACCCAGGGAGTTTTACACCCACAGCACATAACATTTCCCCTCAATTTCCTTTCCTAAGAACTTACTTGTTGGCTTTTACATACACTTTCCCCTCAAAAAGAAAACCAAAAAAGTTTGTGATGATACTAGTTGTCTTCTGACTGTTTAACATTGTTGTCAATAAGAAGTCAATTTATTTTATCACAAGGGAAAACGTTTTGACCTATAGAATCTAAATACGTAAAGTTTGACTAAAGGACCAACTATGTCAAAATTAATCTGCCATTCTATTAAAAAGGCAGATATAAATCAGAAGCTTCAGATATGGGGCCCAAAGTACATTCTTCAAGCACTTCAAAATGATTTCTCACACCCTCTAATCTTTAAGAAAAAACAGAGATCTTCCACTTACAGCAATAATGGAGTAGCTTGTATGAGACCAAACTTCCTGCAATAGAGAACCATAAAGATGTATAAAATGCAACAGACGGCAGTCACACTGGGCTTGGAGGCAAAGATATGAACTCAGAATTCTCAAAGTAACCAGAAGCCAGAATGGAGGGAAAAAAAGAAACAGAGATGTGAATCAATGTTCAGCTTGGCTTTCACCTTTTTAGATAGTGGCTGAATGGAACAAGAGGTAGAAGATGCCAGCATAAACTGCTAAGATCTTAAAAAGCTAGGCAGAACTCCATATTTTCTCAGAGCTTGGAAGTCAAAATATGAGTTTAGGGGCTTCCAAGGTAGTGGGTTTTGGTAAACTCTCCAAGCTTTTAGGTAAGATCCCAGAAGGACAACAGATCAGTAGGAAGAGCAAACAGAAAGAGACCTACAAAAATCAGCCTATATTCATCCGTCATTGATTGGATCTATACGATTAGCCTAACTCTAACTGCCTTCTGGAAAAAAATTAATTCTCTCAGAAGGAAGATGATATTATTAAGAGCTGTTTTAATTTTTAATATATAATGTCAAGCATATAACCCAAAATTTCCATATGACTGGCAGTAGGATCATAAGACAACATGAAAAAAGAAAAAGACAATGGTAACAGACCAATAGTGATACAGGGATTGGAATGATCATAAGTGGATATTAGAATGACTGATTTTGTATGTTCAAGAAAATAGTTTAAACTACAGAAAATTTCACAGAGAACTAATCTACAGAAATAATAAATTTATAATCAAAACTGAAATTAAGAAATCAAAAGATGAATTTGACAACTAAACACAGCGGAAGGAAATGTTAGTGAACTAGAAGAAAGATTAGTGCAAAATATCCAAACAGAAGCACAGACAGATGTTAAATAGAAAAGAAGTGTGTGAGGAACAAATGAGACAAGGTAAAAATATCTAACATGAGAGGAGAGAAAAATATGACATAAATAATATTCAAAGAGGTAATGACCTGAAGAAAGATCAGCAATAAGGCTTAAAGCTAACTTTTCAACAGAGGTGAAGGAAGCCAGGAGATAATGGAAAGAAATACTTAAAGTGCTGAAAGAGAACTACACACCTAGAATTCCACATCCAGTAAAAATATCCTTAAGCAATGAAGGCCAAGTAAAGCTATTTTTAGACAAAAACTGAGAGCAGTCATTGCCGGCAGATACCCACTAAAATAAATCCTAAAGTTCTTCAGGCAAAAGAAAATGATAGCAATTAGAAACATGGTGATAAAAAAACAAAAATTTCTGGAAAATATTTACATGTTAGTAAATCTAAATGAATATTGACTGTTTAAAACAGTAATAATAATTTCTTTGAGGATTTAAATATATATGTAGGTTAAAATAAATGACAATAGCACAAAAGTTGTTGGGAATAAAAGTACTAACACATACATGGTAAATCAAGCATGCACGTTTCAGTCCCTAGGTAATAACTAACTGGATAGTAAATGAGTGTACACTTAACAAACCAATATAATTGGAGGTGGGGACAGAAGAGGAAAAGAAAATAAGAAAGGAGAAAAAAACAAAAATAATGAACACATGGGTCAAACAGGATAAACAAGTAATAAATATGTGTGTTTAAAGCCAGTAATTATATTAATCATAAGTGAATTAATTACTACAACTAAGAACAAAGATTACTAGACTGGATAAGGTAACAAAATCCAAATATATGATGCTTATTAGATATATATGTTAAATATAAAGATAGAGAAAAGTTGAAAATACAATGATGGAAAAATATATGCCATATAAACACTAAGCAAAAGGAAGCTGGTATTGCTATATTAATTACAGACAAAATAGACTTTTTGACAATAGGAGGGAGAACCAGTGGCCATTTCATGCCAATAAAAATATTGATTTGATATGAAAACATCATAAAAAATTAGAAAAGCTGACAAAAATTAGTAGCAATAAACAAGATATGAACAACATGCTTAACAAATACAACTTAGTTGGCATATATAGAACATTATACTCAACAACTGAGGGATACATTTTTGAATGCAGATGGAACGTTTACCCAAGCTGACCATGCGCAGCATCATAAAGCAACTCTAAATACATTTTAAAGGCTGAATTCACAAAGAGCATGTTTTCTAACCACAGTGAAATCAGACTGGAAATTAATATTTTAAGAAAGATGAGAGCGTCCATAGATAGCTAAAAAATAAACAATAAACATCTAAGTAACCCACAGGTAAAAGAAGAAATCACAATGAAAATTATTAAATGCTTTGAACCAAATGAAAGTAAAGCTATGATATAACAAAAATTAGGAGATGCAGCTGAACCCATCTTTAGAGGGAAATGTATAGTGTTAAATGAATATATCAAAAAGGAAAAAAGGTTTAAAACTGATGAGCTAAGTATCCATCTCTAGATACTAAAACAGTATGTTAAATCTGAAGAAAGTAGGGAGGAAATAATAAAGATAAGAGCAGAATTCAATGATATGAAGATCAAATGTACAACAGGGAGAAATTTTTAAATTTGTTTCTTTGAAAAGACTTATAATTAATAAACCTTACAAGTCTGATGGGGGTTAGGGAGGGGAGAGGAAGGAGGGGAGAAAGGAAGGAGAGAAGAGAAGAGAGGTGATGAGAGGAGAGAGAAAACATGAATTGTCACTATAAAGAATTTTTAATGGACTTATCATAAAGATATCTTAAAGGTATAGAGGATTTCAAGACAATACACTTGAAAATTTAGTTGAAATTATCAAATTCCTTAAAAAATACACCATAAAATGTAAACAAGAAAAGTAGAAAAGCAGAATAATTCTCTATCCATTAAAAAAATTAAATACATAATGAAAAATTTTTCCACAAGGAATACTTAGGAATAAATGTAATTACGTTTCTCAAGTTCTCTACACAGACACACACACACAACTTTGCTGAGAGAAATTAAAGACAAAGAAATGGAGGTATGTACCCTACTCATAGACTGGAAAACAGTATATGAAGATACTCGACATACAAAGTTAGCTTTATATATAGTTTGATTTAAAGCTATCACAATCACACTCCTAGCAGGATTAAAGAATCTCCTTTCTAGAACAACTTCTGCTATCAACAGCCATAGGTAGGGTTTCTGGAAAACAGAACCTGAAACTGGGATTTGCATGCAGGCAGTTTACTGCATGCAGGGGGGTGCTCTCAGGGACAACTCTGAGTAATGGCCACAGTACTGGGCAGAAGGAGAAAACTACCTGCAGTGCCATTGTACCAGACCTTCAGTCACCCTGAAAGGGAGCTGCGGAACTAGGATGTCTGTTCACAATTGTCCCCAAAGCAGAAGGACACCCAGGCCTTTTATCCCTGCAAGGCCCAGACACGGGATGCAGGCTGTCCCTAAGGAGGGGGTGTTATATGGTTTCCTTGGCCCAAAACAGTTCCTAAGCAGGGCCTCAGTCATAAGCCCTCAGCAGCCAACATTCCAGGCAGCTGGAGGAATCAGTCCCTAAGGAGGATCTGGGGAAGCACCACAGCACCCACTACACTGCTTTACATGCATTATTTCATTTGCTTCTTGCAACAACATATCTATAAGAAAAGTGCAATGACAAATACAGAAAATAAAGTAACAGTGGTCAAACAACTTGTCCAGCATCGCTGTACCTTGCTAGCAACAGAAACTGTGTTGTTTACTACTCATTACACTAAGGTTCCATTTTTGAAAGCCTATA
Source organism: Smutsia gigantea (assembly GCA_032199065.1). NCBI lineage: Eukaryota > Metazoa > Chordata > Mammalia > Pholidota > Manidae > Smutsia > Smutsia gigantea. The sequence continues at coordinate 108,417 of JAVSCE010005130.1, read as the reverse complement.
TTCTTTCAACCAAACTTACTAAAGAGAACACAATTTTGTCCTCACATCTGGAAAATTAAGTTTATTTGGAAGAAATAGTTATTTATCTGAAGTCCAAAAATACTTAGATATTCTGTTACGTTGAATGTCTTCTACCTGATATTTTAAAACTATTCTACACCTGTGGAAGAGTTTTCTCCAACAGAGGTGTTTTAATAAGCAACTGAGAGTACATTGTTCAGGCCCTTTGATTAGATACTAAGTCAAGGCATTTATTAAACATCCACTATCATCATGGCCCTAGGCCATCATTGCTCTAGGCATTGAAGGGGGAGGGACAGGGCATGAGAATTATAAACCAAAACCAAAACCAAACCAAAAAAAAACAAAAAACAAAAACCTTATTGCCTCTTCAGGCTAAGCCAAATAAGCAATAAAACCGAAATTGATTTCAGGAGTCCTGGGAAAGATAATTATTTGTGAAAAATAACATTTAAATTTGATTTAAATTTTATTATTGCAGGGATTCAATGAATGTTAACTATCCTAAAGCAATGCAGGAAATCAGATTACTTGCTGTCATTTGAATTATAACGACCCACCATGTTTTACAGTTTTCAGGCACCAGAGCTCTTCTGGTATATTATCTTTGATAGCTTTATTGAAATATAATTTATATGTGGTAAAGTATACATGTTTGAAGTATATAAGTTGATAAATTTTCACATATGCAAAATATATATTTACTTATAAAACCATTGAAAAAATGAAGACAATGAATATATTAATCATCCACAGAAGTTTCTTCTTGTTGCTTTGTAATCCTTTCCTCCTACCATGCACACTGTGCCCATGCCAACATGAGATTTATCCATGTTGGTAGGTATATCATTTATTTTATTGCTGAGTAGTATTCCATTTTAACCAATTTGTTTATCCATTTACTTATTGATAGACATTTGAGTTGCTTCCAATTTGACACTGTCACAAACCAAGATGTCCAAGTCTTTATTTGGACGTGGGCTTTCAGTTATCTCGGATAAATGTCTGGGCGTGAAATAATAGCATCATACAACAAGTATGTGTTAAACAACTTGAGAAATCAACAAGCTTTTCCAAAATAGTTACACCATTTTGTATTCTCACTGGAAATCGAGGTATTTTCTTTAGCATTTACTTTTCCCATCCTATTGAAATAGGCAAGGGAGCATTAGACATATTCACCATGAAAAGACTTCTTCCTCCAGCAAGCTTCCTACCCCATGAGCAGATCACCTCGAACCAATATGGCCTGCACTCAGCCCTGCATTGTCTGAAGGAACCGAGTCATGTCTTGAGTCTTCCACCCACAGGTTTCTGTACCTACCAACAGGTGAATGCCCCTCCCCTTGGTGTACTTCACTGGCCTTTTCGAACTCTATCCTCAAGTATTCTTTCTCTAATTCTGTACAGTTTTTGGAAGCCCCTTCTGTGATGTGGTTCAGTGTTCCAGATATTTTCTGGTTTTGTCAAAAACATAATTGTTTCTCATTCTCCTTGTGTTCTTTGAGTCATTTCCAAGTGGAGAAAGGAGAATATCAACTTTACTCTGCTACATTCAAATGTCTCTTTTCCTTTTAGTTCCAGATAACAAAAGATCATGTACAGTGCTTTAAGACCACATGAAGCTGAGCTTTTTATGAGAATTCTCCCCCTGGTATTTCTGGGTATTTCTGGGAAATACTTCCTGTTCCACAAATTTATCCTCATTAATGTATGTCATTTCCAACAACAGTCTCTCTTTAGACTGCTTCTTACCTTCCTGCAATTTACCTCTTATTTACAACTAACTTTACAGTATCTGCCATTTTCTGCAGATTCCTTTTTTAATTCCCAAAGTCCTGCTGAGCTCAGTTTATGGTTTTAGCAAGATATAACAGAAGGCCTGGGGATTACAGAAACACAGAAACACAACTACCAGTAGAAGTGCATGGTCTTAGTGCTCACAAGGCCAACCCCAACCTGAGTCCCTGGTACTTCCTGAGAAGCATTCACAGGCTCAGGTCAATCCCCACCAATGAACTAGGAATATTTCCCCAGGGTTGGTCTAGCCTAACTTCCTTCAACCTCACAAGAATAGAGAATAGAGATGATTGTTGGAAGATCATAGACTGCATTCAGTGGAAACTCCATTCCCACCCATAAGTGTGCATTCTGAGCCCACATAACCAGGACAAGAAGATCACAATAGTCCAGGGTTATGCATTGTCAGATAGTATTGCCACCACGAGGAGAACATATGGAAGCCAGACAGGTAGCATTTAACTAAGAAAAGTTCAAGTTCAAATCACAATCTGTCTGCCAACACAGCCTTCCTACTGGAGTATCGTCTCCCAATTTCCAATAAACAAAGCATTATTTAGATCAGAATACACACATGCACACACACGTATATCTCCCAAGGGGGAAAAAAAAAACAGGTTTCAAGCATAGGGCAGTTAAGTGCCAGGGGTAGGCTAGGATTGGGAGGAAATGATTTAATTTTCCAATGGCAGAGTTCTTCTAATATATCCAAACACACATTCCTAGACTATACTCCAAAAATCAGTCTAAAATGTTTTAATTTGAATTAATTTGCTAATGCAGAGCTTCCTAAACTAAAATCAAGATGTATGTGACTAAAGACGGTTATCAAAATTTTCTCCCTAAAGGAAAGATATAACCCCATTCCTGTACCTGTCCAAAGAAGTAAAAATTATTTGCAACTCCCAAAATGACTGTTTTTCAAAAAATTAAAGAAATTAAATATCTTCCCACTGAATAGACTTTTTATATTTTAAGATTCACAACAGTTCTAGGAGTAAATGCTCTGGATTTTTATATCCTCTCCAAACCAGTGGGTATCTGTCTTTGCTTATATGGCAACATGTTTAATAAGACATGATGCCTAAAACTGAACATGGCCCTCAGGGACTCAGGTCCACACCAAACCCAGCGGGTTCACAAGTTCCCTCGCCTGGGACACTGAACTTGGTTATGGCAGCCTCAGGCAGCCTCGGCATCCCTGGTAAGCACCGCACATCACTGGCTAATTTAGTCAGCTGCACAGAGATTTTTTTCACGTGAATAACTGTCAGGCAACATCTCCCCCTGTACTTCCAGAGTTCTTTTTTAATGTTAACACACAACTTGATATTTAGCTCTATTAAATTTCCTCTTTCTCATTTTTGCTCTTTATTCATCCATCAAATAACCATATGAATCCTGATCGTCTTACAAATGTTAGCTATTTCTCATCAGCAGTTATGACTCCTGAAACTGATTAACTTGCCTTCTACCTCTTCGACATTGTTGATAACATTTTTGAAAAAAGCACAGTCACAGGTCGAATCCTATAGCGTGCCACTGAAGAGCACAGTCCAGGGTGGTCTCAGCCCATTATTTAATGTCGTGATCCTGGGATCAGCTGACTGCTGCCTGTGGGCCATATTCAATCTGCCATGTGTTTTTTTAAGGAAAGGTTTGCTGGAACCCCTGCCACACTCATTCATTTATATATATTTATCATTGTTTTCATGCTAAAATGGCAGAGTGGAGCAGTTGCGACAGTGACCGTGGGTCACAAACCTTAAAATATTTTCTCTCTGGCTCTTTCTGTGAAAATTTGCTGGCCATTGCTCTAAGTGACAGATAGGCTCCCCAGGCATAAATGTGACCTAATGGTACTATCATTCCCTTTTTCAGTCATAGGAACATTTTTTCAAAGGCCATCTTGTTAAAATGAAAACATATCTACAGCATTCTCTTGGTCTACAGAATCTCATAGCATCATCCAAAAAAGGAAATCAAATTACTTTTGTTTGGATTTTTCAGTGCACCTCCCAGGCTCCTAGTGATTATTGCTTCCTTTCCTCACATGGCTATTTTTCTGCTTAAGGTCTTATCCAGAATGGGGCATCCCCAGCCCATAGATTTTTTCAAATTTTTTGCCCACTTTTTTGGAAGTTGAGTCTACCCTACTCTTCTGGAATATCTCCCACTCTCCATGCTAATGTGCAGGGGATTCCACAATCAAACCGGGAGGCAATTTCATTTAGCCATTGCAATACCAGAGCAAAACAACTAGAGTGGTATTTCTGTATTTAGTACCAAGGTACCTAAAGTGGTATCAGTGTTTTATCTTTTAAGGTGATGTATTTCATGTTATGAATTTTTAATAATAGACTAAATAGTGCATTGTGTGGCAAATATAAAATTTTCTAAGTGTTATGAAACAAGACAAGAGAAATCTATAAAACATGCAGATTAAATATACATTATCAGTTTTATATAAATTATTCACTGCCCCTGGCTCTCATGCCTCTCTCTCCCTAGCCCCCTCGAAACCAACAGGCTGTTGGTGTTACTGCATCTGATACAGATTTGAATGGGCTTCAGAAGCTCTGAGCTGAGCTGACTCCCTAAATAAAGTTTTCAGGACTGCTGCCTCCAAACAGTAACTCTGGTCCACAAGGAGGGCCACATTACCACAATTATGATTCATTTTCCCACCAACCCATGGGCCCTGGCCTTGGCTCAGTCTATGTGTTCTCCAGAAATGCAAAAATATTGACCCATTTCAGAGAACTTCTGCTACCAGCTCCATGTATAACCTTTTGCCTATTTTTGGAGGCAGGGAGTAGGCTGGGGAGGGGTGAGGGCCTGGGGCAGTTGCCAGAGCTGAGGGGAGAAAGAGTATGCAGTGGGACAAGGACGGGAAAGGAGAGAAAGACTGGAGAAAAGAAGTCAAAGGGTGAAGGACACGGATGACCAATGATTTGAAAAATGGTATTAGATCAAGCAAAATTTTTTCAGTTGGGCACTTAATAAGTTAAAGCATATAGGGACTCTTATTTAAGTACTTTAAAATATGGGAACTTAAAAAAAAAGCAATCTGAAGAAAGTATCATTCTGGCCTTCCTTTTCTCCATTCTGTACCTTATTTCAGGCCTTCATCTTCCTCCTGGATGAGCGCTGTGACATCTGAATCCACCTGCTTCTCACACTGCCCCAGGAAGACCTTTCTCAAAGCTCCAATCTCCTCGAGGATCCCTGCTACCCACAACCCTCATTCCAGACTTCTTAACGCTTTGCTCTTGGTGTTATCTTCTACCCCACTTCTGGACCCAACACTCTAACCACAACACACCGCATATCCTTGAGCACAGGATGTTTCTGTGTCTTTGGACTTTTTTTTTCTGGGATGATCCTCACCCACTTTGCCTTCAGAATAACTGCTTTGATCCTCTAAGAAAATGATCGTTTAAGCACATTAGTTAAGTAGTTCCTATACTGCTCTTCAAGGCTACATTAAGTGTTTCTATTCTGTACTCCAGTAATACTCTATACAAGGCTCTAAAATAGGACTTTCAATGCCATATTATAGTTACTTGTTTATATATATTTCCCTACCAGAACCTAAGTCCTTAAAGAAAGGGCCATTTTTTCTCCAGCTTTATATTGATAAGTGCTATCACAGTGCTTCCCACATGGCCAAAGCTGAGAACAACTTAATAAAGGAGTAAATGGATGGGTGAACTCATTCATCACAGCCTGGTCCTTTATTATAACCTCTATATCCATCTTAAACTCCAATTTTGTTTCAACCATATTTATTTGAAACTTTCTGTAGTTGGATGTGGTCAGATCATCTGTAATTTCTATACCTGCAATTTGCAGTTTCTTTAATTGTATAATTTGAAATCCATTTTAAACGAATCTTTTCTCCTAGTTTACATCAAGTCAAATAAATGGTAAATTAAGCCAAAAGAAGTCCCTGTTTGCTTTCACATCCATCAATGCCTCCCTTCCCACTGGGGCTATTTCTGCTTCGCAGCCATTCCCCTGCACACATGACTGAATCCTCCCCGAGGGTCCCTTCTTGATTAGCCACGTGCCCATCATTACATTTATGACTGCCACTCCTGACTGCCCCCACTCTCTGTCCTGTTTGCTCTTCTTCCTCATGTTTCTTTGTCCTTCCCACAAGACCTTTCTTTCAGCATCACATGGCAACATAAGGGGGAATTAGAAATTAGAAAATCTAGAGCACAGCTCCAGCTCCAAAGTAACCAGCTGAGTAGCTCAAAGTGACAGATGGTTCCCACCAATGCTATAGAAGCAGCTAAAGGTATTGCATTAGATGTTTCCTTTGTATTCAAATTTAATTTTCATAACACCCTGCAAGCTGTGTACAAATATATCCATTAAAAATAAGGACACTGAAACTGAAGGGAATTTCCCCATGGTCACATGGCATGTAAACTGTGAGTTCCAGTAAGGCAGCATGGAGTAAATAAGGCAGATGAGGATTCAAATCCTGACTTTGTCATGTATGATCTGGGCTATCACCAGCCAATTAATCATTTTAATTAACAGTTTTATATTTATTAAAATGTAGACAATACTACCAGCTTTGCAGTATGGCATCTGATTGATAAGTGAGATCATTTATAGAGCAAACAGCTCAGCGATAGGTACATGGTAGATACTCAAGAAATAATAACTCTTAATGTGACACAGTGACACCAGGCTTCAAACCTGCTTCTGAGGCCTATGTTCTGGGGACCATGATTTCCTGACTCCAAAGCAATTAACTTCTCTGCTAAATAAGAGGTCGAACAAGATGCCCTTAAGAAATTTGCGGGGAAGATGGCGGTGTGAGCAGGGCGGCAGAAATCTCCTCCCAACACTGTATTTATCAACGAAAACACAGAAAATACATCTATTCCTAAAAGAGAGACGAGAATACACAGGAAAGCGCACAGCGTGCAGCTACACCCGAGAGGACTCGGCACCCCAAGAGGCGGGTAAGATACGGAGCCGCGACCCGGCGGGACCCGAGCCCTCCCCCACCCCAGCGCACCGGCGGGAGGAGAGGATTCAGAGCCGGGAGGGAGTGGAAGCACACCCCGCGAAGTAGCCAGCCCCGGTGATCTGCGCGGGGAGCGCTGACCCACATCGCGCAGTGCAGCGGAGATTGGAGAGACAGAGGGGCAGGATCTGAGCGGGGAACGCGCCAGGGTGCTTGCAGCCGGCTCCGGGAAGGAAAAAAAAAAGCGCACTTTCTTCAGCGGTCTTAAAGAGACAGGAGCCCAGCGGAGGAGCCGAATCGCCCCAGCACACTCAGCCCAGCAGGCTGGGAGTCCTGGGAGTTTCAGACGCCTTAGCTGGCGACTGAGGAAGCGTAGCCATACTTAACACTTCTCACTGGGATCAACAGCCTCCTATTCGTTCCCACCCCTGCCAGAGCGATAAAGGGCCCTGCGGAGCGGCACAGTCACAGCTGTGGAATAGTGGGGCAATAGCGCCACCTAGAGCATTCCCACAGAATCTACGTCCGGTGGGCATTTTTTTTTGTTTTTTTTGTTTTGTTTTGTTTTTTGTTTTGTTTTTGTTTTTTTTTCTTTTTTTTCTTCTTTTTTTCTTTCTTTCTTTCTTTTTTTTTTTTTTTCTCTTTTTTTTTCTTCTCTTTTTAAAGTCTTAAAGAGCCCAGCTGACATACGTGGCAACTATCAGTGACCAATTATACAGCCATGAAAAGACAGAGGAATATGGTTCAGACCAAAATCAACCAGACAACCCCAGAGAGGGAGTCTGAAGGGATGGAAATGCACAGCCTCCCTGAAAAAGAATTTAGAATAAAAGTCATTACCATGCTGATGGACCTACAGAGAAATGTGCAAGAGCTGAGGGAGGAAGTGAGGGAACTGAGGAAAGACAATACAGAAATCAGACAAGCGATCGACGGGCTTAACAGCAGAATGGATGAGATGCAAGAGACTGTTAATGGAATAGAAAACAGAGAACAGGAGTACAGAGCAGCTGAGGCAGAGAGAGATAAAAGGATTTCTAGGAATGAAAGAATATTAAGAGAACTGTGTGACCAATCCAAACGGAACAATATTCGCATTATAGGAGTACCAGAGGAAGAAGAGAGAGAAAAAGGGATAAAAGTGTCTTTGAAGAAATAATTGCTGAAAACTTTCCCTCGCTGGGGAAGGAAGTAGTCTCGCAGTCCACCGAAGCTCATAGATCTCCCAACACAAGGGACCAAAGGAAGACAACACCAAGACACATAATAATTAAGATGGCAAAGATCAAAGATAAAGACAGGGTATTAAAAGCAGCTAGAGAGAGAAAAAAGATCACCTACAAAGGAAAACCCATCAGACTATCATCAGACTTCTCAACAGAAACCTTACAGGCCAGAAGAGAATGGCATGATATATTTAACGTAATGAAACAGAAGGGCCTCGAACCAAGAATATTGTATCCAGCACGATTATCATTTAAATATGATGGAGGGATTAAACAATTTCCAGATAAACGAAAGTTAAGAGAATTTGCGCCTCATAAACCACCACTACAGGATATCTTAAATGGACTGCTCTAGAGGGAAGCACACCTAAAGCTAAAAAGATGTCACCAGAGAAAAAAAAATCATAGCAAAGAAAGCAGACCATCCAAATACCAACTAAAGGCAAAGAATAAAACACCTATTATAGAAAGAATGGAGGAGGAGGAATAAGAAGGGAGAGAAAGAAAGAAACATCAGACTGTGTTTACAATAACGTAACAAGAAAGTTAAGTTAGATTGTTAGATAGTAAAGAAGCAACCCTTGAACCCTTGGTAACCACGAATCTAAAGCCAGCAATGGCAATAAATACATACCTATCAATAATCACCCTAAATGTAAATGGACTGAATGCACCAATCAAAAGACACAGAGTAACAGAATGGATAAAAAAGCAAGACCCATCTATATGCTGCCTAAAAGAAACTCAGCTCAAATCCAAAGATACACACAGACTAAAAGTGAAGGGATGGAAAAAGATATTTCATGCAAACAACAAGGAGAAAAAAGCAGGTTTTGCAGTACTTGTATCAGACAAAATAGACTTCAACACGAAGAAAGTAGCAAAAGATAAAGAAGGACATTACATAATGATAAAGGGGTCAGTCCAACAAGAAGATATAATCATTATAAATATATATGCACCCAACAAAGGAGCGCCAGCATATGTGAGACAAATACTAACAGAATTAAAGGAGGAAATAGACAGCAATGCATTCATCTTAGGAGACTTCAACACACCACTCACTCCAGAGGACAGATCAACCAGACAGAAAATAAGTAAAGACACAGAGGCACTGAACAACACACTAGAACAGATGGACCTAACAGACATCTACAGAACTCTACACCCAAAAGCAACAGGATACACATTCTTCTCAAGTGCACATGGAACATTTTCCAGAATAGACCACATACTAGGCCACAAAAAGAACCTCAGTAATTTCAAAAATATTGAAATCCTACCAACCAACTTCTCAGATCACCAAGGTATAAAACTAGAAATAAATTTTAGAAAGAAATCAAAAAGGCTCACAAATACATGGAGACTTAACAACACTCTCCTAATTAATCAATGGGTTAACGACCAAATCAAAACAGAAATCAAAGAATATATGGACACTAATGACAACAACAACACAAAGCCACAACTTCTGTGGGACGCAGCAAAGGCAGTCCTAAGAGGAAAGTATATTGCAATCCAGGCCTATTTAAAGAAGCAAGAAGATTCCCAAATGAATAGTCTAAAGACACAATTACTGAAATTGGAAAAAGAAGAACAAAAGAGGCCCAAAGTCACCAGAAGGAGGGACATAATAAAGATTAGAGAAGAAATAAATAAAATTGAGAAGAAAAAAACAATAGAAAAAATCAATAAAACCAAGAGCTGGTTCTTTGAAAAAATTAACAAAATAGATAAACCCCTAGCCAGACTCATTAAGAGAAAAAGAGAATCTACACACATAAACACAATCAGAAATGAGAAAGGAAAAATCACGACGGACCCCACAGAAATACAAAGAATCATAAGAGAATATTATGAGAATCTATATGCTAACAAGCTGGAAAACATAGAAGAAATGGACAACTTCTTAGAAAAATACAACCTTCCAAGACTGACCAAGCAAGAAACAGAAAAACTAAACAGACCAATCACCAGTGACGAAATCGAATTGGTAATCAAAAAACTACCCAAGAACAAAACCCCTGGGCCTGATGGATTCACCTCTGAATTCTACCAGACATATAGAGAAGAAATAACACCGATTCTCCTTAAAGTTTTCCAAAAAATAGAAGAGGAGGGAATACTTCCAAACTCATTCTATGAAGCCAGCATCACTCTAATACCAAAACCGGGCAAAGACCTCACCAAAAAAGAAAATTACAGACCAATATCCCTGATGAACGTAGATGCAAAAATACTCAACAAAATATTAGCAAACCGAATTCAAAAATACATCAAGAGGATCATACACCATGATCAAGTGGGATTCATCCCAGGGATGCAAGGATGGTACAACATTCGAAAATCCATCAACATCATCCACCACATCAACAAAAAGAAGAACAAAAACCACATGATCATCTCCATAGATGCTGAAAAAGCATTTGACAAAATTCAGCATCCATTCCTGATTAAAACTCTCAACAAAATGGGTATAGAGGGCAAGTACCTCAACATCATAAAGGCTATATATGACAAACCCACAGCTAACATCGTACTTAACAGTGAGACGCTGAAAGCTTTTCATCTAAGATCGGGAACAAGACAGGGATGCCCACTCTCTCCACTGTTATTCAACATAGTACTGGAGGTCCTAGCCACAGCAATCAGACAAAACAAACACATACAAGGCATCCAGATTGGTAAAGAAGAAGTCAAATTGTCACTATTTGCAGATGACATGATACTGTACATAAAAAACCCTAAAGATTCCATTCCAAAACTACTAGAACTAATATCTGAATTCAGCAAAGTTGCAGGATACAAAATTAACACACAGAAATCTGTTGCTTTCCTATACACTAATGATCAACTAACAGAAAGAGAAATCAGAAAAACAATTCCATTCACAATTGCATCAAAAAGAATAAAATACCTAGGAATAAACCTAACGAAGGAAGTGAAAGACCTGTACTCTGAAAACTACAAGACACTCCTAAGAGAAATTAAAGAGGACACTAACAAATGGAAATGCATCCCATGCTCTTGGCTAGGAAGAATAAATATTGTCAAAATGGCTATACTACCTAAAGCAATCTACAGATTCAATGCAATCCCTGTCAAACTACCAACAGCTTTCTTCAATGAACTGGAACAAATAATTCTAAAATTCATATGGAACCACAAAAGACCCCGAATAGCCAAAGCAATCCTGAGAAGGAGGAATAAAACAGGGGGAATTACACTCCCTGACTTCAAGCTCTACTACAAAGCCACAGTAATCAAGACAATTTGGTATTGGCACAAAAACAGACCCACAGACCAGTGGAACAGAATAGAAAATCCAAACATTAACCCAAACATATACAGTCAATTAATATTTGATAAAAGTGCCTTGGATATACAATGGGGAGATGACAGCCTCTTCAGCAGCTGGTGTTGGAAAAACTGGACAGCTACATGTAAGAGAATGAAACTGGACTACTGTCTAGCCCCATACACAAAGGTAAACTCAAGGTGGATCAAAGACCTGAATGTAAGTCATGAAACCATAAAACTCTTAGAAAAAAACATAGGCAAAAATCTCTTGGACATAAACATGAGCAACTTCTTCATGAACATATCTCCCCGGGCAAGGGAAACAAAAGCAAAAATGAACAAGTGGGACTATATCAAGCTGAAAAGCTTCTGTACAGCAAAGGACACCATCAGTAGAACAAAAAGACATCCTACAGTGTGGGAGAATATATTCATAAAAAACGTATCTGATAAAGGGTTGACATCCAAAATATATAAAGAACTCATGCACCTTAACAAACAGAAAGCAAATAATCCAATTAAGAAATGAGCAGAGGACATGAATAGATACTTCTCCAAAGAAGAAATTCAGATGGCCAACAGGCACATGAAAAGATGCTCCACATCGCTAATCATCAGAGAAATGCAGATTAAAACCACAATGAGATATCACCTCACACCAGTGAGGATGGCCAACATCCAAAACACAAACAACAACAAATGTTGGCGAGGATGTGGAGAAAAGGGAACCCTCCTACACTGCTGGTGGGAATGCAAATTAGTTCAACCATTGTGGAAAGCAGTATGGAGGTTCCTCAAAAAACTCAAAATAGAAATACCATTTGACCCAGGAATTCCACTCCTAGGAATTTACCCTAAGAATGCAGCAGCCCAATTTGAAAAGGACAGATGCACCCCTATGTTTATTGCAGCACTATTTACAATAGCCAAGAAATGGAAGCAACCTAAGTGTCCATCAGCAGATGAACGGATAAAGAAGATGTGGTACATATACACAATGGAATATTATTCAGCCATAAGAAGAAAACAAATCCTGCCATTTGCAGCAACATGGATGGAGCTGGAGGGTGTTGTGCTCAGTGAAATAAGCCAAGCCGAAAAAGACAAGTATCAAATGGTTTCACTCATATGTGGAGTATAGGAACAAAGAAAAAATACTGAAGGAACAAGACGGCAGCGGACTCACAGAACCCAAGAACGGACTAATAGTTACCAAAGGGAAAGGGACTGGGGAAAATGGGTGGGAAGGGAGGGATAAGAGGGAAAAAGGGGCATTACGATTAGCAGATGTAATGTTGGGGGGGCACGGGGAGGACAGTACAACTCAGAGAAGACAAGTAGTGATTCTGTAACATCTCGCTACGCTGATGGACAGTGACTGTAATGGGGTTGGTGGGGGGGACCTGATGAAGGGGTAGTTTAATAATCGTAATATTGCACATGTAATTGTAAATTAATGATAATAAAATAAATTATATTAAAAAAAAAAAGAAATTTGCAAAGATCTGGCTTCCCCCTTTAGCTTAGCTACTTCCTAAGATCAGCTTGTCACTTAACTTCTTAAACTCAATTTCTTCATCTACAAAATGAAGGGGAACAAAAATCTCCCTTTCCAAACTCCTTAGACTTTTTGAGAGTCTGATTACATAAAGTGGAATATTGTGGCATATGTCATATGTAAGGTTCTTCCTCTGTGGATTAGGACGCCCTCACTCCCACCACCTCAGAAATGTTTAGAGTTTAATAGGGTAGATAAGAAAATAAAAGCTACAAAGGAAAAATTTGCACATCTCTAATCTGGGTCCCTAGGCATCAACAGGTAGGTGTGAGAAGACAGTCTACAGCTTTCCAGGCACTCGGGCAATACCATGTGATTATATTTGTTTCCAATTCATGAAGCCAGACCTTACAGAGCATCTATTCTGAAAATAAGTGGGTTCTTTTTCTTATCTAAAGAGTAGATTTCAATCAAGTGAGAAAAAAAATGTCCCCTAAAAAAACAACAATAAAAATAAGTGCAGCAGGCTGAAAATGGCTGAAAATAGCTTGTGTGCAGCTAACACTGACTGCAGTGTGAATGCACTTGAACAGACACCTGTGATCCTGTGTGACCTCACACCCCAGAAATATCATAGGATAGTTGAGTGGCTAAGCAGCTTATTGTGTATGATTGGTGTTACCGTTATGGGATTCAGTGAGGAGGATTTGCTCTGAGAGCGGGTGAGAGTGTGGGAGTAAGGCCTGCATAGCAAAGCCCTGTTTGGCACCACGCTCTGTTTTGCCCACTTGAAACCCTGATATAAATAAATCTAACTTGATACACAGGTCACATTTCTACATTACTCTGGAAATTTCCTATATTCAGAAAAGCCACATCTACTCTATAAAGACAACCTGGAACTACTGACTGTGGCCCAACACTGGGAACTAGCTCTGGACCCCACAGGGCCCTGGCTGCATGTGGTTACCACGGTGACCAGTCAGCAGGTTTGCCTTACCTGCCCCCCACAGGAACGGGAACTACATCACAAATCAGTAAACATAAATCCAGGGTCAAGTCAGACCAGCTCTGACCCAGCTCTCCTTCCCTCCAGCTCTGCCTTGCTGCGTCTCCCTCCCTTGCAAACCCAACTCTTTCATCTGCCTTTGCAGTCCATCCCCTTCATTGAGTTGCCTGCATCAGTAACGTTTTCTCTGTCAAAGATCAATCCTGCTGTCTGTATTTTTACTCTTCTCTTGGCCCTTGTTGATACCTTGGGTCAGTCTCCCATCTCCGTCCATTGAGGGCTGTTGATCCTCAAGAGCACCTGGTTCTCTTCTGCTTTCACCTCCTCATGATGCATTCACTGGAGCCTTCTCTAATATTTCCATTTTCAATATTCTACGGAAAACACTCTCCGTAATGCCAAAAGTGATGCCTAACTGTCAGCTCCTGTTCTCTCCTCCAGCCCTTAAAATTACTGAAATTTGGTGCTGTTGCCCACACCCATCTTCTTGGAACATTTCTCCTCTGCTTTGGGACATTGATTTTTTTTGATTCTTTACTTGTCCTGATCGTTCACAGTTTAGTCTTCTGTTTCTCTGCCTAGCCATTAAGTGTCAGAATTCACCAGGATTCGATCCACGATCCTCTTCTGTTTATTTGCCTTTGACTATGGTGATGAATGTGGTCACAACTTGGTTGTAACAATTAATTGTACAATACCTGGCATTTACTATGCATTCAATCAGTAACAATAATTATAACAAATTTTTAAACATTATTTCCTATCACACTCAGCCATAAAAATCTACATTTTAGTATGTAGATTTTATACTTCCAAACAACCACTTGGTATTCTAGACATTCTCAGACATTATCTTCATAATGGAATATCTTATCCCCTTCTGCAAGGGCTTCTTATAGCCTTCAAAGACCTGTTTGAATATTTCCTTCTCTCTTCTCAATATCCCATCAGAAATTTATTCTGGGCTCCAAAGCACATTGTTACCTCCATTAAAAGTAATCACTTTATGTCTTCAGTAATAGTGTAGACCATCAAAAATCCGGGGTTCCACGTAACTCAGTCTCCATGTGAAGGACAACAAAGGGCAGTCCAGCAATTCAAATATTTACAATATAATTCCAATTTGCATTTTCATCTCCCCATTTGTACTTGCTATACAGTTTATAACCCACAATAAAGCTTCTCAGAAAGTTCTTTTGCCATTTCTCAGCTATTTCTCATTATCTTCAACTGATCTAGAATAATTCACATACTAAACCTTTCAACATTCTCCCAGTCACACAACACACATGGCATGTCCTGCTTCACCTTCTAGATTGAATTAACCTCTTATGTATCTGCTTTTTTTGAGTATGCCCTGCTTCCAATACCCCTGATTTTCCTCAAACTTGAAACTTCCCTAAGAATTATTTTAAATGTCACAGGATATAGGGCAAGAAGAAAACGGATAACACTCATGGCTGAAGAAATCACAGCATCCCAATTTTAACTGTATGGTTTTATCTCCTTAGTTTAAAATGGTGCTTGAAGGGAGACACTACATCACTTGCATCCTTGTAGCACCAAAGTATCCATGAGTCATGCACTTATTTGTAGAATACATAGTAGATATCATACAGTGATAGAAACTGAGATCCCAGGAAGAGGAGGGATAGAAGGAACAGGATCAAGAAGGATATTGCTCTCAGAGAGCTTATGGTAAGAGATCCAGATCAATATGCCTAGCACATTAGAGATGCTCCAAAGTCATTTGCTGAATTGATAGCACTCCCCTAGCTACTAATTTTCATAGAGAAACTATTCCCTATTTTGTAGCAAACTGGCATCCAAAATTTCATAAGTAACTTATCCTCAACATAGGTGCTATAATTAGTTGTGAGAGTTCTGAAAATTATGAGTTAATCATTATAACAGTTAAATGTTCAAAGGTTTTTAATTTTTAAGATAAGTAGTTTTTTCTTCAACAAGATCACTTTTACCTATTTGCTTATAATATACATTGTTAGCTCTCCTGGCAATGGGTTTCAGTGCCAGACAAGTTCACTATGGATTCAATGAGACCAAAAAATGACCACTGAACATTCTTGGGGTGAAAGGGTTTAGACCCTAGAATCCCATCCACTCAGAGCCAGTCTCTATGCAGCAAGCTGGTCTCTGCCTCTGGGCCTCTCTGAGCCTGCAGCCATCTTAGTCTCTGTCCTTGGTGCTGCCACCACTCCAGCCTCTGCTCTCCTGCAGCCTTGCAGCCCTGCCACCATGCAGCAGCCCAGAGCACTGGGCAGAGCTCTTTATATAGAGACAATAACAATGTATTGCCCACACATGTGTAGTGAGCTAGCCGACCAGGGCCAGGTGAGAATCCTGGCCATAGGAATCTTCACTTTCTCCACATTAGCCAAGAATTAAAATTAGTATGTTGCAATTTGCTCCTACACCTGGATACATCCATGAGCGTCTGCTTTACATGTGACCACCATTGCCACATGTGTTCAAAGTGAAGAAAATTATAGTAAGAACTGATGGTCTAATAAAGGCCCCACATTTACTACTACTCATAACAAACTAGCGAAAAAAGCAATCTCCAAAGACTAAGAAACTCACTGCATTATCATCCTTTGTATTCATGTTCTCCCTCACCTCTTCCTCCTCCTCTAAGAGCATTTCATTCCTTTCATAAACTCCAATTCTTTCGAAAACCCTTGTTCACATTTTGAATTCTTTTATTTTGGATTTTCATCTCCCATCCCTTTATATTTTCCTTTGCATTGCCACACCCCACTCTCCAGCTCCTGCTTGGGCAATGGAGGCAGCTAAAGGCAGCAGCTGTGGCTGAGAAAGCTGAGCAGTATGGGGAGGAGTGAAATAAAGCAGATTAGCTGTGTGAATGTGTCATTCAAGAGTGCTCATTAGCTTTACTTACAACCACACAGACTTTGCTGGAGGAGGTGACACGGGAGAGATTTAACCTAAGGGTGATGAAGCGTACACTGACTAACTGGCCAAGGGCCATCTGAATCTCATTTTCCCTGCAAAGACACACCTGGATGTTAAGAATTAAAATCCATGGTTATATTTATTTAATCTCAATTTCTCCTACCCATAATTGGAATACCCTCTTCACCCTACCTTTCAAAAAAGTTCTTCCTTTCTCACCCTTGAAATCTCCTGAAACCACATTTCCTTAAGGAATTCTCCCTCTAGTCTGAAAATTAACCAAGGACTTGCTGTAATTCAAGAGAGTTTGTTCAAGAAAAATGAATATCAGTAATAACACTGATCTTTTGTGGCAATGAAATGTGCTCTATTCCCATCCCCCTTTTTCCAGCTCCATGATAACCTTAAATGCCAACCGCTCCACAATCATGGTAAAGCAAACAGCCAACAGGCATCTGAGTGAGCAGAATAGGTATGGCAATCCTTTCACATATCATATTCAGAGAACTGTCATTATTTCAGATGTCTGTCAATTCCCTGGAAAACCCATTCTCAGGGCCTGTGTTATTTGACCTCACTCAGACCTCATTCAGGGCCAACAGCTTTTTATTTGGGGAATTTGTCAAAAATAACCAGCAGCATTATTTATCTTAAATAGCTGCCTTTGGTAGTGTCACCATCTGGGGCAAAGAAAAGCCTGGCCAAAAAACTTTAAAAGGAATAGCTGGAGAATGAGATGTTCAAGCTTTGAGCATCTTTTTATAGGCTGTATATCTAGAAGGCCATGGGTATGCACAGGGCTGGACATTTGCACAAGGTCATGCATATACCCACAAAAGACCAGAAAAGGGCCTAAGCTGACCTCAAAGTACGCCGAAACAGGGAACATGTAACTGGCTCACTGAGCATTGGAGGAATGTCCCAAAATGCACACAGAGCCCCATGCAAAGTTTGGGTGTCTTATCGATCAGAACACTTAAGGAACTCTGTGCAATTATTAGTTGACTGCAGAATTAGCTTAGGAAAGTCACTGATGAAAGAAACAGCAACAACCCAAACCTTGCAAGAGGGAGAATTTCATTTTCAGAGTTGCCAAATTATACTGTTTTAAAAGTCTCCAGTTTTCAACAACAAAAAATGTTGAGATATACAAAGAAACAAGAAAGTATGGCTCAAACACAGAATAAAAGGTCAGTAGAACCTGTCCTTAAGGATGTGCAGGTAATTAGCTCACTAGATAAAGACATTAAATCAGCTATTTTAAATACCTTCAAAGAACTAAAAGAAACCATATCTAAAACAAAACTAAAGAAAGTATGAGATCAGTGTTTCATCAAATGTAGAATACCAATAAATATAGAAATTATAAAAATGAACCAAGTTGAAAATCTGGAGTATAAAGTACCATAAATTCACTAGAGAAACTCAACATCAGATTTGATCCAACAGGAGGAAAAATTCACAAATGTGAATTGAGATTGTCTAGTTTGAGGAACAGAAAAAAATAAGAATGAAAAAAATTAACAGATTCTAAAGACTGATGTGAAATGCCATCAACATACCAATATGTATAATGGGCATCCCAGAGGGATAGGAAAGAAAGGAGCAGAAAGAATATTTGAGAAAATAATTGTCAAAAACTTCCCAAATTTGATGAAGGACATTAATCCATATATCCAGGAAGCTCAATAAATACCAAGTAGGGTAAACTCAAAGAGATCCACACCTAAAAACATAATTATAGTAGCATAAAGGATGGTGGAGGGAATAGAGATAAACAGGAAAAAACTTTTGTATACTATTGCAATTAAGTTAGGAAGAATCAGAACTAGATGGTTGTTAGGCAAGGAGAATAAATAAATGGCACCAAGATTGGAAACGAGTAAGTAAAACTTCCTATTTGCAGGTCACATGATTTTATATATGGAACTTCCTAAGGAAGCCACACACACACACACACACACACACACACACACACACAGCCTAATAGAGCTAATAGGATAAAAGACCAGTATATTAAAATCAACTGTAATTCTATGCACTAGAAATGAACAATCATCTAAAAATGGAACTCAGAAATAAATTACATTTACAATAGCATAATAAAGAATGAAACACAGAAATAAATTTAACAAAAGAAGTAGAAAATCTGTACTCTGAAAACTACAAAATTAAAGATCTAAATAAATATAAAGAAGTTGCATGTTCATGGGTAAGAAGACTTAATTTTGTTAAGTTGGCTATACTATCCAAATTGATCTACCAGTTCAACAGAATCTCTATCAAAATCCCAGCTGGTATCTTTGCAGAAATTTACAAGCTGATCCTAAAATTCATGTGGAAATGCCGGAGACACAGAAGAGCCAAAGCAATCTTGAAAAAGAAGCATAGACTCAAACTTTCCAATCTCAAAACTAACTATCAAGATCTGATAATCAACAAAATGTGATTCTGGGATAAGAATAGATGTATAGGTCAATGCATACAACAGAAAATCCAGAGATAAAACCTTACATTTATGTTCAATTGGTCTTCACAAGGGTGCCCACTTTAATGGGGGAAGAGTAGCCTTTTCAACAAAGGACGTTTAGATAACTGGATTTCCACATGCACAAGCATAAAGTTGGACCCACACTTCTCCCCCATACCCAAAAATGAACTCAAAATGGATCAAAAACATGAACATAAAAGCTAAACTATAAAAATATTAGAAGAAAACAGGCATGTCTTGGTGACCTTGATTAGTCAATGGTTTTTCTAAGATGTGGCACCAAAAGCACAATCTACAAAAGAAAAAATAGATGAGTTATGAGTTAGATTTTGTTAAAATTTAAAACTTTTGTGCTTCAAAGGATACTACTAAGAAAGTCAAAAGACCACCCACAGAATGGGAGAAAATATTTGCAAATCATGTATCTGATAAGGGACTGAAATCCAGAATATTAAAAAAAAAAACCTCTTACAACTCAACAATAAAAAGACAGCACAATTAAACAATGGGCAAAGGATTTGAATAAACATTTCTCCAAAGAAAATATACAATGACCAGTAATATCATGAAAATATGTTCAACATCTTTAGTAATTAGGGAAATGCAAAACAAAGCCACAATATACCACTCCATACCCACTACGATGGCTATAATCAAGAAGATGAACAATAACAACTTTTTGTGAGGAGATGGAAAAATAGAAATCATCACCATGCATTGCTGGTGGGAATGTAAAATGGTGCAGCCACTTTGAAGACAGGTTGACAGTTCCTCAAAACAAAAATTAACCACAGAGTTACCATATTACTCAGCATTTCTACCCCTAGGTATATAATAGAAGTTTAAAAAAATGTGTCCACACAAAATATTGTACATGAATGTTCATGGTAGCATAATATTCATAATAGTCAGAAAGTGGATACAACCCAAATGTCCATCAGTTGATGAATGGCTAAACAAACAAGTGAAAATTACTCATATGAAAGAATATCCAGTTATAAAAAGGAATGGGTTTCTGATATATACATGAATGAACTTTGAAAACATGTAACTGAAAGAATCCAGATACATCAAGCCACTTATTGTATGATTCCATTTATATAAAACATCCAGAAGAGGCAAATACATAAAGACAGAGGTTGATTAGTAGTAGTTGCTAGTTAGAGGAAGGGGAGAATAGAGGGTGACTGCTAATATGTACAGGGTTTCTTTAGGGTTGAAAAAATTTTTCTGAAATTAGATAATGGTGATGATTACACATCTCTGCAAATACACTAAAACCACCTGAACTGTACACTTTAAAAGGGTGAATTTTATCCTATATATGTTACATATTAGTTTTTTAAGTTATTTTCTTTCTTCCTCATGTTATATATTTTCACAATTCTATGATAGAATGGGAATTTTTTCATCCATATTTATCACAAGAACAATTTTGATCCACCATTCATGTTTCTTTCCATGTGGAGAGAATTCCATTGGTGTAACTCATAGATTCCCTTGGACATTTACTCATTCTGCCCTAGAGGAGATGAAATATGATCCTAGCTCAGATTCCATTTTTTTCTTGAGCCATCTGCCTGCAGACAGCATTGTTATACTGCTTCTCAGTCTTTCTCCTTTCCTTAACCTCAGAACTTAAGTGTCTATATACTGTAATGTTTTATAACACTGCCTCTGAGTGTTCCACTTCCTTGGCAGTGCTTTGCTCTTGTATCTGAAATTTTCAGTCTGGGGATCCTTTCTGGGTATCTTCCTATACGTGTATCCAATCTCCCTCATAGATGATGGTTCAGAATTACAGAGGCCTTCTACTTTCTTTGTTAATAACAGAGTCTAAGTTATTTTGGGTCTATTGTTTTGCATGGATTTTGAACAGAGAAAAAAGAAACCATCATCTTAACTCCACTTTAATGGAATTTTCCCATTATTTACTTGACCTTCCTGATTTAACCCCAGGTCCTCCAGTGTACCCTCCAGACTGCTGCTGGAATGAAGCAGCAACACCACTCATTATTTCCCTCCTCTGCCCAAAATTCTTTTAGAGACTACAGTGTGTGACCTAAGTTACTTTGTGTGATGTATGAAGTTCTTTGAGATGTGGTCTCTACCTAATTCTTCTCCTGTTTTAGCTCTAATCCCTTCCTATTCATACTCTAGCCAGATCAATAGATGGCAAGTCAGAGAACTACAGATTTCTTCACAGTGCCCATATCTTTGCACATGGTTTCTCTGTAAAATATTCATCACTCTCATGCCCTCTTGGAAAACAATTATTTTACCTCTAAAAATCCATCTCAGATCAGTTGTCCTGTCGGATGTGAAGGAATTTAATCACTCCATCTTCTCTGCTATCTGTCCTTGGTACCTGAAGGCATCATACTCCATAGTAATTATTTCCTTTTGGGAAATTCTCACTCTTAAAATTGTATGTAGTATGTTTGTTAGAGAGTCTTTTGAGTCATTCAGTCTTTCAAACATTTTTTGAGCAATAGCTCTGTTCCAGATATAAAACATGAAGACAGATAAAAATACCCCATGCTTCAAAGGAAAACAAGGCCAGTATTGCTACCTGATTTCATATGGACTTATGCCATATATCTGTAAGTACACTCTAAACACCTTGGAGGCAAGAATCATGTCATATATACTAGTCTAGAATTTTCAGTGTGTAACAGAAAATCTTTCATGATGTTGGCATTTAATATTGCCATAGCCTATAAACTGGTCTTCTGTCTTCAGTTTTGCTCCAGTTGCTACCCCCAAACTTCTTCACAAGAAACTCAGAATATTTCCAAAATACAAGGCTATAAAAACTGTTATCTGCTTTAAAACATTTAATGAGTCATCTGTCCCTTTAGGACAATGTCTGTGTTCCCCATTAGACTACAAGCTCATTGAGCAGAGATTCATCTTTTTGTAATCCCAGAGGTCAGCAAAGAGTCTGACACCCAAATATTACATAAAACATATATTGGTTGGATTTGTTTAAATATTGGTTGAAATTACTGGATGGTTCTTGGGATTTGTCTTTATGTTTTATTAAAAGATATTTTGATTTCCCTGTATTTGGAGCAATTAGGACATGACTTATATTTTATTTACTGTATTCATTTATATGTCACCAATGTCTGGGGTGCATCATTCTTGCTTGTCCTAGTGGAAAGGAATCATTACTGACTGACTATGTGTAGGATCAAGTACATGTTTAAATACACAGCAACTGTTGATAATGGTGTTACACTTGGGTTAATTGCCTAGTTTTTGAAAAATAGACTGTAACAACAACAAAAAAGATTTTCTGCCATATTTTTTAAGTACTGTCTCAGTTTTAGAGTTCCCAGGACTCTGATAAATATTTTACAAATAACTAAGGACATACATCTTTCTCTAAAGTGCATAAAAGTAACTTTCATTCTTCTTTATCAAAGGAGGGTGATATGACCAAGGTCATAGATATAATCATGAGGGGCAGATGATAGTGACATAAGCAGAATAAGATAATGATTCACAGAACACAGAGAGGAAGGCCAGGAATACTCAGCAGGGAATAATGATGGGGATATCAGCCAGATCGTTTTATGACTAACATGTCTCATCCTAAATGATAAAACCCCTGACCAGACAAGGCCAAGACCAAATCAGGAATAAGGGAAGTAAAATCTGGAACCGCATGTAGAATGGTTTCTTACTAGGATTCTAAGAAGAATGCTGAAGACAAAAACCAAAGATCATGCTGCCAACAGAGTCTTTCCCCACAGACAAGCTCATCAGGAATTAGTATCTCAATTTGCTCAAGATAACTGATATTACATAGGTCTAAAATAGTCAGTTTAGCTCTAGAGAGAACCCAGACTCTTCGTCATTTTAGCTTCTGAATACTGACCTATTTTTTCCTGCTGAAGTTGATCTCACAGTCCATTAACAAAAAGTTTCAGATTTCAAATGCTTTTTAGAAGGGCATAATCTCATACTACTTTTTTGGAGTATCTGCATTCCTTTTTTCCCCTATTTTACTATAGCCATGCTCCTAAGGGGCACTTCTGTATCTACAATGAATTTAGGTTTCCAATCTCTTTATCCTCTGTTCTTCAAGGACCTAATCAGATGTATTGCTCTGTTCAAGTCACAGCGGGATACCCCTGGCCTGCCAAGTTTCTGGTCCTTCCCAGTCAAATCTGAAATCTCAAGGAAATCTATATTGTTAAGTTGCTTATGTTAAATTTATGAGAAAGGCCAAGCTGTGCTAAAGATCACTGAATTTTTTAAAAGTAGTTCTCTCTGGCCTGGCAACTTAAAGATATATATATATATCCTTTAAATTATTTCTTATAGTACCACAGAGAACAAATATAAAGAAGCAAGCCCTACAGATAGAATCCAAGCCAGAAAAAAGTGTGTGTGTGGGGGGGTGTTCTGCTTCAGCTCTACTCATTCTTCCTTCTGAAGGAAGACGTAAGGGAAGAAGCTGATGTATTCTTTCCCTCTAGCCTCCCCTGTTAGCTATGCCAATGGACAATACGCAAGCTCCTGGAAATGTGTGAACCTCTGAGTGGTACTTGAGAGTTGAGTCATCAAGAAGAGAGAATGTTATATATTTCATATGGTGACTAACAGTGAGATTCTAGTAACAACACTCATTCTACTGTAAGCTACCCCATCATGTATAAATTCTGTGACTCGAGCTCAGTGAATCCCTATTAAAGACTCTTACTTTTAGTGCCTCTTATCTTCAGAAAGCAATCCCTGCCCTACCTATCTTCTTTTGAAATTACTTCTCTATTCATTAACCATTTGGCTCTTTCTCTTTTATTACAACTCAACTAACAGAGCATTTGATTATAACTGTTGAGTCACCTGTGCATTCTAACAAACTACAGAACCCCCAGGTGTGCCTCTAAGGTGGGATCAGTAGCCTTTTAAAACTATGAAGCCAGTTAATCTTCAGGCTCTCTTTTTCTGGCTTTGGAGTAGGAAGTGTTCATGTCTTCAGGAAGGCCCAAGTGAGGTGGCAGCAGAAATGGAGGAGGCCAGCCCTCTCTCTGAAAGAACAGACCATGGTTAATATATCTTAGTTTGAGGAGGCTTACCAAAAGTGTCTCCTACTCTGCCTAAAACCCCTTTCATATTGTCACACAGCTTGACAGTCTGCAAACTGAATTTGTTTGGGTTAGTAACATTTGCTTTTAAGATGCCAGCATTCCCAGGAGGCTCATTCAATAGATTTGTCCCTATACTCAAACTGAGATCATTCTTCACACACGAAACATGAACATGGATGTGGAAAGAAGAGAATGGATTTTGCAGCAAACAAGACCTCATCGTAGAGTACTAACAAAATAAGGACTTTAGACAGCAAGTGGTCAGCAGCAGGGCAATGGCAACAAAACAAACCGACTACATTATGTGCTGGTATTAGCTCAGTAAACCCAAAGCAACACTATAAGATATCATTTTATCATGTTCCTTTTCTTTACAAATGAAACAGTGGAGCTCAGAGAGGCTGTCACTTTTCCAAAATTTCCTAATGATAAATGGTCCAGTTGGGATTAGGACTCATGTATATTTGGCTCCAGAATCTTGCCCTTAACTACAGTGGACACTGCCAAGAATTGGCCAGTGGGAAAGTCAGGCATGGATGTGGAGCCAGAGTAAGAGCTGGAGCCACTAAGGCTAGGTTCTCCCTCATATTTTTCCTTATTGTCAAGGGGGACTAAACCTTAATTTAAACTATTTGTTGAGATTATTTAAAAATAATCAATTGCCCTTAGGACTCCAAATAGGAGTAAATTTGAGAAAATGCTACTTTTTCTTTTTTGATCTTATTCTGATAGAATATTAGTTTAGCATAAGCAAAGTAACAAAATCTCAAAGATTTTGGCTTCCACTTCTGTTGGTCCCTTACTCATCTCCTGCTGCATAAAATTTAAGAGTATGGTCATAAAAGAGCTATATTCTGAAAACTATAAGACATTGATGAAAGAAATTGAAGACAAAATAAATAAATGGGAAGATATGCCATGTTAATGGATTGGAAGAATTAATATTTTTTAAATGTCCATATTACCCAAAGCAATTTACAGATTCCATGTAATCTCCATCAAAACACCAACATTTTTTAGAACAAATAATCCTAAAATTTGTATGGAACCACAAGGACCCTGAGAAGCCAAAGCAATCTTGAGAAAGTAAACCAAGTTGGAGATACCATGCTCCCTGATTTCTATACTACAAAGCTATAATAATCAAAACAGTATGGTACTGGCACAAAAATAGACACAGAACAGAACTGAGGTCCCCAAAATAAACCCACATGCATATGATC
This sequence comes from Smutsia gigantea, assembly GCA_032199065.1. Classification (NCBI taxonomy): domain Eukaryota; kingdom Metazoa; phylum Chordata; class Mammalia; order Pholidota; family Manidae; genus Smutsia; species Smutsia gigantea. The sequence continues at coordinate 82,823 of JAVSCE010005130.1, read as the reverse complement.
AATTAATCTATGACAAAGGAAGTAAGAATATACAATGGGGAAAAGACAGTCTCTTCGATAAATGGTGTTGGGAAATCTGGACAGCCACATGCAAAAGAATGAAATGGGACTATTGTCTTATGTCATACACAAAAATAAATTTGAAATAGACTAAAGACCTAAATACAAGACCTGAAATCATAAAATTCCAAAAAGGAAATAGGCAGTAAATTCTTGGACACTGGCCTTAGCAATTTTTTTCTAGATTCATCTCCCAGGCAAGGGAAAAAAAAAACAAAAATAAGCAAGTGGGACTACATCAAACTAAAAAGCTTCTGCACAGTGAAGAAAACTATCAACAAAACAAAAAAGGAGGCCTACTGAATGGGAGAACATATTGACAAATGATATATCTGATAAGAGGTTAATATCCAAAATATATAGAGAACTCACACAGCTCAATACCAAAACAACAACAAATGATAATCCAATTTAAAAATGGCAAAGGAACTGGATAGCCCTTTCCCAAGAAAATATACAAATGGCCCACAGGCACATGAAAAGATGCTTAACATCACTAATCATCCAGGGAAATGCAAATCAAAACCACAATGAGGTATAACTTCATAATACTTAGAATGGCCATTATCAAAAGGCAAGAAATAACAAGTGTTGGGGAGGATGAGGAGAAAAGAGAACCCTCCTACACTGTTGGTGGGAATGTAAATTATTACAGTAACTATGGAAAACAGTATGGAGGCCTCTCAAAGAATTAAAAATAAAAATACCATATGATTCAGTAATTCCACTTCCAGGTATTTACATGAAGAAAACAAAAACACTAATTTGAAAAGATAAATATACCTCTATATTAACTGCAGCATTATTTACAACAGCCAAGGTATGGAAGTAACCTATCAGTAGGTGAATAGATAAAGATATGGCATATATATATGTATGCCATGGAATATTACTCAGCCATAAAAAATAAAACCTTCCATTTGTGACACAACATAGGGACCTAGAGGGTATTATACTAAGTGAAATAAGCCAGACAATTAAAGACAAATACAATAAGAATTCACTCATATGTGGAATCTAAAAACAAAACAAATGAACAAACAAAAGCCCAGAAACATACTCAGAAATACAAAGAACAAACTGGTGGGTGTCAGAGGGAAAGGCAGTCAGGGGACAGGCAAAATAGGTAAAGGGGGTCAAAAGGTACAAAATTCCAGTTACAACATAAATAAGTCACAGGGATTAAAAAAGTACACTATAGGGAATATAGCCAATAATATTATAATAATTTAGTAGAATGACAGATTGTAATTGCACTTATCATGTTGAGCATTTTGTAATACATACAAATGTCAACTCATTATATTGTATATGTGAAACTATTATAATATTATGTCAACTATACCTCAGTTTTTTTTTTAAAGTATAGAATCAGACTTAGTTTAAATCCCTACTCCACTGAGCTGTGTGTGTGACTTAGGTAAGATAATCAGCCTCTGTTGGCCTTAGTTTGCCTATCTGAAAAATGGGGGTGATAACAATTTCTACCTGGTAGGATTGAGGTAACAATTCAATGAATTAATGTATGTAAGGCACATCTAGCACATAGTAAGCACTTTATAAAGGTCAGCTACAGGTTGTTTTACTTGAAAACTATTTCTAGTTCTTGGTGTATATTTTTGCTCTAACAATATAGAATTGGTTTTCTTCGTATGTGAATATAAAACATAATCTTATATATTTTACAAAACTATTTTACTGGATCATTTAATGTAATAATAAGTAAGTCTGAACTTTAGAGACAAAGATAAATTATGGGTTTTAGCAGATTTTTCTTCTCAAGGGCTTGAGAATTAAATAGTATAAGCTACACTATTTTAACATAGCTTTTTTCTCAAATTTAGAAATATTCTTAGGATTGTAGGGGCCTGTGGTCTAAGAGACTAAGTAGTACAATCTGGCTTAGAGTGTCCAAGTTCAGTAAATCTAGACATTAAAGAGTGCTATGTAAATTAATCTTGATTGATCTACAAAGGTATTTCTGAAACTTCTGTCTTCTTAAAATCAGTTCTATTTTTTTTAACACCATTCCATTAAACTTTAGAATATAGTTTAATGCTGTTTTCTTTCAACTATAAAATATCAGCTAAGAAATAACATGCTTAAGGGAACATTTTTGATCTGGTAGTCTTCAATTTTGCACTCAAGAATGTGTTCAATAAGCCAGAGATGTACAATTCCCCAAGCAGGTAAAAAAATGTGATTGTGAGGGCTGAGATGACAGTTTTCATATGATCTTCAATGCATGTCCTGTGCATCTGTTCTATATCTGGGAATATGTTTTTACATTTTTTTTTCTAGGGAAAATTAAATAAGTATTTCTATGTTTAGTTTCCCAGTTATCATAAAATATGTAAAAAAAGAATATAGAAATTAAGGCCAAGGAGATACTTGGTCTTTGTGAAAAGCATTTAGATTTCAAGGCTGGTTATAATCCTACACAAACTTTGTCATCCTTACAAGTGTCTCTTCAAACAGTGATCAAAACAGTGCCCATAATGGGCATGTGTTTATGTTTAAAGTAAGTTCATGTAGAGCTGGTAATTAAAATTTTGCAAGACTATGAAGTCTCTAATGGAAAAATTAAAAATCATTGGGTTGGCACTATGAGTTTTGCCTTGAATTTAACTGGTTTCCAGTTAAAACTCCAATCAACTTAAAGATACGATACCCGTTAACAAGATACCACATTTTAACTACATTATTGCATACATAAAGAAACAGCTATGGATTGTTTGATCATAATCTCAGGCTTTTAACAGATAGTTCAGTTGTACTGACTAACCATGCATTTACGTATTAGAATAATATCTTATTTGTGATCCTTTGGAACTTTAATTAGTAAAAGCAGCTGAGTAAAAATGCCCCAGCTAAATGATTCTAGAAAAACCTCTCCAAAGGGAGAAATTTAACTAGAAAATGGGTCATATTCTTAATGACTGCTGTGAACTGAATGTGTTTTTTTTCCCCAAATTCAGATATTGAAGCCTAGATCTCCAATGTTATGGTATTTGGAGGGGGCGTCTTTGGGAGATAATTAGGTCATGAGGGTGGAACCATCATAGATAGGATTAGTGACCTTATAAGGTTATGAAGACCCCAGAGCTCTCTGCTTTCCACCATGTGTGAGAATACAGCAAGATAGCCTTCTGCAGACCAGGAAGCATGACCTCATCACACACTTGATCTGGGAGAGTCTTGATCTTGGACTTGATCCCCAAACAGTAAGAAATGTTCGTTGTTTAAGCCACCCAGCCTCTGGAGATTTGTTACAGCAGCCCAAACTGCCTAAAACAATGATAAAATTTCAAAAGTACTCATTGTTCTTCTCTTTGACTTCTTCTTCTCCTACCTTTCCCCTCCATTCCCTTCCTTTACCATCCTAAGCAATTCAGTCCTAAAGGCATTTGGTGGGGCAGGGCAAGACAGACAGCCAAGTAGGGGGAAGGGATAGACTGTGTGGAGTGATACGGAACAGCTTGATGATGAGGGTGCTTAATGAAGGGTAGGAGTGGGAGTCAGACACCAACCAGGATGAGGAGGGCTTCCATGCCACCTTAATTAAGGGATGGAAGTGAACAAAACTGCATACTACCTGATAGGCATGTAGAAAACAGCATCACGTCTGTGATACTGTTGCCAAAGGTACATCGCCAGCATCTGACTATAATGAAACATCTGAAAATCCCCAACTGAGTGGCATTCTACAAGATAACTGGACTGTAATCTTCAAAAGTGTCAAATTCATGAGAGTAAAAGAAAAAAATTAAGTTAAGAAAAAGAGGGAAAAATTATTCCAGATTGAAGGACACCACAGGGTCATAAGAACCAAATGTAATGTGTAATTCTTAACTGGGTCCTTTTTCTATAAAGGACATAATTAGCAATTTTGGCAAAACTTGAATGGGGTCTTGAGCATTAGCCAATATAAGCAATCTTAACTTCTTGATTTTGATAATTATATTGTAGTTATATAGAATAATGTTCTTGTTTATATGAAATACATACTAAAGATTTGGAGGTCCATTGCTTTATGCTAGAAATGAGGGGAATGTAGTTTAGTTCCCTCCATTATTAAATCTTTAAGTTCCATTTTCTACTACATTCCTCCTGTATAGTGAATTTTCTTTATGCCCAGGAGATTTTTATTGCAGATTCTTCCTGGAAAAAAATTATTTATACAGAAAACATTTTCAGCCCTTGTTTCTCATCAAGTTAATAGTATTCTTCTTTCAGGATCTCTTTCTTAAGCAAAGTTTTGTTCCCTATGGAGAAAATTAAAATAATATAAGTGAATTTTTAAAAAATTGGACAGCACTCTTTTGGCTTGTCTCCCATGCCCAGGATCTACTTTCTTCAGAATTATTGTCATGTCGACCACATGGAAGAGCTCTGTTAGTGGGGTTCCATTAAGCCAAGAGTTTCCGGCACCACCACTGCATCCCTGTGCTATATATTCAGCTAAATGTGACTGTGGAACCTGAGCTAAGGAAGTCTTATTTCTCAGCTGTCTTTAATTCTTCATGCCCACAATACTGCTTATTATAATGACATATTCATGACAGATAGCATCTTGCTTTCATAGAGAAGATGAGATGGAGAAATGAGGGCCTTTGCTGGGGATAGTTGGGAGAAGTATGACCAAGCCTTGGCTTCTAGAAGATGACTCCAAGATCCTGATGTGTGGACTATTGGCTTTCACATCTGTTAAAAAGTAATGCTGTGTCCACATTATGTTATTGGGATAGATTCTCTTCATTAACAGACATATTCATACATATAGAAAATCAGAGACTTTAGCAAGGTCTTGAGAAAGCATGAGGAGCAAATGTTAATATGCTGATGTAGATATTCAAAGTTCTCAGAGGATGGAATTCAGATTCTTTAGTTTTATGTCCAATATTCCTTGTCATGGAAGGTACACAGATGCACTAGTCTTGCCACATGTTCATTGGGTTTGAGAAACCCTTCAATATAGAAAACGAGCAATTTGGCCACTGAGGAAGCACATTTGCAATAACTGCTAAAAGTATGGACTTTGTCTTCAAATTAGCTTAGATTCAAATCTCATCTCTTACTATCTGCCTGAGTTGGAAAGTCACCTGAGTCCTGATTTCTTCATCAGTAAAGTGAAGATCATAACTAGCTGATGGACTGATGTAAGGGCTAAATAAGAGAACACATTACAAATGTACTTAACACACCATCAGAGATATAGCTTTTACTGAATACATTGGAGTAGTTGTGCCAGTTCTTATAATTGTTCATAGAAAATGTGATAAGTAGGGAATCAGCTATCCAGCAAAACTGGAAACCCAGCATCCCATTTTAGGATAATTTTCAATCACAGGATCTTGAAATATCAGGTAGACCATAAAGGAACAATAAACTTAATTTATATGGCATTAACATGTGCAGTCATCTAACTGCTCTTAACCATTGGTCTAAGCGTTCAGCATTACAAAGTAAAGAGCAGCTATTGTCTTTGCTCCTAAGGTAGCAGTCTAAAGAATGTAAATAGCCACAGCTCTGGTTTAGACAGACTGGACATACCCTCAATACTGTGAACGTGCGGACCTGGTCCAGTTTCCTCTGCACTGAGGCCCTAATTCAGTCTGCAGATATCTTGTCTGGGAACCTTAAAAATTGGTTGGCTTGGTAACCAGGAAACTGCAGCTATTTTGCAAAATAAAGTCAGCCAACGTCCATCTAACACAGTGAACAGCTAGCACACCAACCCCTAAAGCCTGAATGCCAGCCATAAACTGAAACGCTGGGCAATAACCAGGGACAGCGGTGATGTGATCAACAGCCCCGGACCCTGGGTAGATTTCTAGCTTAGAAACCTGTTGTAAAAACGGCAGCAAGAAATCTATCATTGGGGCATCCTAGGTCAGGTTCTGCTGAAAGGGTGATGATTAATGTAAATCTATCAGTCAAAGGAAGCAAGGGCTTCATTCTGGTACTGCCTCTGAAATGTATGGTAGGAGACTCAAAAGAAATATGGAGAGAAAACATGGAATCTGAAGCAATTTTGAGTTTCTTCCTGGAAGAAGGGCTGAATGATATTGCTCATCACATTTCAAGACATAGAAACTTTTAACTGGATAAACACAGTCACCATATGGCTACACCAAACCACATCTCAGCCAGACAACCAGACAATGCAATAATCTTCTTGCCAAAACCTGAGTAACTAAGGACAAGTATCTTCCTTAGCACCACAGCAGTCAAAAGACTAGAGCTTGGAAATAATTAAAACTAGTGTTTTCATTGTTGTCTATAAGAGGTGGCATCATTATGCAACTTCAGCATTATGGCAAGACGGGCAGAAACACACTGACTTTTCTGGAATAATCAGCTTAATTTGGGAAATAATTCAACATAGATCTGCTGTAATGATGACAATCAGGGATAATTGATTAGGGACAGTAACCAAGGTGTATTTTTTCCTATTTCTTATTCCTTTTTTATACCTAATTTTAAGTCATTTTCATAATTCTATTTAATAAACAGCATTTACTTTACCAGGCATACTTCTAAGCACTTCATAAACATTAGCTCATTTCCTCCTTATAATACCTATAGGAAGCAGATACCAGTATTGACTTCATTTCACAGATGAGGATATTGGCACTGATGTTCCTTGAGGTTCTAAAACAGCTTCTAAAATGAGTGAAGTAAGGATACCCAAGAAGACTCTAGATTTCTCTAAAAATGACATTTTAAATCGCCAATAAGTAAACAGTATTGTTATCAGCAGGAAACAGGTCCTAGAATCTGAAGACAACATTATAAAATACCTTTTAAAAAGCCCTTATAAAGCAAGTCCTGGTTATTTTAATGCTGTATATTTCAACTAAAACAGAGATGAGGCAGTTCAAATGCCAAATGGCTTTAACACTCACTACCCAGCTCTCTCCCCTTCTAGCGTTCTTGCTCTCTTACTCTCTCCCTGCCTTTGCCCTCTTCCTTCTGTCTCACTTCTCTCTGACTCCCTCAGGGAAGTGATTATCAGAGAGCCTTTCTCCCTTTGAACTGCAGGGGCCAATAAAGATACTGGGGAAGAAGGGTGCCCAGTATGAAAAGATTCGCTTCAAAGACAGAGCGTATCAAAGTGACTTGCCAGGAAGCTATGAGATCTTGCTGAGCTGGGCTGGTGTGGCATCCTGTTCACCTCACCTCCTTGCTCTAGCTGCCACTCGGGGAGGACTCAGCAGTGGAGGGTATTGTCTAGCTCAAGCCTGCTGTCTGCCTCCCTTCATCAGCTGGGGAGAGTGATAGATACGTACCAGGTGTCTCATCGTTTCTTTGGATTAAGTGAATGCTCTCGATAGATATCACTGAATAATATTATCACCTAATTATACTGGGGTTTCTTTCTCCTTCTCGAAGTACCTGACAGTAGTTTCCGAATTAAGTAGCGTGAATGCAATGGGGATTTTCGCCAGTGTGGCCCAGTGTAGTGAGTGATGTGAGACCTAAGGGTGAATCATCTGCGGCGTCATCAGAAGAGTATTACTGGAGCGCTATGACAAACAAAACACATGAACTTGAGAGAACACATCAGGCTGCAAAACCACATGAAGACTTTATCTTCAAAACTGGGCAGGGTTGACAATTCAACAAATATCCAGATGAAAACTAATTCTGTCACACTGATTATTTCAAACATATGGGTTTATATTATCACATAAAGGAAGCATTTGGATGCTTTTCTTTGTCCCTTTTCACCCACATCTTAGCCTCAACTTAGCTATAAATAACCTCAGAGTTGCCTGAGTCTCTCTTCCCCTTAATATCAGGGTCCGCTGCACATTGCCCTTTGCATTCCTCTCCACTTCCAGCGCAAGCCCTGTCCAGAAGGACCTGTGAATATTGCCCGAATGACTGATGATGAATAATATAGAGAAAGTGTAACTGAAGCCCTTAGTGTGCAACTTTTGCATGGCTTGAAGTTGACCTGGAAGACATTCCTTTGACATGTGTTGTCTAATTCCAGCAGAAAAACACATTTTATATCAAGCTTGAGATAATTTTTGCTCACTGTTTGCTTTGCATCCTTTCTAAGAATGTGATTTGGAACTATAAGCAATTGATGGCAACAAAAGTCTGTATTACTTTCTCCTCAGTCTACCAACTATGTGATGCCACAGTACAAATGAGGTAATAGAAAAGAACTTGGGGACAAAGTATCTTCTCCATCTCTTTAAAGATTGAAACATGTAACTGACTCATGTACAATGTCATGTTTAAGGAACTTAGAAAAATTCAACATTAGACTTTTAGTGCTGTCATCATTGTTCCACCTGCTGCTAAAACCTATATTTTTCTAAACCTCCTACAGCTTTAGATTTGCAGGGCAATCTAAAATAGAGATTTACTTTCTAACATGTTCAGGAACTGTAATAAACCACTGGTATTATCAGCTGTGAGTCCAGAACCTACTGCAGGCTCTGTTTCTTCTCCTTGACCTCTCTTTTCTGAGGAAAAAAAGCTAATCAAATTATATGGTCATGTCATTTGACACAGAAAAAGCATTTGACAAAATCTAACACCATTCATGATAGAAACTCTCAGCAAGTTAGGAATAGAGAGATGTTAACATGATAAAGAGCATCTATAAAAAATGTATTACTAACATCAGACTTACTGATGAAAGACTGGATGCTTTCCCTGTAACATCAGCAACAAGACAAGGATGTTAGAAGTCCACTTTCCCCATTCATAGTCAATATCCTAATGGAAAATTCTGCACAAAGCCAAAAAAATAAAAGGCATAAAACTTGGAAAGGGAGAAATAAAACTCTCCATTTACCAATGACAAGATTAGCTACATAGGGTATTCCAAGAAATCTAAAAAATAATCCTAGAATTAACAAATGAGTTCAGCAAGGCCAAAGAATATCAGATCAACACACAAAAATAAAAAATCAATCACACCTCCACATACTAACAATAAACATGCAGAAACCAAAATTTAAATCACAATCCCATTTACACAGGCTCTAAAGGAAATGAAATACTTAGATATATTTAAAACACCACAGGTATAGGATCTGTATGCTGAAAATTACAAAATACTGATGAAATAAACCAATGTACTAAATAAATGGAGAGATATATTGTGTTCATGGATTGGAAGACTCGACATAGTAACGATGTCAGTTCTTCCCAAATTGATCTACAGATTTAATGCAATAGCTAAAAACATCTCACTGAGGCTTTCTGAAAACACAGCAAGTTTCTTCTGAAATTTATATGGAAAGGTGAAGGTCCTAGAATGGCTAAGACACTTGGTAACAAAGAACACAGTGGAAGGAATCACTCTAATGGATATTAATGCTCATTATATAGCTACAGTAATCAAGATAGTGTACTATCACTGGGGGAACAGACACATATCAATGGAAGAGAACATAATCCAGAAATAGACTCACACAATATGCTCAACTGATACAGAAAGGTACAGAAGCAATTCAGTGGAAGAAGCAGAGGCCTTTCAACAAACGGTGAAAATAATGGTGTAGCCATTCAACAAAATGTGATCTCAATCAAAACTTCAATTCACATCCTACAGAATACTGACTCAAAATGGACCACATATTTAACTGTAAAATGTAAAACCATAAAACTTTCAGGAGAAAAAGAGAGACACTCTTTAAGATCTAGGTCTAGGCAAAGACAGCAAAAGTATAATCCATAAAAGGAAAAATTGATACCCTGGACTTCATCAAAATGAAAAGTGCTAACTATCCAGAAAAAGGTTGACAAATCCTAGTACATAGAAATTAAGAACAATAATACATTGCAAATTATCATAAAGTGAAGAGACAAATACCAGGAAAAGATATTTACAATGCAGAATTCATTTAAATAAACTTATTTTAAATGTTAAACTACCCAAAAGAAAATGGTAAAAACTATGAAGAGAGAATTTTATGGAAGAGAAAACACTAAGAGCCAATAAACTGAGAAAGAAGCTCAAGTTCATTCATAATTAGGGAAATGAGCATGACACCACAATAAGATACTATATAACACTCATGAGATTGGGGGGAAAAGTAGTTGGTTACTAGCAAGTCATAGGCACAACTTGAAGCCAAGGTATGCTTATATACACCTAGTAAGGGTGTGAATTGATACAATCCTTTAGAAAATACTTTGGGCATTACTCAGTGTAGGTGAATATGGGCATATTCTTTATCTCAGCCTTTCCATTTGTAACATATGACATAGAAAAACTCTTGCCCATGTCCATCAGAAGATATTTCCATGAATACCAGTAATAGCAGTGTGCCTTACAGCTAAAATTTTAAAATATTAAAAAAGGAACTTCCATACCCCTTTGAAAGAATATGGATAAGTAACTTATGAAAAACTGCAGTGAAATATGATATAGTGATGAAAATGAATATGACTACAAGCAGTAACATGAAAAGACATTAGAAACATGGTATCAAGTCAAACATCAAACAAAAGAGACTGAATATGGTATGAAATCATTCTGAAAAAAAAATAAGCCAAGTTAAGAATTGCTTAGACTAGAGGATTAAAAATGGCGGCATGAGAGGTGAGACAGAGGTCTCCTCCCAAAACCACATATAATATGAAAATATACTTAATACAACTAATCCTGAAAGAGCAACAGGAAAGAAGGCTGCACCCGAATACACCTGGAGAAAAGAACAGACCTCATGGACAGAGTAAAATACCAAAGCCATGATCCAGTGGAACCCAAGCCCTTCCCCCACCCCAGCTCACCAGTGGGAGAAACAGAAATAGAGCAGGGAGGGGGTGGAAGCCTAGGACTGCTGAACACCCAGCCCTGGAGATCTGCTCTGGAAGCAGGAACCTACATTGCAAGGTGCTCTGGACATTAGTGAGGTTGGAAAGCTAAGACTGGCAGAATACTTGGAGAGACTGAGATTCCAGCCACTTGTGGTGAACAGTTATCCACAACTGGCTACTCTGGGACAAAAGAAATGCAGATGCTTTGAAAGACTTCCCAACAGCGAAAGGGCTGCTAAAGGGGCAAGGATTACATAGAGCTTGCTGCTCAGGAGAAAGGACATGTGGACAAAATTGTCAGGCACACTCTGTCAAGCAGGTTGGGAACATTCAGGAACTTCAGGAGCTCCACCCCCTGGCTGACTATGCAGCTCCAAGGCCCCCTATCATGATACACAGCCTGCTGCGACTTCCTCACAACTGGCCAGCATATGTTCACAAACCGGCAGCCTCTGCCCTAGTGTCACACCAGCCAGAGGGAGGCTCCACCTATGGCAGCTACAAACACAAAGCACAGAGGCTTTCACCTGTGTGCTTGGCCCACTCGTTCTGGCAGTGGAGACAGGCACAGCATCCGGGAAGCAAGAAACACCTCTATCCTCCCCACAGGAACCAGCGCTGCTCCCCTGAGACCTCCAACATTGCTCCAGGAGCTGAGCTGCTCCAGAGAGTAGAGATTCTGGGCACTAGAGGGCGTCACATACAAATATGAAATGTCAAAAAAAACCTGGTTCAAACCAAAATCCCACAAACACCAGAAAAAGGGTCGAGTGAAGCTGAACTCATCAATCTTCCTGAAAGAGATGTCAAAATAAAAATCATAAACATGCTCATGGAGGTGCAGAAAAATATTCAAGAACTCAGGGAAGAATTCAGGACAGAGATTCAATCATTATGGAATACAGTATCAGAAATGAAACTTACAATGAAGGGATTTAAAAACAGATTAGATATAGTAGAGGAGGCAGTAAATGGAATAGAAATTAGAGAAGCAGAATACAAAGAAGCTGAGACACAGAGAGAAAAAAAAATCTCTAGGAATGGAAGAATATTGAGAGAACTGTGTGACCAATCCAAACGGAACTATATTTGCGCTACAGGGGTACCAGAAGAAGAAGAGAGAAAAAGGGATAGGAAGTGTCTTTGAGGAGGTAATTGCTGAAAACTTCCCCAATCTGGGGAAGGAGATAGTCTCTCAGGTAATGCAGGTGCACAGATCTCCCAGCACAAGGGAACCAAGGAAGACAACACCAAGACACACAATAAAGGCAAAGATTGAGGAAAAGGACAGAGTATTAAAAGCAGCCAGAGAGAAAAAATATTACCTGTAAAGGAAAACCCATCAGGCTATCATCAGACTAATCAAGAGAAACCTTACAGGCCAGAAGGGAGTGGCATGATATATTTAATGCAATGAAACAGAAGGGCCTCGAACCGAGAATATACTACCAGGAACAATTATCAGTTAGATACAAAGAAAGGATTAAACAATTTCCAGATAAGCAAAAGCTGAGAATTCACATCATACAAGCCACCTGTACAGTGTATTTTGGAGGGAATGCTATAGATGGTATTCCTAAGGCTAAATAGCTGTCACCAGGGGAAACAAAACCCCAGTAAAGAAAGTAGAACAATTAATTACTAAACAGATGCAAAATCAAATCACGTATCCCCAAAGTCAATCAAGGGATAGACAAAGAGTATAGAATATGATACTAATATATAAAGAATGGAGGAGGAAAAAAAAGGAACTTTACATTCTGTTAGTGATAGTATACTAAGTGAGTTAAACTAGACTGTTAGATGGTAAGGAAGTTACCATTGAACCTTTGGTAATCACGAATCCAAAGACTGTAATGGCAATAAGTACATACCTATCGATAATCACCCTAAATGTAAATGGTCTGAATGCACCAATCAAAAGACACAGAGTCACTGAATAGATAAAAAACAATACACATCTATATGCTGCCTACAAGAGACTCACTTCAAACCCAAAGACATACACAAACTAAAAGTGAAGGGATGGAAAAAGATATTTCATGCAACTAATAGGGAGAAAAAAGCAAGCACTGCAGTACTTGTACCAGACAAAATAGACTTCAAAACAAAGAAAGTAACAAGGGACAAAGAAGGACATTACATATGATAAAGGGGTCAGTCCAACAAGAGAATATAAGCATGCTAAATATCTATGCATCTAACACAGGAGCACCTACATATGTGAAACAAATACTAACAGAATTAAAGGGGGAAATTGAATGCAATGTATTCATTTTAGGAGACTTCAACACACCTCTCACTCCAAAGGACAGATCAAACAGACAGAAAATAAGTAAGGAGACAGAGGCACTGAACAGATGAATCTAGCAGACATCTACAGAACACTCCACCCAAAAACAGCAGTATACACATTCTTCTCAAGTGCACATGGAACACTTTCAAGAATAGATAATATATTAAACCACAAAAAGAGCCTCAGTAAATTCAAAGAGATTGAAATTGTGCCAACCAGCTTCTCAGAACACAAAGGTATGAAACCAGAAATAAATTATGCAAAGAAAATGAAAAGCAAAAACACATGGAGGCTTAACAACATGTTCCTCAATAATCAATGGATCAATGATCAAATAAAAACAGAGATCAAGCAATATATGGAGACAAATGACAACAATAATTCAACATCACAAAATCTGTGGGATGCAGCAAAGGCCGTGCTAGGAGGGAAGTATATTGCAATACAGTTCTACCACATGAAAGAAGAACAATCTCATATGAACAGTCTGAATTCACAGTTAATGGAACTAGAAAAAGAAGAACAAATGAGGCCCAAAGTCAGTAGAAGGAGGGACATAATAAAGATTAGACCAGTAATAAATAAAGTTGAGAAGAATAAAACAATAGAAAGAATCAATGAAACCAGGAGCTGGTTTTTTGAGAAAATAAACAAAATAGATAAACCCCTAGCCATACTTACCTAGAAAAAAAGACAGTCTACACATGTAAACAGAATCAGAAATAGAAAGGAAAAATCACTACGGACCCCACAGAAATAAGAGAATTATTGGAGAATACTATGAAAAATTGTATGCTAAAAAACTGGATAACCTAGAAGAAATGGACAACTTTCTAGAAAAATACAATCATCCAAGGCTGACACAGGAAAAAACAGAAAATCTGAACATATCAATTACCAGCAATGAAATTGAATTTGTAATCAAAACACTACCTAAGAACAAAACACCTGGACCAGATGGCTTCACTGCTGAATTTTATCAAACATTTAGTGAAGCCCTAATACCCATCCTCCTTAAAGTTTTCCAGAAAGTAGAAGAGGAGGGAATACTTCCAAACTCATTCTATGAGGCCAGAATCACTCTAATACCAAAACCAGGCAAAGACATGACAGAAAAAGAAAATTACAAACCAATATCCCTGAAGATCATAGATGCAAAAATCCTCAACACAGTATTAGCAAACCGATTTCAAAAATACACCAAAAAGATCATCCATCATGATCAAGTGGGATTCATCCCAGGGATGCAAGGATGGTACAATATTCAAAAATTCATCAACATCATCCACCACATTAACAAAAAGAAGAACAAAAACCACATGATCATCCCCATAGATGCAGAGAAAGCATTCGACAAAATTCAACATCCATTCATGATAAAAACTCTCAACAAAATGGATATAGAGGGCAAGTATCTCAACATAATAAAGGCCATATATAACAAACCCACAGCCAACATCATACTTAACAATGAGAAGCTGAAAGCTTTTCCTTTAAGATCAGCAACAAGACAAGGATACCCACTCTCCCCACTTTTATTCAACACAATACTGAAAGTCCTAGCCACGGCAATAAGACAACACTAAGAAATAAAAGGAATCCAAATTAGTAAGGAAGAAGTTAAACTGTCACTGTTTGCAGATGACATGATATTGTACATAAAAAACCCTAAGGAATCCACTCCAAAACCAGTAGATCTAATATCTGAATTCAGCAAAGTTGCAGGATACAAAATTAATACACAGAAATCTGTTGCATTCCTATATACTAACGATGAAGTAGCAGAAAGAGAAATCAGGAAAACAATTCCATTCACAATTGCATCAAAAAGAATAAAATACCTGGGAATCAAGGAAGTGAAAGACCTATACCCTGTAAACTACAAGACACTCATGAGAGAAATTAAAGAAGATACTAATAAATGGAAACACATCCTGTGCTCATGGATAGGAAGAATTAATATTGTCAAAATGGCCATCCTGCCTAAAGCAATCTAAAGCTTCAGTGCAATCCCTATCAAAATACCAATGGCATTCTTCAACTAACTAAAGCAAATAGTTCTAAAATTCATGTGGAACCACAAATGATGCTGAATAGCCAAAGCAATCCTAAGAAGGAAGAATAAAGCTGGGGGACTATGCTCCCTGATTTCAAGCTCTACTACAAAGCCACAATAGTCAGGACAATTTGGTATTGGCACAAGAACAGACCCATAGATCAATGGAACAGACTAGAGAGCCCTGATATAAACCCAATCATATATGGTCAATTAATATACGATAAAGGAGCCATGGATATACAATGGGGAAATGACAGCCTCTACACCAACTGGTGTTGGCAAAACTGACAGCTACATGCAAGAGAATGAAACTGGATTACTGTCTATCCCCATACACAAGAGTAAACTTGAAATGGATCAAAGACCTGAATGTAATTCATGAAACCATAAATCTCTTAGAAGATAACATAGGCAAAAATCTCCTGAATATAAACATGAGCAACTTTTTCCTGAACACTTTTCCTTGGGCATGGGAAACAAAATTAAAAAATGAACAAATGGGACTACATCAACCTAAAAAGCTTCTGTACAGCAAAGGACACCATCAGCAAAACAAAAGGCAGCCTACTGTATGGGAGAATATATTTGTAAATGACTTATCCAACAAGGGGTTAACATCCAAAATACATAAAGAACTCACACGCCTCACCTCAACACCCAAAAAACAAATAACCCAATTAAAAAATGGGTGGAGGTATGAACAGATGATTCTCCAAAAAATTCACATGGACAACTGGCACATGAAAAGATGCTCCACATCGCTAATTATCAGGGAAAAGCAAATTAAAATCACAGTGAGATATCACCTCATACCAGTTAGGATGGCCAAGATCAAAAAGGCTAGGAACAACAAATGCTGGTGAGGATGCAGAGAAAGGGGAACCCTCCTACAGTGCTGGTAGGACTGTAAACTAGTTCAACCATTGTGGAAAGCAGTATGGAGGTTCCTCAAAAAACTAAAAATAGAAATACCATTTGACCTAGGAATTCCACTCCTAGGAATTTACCCAAAGAAAACAACTTCTCAGATTCATAAAGACATATGTACCCCTATGTTTATCACAGCACTATTTACAATAGCCAGGATATAGAAGCAACCTAAGTGTCCATTAGGAGATGAATGGATAAAGAAGAGATGGTACATATACACAATGGAATACTATTCAGCCATAAGAAAGAAACAAATCCTTCCATATACAACAATATAGATGGAACTAGAGGGTTTTATGCTCAGTGAAATAAGTCAGGCAGAGAAATACAAACACCAAATGATTTCCCTCATTTGTGGGAAACATAACAACGAAGCAAAACTGAAGGAACAAAACAGCGGAGGACTCACAGACTTCAAGAAGGGACTAGTGGTTTCCAAAGGGGAGGGGTGGGGGAGGGTTGGTGGGAGGGATGGAGAAGGGGATTGAGGGTTGTTATGATTAGTTCATATGGTGTGAGGGATGTCACAGGGAAGACAGTGTAGCACAGAGAAGACAAGTAGTGACTCTGTGGCATCTTACTACACCAACGGACAGTGACTGCAATGGGGCATGGGGGGGACTTGATAATATGGGTGAATGTAGTAACCACATTTGTTTTCTTGTGAAACCTTCATAAGAGTGTATATCATGATACCTTAACAAAAAAAGAAATGAAAAAAAAGGAATTGTTTAGAAATACATACGTGATGAAATTATTTGTTAAAGAGGAAAAAAGCATGAGAGATAAAAGTTCTGGAAGGAATACACAAGGAGGTTCAACAAGCTTGGAAATGTTTTAGTTCTTACACTGGAGATGAATTCACAAGTGTTTGTATCATCTTGCTTTATAACCTCCACTTATAGTGCATATGATCTTCCCCATACATAAATCGATTTTTTAAATTAAAAGCTTAAAGGGAAAAAATTTAAGAGTAAGGTAAAGAATGAAATGTACATTTGTACTCTAAATTTCCCAGTAATCATCTCAGTAAAATGACTCAGTGCTAGCACATATTTGAGTGAAAAGAACACTAGTTTTAGAGTTAAATATTTGGTTATAAATCTTGGCCTTGGAAATTCTAGGCTATCTGTAATTTGAGACAAGACCTGTACACATTCAGCTTCCTCTTCTGTAAGTAGGGAATAATTGCACCTACCTCACAAGCATATTGTAAAATTGAATTATGAAAAACACAAGAACAGCTCAGGAAGGATGCAATGTGTTTCATCCATGGGAGCTATAATTATTTTGATGATATTTTACAAACTGGCTAATCCTTTGAAGCACCAATGAGTTACCAGCCTCCAAGCTGTGGGGAACATGTTATTTATTTTCTCACCAGGAACACATGAGGAATGAAGGAAGGAGGTGGAAACCGCCTTTTATTGAATATCTACTATTTGCTAGGTATTTTTCAGTACTAAGAGTTTTGACAGGTATTCAAATGTATAATCTTCAGGCAATACAATAAAGAAGGCACTCTTAGCTGTATTTTACAGATGAGAAAACCTAGTTTAATTACCTTGCTGAAGATCATTCAGCTGGTCACTAATATAACCAGAATTAGAACCTATCTAAGTGGGTTCCCTCATCCACATTCCTTTTCTACTCCAGTTCCCTCATGGCAAGAGCAACTGCCAACACCCTCTCTCCCAGTTTCACCTAAATCCTCCCCCGCCAGCTCCACCTGTAGGTCCTATTTTAATTTTAGGAGTCTGTATAGTTCACAGCTCATTTTCAAAAAACTGACAGTTGACACCTTTGAGCTCTGATGAATTGTGAATGACTTCCTTGATCAGGTTCCTTACTTTTTTCAGCTTGCAAAATTTGAATTAGCTTCTGTGAGTATTATGAGTATTAAAGGGAGTGACTGAAAAATTTAAGTTGAGTTTTACAATATGTAAACCTGTATTGTTTATGTATATATCATAAGAATAATGTATGCAAACAAGGTTATTACCAGGGGATAAACCTTAAATCTTATCATTAAAACTCAGCACAGACCTCTGGGGTCTAGTGGACATCTCACCAAGGAAGGAAATAGAGAAAGAGGGATCAGAGTAATAGGTAGGAAAAGATGGAGAGGAAAAGATGTCAGAGGGTTCCAAATTGGAGCTGGGCCTGCCTAACAACACTGCAAGTGATGACTCAGTCCTTGTGGTCCATCGCCATTATCATCATCCCACTGCCCAGAGCTTCCCTCTATCTCATGTGCTTATACACTAGTCACTGGCTTTCTAAATGTGTACATGGTTTGGAGTGTCCATGTTACCTTTATATCTGTCAACTTTTAAATTTTCCTCTATGAGATGTTTTGTGGGTAGATAGCAAATCATACTGATGAAGCGTGTAGGCTCTGTACTCAGAATGCAGTTTCTATTGTAATTCTCTTTCTTATTTAGGTAGAGAGCCTTGGTCAAGTTATCTAACTTTTCTGAGCTTCAGTTTCCTCATCTATAAAATGGATTATAATAATAGCATCTACCTGATTAAGTTATTGTGAGAATGAAATGAGATAAAGTAACCCCTCCAAAGGGCATGGCTTAGGACCTTAGTACACCTTAAGGGCCTGATATTTATCACCAACATTGGCATCAACACCAAATTGTGAGCTTAAAATTGCAGTGATGCTAATATATTTTATACAGAATAGGACCTTTTTGAAGTTTGATGATATTAATGATACAAGATGATAATGCTACAAGAACCAACCAAATGGAGAAAATGTCCCCAAGAGAAATTTTTTAAAAATATAATTGGAAAGAGTTCACAATAGCCCTCTGTAGATAATGAGAGCTTTAGGCAAAGCTTAGCCCTTATATTTTCAGTTTCTGTATATTGTATCCTTTTCTTTTTCCATTTTTTTAACTTATAAAACAATTCATCTTACTATAACAAGGATTCCAAATTACCTCACAGGAAATAAGAATAATAGGGGAAAAAATAAGAAAAGATGACACAACAGCACATTCTTTCATATTTTTACTTTGTTACCTTTTTTCCCCAAATGTGATGTAATTGCAAGTCTGTAAAGATGTATACGTGGTGATTTCAGGCTCTGCAAGATCATGAAAAAACACTCACATTATTATGGCAGTTTATTTACATCCATATGGGAAAGTTCATTTGGCTTGAACCTATTTTCAGACTCTGATGAGGCTGCTATTGATTTAGTTCTCTACTGGAATACAGACCCGCAAAACACACAACATGGGAAAAGCTAATTATGGTAATAAGAATCAAGTATGCATAATTCCATTAAAAATAGTCACCGTAGTATATCATGACACTTCTTTTTTACAACTCTTCTTTTCATTAGGAGAAAATTACCTTTTAGTGTAAGTAGACTTTAAATGCACTATTTATATTGAAAGTGGGAAAAAAACTAATGTCATGTTTCATGTTAAAACAATTATTGTTATTGTGCTGCCTTACTTCAAAAAGGTATGTAATGAAAGCCAGGCTTGGCACAAGCTGAGTCATTGCTGCCTCTGCAGAAGAACATCCCCCCTCACTGGCCTTTGTCGCGGACATTCAAGTCCATGTTATCAAAAGTTACCTTACTGGCTCTCACTTTCTATGGGCAGTGGGGGAGGGCAGATGTTTTCTAACTGTACTCAACTATTGGGACAAAAGTTAATTTTCTTTTATTTCTCTGGAGAATAAACAGTGAATCATAGTGCAAGATGTTTTGTACAAAAACTCAAAGGGATGTCAGAGCTTCAGGGGTAGAATAGACAGCTAAATTCACCTGTTCCAAACTTCCAGCAACTAAAGGAATCTCCAAGGAGAGGTGCTTCCAGCAAGAAGTCCACTGCTTCAAAAGGTCACCTATTCTGCTTACAAGCAATCCTGTTAGAAAGTTCTTTACTGGTCTCAACAACTGTTGTTCTTTTCTGTTGGAACAAGTTCTTCTCTCTAAACATTGATTAGAACCAGGTAGACACAGACTAATGATATGAAAGAGATAGAAGAGTAAACAAACTGAACAAATACCAAAAGAGAGGTAGGGAATATTTACATGCCATAAAAATATGAAAAGCTATCTATATTTCTATTATCAAAGAGACAAATTAATACAGTAAATTGCCATTTTTAGCTACCAAGATGACAAACATTTTTGAAAAGTAATAAATGTTAGAGGGCTGGATGAAGAGTAAGGAGTATAGGATCACTCCTACAATGGCAGCAGAGTATAAACTGTTACATTATCTAATGCACATTTTTGCAATAAGTATCAAAAGCCTCAAAAATATATTCACTTTTTGTCCAAAGTTCCATTTACTATTAAATTACTCTAAGAAAAAAAATTAAACAGGAATGTTCATTAAGGCATCATTTAAATATAAAATTAGAAATCATATAAATAATAATATTTTTGTGACCTTGTGTAATTCAAGGGTTTTCAAGGTGTTCTCAGGGTCCAGTTTGGTTTGCACTAGATGTCAGAAGCTCTCCTGTCGGCTTCTCCAAAAAAATCACTTTTGTGGAATAAAAAGAAAGTCCAGAAACTGAGAGAAAAAGAAAGAAATCTTGAATTGCCATTCAGCATCACACCCTCTTTCAAACTGGAATCTTCATGAAATTCCCAGTCTTCTCAATAGCAGTAAACCTGAACCTGGGATACCTTTTTATGTACCAGAACCACTAGCATTTGAGCCTTTTCGTGAAGATCTTCAAAACCGTTTTCCAGTAAAATAAACAATGTAGATGTCTTGTACATCATTGTTGCCTAAGTAGTTGAAATTTTCCTTTAACACTTTAATGTGGCCCACTCTGCGATTTTAACAGGCACATGCTGCTAGAGATAATTGTATTTTCATTACTTAAATGGCATTACAATTCTTAATTGTAAAAAAATTCTTCTTACTTATACTATGATTTAATTTTTCTTTTGTCATAACTTAACCTTTACAAAAATGATTTAAGGAAAAATTATTAAACTAACTCTGTAATTTCTTTCCAATCTGATAAGCAGGAAATAGATGACCATTGAGTGGAATATGGGTCCAAGATGCGTAGAAATATAGAATTGCATATGACTAAATTTAGGTTAACTTAATTCTCTTCATCTTGATTTGCTCATGGTAAGTGATAGTAATTTTTGTAGAAGCCATGAAATAATAAAATTTCTTACAGGAAGCACTAAGTACTTAAATTAAAGTACTACTTAATTTTAAAAAAGAATTTCACGTAAGAAACTTTGCTTCCAGAGTATAAAGAGTACTGTGTTCTTTCGAGTCACCTGTATGAATGAAAATGCCCATATACTACTTTTAAAGTAATGTAAGTAAAATAGAGCTAAGAATCAATATGAGAAAAACTGAAGGGACTGGAAAATTGTGCTTCTGTAATAGTGACTAGATTTGTAATAACCTAGGGGAAGGAAAAAATAGGCATTTCTTTATAGGAAGCAAGGAAGAAATATGCCATGAAAGCCAGAGGCTTATACTGAGCCAATGAAATTGTCCATTATTTAAACTGCAGGAGGTGACACTCACATAAACTGGTGCAGCAAGATACATCCAAAGCGAGTGATCTGAGTGGATTTAGTGTGAAATCCACTGTGGGATTCTATACTTCAAGGTAAGGTTGCAAGGGTGCTCTGCCTTAGGAGAACATAGGACTGGAAATGCTAACCCTGAAAAAAGACAAATTAAAGCCTAAATATATCAGATCTACAATTTCAATCCTGTTTACAGGTTATTAACAACTTGGCAGAAAACTTAAGGAATTCAGATTCTTAAAGCAGAAAAAGGAGGAAACGATGGCAGGGGAAAGGAAAAGAAAAAGGAAACAAGAAGATGAAGAGGGAAGCAGATGCAGTAAGTGGGAGACAGAAAAGGAGAAATCAAGAAAAAAATGAAGAACGATGGAAAGGAGAGATATCTGATAGGTAAAAGAGGTAAGAGCCAGCGTTGCCAAAATGTTGGAAGTACATAAATAGAAACCTCAAAAAAAGCCTTCCTGCTTCCCGAAAAAACTGTAAAATTGATGATCCTGGTCTTGATCATGCCTACTCTGAGCCTATATTTCAGGGATTATAAATATTTTCTGTGAAGGGCGTAAGGATTAATGTTCCTGGATTTAGCAACTCCTCAACTCTGCTGTTGTAGCGTGTAAGCAAGTGGAAGCAAGTAGGGATGGTGATATTCCAGTAAAACTTCATTTACAACAACAGGCAGGGGCCCCATGTGCCCAGCCAGCTGGGTGTTCCCGGGGTTCCCATCTTCCCGTATTGTGTTGCTCCTCTGACGCTTCCAGCTAACACCTGCCGCATCGCCCAGGGTGCCACGTCCTCATCCAAAGCCCCACTTACTCTCCCTAAATTTTACAGCTATGCTACCTGTCTTTAAAGCTTACCTCTCTATTTCATCTCACTTTATAGTAAAGTCTTTCTGTACCTTTCAGGTAGCAATGAGCCATCAGAATAAAATTTCACTGCTTAGAAGCTCAGGAGAGGAAGAGAACTACAGCTGAGAAGTCACCACAACATCCTTCTGTTACTACCAGATGCAGCCCAAATGAATTGTGCTCTGCTCCTATCTAACATTTGTATCATTCTTTGTTCAGTCATTCAAGAATCAACTACCTGTTATGTACTTCAGTCTACCAAACAGAAAATTAAAAAAATATATTCTTGACCTCAGGTGACTAGTATGGGTAGAGATCACCTATGTGCTCACTACCTTCCTACAGCCCCTGCCCTATTGAGTCATTACGAAGCCATTAGTAACCTCACAAGTGGGAAAATCAATCTGAAATGAGGAGGCCAGAACTAGGAAAGAGTAGAGAAGACATTTGACCAAAACTTGATGATCCAGCAGTTATTTCTCCTGATAGGAGTTTCATTTCTGTAGACTATAAGGACATGTTGGGTGGAATGCACCAAAGAAGCTCTGTCCCAATAAGGCAGAAATTCCCAAACAAAAGACTGTCTTTACTCTTTCTTCTTAAAGTTTATGTCATTTTCCAAACAACTTCCAGATAGAAATGGTTCATGACTGCCAATCTTTGATACCAAACTATAATAAAAAATTTGTAAAAACAAGTAAAATTCAAGAGTCTGCTTATGGCTATGGAACATGATAGGATATCAGATTAATCTTCCCAGGACCAACTAGAAAAGCTAGGTGAAATATAAGAACATCTACTTGAAGGCAGCGAATGGCTAACCTGGCCGCCAGGACAACCATGGAGGGACTCACTCCCACCTCCACCCAAGAGAGAACATGCATCAAAGACTGAGGGTAGCTGCAACCTCCACCATGCCACACTTTGGGATCTGCTGGTGCATTCATGCTGAGGCCACCACATACCCTACAGGGTGCTCCTACCCTATGTGGATCCTCCGAATGAACACCCTTTACTTTGCAGCTCCTTATTTGTCTAGCAGAGCCAATCCAGAGTGAATCTGTTCTGAGACTGTGCTACCCAATCCTCTTCTTTCCTTCCTCCATTGCTCTCATTGGGGTCAGATCTGCATTGCAGTCTCCGCCTACTCCTGCTCGCTCTACTTCATGCTGAGTCACAGTTATCGGCCTCAAAAATGATGACGCTTTCTCAGTAGTGTAGCCCCATTCCACAGGAAGCTAAGAAGTGGTATTTGAAGCAAATGCTCTGCAGTGTAACCAGCAGCTTGTATAAACATAGCAAAATGCTTCTATCATGTGAACTTCTGGAGTGTTTTGCCAAGCAAAATGGCTGCAGTTTTCCATTAGTGGAGAAGTTTTTCCTGAATGGAAAGGCATAATTTAGGTTTAATAAGACTTTTTTTTCTTTCTTTTTTTTTAATATAATCTATTTTATTATCATTAATTTACAATTACATGTGCAATATTACGATTATTAAACTACCCCTTCATCAGGTCCCCCCCACCAACCCCATTACAGTCACTGTCCATCAGCGTAGCGAGATGTTACAGAATCACTACTTGTCTTCTCTGAGTTGTACTGCCCTCCCCGTGCCCCCCCAACATTACATCTGCTAATCGTAATGCCCCCTTTTCCCTCTTATCCCTCCCTTCCCACCCATTGTCCCCAGTCCCTTTCCCTTTGGTAACTATTAGTCCGTTCTTGGGTTCTGTGAGTCCGCTGCCGTCTTGTTCCTTCAGTATTTTTTCTTTGTTCCTATACTCCACATATGAGTGAAACCATTTGATACTTGTCTTTTTCGGCTTGGCTTATTTCACTGAGCACAACACCCTCCAGCTCCATCCATGTTGCTGCAAATGGCAGGATTTGTTTTCTTCTTATGGCTGAATAATATTCCATTGTGTATATGTACCACATCTTCTTTATCCGTTCATCTGCTGATGGACACTTAGGTTGCTTCCATTTCTTGGCTATTGTAAATAGTGCTGCAATAAACATAGGGGTGCATCTGTCCTTTTCAAATTGGGCTGCTGCATTCTTAGGGTAAATTCCTAGGAGTGGAATTCCTGGGTCAAATGGTATTTCTATTTTGAGTCTTTTGAGGAACCTCCATACTGCTTTCCACAATGGTTGAACTAATTTGCAGTCCCACCAGAAGTGTAGGAGGGTTCCCTTTTCTCCACATCCTCGCCAACATTTGTTGTTGTTTGTGTTTTGGATGTTGGCCATCCTCACTGGTGTGAGGTGATATCTCATTGTGGTTTTCATCTGCATTTCTCTGATGATTAGCGATGTGGAGCATCTTTTCATGTGCCTGTTGGCCATCTGAATTTCTTCTTTGGAGAAGTGTCTATTCATGTCCTCTGCCCATTTCTTAATTGGATTATTTGCTTTCTGTTTGTTAAGGTGCATGAGTTCTTTATATATTTTGGATGTCAACCCTTTATCAGATACGTTTTTTATGAATATATTCTCCCATACTGTAGGATGTCTTCTCGTTCTACTGATGGTGTCCCCAGCTGTACAGAAGCTTTTCAGCTTGATATAGTCCCACTTGTTCATTTTTGCCCCTGTTTCCCCTGCCCGAGGAGATATGTTCATGAAGAAGTTGCTCATGTTTATGTCCAAGAGATTTTTGCCTATGTTTTTCTCCAAGAGTTCCATGGTTTCATGACTTACATTCAAGTCTTTGATCCACCTTGAGTTTACCTTTGTGTATGGGGCTAGACAGTAGTCCAGTTTCATTCTCTTACATGCAGCTGTCCAGTTTTTCCAACACCAGCTGCTGAAGAGGCTGTCATCTCCCCATTGTATATCCAAGGCACTTTTATCAAATATTGACTGTATATGTTTGGGTTAATGTTTGGATTCTCTATTCTGTTCCACTGGTCTGTGGGTCTGCCCCTGTGCCAATACCAAACTGTCCTGATTACTGTGGCTCTGTAGTAGAGCCTGAAGTCAGGGAGCGTAACTCCCCCTGCTTTATTCCTCCCTCTCAGGATTGCCTTGGCTATTCGGGGTCTTTTGTGGTTCCATATGAATTTTAGAATTATTTGTTCCAGTTCATTGAAGAAAGCTATTGGTAGTTTGATAGGGATTGCATTGAATCTGTAGATTGCTCTAGGCAGTATAGCCATTTTGACAATATTGATTCTTCCTAGCCAAAAGCATGGGATGCATTTCCATTTGTTAGTGTCCTCTTTAATTTCTCTCAGGAGTGTCCTGCAGTTTTCAGAGTACAGGTCTTTCACTTCCTCTGTTAGGTTTATTCCTAGGTATTTTATTCTCCCCGAGGCAATTGTGAATGGGATTGTCTTTCCGATCTCCCCTTCTGCTAGTTCATCATTAGTGCATAGGAAAGCAACAGATATCTGTGCGTTAATTTTGTATCCTGCAACCTTGCTGAACCCAGATATTAGTTCTAGTAGTTTTGGAATGGAATCTTCAGGGTTTTTTATGTACAGTATCATGTCATCTGCAAATAGTGACAATCCGACCTCTTCTTTACCAATCTGGATGCCTTGTATGTCTTTGTTTTGTCTGATTGCTGTGGCTAGGACCTCCAGTACTATGTTGAATAACAGTGGAGAGAGTGGGCATCCTTGTCTTGTTCCCGATCTTAGATGAAAAGCTTTCAGTGTCTCGCCGTTAAGTATGATGTTAGCTGTGGGTTTGTCATATATAGCCCTTATGATGTTGAGGTACTTGCCCTCTATACCCATTTTGTTGAGAGTTTTAATCAGGAATGGATGCTGAATTTTGTCAAATGCTTTTTCAGCATCTATGGAGATGATCATGTGGTTCCTGTTCTTCTTTTTGTTGATGTGGTGGATGATGTTGGATTCTCGAATGTTGTACCATCCTTGCATCCCTGGGATGAATCCCACTTGATCATGGTGTATGATCCTCTTGATGTATTTTTGAATTCGATTTGCTAATATTTTGTTGAGTATTTTTGCATCTACATTCATCAGGGATATTGGTCTGTAATTTTCTTTTTTGGTGAGGTCTTTGCCCGGTTCCGGTACTAGAGTGACGCTGGCTTCACAGAATGAGTTTGGAAGCATTCCCTCCTCTTCTATTTTTTTGAAAACTTCAAGGAGAATCGGTGTCATCTCCCCTCTATATGTCTGGTAGAATTCAGAGGTGAATCCATCAGGCCCGGGGGTTTTGTTCTTGGGTAGTTTTTTGATTACCAATTCGATTTCGTCACTGGTGATTGGTCTGTTTAGTTTTTCTGTTTCTTGCCTGGTCAGTCTTGGAAGGTTGTATTCCTCCAAGAAGTTGTCCATTTCTTCTATGTTTTCCAGCCTGTCAGCATATAGATTCTCATAATATTCTCTCATGATTCCCTGTATTTCTGTGGGGTCCGTCGTGATTTTTCCTTTCTCATTTCTGATTGTGTTTATGTGTGTAGATTGTCTTTTTCTCTCAATGAGTCTGGCTAGGGCTTTATCTATTTTGTTTATTTTTTCAAAGAACCAGCTCTTGGTTTTATTGATTTTTTCTATTGTTTTATTCTTCTCAATTTTATTTATTTCTTCTCTAATCTTTACTATGTCCCTCCTTCTGGTGACTTTGGGCCTCATTTGTTCTTCTTTTTCCAATTTCAGTAATTGTGTCTTTAGACTATTCATTTGGGAATCTTCTTGCTTCTTTAAATAGGCCTGGATTGCAATATACTTTCCTCTTAGAAATGCCTTTGCTGCGTCCCACAGAAGTTGTGGCTTTGTGTTGTTGTTGTCATTAGTCTCCATATATTCTTTGATTTCTGTTTTGATTTGGTCGTTAACCCATTGATTAATTAGGAGAGTGTTGTTAAGTCTCCATGTATTTGTGAGCCTTTTTGATTTCTTCTAAAATTTATTTCTAGTTTTATACCTTGGTGATCTGAGAAGTTGCTTGGTAGGATTTCAATATTTTTGTAATTACTGAGGTTCTTTTTGTAGCCTAGTATGTGGTCTATTCTGGAAAATGTTCCATGTGCACTTGAGAAGAATGTGTATCCTGTTGCTTTTGGGTGTAGAGTTCTGTAGATGTCTGTTAGGTCCATCTGTTCTAGTGTGTTGTTCAGTGCCTCTGTGTCTTTACTTATTTTCTGTCTGGTTGATCTGTCCTCTGGAGTGAGTGGTGTGTTGAAGTCTCCTAAGATGAATGCATTGCTGTCTATTTCCTCCTTTAATTCTGTTAGTATTTGTCTCACATATGCTGGCGCTCCTGTGTTGGGTGCATATATATTTATAATGGTTATATCTTCTTGTTGGACTGACCCCTTTGTCATTATGTAATGTCCTTCTTTATCTTTTGCTACTTTCTTCGTTTTGAAGTCTATTTTGTCTGATACAAGTACTGCAACACCTGCTTTTTTATCTTTGTTGTTTGCATGAAATATCTTTTTCCATCCCTTCACTTTTTGTCTGTGTATATCTTTGGATTTGAGGTGAGTTTCTTGTAGGCAGCATATAGATGGGTCTTGCTTTTTTATCCATTCTGTTACTCTGTGTCTTTTGATTGGTGCATTCAGTCCATTTACATTTAGGGTGATTATTGATAGGTATGTACTTATTGCCATTGCTGGCTTTAGATTCGTGGTTACCAAGGGTTCAAGGGTTGCTTCTTTACTATCTAACAATCTAACTTAACTTTCTTGTTAAGTTATTGTAAACACAGTCTGATGTTTCTTTCTTTCTCTCCCTTCTTATTCCTCCTCCTCCATTCTTTCTATAATAGGTGTTTTATTCTTTGCCTTTAGTTAGTATTTGGATGGTCTCCTTTCTTTGCTATGATTTTTTTTTCCTCTGGTGACATCTTTTTAGCCTTAGGTGTGCTTCCATCTAGAGCAGTCCATTTAAGATATCCTGTAGTGGTGGTTTATGAGAGGCAAACTCTCTTAACTTTCGTTTATCTGGAAATTGTTTAATCCCTCCATCATATTTAAATGATAATCGTGCTGGATACAATATTCTTGGTTCGAGGCCCTTCTGTTTCATAACGTTAAATATATCATGCCATTCTCTTCTGGCCTGTAAGGTTTCTGTTGAGAAGTCTGATGATAGTCTGATGGGTTTTCCTTTGTAGGTGATCTTTTTTCTCTCTCTAGCTGCCTTTAATACCCTGTCTTTATCTTTGATCTTTGCCATCTTAATAATTATGTGTCTTGGTGTTGTCTTCCTTGGGTCCCTTGTGTTGGGAGATCTATGAGCTTCGGTGGACTGCGAGACTACTTCCTTCCCCAGCGAGGGAAAGTTTTCAGCAATTATTTCTTCAAAGACACTTTCTATCCCTTTTTCTCTCTCTTCTTCCTCTGGTACTCCTATTATGCGAATATTGTTCCGTTTGGATTGGTCACACAGTTCTCTTAATATTCTTTCATTCCTAGAAATCCTTTTATCTCTCTCAGCCTCAGCTGCTCTGTACTCCTGTTCTCTGTTTTCTATTCCATTAACAGTCTCTCGCATCTCATCCATTCTGCTGTTAAGCCCGTCGATCGCTTGTCTGATTTCTGTATTGTCTTTCCTCAGTTCCCTCACTTCCTCCCTCAGCTCTTGCACATTTCTCTGTAGGTCCATCAGCATGGTAATGACTTTTATTCTAAATTCTTTTTCAGGGAGGCTGTGCATTTCCATCCCTTCAGACTCCCTCTCTGGGGTTGTCTGGTTGATTTTGGTCTGAACCATATTCCTCTGTCTTTTCATGGCTGTATAATTTGGTCACTGATAGTTGCCACGTATGTCAGCTGGTCTCTTTAAGACTTTAAAAAGAGAAGAAAAAAAAAGAAAAAAAAGAAAGAAAGAAAAAAAGAAAAAAAAGAAAGAAAAGAAAAAAGAAAAAACAAAACAGAAAACAACAACAACAAAAAAAATGCCCACCGGGAGTAGATTCTGTGGGAATGCTGTAGGGGGTGCTGTTGCCCCACTATTCCGCAGCCGTGGCCGCGCCGCTCCGCAGGGCCCTTTGTCGCTCTGGCAGGGGTGGGAACCAATAGGAAGCCGCCTCTTGGGGTGCCGAGTGCTCTCGGGTGTAGCTGCACGCTGTGCGCTTTCCTGTGTATTCTCGTCTCTCTTTTAGGAATGGATGTATTTTCTGTGTTTTCGTAGATAAATATAGTGTTGGGAGGAGATTTCTGCCGCCCTGCTCACACCGCCATCTTCCCGGAAGTCCACTCTAATAAGACTTTTCAACATAGGGTGTACATACAAATGTGTATTTTCTCCTTTCCTTGTGTTTACAGCATGAGATAAGCTGTAGACCAATTCTATGTAGCTATTTTATATGCAAATAAGAGGTTATTTTTGCATGTTTTCAGTTTTATAGGAGACAGGCAAAAGAATTTCAAGTAATGCAGTTTTCCATTCTAGTCAGAGAATTGACTTTTCTATTTTCTACTTTCTGTGGCCATCTTTATGTCTTGACAGCTGATGAAAAATATGTAAACGTTAAAAGTTTGAGAAACCAATACAATTTCACAGTTTCATTTCAAAGTGAAATGAGTTAATTTTAGTTTTTTGAGCATGAGCTGAGATGATCAGCTGACCTCTTCCGCCATTCAAAAGCAAGAATGATCTTCCATATGGATAATTCCCAGGCCCTCCTCATGGACGGATAAGAATTCTCCTACAGTAATGAAAAGTCAGGTCAATAATGGCACCTGCTCCTGTCCTCATAGAACGGGGCTGACAACTGATGCTAAGGTTTGTGCATTTGATTGTATGTAACTCAATATTTAAGAAAAAAGAATAGGGATGAGGAGTTCATTTATTGACTGGCATTAATGGCCACAAAAGGAATCGAAAAGAGGATTCTGACATGAACAAACTACAGATCCCAGAGCAGGAGCTTTGTTTTTGGTAAGATAGGCAGATTTGGAAGGACCCATAGGCCTGACAGAGCTAATATGGACAGCATGCTATTAATCCAGTGATTCTCCAGCAGGAACAAAATCTGCCTTGGCCAGCGGCACACTGAGGGAGCCAACAGCCTTTAGGCAGAGGCTCAAGTAAGCAGGTGGTTTCTGTCAATGGATGGCCTGTAAGTGGACAAAACAGTGCGCGGGAGGAGGTGAAGGCAATAGGCACACAAAAGGTAGAGGTTTGGGCGGGCAGTCTCAAGGATGTGGTGTGGCAGCAGGAAGCAGAAACTGGAGTGTGGCAAGCCTGGGATGACTAAACAGAAGAGAGTATTCAAAGTCAAGAGGAAAAGAAGTTCTAAGCAGGGCTTGTAAGTAGATGGAGCGAAATCTACTTACTAGAACTGGGATAAAGGGCCATAGCAGGACCACCAGCAATTCTCTTACATGCTACTTACTCATGACTCTTCAAATCCCCCCCCTGAAGAGTACCAGGTCTGGCGCAGGAGAGGTGGTCAGGAGGATTGCTGGAATTCATACCTGGGAATTCTGGGGGATGCTGTAACAGGAAGCCAGAGAGAATGTGTAAAGGGAGGGATTACGGTGGTTTGGAAAAGAATGGGTCCTGATAAACCTCAATATCATCTGGAATATAGAAAAATATCAACTCCTAGAGTTGTTGAAATGACTGAATACAAAATAGCTAGCTCAGAGTTAGAACTCCAAAGATGTGAGTGAACCAGTCCTTTCAACTACTCATGGAATTGTGCAATGATAAAGGATGTTCTCTGAACCTGGAGCCTTCAACA
Organism: Smutsia gigantea; assembly: GCA_032199065.1. Taxonomy (NCBI): domain Eukaryota; kingdom Metazoa; phylum Chordata; class Mammalia; order Pholidota; family Manidae; genus Smutsia; species Smutsia gigantea. The sequence goes on along the minus strand of JAVSCE010005130.1, from coordinate 51,615 downwards.
CCCCACAGATATTATGCCAATAATGACAGCTAACACCCGCTGAGTACTTATTACAGGCCAGTCATTATCTTAGTTAACGTGCATTATCCCATTTCTTCCTCTCAACCCTGTGAGGTGGGGCTATAGTATCAACTCCATTTTACAGGAATGGAAGCCAAAGAACAGAGAAGTAAAGCAACTTGCCCAAGGTCACACATTAGTAAATGGCAATATCAGGACTGGAACAGAGGTTCAGAAGCCCCCACTAATAGTTTTGTTACACGTAACACTGTACTTGCACTCTGGGAGACAAAATAGAGAAAAGCATGTAAGAGCAAGAATTTGTCCATTCAATACTTATTTAGAACACCAGTGGTGGTAGACTACAGTAAGACGCATAAAGAAAGTAGACTGTGGCAGCACAGTTTTAATGTAATTCTCTCCAGTAATCATTTCCCTGGCTATGCTCCTGGCATGGAGCTACGTCAGCACAGCTATGGCAGGAGCAGGGGCTTTATAGCCAGAGACATTGTATTGCCCTGCAGGAGCCATGGGTGTTTGGTCACCATCATTCCTGGGCTGTGGTTCTCCCTGATGCACAGATCCAAGCAACACCTGCATCATTTCCCCATGATCTGTAATTCAGGATGGCAGAATTCCACATATGATCATCATATCACCTAGGTACAGAAACTTTAACTATCAACTTATCCACCCAAGGAACCAGAAGACTTAATGGGTTTCCAAAGGCATCCACTTGAAAAGACTTACAATGGTACCTCACCAAAAATAAAATAAAAATGGAAGAATTTTTGATCAATGGCCTGACACCCATGATCTATCCATAGTGTATTTAATACACTTTGATGCAATTGTCTTCACTTTACTTAAGTAATTCATGCTCATTTTTGATAAATTAGATCATCTAAAGAAATCAACTAAAATCTTACCAACCAGAAGTGATCACTATAAATACTTTATTGTTTAGACTTCAAGAATTCTGTCCTAGGGATTTAACATTTAGTAACAATAGAAACATATTTATCATATTATATAGTCTACTGTGTAACCGCCTCTCTTATTTAGTTATATTATGAATATCTTCCCATGTTCTATATAAAATTATATTTTTCTGACTACATGTTTTTATTTTCCTTTATAGATACCCATAATTTATTCCATCAGTTCCCCACTGTTAGATATTTAGGTTATTTCCAATTTTCCTTATTTGTAAGAGCACTTCTTACATTTAGCAAATTAACATTTAGCCTATTTTGTAAGACTGTTGTAAATATTCATGGGTGTTTTCCTCCAACCTTATTATGGTTTCATTATTTATTTATTTATTTTCAAATATTTGCATTTTTCAAAGAGTAGATACTAATGTAATCTTGGAAAATCACATATCAAAAACTGCCAGATAGCTTGCTTTCTAGAAGAACACTGAGATGACTCTGTTTTGCAGGAGAAAGGGGCCCTTGTATATTATAAAAACTCAAAGCAGAATACATTGGAGTTTCTCCTGTGAAATGAAGGGTTTAAATTACATTTCTATAAAAGTTGATAAAACTGTGCTACATAAAGATGAGGAAATATTATTGCCAGTGTAGATGTCTGGGAGGGGACCACCTGTGACTGACAAGCCTATCCATTCCCCATTCCACTTGACGCACTCTTTTCAAAGGATGCTCTGCCTTCTCACCAGCTTATTCTCACTCCAAATTGACTGCCTCCATGGCTTTATCTATTTCCTCAGAGGATGTAAGGGATACTTTTATACCAGACAGAGCACTGGTCAAAAAGAGAAAATACATGTCATGGCTGCTACTCCTAATAATCGTCCTACATTTCACAAACTACGTAACTTGACTACAGAAATTTTTAAAGTAGCAGCCAAGAAACCTGACATGTAATGCACGAATTGCAAAGCCTTGATAAGATTCTACATGCCTTTTCTTTCAATGATTTCATTTCTAAGGTAATTTTTAAAGGTCCTACAATGCTTCACGATTAAACCTTAATAACTATAAAATCTATTCCTCATTATTCCACAGCCACATTTAAGATGAAAGTCAGTGATATCACTAACTTCCCAGTTTACGATGTTTTTCCCGTTGGAAGAATCTGCTCATTACCGCAGTTAACAACTCCTCAGCAAAGAGCCCCAAGACAAGGCATAGGACAAGTTAATGGTGTAACAAATCAGTCATTAAGCTAAATGGTCAGTTTGCACTGTGCACTATTATTGCTTTATTGAATCCAACTTAAAGATTTACAGCAGTTACATTTTATTCCAGGTACAAGATGCACAGATGAAATACAGAGGGTTGTAGGTCTGTTTTATGCTGCTTTCATTAAGAACCCAATTGCAGGGCAAAATCAGTTAGTGTATATCTCGTTCCATGTGACAGCCAATTTTGCACTGAGATTGGAAACTCTTGGAGCTTTTTAATCCTTGATCTTACCTAGGAGTGCAAGGGGTGGGAGTTACAGCATGTTTTTAAATTGTTTAAAGTAAAGCACTGGTAGTAACAAGCATTTATCCTTGACTTCTGAACAACGGAATATGTCTGGATGGATGGTGCAGACTTGACTCTAGGTCTACTTTGATGATGAAATCTTTGTGGGACATACTTATTGGTCCAACATACTAGTTTTGTTTCATTTTTCAGTGAATTTCTTTTCAGAGAAAATATGTAGTGTTATAAACATAGCTGTCACCAAATAACTTGTGACACAATCAACTTGACCATCTAAAGGCCCAAAGCTGATGATATCAGGATTCATTTAAGAATATCTTCCTGCTTCCCTACTATATGCTAAGTACTTTCAAAGATCTAGGAATATAGCAGATACTAATCCTTGCAGGGTTTATATTCCTGTGCAGAAGCCAGATTTCAAAAATAAATAAGCATATGAACAAGATAATTTTTCAAATAATGAGGACTATAAGGAAAATAAAATATGCTCAGTAAGAGTGTTGGGTGGAAGTCAACTGCTAATGTAAAAAATGAAGATTATGTTATTTGGAGGACTATAGAAAATCAGTCAATCAAGTTTCGATAAGTAAAAAGAAAGATAAATCAGTATTTCACTGGACACTTATGAATCATCCTTTCATATGCTTTCAAAGTCTTGTCTTCTGGTTTTAGTTTTCTTAGCAAGCCTTCTTTCTGCTCAGAAGTGCTACAACAAGATTAAAGCATCGAGTTTAGAGAGAGCGTATGCTCAAGACTCCTGCTCCGTGCCAAGCACTGTGCATAAAATGCTTTTTATAGCAGTAACAACAATGACAAGAAAGGGCAGAATAGTTGGGGTTTGGGAATAATTGCTTGGTTCAGATCTATAAAAAGCTATTAAATCTACCCTCTAGAGATAACACATTTTCTTATTCTATAAGGGCATAAGTGTAAAATTTCTTCAGCTTACAGATTAATTCCAAACCTCAGCTTAATAGCATTTAATATATTTCTGTTCTACAGTTACAATCCCACAAATTCACTTTAAATGTCTCTAGAAGGACTAAAATACCACATTAATAAACTGTAAGCTTTGTGGGTGTGTGAAATAATACCTGACAACCCTCGCTTTCCAGACTGGGTACTTATGAGCCAGCAATGAGAAAGAAAAGATTTCCAGAAAGCATGTGTTCAAAAATATATGAAATATTTGAAACATTTTAAGAATGGATTCTTCAGTAAGAGTTATTTCATTTTCATATTGTGGTTGGCAAGGTAAACCCTTCTTATGACAATACAAAGACTATTTATGTAAGACTTAGGTGGACCTCAGATCATATATTTGCATAAATGTAAATGACATCACTTTAGGATCCTTTGTTTCTTGCTCCAGTAGTATTTTTCCCAAGTGCAGACTAACAGTATTCTTACACTGATTAATCTATTTATAAAAACAGGCACAGAAAAACAAGACCCATTGTCCTTGCCCTCAGGTAATTCATTGAAAATGAATGTGAAATTCCTATCAAAATTCTCCTGGCATCAGCAGAGAAAGGGAGCTGTATCATTCAGGGTCCTGGTAACAAGCAGAATGCTCTAGAAGGTGATTTAGCAGAGGGTAATGAATGGGATATCTTACAAAGGTAGAGACAAGTTTTGTAACATCTGCAACTTGGAAGCAGCAACACCAGGAACAATGTCCACTAGGCTTGAAAGGATGAGAGGAGTGTATTAGTTTCCTATTGCCGCTGGACAAAACTTAGGGGCTTGAAACAACAGAATTTTTTTTTCTCTTATCTTTCCGGAAGCCAGAAGTCCAAAGTAAGTCTTCCCCCGCTAAAATCAAGGTGACAGCAAGGCAGCTAACCTCCTGGAGGTAGCAGTGACAATCCATTTCCTTGCCTTTTCCAGCATCTAGAGCTGCATTCCTTGTATTCCTAGGCTGGCACCCCTTCCCCCATCTTCATAGCTAGCACAGCATCCATTCTTTTGGACTTTGCTTCCATCACATGGCTTTTGCTCTTCTGTGTGTAGCCAATTCTCCCTTAGTTCCCTCTTTTAAGGATACTTGTGAATATATTTAGGGCCTACCTAGATAATCCAGGATAATCTTTCCATCTCAAGTTCTTTAACTTAATCACATCTGCAAAGACCCTTTTTTCACATGAGGTAATTTTCATGAGTTCCAGAGATGAAGGGGTCTGGACTGTAGGGACACCTGTAGCAGTAAGAAAAATCTGTCTGACAGGAGAGATGGAATCACCATCACGTGTAGTAGGAGAACACAGCCACTGCCAAGAGATGACCAAACAAGGAGAAAGCTTGGGAAATAAGCACTCCAACCGTTCTCATCCCACTCTCCAACGTCTGCCAGGGCCTCCAAATGGCCAAACCCAACTGGAAACTAGAGAGCAAGGAAGGTCAGACAATGCAGTCCATAAGCTTAGCCTATTCGGGCTCAAAGGAGGGTAGAGTAAGCTAAACAGTGGATATTAATAATTAAGTGGAGAATATCCAGCAAATATTAGGAGGAAGCTGACAACAGTTCTGAGGCCATGTGCAGAAATGAGGACTCCTCCAAGAGACTTGGGAGACACGGACCAGATTACCACAGCTAAAGAAGCAATGACCAAGCCTCCTGAATTCAAAATAGTCAAGTTCCACTCAGGACCCACCCTAAGGGCTCATCCTGAAGATAGGGAAATCATTCTAAAGTTAAGGAAAATAATTCACTGTGTGTGCATAGATCTCAACCAGGCTTTAATTGTGCAAGACTCATTCCAAGTTTCTGGAACCTTAGCCAGGTTTTTCAGTTAGTGGTTTACAAAAGGAAATAAAGAATGTGTTTGTTTTAATTTTGTGGGAAGAATCCAATACCTCTCACCTAGGTTTGGATTAATGATGTCATAAAAGTTAATGTCATGTTTGGAGCCTCCTCTTTTTCTCTTGAGATATTTAAGCTGAAACTGAGGCAGAAGGACTTAGGGAAAGCAAAAGTTGGTTCCACCTGACATTTCATTGACTTTACGACAAGGGATTAATGTGTCTATGTCAAGAACTGAATTAGTGTCATCTCTAGACTAAAATCTCTGCAGAAAATTCAGTCCTTACTCCCAAAAGCTTTGAAACTCAAACTGGTTAACCTCAATTTGCATTTCACTGGCCACAATATTAAGATCCTGAGTAAGAGTGCCAATCCCTTGAGCAAAGCCCAAGGGATAAAATTTTTTATGATAAAAAGGTACATAATTAAATATTAACATTTTGAAGAATAATCATAGCAATTTATTGTGAACAGTAGGAATTCTAAAGACTACTTTACCTTACTCCTATTTTAGAAGTTAATGAAAAAATATTTTTGAATAAAAGAATGGAGAAGTGTAACTTAAAACTCCCCCAAAACACAGTGGCTGGAATATAAATGATTTGGTCTACAGGTACAAAAGACAAGTATTTAATCAGTAAAGTTGAGTCCCAAATGACCTTGAGAGGGGCCTGGAAACTAATTACCAGTGACTCAAGATCTTAGAATAGATGAAGAACAAGTGGAAGATTCAATAATGAAAATGAGGAAGCTGAGCTGGAAAAAGATAAAGCCACAGATTTGCCAGAGAAGGAAGATGTATTTGGGGAACCTGAGCCTTAACAAGGGCAGATACATTATCTTATTCATAAAAGCAGAGATGACAATGGCAAGTTTCTGATAGACTTGACACACAGGGTACAGAAATTTTGTTGTCAATGAAATACCTCATCCCATTATCCTCAGGATCACTAGTTTTACATCCATAATATCACAACTCCTCATCTAAACACTCTAGGGCCACTTCAGAGAGAGGCAGCTGTGAACCCCCTGCATTCCTCCTTGAAAGCCGAAGTATGGATGACCCTGTGATCTAGTCATGAATCCAAACTCAAAGATTTGAATGGCAATGTATTGCAAGATGCTGTCTTCAACCAGAGCTACAATTAAGAAACAGAGGATAGTTTGGGTGAAGAAACTATCTTCACGTATATGTTTCTTGCTGGGTTTTGTGCTATGAGTTATTGTTGGACTTGATCAACTTGTAGAATCTAGAAATCAAAGAGGATCCATACAGAAAATAGAAAAGGATGCTCAAACCAGGGTGATGCTAGCATGAATTCATTCCTCGTAAAACCTGAATCAGATTGCTCTAGCTTCAACCAGAAGTTTTCCCAGAAAAGAAGCACAGAAGAGAACAATGGGATCCGATAGGCAAATGCTCCTTGGAGCTACAATTCAGTCTTTACTTAACTGCCCCGGTATTTTCCAGTTTGAAGGAATTAACTCAAAGAAGCAATATCACCACAGAAGGCAACTTCAACAGATGTGTGGATTGAGCAGAGTCAATGGCCATAATAATGCTGAAACTGTACCACATTCACTTCTATAAAGTCACAAATTTTGCTTTTCTAAAACCATGAATCAGACAAAGAGAATGTGTGTGTGTGTGTATGTGTTTGTGTATGTGTGTGTGTGTGTGTGTGTGAACAGTGGGTCTCACCAGAATCACTGTTGTACTACCTGAGATGCGCCTTTAGGATACTAAAAATAGTGCTTCTGTCTCTTCTTATTGGCAGTTTCTGATATTTTTCTCTAAAACCACAATTTTTTTAGCCCGACATGATGGTAGCTTTCATGCCTAGAACTGCATGGAAGAAAACAATTTGTGTCTTCCCCCAAATACTTCCAAACCACATTGACAACACAGATTAGCCTTATTGTTTTACAAATAGTATTCTAAAGAAACAAGGAAGAGTACCTGCTCTACTTTTAACAGTTAAAATATTCTATTATCTTTTTTTGCTCTTTAATATGCACATTAAGAAATCAGCCCAAGGGTTCAAGAAATTTGGGGACTTTCCAGTGACAAAATTGTGAAGCATGAAAACTGCTGACTTTGCTATCTAAACTTTGTCTTCATTTTTTAACAAAAATAAAATAGTACTAAACACAAACATACACAGACATAGAGAACAAATTTTGGATTAAGTGGAAAATATTGACTTAGGTAAGGATAATTTATAAAAGATTAAATAAACATTGATTAATTAAAGTTTTTTATGTTCCAGAAAGTATTTGTCAGTTTTCACAAATTCTTAAATGCATAAATTATATGTCATAGCATTATTGTGGAAACTAAATAGAATGTCAGGTAATTTCACTAAAAAAAAAAATGCATCAGGGAGATACATCCAAATTAAAAGCTACCCTTTCCCTCTCCTAACATCCGCCAAGTAGGAAACAAGGGGCATGGACAGAAACAAGTGTCCGCACAATAAATCATCTTGAAGACTTTTGCCCCAAGATGGCAATCTAAATCCACATCTGTATTTGCACTTCCTCTACAGATTCCCATTTGAACATCTAAAGAAATATAATCAGCAATCATTGCTGGAAATTAAGAGTGCCACCCACATACAAGAAAGTTTTAAGTATTTCCATAAGGTATCATGAAGATCAAACAAGACCAAGGCGAAGACCTACCAAACCACAACACTAGAGGTGCTGAAAGCCTGTTGCAGGAGTAACTGAAAGAAACCCCCTCTCCCGTGTAACTTAATTAACCCCCTTCCCCAACCCTCTACTCAAAACATAAGAAGAAGAGGGTTATCAGCTTCTAGAAAACAGTGATAATATAATCAGTACACTAACACCCAGGAAATGGCCAGAATCCAGAATCTACACAGATCCTGCTGAAGCATGTCTGCCTCCCACCTGGCATGAGCAAAATGGTAAATTAAGCAAATAAGGAACATCACTATTTCTAATATGAGTGCACTTGCCTGTTGGAGGAGGCAATTACCATCGGGAGAGTACAGAAGGATCCCAGCCAATGAGAGACACAGGGAGGAACTTTGCCTTTGTGATTCTCTTTATTGGCAATTTGATTATTCTGATTTAATAGTAATAGATTTCATATTTATCCTTAAAACCCCAAAATGTCAACAGGTTTCATCTAAGTTTAAGTTAGGTTTTATCACTCTGCTTTATATTTGAGTGATCAATACTGTGGATTGTTTCTAAATTCCTTTGACAATTTCTATTTCATTTCCCCTGTTCCCTCATATAAATTTTATTATATGCATGTTAGGTGTATATCTTCCATGTCTCTTTTCTTGAATTTGCATGTACTATCTCATTAATTTTGTAGAAATTTTTGAGTTTGTCTTCTAGGAAAGCAATTTGGTTTTCATAAAATGTGATCTACAATTCACTGTTGCCCTTTTAATTAGACAAACACACTAAGAAATCTTTCCCGGTCTTACATTGTTCTCTTTTTCTGTAATCAGCTATTGTTTTAGGAGAGCAATGTCCTCTTAAACATGACTGAGAAAATAAAGTATTATAAATGTTTTTTCTTATTTATTAATAAATGATCATTAATCCAAATTTTATCAGATAGACTCTGTGTTTTAAATTATAAAATCTGCATTTTTGCCTGTTGGTTTTCTTGTTTGATAATCTTTTCCAGAGGTAGCCTATGTAAATGAAAATGGAAAATGAGATTTACTGACTTTTACTTTCTGTAATATAGATTCATTAGTCTGCTCTTCGTTATTGAATAAAAATGAAGATAAATGAACAAAATATTTACCTCAAAATTTAGAGAAGGAACTTAAGAAAACTAGAATGATGTTATTAATAAAGATTAAAAACTGAACTAAATTAATTAGAAAATAGGAATTCAGTAAAATCAATTAATCAAGAGCTGTTATTTTGAAGCAGACAAACAGGACAATACAAAAAACCTTGGTAAAGCTAACTGAACGAAAGTGAAAAATAGAACCAAAACTATATTATTTTATTTTTGAAATAAAATTATGGAAATTTTGTCTCAATATCTTTGAAAATAATCTTCTAGGAAAATATGAAACCAAAACTTACTAATCAAACAAGCAGCAATTCAGAATAGTCCAATAATCACAGATAATATTTAAAAGTTATCAAAAAGATAACACCCACCCACATACCTCTGTTTATCTAACCTGGATATTTTAGTGGTTTAAAAATCTAATCATTCCTGTAGTATTACTGTTCTGGAGTATAGAAAAATGAAGCAAAAAAGATCATTCCAACTTTCTTTCATTTAATTAGCTTAACTTGCTAACAAAAACCTGCTACCAAAAATAAAACAACCATAAAAGAAAACTACAGAGCAACCTTATTTGTGAATACATGTTAAATATTTCCAAATAAAATATTATCAATTGAGTCCAGCAGCAAGGCAGATTTACTGATTGATAAGTAAATAGTTATATTGCCAGTATAAAAGTATATTCTCCTTAAAGGAAACAAACTCAGGAAAAGGAAAAATCATTTGAATTTCTACTACCAAGATATGATCACTACAAACATTTGGATAAATGTTCCTCCACTTTCTCTCTTGATATACATGTATACACAGATCAATGTAAACAACTTTGTATGAAGAGAATCATATATGTACAAAATATATGTAATCAAAAGGTTTTATTCAACAACATGTCATGAGTAGTCATCCATGTCAAGAAACATGGATCTACCACTTGTAGTGGTCACCTATTATTCCATTGTATTTATGTACCATAAATTTACTTAACCACTTTAATGGATGTTTGGGTTGTTTCCAATTTGGTGCTATAACTATATGACATATTCCTTGGGCATAAATCTCTTCCCATATTATGATTACTTTTTAAAGTAGGGTTTCTGGATCATACAGCATACTCATACTATATTTTTCTATTACCAGATTGCCTTCCAGAGAAGTTAGAACTATTTATAGTTCTGTCAAGTACTCTTGAGAGTAAAATTGTCTCACACCCTCACAACACAAAGTATTGTCAGTTATTTGGTAATAGATAATGATCTGGTAAGCGGGAAGGCCAGCTGGCTAGTAAGTTTCCTCATCGTTATTGACATTCATGCCTTTAACAGATAATATATTGAATGCCTGTAGGTGCCAGAAGCTGAGCTAGACTTAGGCTTTGAGGATTTGGTAATCAACTAAAAAGATGTGGTCAGTGACCTTAAAAAATATTTTTTTGGAAAAGACACCAAAATAACAAATAAATAAATGAAGAAAATAATTATATATTGAGATTAGTGGTCTTCAGGAAATAAAGATATTTTGAGAATAACTGGAGGAACATCTACTTTGGGTAGAAAAGTTAGAAACAGCATCTCTTAAGAAGTGAAATCTAACCAGAGAGAAAAATATGGAGTAAAACAGGTTCCAGGCAGAGGAAAGAGCAAGGGCAAAGTTGCCAATGCAAGAAAGACACGAATGTGTTCAGGGAAGGAAGGGAGCTCAGAATTGCTAGAATGCAGCAGAGTGAAAAGAGGCCTAAAAGGTAGGCAGGAGCCAGGCCAGGAACAGCCTTGAAGAGCACAGTAAAGATTTTGAATTACCCTCGAAGTTCCATGAGAAGAGGCAGGAGGACTTCAAATATGACAGTTAGGTTTACCCTTTAAAGGGCCCATTGTCGACTCCACGAAGATTAGGTGGGTAATTCCCAGCTCAGAAAGCTGAATCGATAATAATTCCACTCACTGAAATGGGGGAGCCTAGGTGAGAATGGGTTTGAGGGTAGATGAATATCAAGGGTTCCATTTGTACATATTAAAGTAGAGATGCATATGATACATCTACGTGGAGATGTAACATTAGCAGCTGGATGTGTAAGTCTGAGGCTTGATAAAAACTGACATATATTTGGGAGTCCCCAGCATGTGGATGGTACTTAAATCATGCAATTGGGTGGACTTGTCTAGGTTACACACATTAAGAAGAGATTTAAGAAATGTTTTCAAATTAAAAGTAAAAAGAAGCATACCAGAATGTAAAGGTATGGTCAAAGATAGAAGACCATCTAATAGACTGAAAATTTGTTTTAATTTAAAAAACTCTAGGTATGTAAACCAGCATTACAAGGGATCCATGCTCATTAGCAAATAGCCCGTGTCATTTTCCACACTACCGAACATAATCACGTGGTCAGCTTCTTCGTCTTCCAGATTCCACTTCAAACTTGTGGTGAGCTGGTGCTGAGGCCCCCGAGGCTGCCTTGGACGATGGAGAGGACGTGGATGCTGCCCCAGCGCCATGATCCAGGCTGAGCACTTTTCATAGGGATGCCAGCGTGGAGACAGAAGAAAGCCGGGAATGTGCTTGGGAGGTGGTAATGACAAACAACCCTCGCATTTTCTTCTACTCCAAGAAAAGCACATAAATATTCTACTTAACCATGACCCCCAGGGCCAGGGCATGAGAAGAAATCCATGCTTTCCACTGAGAACCTTTCTTCCTCAGGAAGAAGATAAAGCACTGAGCCTCTCACAGTGCAGCCCTTGGCTCTGCATTGCATAAATTCCTACAGAGTGCACCCAGCACTGGTAAACAACAGTCCTCTCTGATACGGCCACTGTGGGTGATGAAAGCTACCATTATTATTATTCTTTTTCCACATTGGCTTATGATTGGGAAAGGAGTGCTTGAAGGAGATTCCTGGTAATAATCATGATAAAAACATGACTGGAGATGATGGCACCTGTACAGGCAACTCTAGACATCATAATACAGCGAATTATAACATTCCAGGCAAAACAACATTTAGCTAATGATCAATTCCTATTACACTGGGTCAAATACAAGCCCCAAAGAATGGAAGATAAATTTATCTTTCAGTGGCCTCTGTAAATCCCTTGGTTGAGGGAGGGAGAGGGGATGTGAAAATATCACTAAAAAGAATCAATATCTTTATTGATTAATCAAACTACTGTGATTTATTGGGCACTCATTCATTTGTTTGTTACAATCATTTCATGCATTGCCTCTGGCTGTGATAAATGGTCTGATTCTTCTTTGGGAAAGAGAAGCCTTTTAGCAGTTGTTCCTGCAGTGTGGGCCTTCCGGACACCTGTATATTTGTGGTTTCCACAACAAGTTAAAGCTTACAGATTGCTGTGAAGTGTGGCCTTGGAAAAAAGCATATTTTCCCAACATAAGGAGCCCAAATAGCAGTGCACACAGACATCAACTCTGGATTCTTCCAAATGGAACAGAAAACTAAACCAGAAATACACCTGATATGGTTAGGAATTACTGTCTCAAAACAAGCCTAGCATTTTCTGTATTTGCTATGAGTGTTCTCAGTAGGATGTCAAAGGTCTAACTTCTATAGCTGCTTGTTTTACAAATATAATTGTTTTTTCTCTCTCAGGTCCCTTTTAACTGCATTCGCTGTACATAACCCTCCTTTGCCTCTAAATAAAACTGTGTCTACTGCAAGGCATTATAGCTGATTCTCAGGTAATAGGTAAATTCTCATTACTTGAAGCTAATGTAGTAATCAATTCAATAAAAAGAATGTCTGGACCAAGGTATAAAAATGCCAGACTTATTATTTTATCTTCACTTGACTTAGTATTGTGTCTTCTCTCCTTCCTGCAAGGGAAGGGAGCATGGCCCTTCTCTGCAATTTCACCCTACAGACCTCTGACCCTACTTGACTTCAAGCTTCTATTATGTTCTTGCCCAGAGGTGAAGCAGGAGTGGGTGAGGACTTTTTCAAATTCGGGAAGACATAAAGTGCATGCACACCTCTTGATCCCTTCCTGAAAAAGCCTCCTCCTATCTAAAGTTGTGCTTTCTATTTTCCAGCTCTCTTTCAGTAGAAATGGACAAGTTGAGGAGTAAGTGTGGGTCTCTAAGTCTCCATCCAGAGGACCTCCTTGCATAGCACAGAATGGCTTAACAGACCCCATGAGGTCATCCTGGCACCGCACTAACTAGAATGAATGTGGCTAGTGGCGTGACTTCATGCTCAAGATGAAACATGGTGACAGAACATAACAAGGAGAGATACTTTCTACCAGGATAACAATTCGGTGCCACCATCTTGAGTGTCATAAGTAATTTCTCCTCCATAGACCACGGATTCCCAGCCCTTCCTATTTCACATCGTTACTCAGCATAGTTGCAGGTAAAAAAAAAAAAAACGGCCTTGTTCAACAGCCATTCTTTTTCTCATGTAACTGGTAGAATAGTTCTGCTGTAACTGAGGTGACATTTAGGTCTCTGGGACTGACTCGCAAGTTCCCTTGAAATTATACCATCAGTCAAAGGCTGATTGTTTCTTAGAACCATTTTCATTCTAGAGACTTGAGGCCCTTTGCTCTCCAGGCCTATATTCACACTAGGGATTCAGCTTGAAAATTCCCTTATAGCTACTGAAAACCCCCAAAACTGCAGTATTCTCTGGACTTCCCTCATGAAATTCTTTGACCTCTCCTATTCTGGGCCCATAGCCAAATTCCCACAACTCATGACTGTCCCTTAAACCCACACATCTGTTCTGCTTTAGGATTTTCTTCTAATAGGCTGATGGCTCAAACCCTGCCAGTCAGGAACAACTCTTCCTGATTCTTCCCAAGCTCTGCTTGCTTCTGCAAGGAAAACCTTTAAGCTGTTTTCCAACTACCTACCTGAGCATCATTATCAAGGACTGCCATTGAGCTCTTCATGATTAACTTACTCTCCAGAAAACCACTGCTTCAGACATCTTATTTGGGTACAGAGCTCTTCCTAGGCCTCACTCATATAAAACAACAAAATATCAGCAATTAAAATGCATTTTAGGTCTTTGGATTGCAGCCAGATGAAGATAATCTTGATTTCACATATGAATTTATGAAGGTCATAATATTCATAAGACCTAGTGCCAGAGTTCACGTGCACGGAGTAGAGTGTAATGATTTATTTTCCTCTGACCATCATAAACACACGCTGATGCCATAGTGACCCCAACCTCCTCCTCTACTTGGCAGGACAGACAATAAGGATATCATGGTGTCTGTCTGCTGAGTGTCACCCACCCCAATATGTCCAAAGATAAGGAAAATGTGAACAGAGGTTACAGAACTTTGGTCCCTAGGTGGTACTCCTCGTTGATGCTCTCTGAGTAGAAATGCCTCCAGTAGGATAAAAAGAGAGTGTGGCTGCAGCCCTTCGTACATGTCAGTGTATTTAGTTCAGACTCTTACATTTATTTCCCTCGAGAGGGCTTCCCTGACCATCTATCATCCCTGGACTGGTCCTTACATGTTCCTATACATCTCTTCTTATATATTCCTATAACAATTCTGCTTGTCCTAACACGAGATCTATCATACTTTGTTGTAATTGCTTATCTAAGACTAGTCTACCTGACTGCAGTCTGGGCTCTGAGCATGGAGGCCTGTCTGCTTTGTTGGTTGCTACGCTCCCCAGTGCTCTGCACACTTCCTGACGAATGGCACAAGCACAATAGTATTTGATGAGTGGGTTAAAACAAGAATGCCAGAAAAAAAGAAAGGAGGAAGGGAGAGAATAAGGAAAGAGGAAAGGAAGGTAGGAAGGGAAGAAGGAATCTATGAGTTAGCTGATCACCATCACAGATGTTCAGGGTGCTTGTCAAATTTTTGCTTCACTACAATCTTTTAATTTGACAGGGTATATAAGTAAATGATATGCCATTAAATTAATAATCACCCTCATATATCGATTCTTTAAACTCAACTTTTCAAGCAAACTAAGTATAAAACATTAATTATTGTGATGAAACCCTAAGCCTGTATATAGCTTACAAACATTCACTTGGCTCTACACAAACCTGAAACTCCAGTAATTTGAAATTAAATTTAGATAGGTATAGTTCTTTTTAGACTAAATTTTCTACTGATTTAATTTTTTAAATATACTCTAAAAAGAACCATAACGGAAGACTAAGTTGCAATCACTCAGTATTTTCTTAGAGTTTTTGTTGAACAATTTATTATATCTCTGGAAAACGTCAACTAGTAAGGCTTTGTTTCCCCAAGTTCAGAAAGGCAGAAATTAACACTGGCAGCCCCATGAAAATGGAAAGAGGAGAGCCTTCCACAAAAGTACAAAATCTTATGTAATTGTAGATTAATGATACCAAAATAAACTATTTTTAAAAAAGTACAAAATCTTTTCAGACTTACAACATGTACTGGTCCCTAGCCGTGTGCATCCCGTAAACTGAGCAGCTGGAAGCAGAGCCCATGTTCACCACCAGTTTCCTTTTACCAGCAATGGGACAAAAATGCTCCCAGAATCTGAACATTTTTCAGAAGAGGCAACTATCCTTCTTTATACCTTTTCAATGTGTTTTTCTTTCTCTCTCCCTCTCCAATCTTTCAGAAGAGCTGCAGACATTTTATCTCTGAGACATTTGTATGTTTGTTCATTTCAGATCCTGTCTTACACTCAGAGTGAGGGCAGCAGCCAGCATTCATTTGAACTGGTCTTGTAAATATGAATTTTCTCCCTGCTTTTGGCTTAGAAAGACACTACTTTCCTTTAGTGGGTGGATTATGTGTTAAGTGACTTATAGCAGGTGGTTTCATAACATGAGCTTCACTTGAAGAATTCTGCACATATTAGAAAGTCATCCCAAAGGTATTTGTACTCATGCTTCTTCCACATCTACGCGAGCCAAGGGCGAATGTCACCCTTAATTGAAATCAGCACTGTTTATAGAAAACCTGTGACATTCTTCTCCTAGGAGAACATTTTTATTTACAGCTGTCTCTGGACTGGATTCTCCCTCAAGTCCAAGAGTGCTCCCAAAACGTTCTTCCCATAACTCTTCTCAGCCTTCATGTATGTGACTTACAGAAACATCCAGCCTCCATCTAACAATACTTCCAATGAGTGGCAGGGAGTTGCTAAAAGATTTTCATCAGAGACATGGCTTAAGGACATGATTAAATCATGGTTTATGACTTGGAGAACTGCTCTGGCACCCACAAATATGCCCCCATTTGGATTGTAGAATTTACTTTTGTCATTAATTGTAATAAGTATCTGTATTAATCGTTTTGTGGAATTAATAAAATTGTGTTTAGTGTTTAGTCTCATGATTTAGTAGGAACATTCTTTTTTAAAACTTCAATTTAACTCTAGCTGAATCACTACTCTATGAGCCACAGAATAACCAGCCTACAAACAGGGCACACCTGACAGAAGTCACTGGATCAGCAGCATCAACTTTCATCTCAATCTCAGTCTGGTGTGAAATGATACTGCATGTAACATATCATGAGTCTGAAGAAAGTCTGTGCATCAAATGCGATCAAGTCATGTGACAACCTCAAGTCTCCATCAGCTAAGATCACGAATGGACACTCAGAACTCTGGGAAACTCTCATGCCCAACACACACAGGCTGGCTGCAATTCACTGTCCAGGCATCATTAGCTGACCATCAGGACAGCTGCATCACACCCGTCCCTGCAGACCCGGGCCACCCCTCATCCTCGAGATTCTAAGCACCACACGGGTCTGTCCTCCCTTGTCTTCTCAAACTTCCCAAACCTTTTCCCCATCCTTATCCTCTACAGTAACGTTGATTTCACTGTTAACTGAAGCAATTTGAAGAGAACTCCACAAGCCCTAGGATCACATCCACTCTCCCTCCTGCATTTGGGCACAGATTATCTGCTCTCACTCCTGTTTCTGTGCTCCTATCATGCTCCTAAAATCGGCCAACTCCCCAACTTAAGTGCCAGATCCCATTCTCCTTTATCCAAGGTTATCACTCCAGCAATCCCCTTATCTTGCATCATCAACTTATTATTCTCACTGATCTTTCCTGTTTGTATACAAAATACTATTATTTCTCCCACTGAAAAATAAAAACAGTTCTCTCGTGAATCCATTTCGCCCTCCAGCTACTGCCCATTGCTTTCCTCCCCTTTACAGCACAGCTCCTCCAAAAGTTGTCAAACTCATTGCCTCCAATTCTTCTCCTGTTTACTCTTGAGCCTACTGTAATCAGGGTTTTGCTCCTAGAACTTCACAAAAATTGTACTTATTAATGTCACTTACATGTTCTACCATATTGTCCAAAGCTTTGGGGAATCATCATTACCAATAAATAAGCCATTTGTGTAACATGGGAGAATCCATTGCCAACCTGATAAACTAAAGATTACTTCTGTGGAACATCCCTTCCTTCTATGATGCAAGGGCTTACTACATCTGCAATTTCCTCCTCAAATATATTACACAGATGAGCAGGTATATAGGTCAATGAATATCACCATGAAAAACAGAAAAATGAATCTACTCGATTCCACATCTGCTAGTGAAGATATACGATGAAGGGATTGGTGGGGCTCACCAGTCAGCGTACATGTTGGCATGTAAACCTCTTCCTGCCATATGGAGCAGTCATCAAAAAGGCAACATTAATTATTTGAACAGATTTGTGTCATTGTTCCTCTTAGGAAAAATACCACTTTTGTTTAAAAATATTCCCTCCTCTAGCCAGGTCTATAATTGACTAAGTTGTTAAGCATTTATTATCTTTAAGGGTCGAAACATTGCTGTCCAAGAAGGTAATCAGTTACAGGGCCAATACATTAACAGAGATTTTTAAGTTATTAATAAGCCATTGTCACCATTAATACATATTAATGTATTAACATTATTTATTAGAGAGTGGGGCCCTGAGAAAGAAAATCGTTTGGGAGAGAAGAACCTATGTGCAGGAATGAAGGGGAACTGTCCCGAGAAGAGGGGGTCTAGCGGGCCTTGGCACCTGACAAGCAGACACAGTGAAGGCATCTGAAGGACAAACCCTGAAAGAAAGGATAGAAGGACATGGGAGGCTCAGCTTCCTTCACGCTTCTGCCCAAGAAAAATCCCGCTGCTAAGATGTTTTACCTCCTATTTTTGCCTCTCGAGGCTATTGTCATATTTTTAAGTTCCAAGATTGAGTTCTGATAGAAACTACATCCCTCAGAAATGTTGTAATGCCATTTTCGAGGAAAATAAAGTAACAGTAAGGTAGGTTATATTTGTTGACTCAAATTGACTTCCCATTCAAGTATTTTTCCCCATTTAAATGTTTATTGCTTAAAATTTAAATGTGTCCTTCCACCTCTCTTTCAGTCTTTGAGGCTAGCTTCCACTTCTTTTGCTCAAATGTTGCCTATTTCTTCCCCGAGTGATGAAAATTCTTCACCTTCACCTTATTCTTCTTCGCTGGTTTAACAATTTCCCATTCACTTGTATATATTTGTTTTCTTTTTCACAAATTACCTGAACTGCTTAAGCAAATGGTTTAAATAAAGCCAATGTATTCTTAATTGCTGGTCTATTGACTATCTCATCTTAGCTGGTAATAGAGATTCTTCACCTGAAAAAAGAGGGAATTGGAGCCAGCCCTGAGCAGGGCAGAGATTTGTCTTCTCAGGACCACAGCTCCCACTCCCCTAGCAGGAGAGGTAGAGCGGGGATCTTGAAATGAAAAGCCAAAGGGAAATTCAGCAATCACAGTCACAGACCAACCGTCTCATCATTCAGATAACAGGATGGAGGCCCAGAAAGCTGGAGAAGTTTTCCAGAGTTTTAAAGCTAAACTCTCACGGAAGTTGATACTAAGAAATATTCCTGGGTCAGAGACCCCAGGAGCAGACAGCTCCAGACACTCCCAGGCGGTTGCCTAGAGTTGTCTGAAGGTGCAGGCTTTTAGAGGCTCAAGCACACAGGAGCTGGGGGCCGTGCACACGGAGGGAAAGGGACTCAAGGGGATCCCGCAGAGCATCAGCAGTGTCTGCTTGAGGTATTCCGTTTCCAACCACACACGTGTTAGCTTATTGGAATAGGATAGGAGAAGGATATCGCCTCTTTTTCACTTTTATAGGGATTTTGCCATCACCTCAAAGTACTCTACTTCAAAAATATCATACTCAAATTTCCCCTTGATCATGTTACTTCCCTGCTGTGGTTTCTGTTGCTTAGAGAATCACACACTTTAGCCTGACAGTCAAGGCCCAAAAATACTATCCTAAACTCCATTCACAGCCTACTTTCCACAACCCAGAATATAGTTGAGGGAAGTTAGCTGTTGGCCATCTCTCTTACATCTGACACCTTTCCACCTCCATGATTTTCTCTACCAACCAGCCTCCCAGCACTACTTAATCAGCAAATCTCCAGCAATCTACTCAGCCTTTCAGAAATCTCACTCACATTACGTATTTTGTACAGTCCTTTCTGACCACATTCGCTTGAAGTAATACCACCTTCCTTTAAGTGCCCAGCTATGCAGTTGGTGACACTATTCTGTGAAATCTTTCGTAGTGTGTTCTTCAGCTATTTTATTTTTTATTAGTAGGCTTTACTTTTTAAAGCAGTTTTAGGTCTATGGAAAAATTGAGCAGAAGGTAAAGACAGTTCCCATGTACTCCCTGTCATCTCTGCTCTCAGTTTCCATTATTATTAACACCTTGCATTTGTGTGGTATATTTGTTATAACTGATGAACCAATATTGATCCAAAACTACTAACTGGAGTCCATAGTTCACATTAAGGTTCATTCTTTGTGTTGTCCAATTCTATGAATTTTGACAAATGCATAAGGCCATGTATCCACCATCATATTTTCAGACAGAATAGTTTCACTGTTCTAAAAATCCCCTCTGCTTCGCCTCATCATCCCTCCCCACCATCCTTCTATACTCTGTCAACCACTGATCTTTTTACTGTCTCCACAGTTTTGCCTTTTCTAGAATGTCTTCCTCAGCTATTTAAAAATATCTCACTACTGGTCAAAAGTGCATGCACTTGTGTCTTGCTTCCCATATAGATAAGAAACTTCCTATTATTTCCCAGAAGCATTTACTAAAGAAAGAAGCACGTGCATGTAGGTCTTAGCGAGTGTGCCTTGGCTTTATTTGAAGAAACATGGCATCATTTTTCTTTCTCCTTTAGAAAATTATTAAAATACCTACATCTTGAAGTGGAGAATTGGCTTTCCAGTATGAGGCAGAAAAAGGCTGTTTAAGAACAGTAATTCTACCAAAGACAATAAACTGAAAAAAATGTAGTCGAATATAAATACACTAAAGCCAATATCTTTCCCAGATGCCAGTAATAAATTGACTCAAAATATACAGTGAAACCCAAAAAATAAAATAAACAAAAACTCAAAAACAAACTCAGAAGTACAGAAAACAAACTAGTGGTTGACAGAGGGTAAGGGAGTGGGACAATAGGCAAAATAGGTGAAGGCGACCAAGAAGTATAAACTTCCAGTTTTAAAATGGGTAAGTCACAGGTATGAAAGGTACAGCATGAGGAATATAGTCAATAATATTGTAATAACTTTGTATGGTGACATAGTAACTACAGTTACCATGGTGAGCATTATCTAATGTAGATATCTGCTGAATCACTATTTTGTACACCTGAAACTATTATAATACTGTGTCAACTATATTTCAACTAAAAAACTAGATGAAAGGGAACAGGAAGATATATATGTGTGTGTGTATATATTACATATTATTATATATGTATTATATATGTAGTGTAGATATATAATGAAAAAAGATTGTGAAGAATTTAACAAGAAACAAATGTCTTATGAAAATTGTTACTGATATTTTTTGGAGAGACAAGAAAAAAAGATTTGAATAAATGATGAGTGAACCATATTCATGGATGGAAAGATTTAGCAATATAAAGAGGTCAGTAATTCCCCAAACTAGCTTACTTTTTAGAAATTGACAACCTATTTCTCAAGTTTAACTGGGAAAAAAAATGATATGAATACTCAAAAAAGACTTTAAAGGAAAGATAAAAAGCTCTTTGATGAGTATAAAAACATACTAATGATAAAAGTAAAAATTATTTAAAATCTAAAATGACTATAACTTTCATGTTTTCTAAATCTGTCAAAAGCCAAAATATGTTGGATAATTTTAAAAAACAATAAAAGCAGTTAATGAGCAGACTGAAAAAAAAATGGACTCCAGGAAATAGAAATAAAGAATCTTGGAATGAACAAAGAATACTAATAGACATATTAATTCTAACACTAGGGATAGTGGTTAAAAATCCTTTGTGAGCACTTTCGGGAAGATGGCGGTGTGAGCAGGGCGGCAGAAATCTCCTCCCAAAACTATATAAATCTATGAAAACACAGCAAATACAACTATTCCTAAAAGAGAAATCAGAGGACACAGGAAAGTGCACAGCATGCAGCCACACCTGGGAGGACTCAGCACCCCGCGAGGCGGGTAAGATACAGAGCCGCGACCCGACGGCACCCGAACACTCAAACAGCCCAGCGCACTGGCGGGAGGAGAGGATTCAGAGCCGAGAAGGAGTGGAAGAGAAGGTCCGCGAAATAACCAGCCCCGGTGGTCTGTGCCCGGAGCGCCGGGAGTGCTGACACACATCGCGCGGTGCATCAGACATTGGAGAGGCAGAAGGTGCAAGTTTTGAGCCGGGAAGGCGCCGGGACCATGCAGCCAGAGCCCAGGGACAAGAGAAAAGCGCGCGCCATTTGTAGCAGTCTCGGAGAGGTGGGGGGCCCAGCGAGGGAACACCATCGCCCCGGCGAGCTCAGCCCTGCAGGCTGGAAGTCCTGGGGAACTTCGGTCCCCTTCGCTGGTGACAGAGAGAAGGGAGCAACCACGCTGGAACTTTATACAGAAAACAATAGCGTCCCATTCATTCCTACCTACAAAAAAAGCGGCACGGCTGCGGCTGCGAATTACTGGAGCAACAGCGACACCTACAGCACGTGTAGAGAATCCACTCCAGGTGGGCATTTTTTTTTTGCTCTTTTGTGTTATTTCTTGCTTTTTTTTTTGCTCGTCTGTTTTATTTCTTGCCCTTTTTTTTCTTTTTTCACCTTCCTTTTCTTTCATTTCTTTCTTCTTTCTCTCTTTTCTTTCTCTTCCTTTTTTTTTGCTTGCTTGTTTTTTTTGGTGGTGCTTTTTCTTTTTCTTTTTCTCTTTTCTTTTTAAACCTTAAAGAGCCCAGCTGACATACGTGGCACCTACCAGTGACCACTCCTGTCAACATGACAAGACAGAAGAATATGATACAGACAAAGATCACCAAGATCCAGAGCCCCTCTGAGAAGGAATCTGAAGGGATGGAAATGCAGCATCTTCCTGAAAAAGAATTCAGAATAAAAGTCATAACCATGCTGATGGATCTACAGAGAAATATGCAAGAGCTAAGGGAGGAAGTGAGGGAAGTCAAGAAAGATAATGCAGAAATGAGACAAGCCATCGACGGGCTCAGCAGCAGACTGGACGAGATGCAAGAGACTGTTAATGCAATAGAAATCAGAGAACAGGAATACAGAGCAGCTGAGGCAGAGAGAGATAAAAGGATCTCTAGGAATGAAAGAATATTAAGAGAACTGTGTGACCAATCCAAAAGGAACAATATTCGCATTATAGGAGTACCAGAGGAAGAAGAGAGAGAAAAAGGGATAGAAAGTGTCTTTGAAGAAATAATTGCTGAAAACTTCCCCATGCTGGGGAAGGAAATAGTCTCGCAGTCCATGGAAGCCCACAGATCTCCTAACACAAGGGACCCAGGAAGACAACACCAAGACACATAATAATTAAAATGGCAAAGATCAAAGATAAGGACAGAGTATTAAAGACAGCTAGAGAAAGAAAAAAGATCACCTACAAAGGAAAACCCATCAGACTAACATCAGACTTCTCAACAGAAACCTTACAGGCTAGAAGAGAATGACATGATATATTTAACGCAATGAAACAGAAGGGCCCCGAACCAAGAATATTGTATCCAGCACGATTATCACTTAAATATGACAGCGGGATTAAACAATTTCCAGACAAGCAAAAGCTGAGAGAATTTGCCTCCCATAAACCACCTCTACAGGACATCTTAAAGGAACTGCTCTAGAGGGAAGCACTCCTAAGGCTAAAAAGCTGTCACTAGAGAAAATAAAATCATAGCAAAGAAAGCAGACCATCCAAAACTAACTAAAGGTAAAGAATAAAAGACCTAGTATATAAAGAATGGAGGAGGAAGAATAAGAAGGGAGAGAAATAAAGAAACATCAGACTGTGTTTACAATAACTTAACAAGAAAGTTAAGTTAGATTGTTAGATAGTAAAGAAGCAATCCTTGAACCTTTGGTAACCACGAATCTAAAGCCAGCAATGGCAATAAGTACATACCTCTCGATAATCACCCTAAACGTAAATGGATTGAATGTATCAATCAAAAGACACAGAGTAACAGAATGGATAAAAAAGCAAGACTCATCTATATGCTGCCTACAAGAAACTCACCTCAAACGCAAAGATATCCCCAGATTAAAAGTGAAGGGATGGAAAAAGATATTTCATGCAAATAACAAGGAGAAAAAAGCAGGTGTTGCAGTACTTGTATCAGATAAAATAGACTTAAAAACGAAGAAAGTAGCAAGAGATAAAGAAGGACATTACATAATGATAAAGGGGTCAATCCAACAAGAGGATATAACCGTTTTAAATATATATGCACCCAACACAGGGGCGCCGGCATTTGTGAAACAAATACTAACAGAATTAAAGGAGGAAATAGACAGCAATGCATTCATCTCAGGTGACTTCAACACACCACTCAATCCAAGGGACAGATCAATCAGACAGAAAATAAGTAAAGACGCAGAGGCACTGAACAACACACTAGAACAGATGGACCTAACAGACATCTACAGAACTCTACACCCAAAAGCAACAGGATACACATTCTTCTCAAGTGCACATGGAACATTTTCCAGAATAGACCACATACTAGGCCACAAAAAGAACCTCAGTAAAATCGAAAATATTGAAATTCTACCAACCAACTTCTCGGATCATAAAGGTATTAAACTAGAATTAAACTTTAGAAGGAAAACAAAAAGTCTCACAAATACATGGAGACTTAACAACATTCTCCTAATTAATCAATGTGTCAATGACCAAATCAAAACAGAAATCAAAGAGTATATGGAGACAAATGACAACAACAACACAAAGCCACAGCTTCTATGGGACACAGCAAAGGCAGTTCTAAGAGGAAAGTATATTGCATCCAGGCCTATCTAAAGAAAGAAGAACATTCCCAAATGAATAGTCTAAAGACACAATTACTGAAATTGGAAAAAGAAGAGCAAATGAGACTCAGAGTCACCAGAAGGAGGGACATAATAAAGATCAGAGAAGAAATAAATAAAATTGAGAAGAACAAAACAGAAAAAATCAATGAAACCAAGAGCTGGTTCTTTGAAAAAATAAACAAATACATAAACCCCTAGCCAGACTCATTAAGAAAAAAGAGAATCTACACACATAAACACAATCAGAAATGAGAAAGGAAAAATCATGACGGATCCCACAGAAATACAAAGAATTATAAGAGAATACTATGAGAATCTATATGCTAAGAAGCTGGAAAACCTAGAAGAAATGGACAACTTTTTAGAAAAATACAACCTTCCAAAACTGACCAAACAAGAAACAGAAAAACTAAACAAACCAATCACCAGCAATGAAATTGAAGTGGTAATCAAAAAACTACCCAAGAACAAAACCCCCGGACCAGAAGGATTCACCTCTGAGTTCTACCAGACATATAGAGAAGAGATGACACCCATTCTCCTTAAAGTTTTCCAAAAAATAGAAGAGGAGGGTATACTTCCAAACTCATTCTATGAAGCCAGCATCACTCTAATAAAAAAACCGGGCCAAGACCTCACCAAAAAAGAAAATTACAGACCAATATCCCTGATGAACGTAGATGCAAAAACACTCAACAAAATATTAGCAAACCAAATTCAAAAATACATCAAGAGGATCATACACCATGATCAAGTGGGATTCATCCCAGGGATGCAAGGATGGTACAACATTCGAAAATCCATCAACATCATCCACCACATCAATAAAAAGAAGAAGAAAAACCACATGATCATCTCCATACATGCTGAAAAAGCATTTGACAAAATTCAGCATCGATTCCTTATTAAAACTCTCAACAAAATGGGTATAGACGGCAAGTACCTCAACATCATAAAGGCTATGTATGACAAACCCACGGCTAATATCATACTTAACGGCGAGAAGCTGAAAGCTTTTCATCTAAGATTGGGAACAAGACAGGGATGCCCACTCTCTCCACTGTCATTCAACATAGTACTGGAGGTCCTAGCCACGCCAATCAGACAAAACAAACACATACAAGGCATCCAGATTGGTAAAGAAGAAGTCAAATTGTCACTATTTGAAGATGACATGATATTGTACATAAAAAACCCTAAAGACTCCACTCCAAAACTACTAGAACTAATATCTGAATTCAGCAAAGTTGCAGGATACAAAATTAACACACAGAAATCTGTTGCTTTCCTATACACTAATGATAAACTAACAGAAAGAGAAACCAGAAAAACAATTCCATTCACAATTGCTTCAAAAAGAATAAAATACCTAGGAATAAACCTAACGAAGGAAGTGAAAGACCTGTACTCTGAAAACTACAAGACATTCCTAAGAGAAATTAAAGAGGACACTAACAAATGGAAATGCATCCGATGCTCTTGGCTAGGAAGAATCAATATTGTCAAAATGGCTATACTACCTAAAGCAATCTACAGATTCAATGCAATCCCTATCAAACTACCAACAGCTTTCTTCAATGAACTGGAACAAATAATTCTAAAATTCATATGGAACCACAAAAGACCCCGAATAGCCAAAGCAATCCTGAGAAGGAGGAATAAAACAGGGGGAATTACGCTCCCTGACTTCAAGCTCTACTACAAAGCCACAGTAATCAAGACAATTTGGTATTGGCACAAAAACAGACCCACAGACCAGTGGAACAGAATAGAAAATCCAAACATTAACCCAAACATATACAGTCAATTAATATTTGATAAAAGTGCCTTGGATATACAATGGGGAGATGACAGCCTCTTCAGCAGCTGGTGTTGGAAAAACTGGACAGCTACATGTAAGAGAATGAAACTGGACTACTGTCTAGCCCCATACACAAAGGTAAACTCAAGGTGGATCAAAGACCTGAATGTAAGTCATGAAACCATAAAACTCTTAGAAAAAAACATAGGCAAAAATCTCTTGGACATAAACATGAGCAACTTCTTCATGAACATATCTCCCGGGCAAGGGAAACAAAAGCAAAAATGAACAAGTGGGACTATATCAAGCTGAAAAGCTTCTGTACAGCAAAGGACACCATCAGTAGAACAAAAAGACTTCCTACAGTATGGGAGAATATATTCATAAATGACGTATCCGATAAGTGGTTGATATCCAAAATATATAAAGAACTCATGCATCTTAACAAACAGAAAGCAAATAATCCAATTAAGAAATGGGCAGAGGACATGAATAGACACTTCTCCAAAGAAGAATTCAGATGGCCAACAGGCACATGAAAAGATGCTCCACATCGCTAATCATCAGAGAAATGCAGATTAAAACCACAATGAGATATCACCTCACACCAGTGAGGATGGCCAACATCCAAAACACAAACAACAACAAATGTTGGCGAGGATGTGGAGAAAAGGGAACCCTCCTACACTGCTGGTGGGACTGCAAATTAGTTCAACCATTGTGGAGAGCAGTATGGAGGTTCCTCAAAAAACTCAAAATAGAGATACCATTTGACCCAGGAATTCCACTCCTAGGAATTTACCCTAAGAATGCAGCAGCCCAGTTTGAAAAAGACAGATGCACCCCTATGTTTATTGCAGCACTATTTACAATAGCCAAGAAATGGAAGCAACCTAAGTGTCCATCAGTAGATGAATGGATAAAGAAGAGGTGGTACATATACACAATGGAATATTATTCAGCCATAAGAAGAAAACAAATCCTACCATTTGCAACAACATGGATGGAGCTAGAGGGTATTATGCTCAGTGAAATAAGCCAAGCTGAAAAAGACAAGTACCAAATGATTTCACTCATATGTGGAATATAACAACTAAGGAAAAAAAAAAAAACTGAAAAAACTGAAGGAACAAAACAGCAGGAGACTCACAGAACCCAAGAACGGACTAATAGTTACCAAAGGGAAAGGGACTGGGGAGGATGGGTGGGAAGGGAGGGGCAACGGGGAAGAAGGGACATTACGATTAGCAGATGTAATTTTGGGGGGGCACGGGGAGGGCTGTACAACTCAGAGAAGACAAGTAGTGACTCTATGGCATCTTACTACGCTGATGGACAGTGACTGTAATGGGGTTGGGGGGGGGGAACCTGATGAAGGGGGTAGTGTAATCACCATAATATTACTCATTTAATTGTAGATTAATGATATCAAAATAAACTTATTAAAAAAATCCTTTGTGAAGACGGTTACTAAATATTTAATTTTAATTTTTTTGTATTGCTATAAAGAAATATTTCACTAAAACTCTTCAGTAAGATATGCCTAGATCAATACAAATATGCCACAAGGAAAAAAATCCTGAAAAGAGGTAATGCATCTGTTATGATCAGTGCAGGAAACAGAAACCACTTCTGGTATTTCTAGAAGAAAGGAATTTAAGAGAGGGTATTAGGTGCTTTCCAAATCTTTGAAATGGCTGAGGAAATGGGAACCAGGGAGCCAGAAGGCTTTTGCCTTCAGGGCTGTACTAGTGCTCCCAGGACCCAAATTGGCTCTTCTGAGAACTTTGCTGCTGACATCACAAGCCCCTCACATCCGTGAAGCTGGGGACTAGCCAATGGAAGGCCACTAGTCCACTAGCCCCAGTACAGAAAGGTGGCATCAGCCCCCACTTCCACCTTTCAAAACTCATGCTTTTGTATCTAACTGGTACAAACCAATGCACATTTAGGGACTAGAGTCAATTATAGATTTTAGCTTCCCAACCGCTCTGACCAGAAGAAGGGTGAAAAGGAGATTTTGTAGACATACAAGACTAACAAGTTGCTGAAGAATAAATATGAGGGATATGTTTAAGAGGAAAAAATGTTCAATTTGATTTCTTGTTAAAGAAATATAAGTTAAAAAATAAATATAATTTTCTTCTAATATTTTAATGACAAATTCTGAGAAAATTGCAGTGCAATGAAAATTCTCATGCACTACAGGAGTAAATAGAACTCACCTGGACAGTAGCTTGGAAATAAGTATCTAAAGCCTTAAAAAGTATTCTATCCTTTGATACAGTAATCTATTAAGAATCTATCTTAAGAAATAATCTGGTCTCCAATTTAGGAATATTGGCAATGGGAAAAAATAGGCAGCTTTATTTGTAAGTATGAAAAAAATTGAAATAATTAGTGCCCAACAAAAGGAGAATGGTTAAATAAGTTATATTACCAGTACACAAGAAGTTATTTTAAAGCTTTGTATGACATTGGAAAATGATCAATCCTTATGTAAAAATAAGTAGGACACAAAAATGTTTTTAAATATGGAGCTAACTTTCTCAACTCCTCACAAAGTGGATGTTCACAGAGAGAAGGGATTAGGTTAAAAAAACACATAAAAGTGCTAACACTATCTCTGAGGGAGGGGGAATCTGGGATGATTAAATGTAACCTTTATCTTCTTTTCAGTGCTCTGGAGTTCCAAATATTCTATAGTGAGGCTATATTTTCTTTAAAACTATTAAAAAATAAACCAAAAATTATCATTAAAAATGAAAATAGCTTTTTAAGAAAATGAACTTATTTTTTTCTCTTTCTCTCTAGCCTAAAAGATGTTCAAATACTTTTAATGGATTAAGGATTTCATCTCAATTTACAACAGGGACTTAATATGCCCTTGACTTTTGAAAGCTGTATTTTTAGCATGTTATGCACTGGGGGGGAGCGGAAAACTGAAACTTGGCAACTATGCATATTGTGTGAAGTTCATGGTTGTGAGATTTCCACCGGGGTTCCTCCTAACCACCCCAGTGTGCACTCACCCTCACATAAAATTATAGTCAACAAATCCACTGGACAGTTCGTTTACACATCTATTTCACCAGTGTAGATTCTGTAATATTTTTCTCTTACAGCAAAACTCCCATGAAAGTATGGATCTGCCAGATGTTTGTTAAATGATCTCCTTAAGAAAAAAGTTTTAGAAAATGGTGGGTATTAACCCTTCCACCTTCAGAGACAATTTCACAAGAACTGGGTGGAGCTGAGCCAGGGTGGTCAAATGAGGAACCAAGAGCAAAAGTGAATAAAGAGAGTTGCTTTGTACCAGAAGTATGTCAATACTAGAAACCACACAGCCCTCCACACCCGTGGGTATTCAGAGCCACTTCCTTCTTCGGCACAGGCTTTGCCAGTCTTTAAGGGCTCACAGTGCCCTCTGCTGTCCCATATCTCCCCTGTGTCACCACAAGGAACCCCACACACCCAACCTCATTCCCATCTCCTCACAACTGACCAGGTAAGCCATTTCCAGCTGGCTTCCTTCAGCACTCAGTGCTCCTGCTGGGGCGTGGGCTCCTTACCCAGGAAATGTCAAGAAAACCTTTGTCTTCAGCCACACCTGCCTCTATATCCAAGATCTTGACTGAGCCCTTTCCAGAACTTTTCTAGGTATTGGCTCTCTTGTTATTTACATACCAATTAATTCACTTAGCTAAAAGCAAGACTGTAACTACAAAGTTAATGTCATCCTATTAGTTTCACTTTGTTTCATTTTGTTAAGCTTCTTTTAAGAACTGCTCATGCTATAGATCCCAGAGACTTGAGGCTTTGGCTGAGGCAAAGTTCCAATAAACACACGGACTCTGTTACCAGCCTGGGAACAAGATGGATGCATTTGCTCTCAACATTAGGCCTGGCATCAGTTCTGCTCTGGAACCTAGGGAGTTTGTGTAGTTTGGCTGACAGAAAAGCTGAGATGACTGTTTCCATGTATAGCATTAAAACTGTAAGAACAAAATGCAGTTTTCCAAAACTCCATTTTTCTCATTTTCTAACATACCCTGGAATTAAACCATCATAGTTTATCGATCAGAATTGCTCTGCCTACTTATGTGCAATTGTAACTCTATATACTACACCTGAAGATGTAACCTAAAACCATGGTGTAGTCTCATTGGAACAACAGAAGCTTTCCTCCATTGTGTGAATTTTACTTCAAAAATAAACCTCTATGCCTCAAATTGATTAGATTTCTTGTAAAAGAGTAGCTGCTGTTGCAAATCCAAAATAATAGGTGGTTGACATGTGACACTAATAGTAGCCAACAAAACAGCTACAGGAAAATTTTCCCAAATGCTTTGTAAATTGATTATCTATAATACCCTATGATAAATTGACCCATAATGTTATCTGATGCCTATTTATTTAGGCAGAAGTTCAGTCTGGGGAATTTGAGAAACAAAATCCCAGCACTGCAATGATGACGGTAATACATTTCAGTCTTCTAGAAGAGCAGATATTAGTGTGGTTTATTAAGCTCTGTCTTTGCCCATTTGCCCTGAAACAAGACTTACTAATATTAGTTTGGTCAAGAGATAAACGTATCCTGAGTAGCAACTTAATAGGTTCTCTAACACCCCCTCAAATTGCAACTGCCTCCCACTCCCCAGTCTCCACCTACCCCCACCCAAACAAAACACCAACTTCCTGATTTCCCTATTTCATTAATAGGAGTGTTATTAGCCCAGCTTCCAGAGTCAAAATTAGTTATCTTCAAATTATCCTTTTCAATTAATTCACAGTTCAGTTATCACCAAGGCCAGTTCTTTCTTATCATCGCTCTCACACATTCTTCCTCTTTGCCCTCCCACAACCCAAAGACAGTTTAATCATTATTTCCCACTCTCAATACTGCAGTGCTCCTCAACTTGGCATCTCTACCACTTGACTTTCCCTCCATTCTGCCTTATGAATCCCACACAAATCTTCTGTAAGCGCTCACTCACCTATTCATAATTCTTCAGTGAATCTCTCATGCCAAGAACAGCAATTTTCCCCTATGACAAATGTGTGTGCCATACAAGCTGGAGTGAAATAAGATATGTAGTATGGCTCCAGCACCCTGCTCTTTACATACCTGGACCTCCAGCCAGAGTTGGTTCTTCCCCCTTGTGCATTCCTTTTTTGTTTTAGTCAGAACACATCACCCATTGTTGTATATTGAAAATATTTATTTATGTATTGTTGGAGGCAGATTTAGAAAAGAGCCGCCAGTAATTTCCACTTCCTGATATACATGACCTTGTATAATCCTGTCCCCTTGAGCCAGACATAGTGTCTTGCTTCTAATAATGAAATACAGCAAAAGTGATAGGATGTCATTCCTTCATTCAGTTATAAAAGACTGTGACTTCCGTCTCAGTAGCAAATTCTCTACTGCCTTCTCCGCACCCACACTTAGATATGCTAAATGCCAGAACTGAAGCCCTCAATCCAACAGCCCTGGAGGAACTGCATTCTGCCAACCATGTGCATAAGCTTGGAAATGGTTCCTTCCCCAGTCAGACCTTCAGATGAGACCAAGCTTTGGCTGACACCTTGATTTCAGCCTTGTGAGAGATCTTGTGTACAGGACCCAGCTAAAATATTCCTGGATTCCTGATCCAAAGAAACTCTGAGATAACTGATTTAACTTGCTAAGTTTGGGGTTTATTTGTTGCACAGAAGTAAATAAAATGCATGTATCTTGTTCATCTGCTTAACAATAGCCTCTCCCAGGTAGAAACTGGATAGCAAAACTAGGTACAAGCACAGTGCCAATGTAAATATTAATGCACATTAAATGCAAATGCATAATAAATGCTAATTGGCAGGATGATTGAATAAATGACTTTACTAAGGCAATTTTCCAAGTTGTTGCAGAGATTAAATATCATTTAGTTTTTTCTAAATATATGAATTACATATAAAGTTTATACTATCCTTTAATGTCAGACCATATGTTTTCTATTTGCCTATCTCTCTAACTCAGTTGAATTTCTTCTTGTTCCTAGCAGAAATGTATTCATGTCATTGTATCATCTACTTACCTAAGGAAATGCATAATTCACAGAATGATAAACAATAGCAAACCTGGACTCATTTTTGAATGATGATATCAAACATATAAATGTTTCTTCTACAATATAAATGTGTTTAAACGAAAAAAGGATTAGCGATGTCATCTATATCATCAGGACATTTTTTTGCTGCAAATAACAGAAAACTGGAACTTGCGATTCACAGAAGTAGTTTTTCATACATTAACAAGTCTTTGGCTCCAGGATTGGAAATGTAATTAGATCATCAATGACCCAATATTTTCCCATTTTTCTACTCTTCTCTTCTCAGAATAACTCCCTCATGATTACAAGGTAGCTGCCACTACTCCAATAATAGCATCCAGACACAACACTGTGGGAGGGCAGAAACATGGGATAAGCATCATTAATTTTTCCTGCCTATAATGAAAAATGTCAATATAAATAATGTAGTAAGAACTGGAGGGGCTCCATCTTAAGGCTAAGATTCCACTTTAAAAACAAGGGAGTTAGGAGGTAAGATTCCTAACATATTCTTTGGTAATCAGCCAACAGCCTATCTTAAGATAGGACAAGCAGTCCTAAATGATGTGTTCCCAGTCCCTCACAGTAACCACTATCTTTGAGAAGAACAGGATAAAAAAATTCCTTGTGTTAAGTTTATCTTACAGAATATACAGAGGATGGGTGGTGATATAATGTCTCTCACTGGAAACAGACATCATGAGACCAAAGGGCAAGCCTATGCTCACCACCACCACCACCCAAGCTATTTTCCCCATTCTTGAAAGCCTTAAAAGACAGAATCCTAAGTCTCTGAGTGTACCTCCTCTCTGAGGTTGCCCACAATCCTCCTTCTTTGAGAGTGTACTTTTTGCCTTAAATAAAGTTTTCTCACTGCTCAACTTAGTGTGTTTATCTCTGCAGTCTTCCAGTGGTAAGCGTCTTTGTTACTTGGCTATTTCATTCTATTTTCTAGACTTAAGCATTAGTCTTCTCTATCTCTGTTCTACTTCAGATAAGTAGGGAAGAGCTACTAAGATCTCTGATTTGGGTTTGCAAGTTCCTATCACCTGGGTAACCCGGAGGGACTGCAGTTGTATGATCATGTTCTTTAACAGCCTGCCTGAAAATATCCTTTCTTTGCCTTTGGGAAGTTCTCAGAACATAATTTCACTCCATTCAGTGCTCTGAAGCTCCCCCAAATCTTGGGGTAGCAGGGACTTAGTTCCCATGTCATGCAGATTCAAGTGGACTATGGACACCAGGTGACTCTGGCTTCGGGAGTTGGCAAGGGATCTACCCTGTGCCACGCAGGAGTTCAGTGAGCTTCCCCTTCCTCCCTCTGTTCTTCGCTGCTCTCTGTTGCCTGCAAGGCAGGTGCTATTACCCACTACTCTTGCTTAAATGAATTCCTTCTTTACCTACGCTCGTCCTTCCTGCTTGAGAATTCTTTCTTGTTCAGAGTCAAGAACCCTCCCCCATCCAGGTTGAGGTTTCACCTAATGCACAGGGAGAGACCTCCCCAGATGCAGCTGCCTGACAACAATACCCCTGGAAGAAAGCATATCTCTTTTGGTGTGTCTTTTCTTTAACAGTGAAAAAATAATTCCCAGAAGCACCAACAGACTTCCTTTGTATCTCAATGACCAGAAATGAGTCATGTAACATATCCTGTTAAACCCTGGTAGGGAAACTAAGATGACCATCATTGCTAGGGAAAGAAAGGCTCAGTGCCTGAAGAAAATTGGGATTTCACCAGCAAGGAAGTAGAAAGTTATCTGTTTACACTTACAAAATATGACAGAAAGCAGTATATAATTCATCACAAAAATGTACTTATGTGAATTCAGCAAAAAAGACAACTATTGTCACCCTGAGAGTTTTGGGATTATGATAAGAGATTTATGAGTTAGGATAAAACCATTATCCATCTACAAAAGCTATCTGCCTTTCAATAATCATATTACACTTTGCAACTATAGTAACAACACCATCAGTTCTGTTCTCTGTCATTCAGTTATTTATGGGATGATATTATGGTCTTAAAATTAACTTTCTTCAAACAGTATACTAGTGAATTTATAAAAGTTCATAAAGTTGAAATCAATTTTGAAACTTATCTTTTCCTAGAAAGTCTGGGTGACAGAGAATCATCTTCCCTTTGATTATAAATGTTCTTAATTGTCCAGGCTTGTATCTGATTCAAACAAAAGAACAAAATGGGCTCCCAGAAACCTGTTGCAGCTGAAAGGCTTCTCCAGTAGGCAAGATGTTCTGGGATCAGATTAGTCGATTTCATTAACTTGTCTAGTTGTTGCATTGAGATGCATTAGATCACGGCTGTTAAGAATCAGATCTAGATTTTAATTGCAACCCTACTTTGTATTAAGGATATATATAGTCTAACCTCAGTAAGCCAAAATTTCTCCATCTTATAATGGGGATCATCAAACCAACCTCATGGGGTTGTTATGAGTGTTAAATAATGTCTGTACAGTACTTAACACGACAGTAAATACTCAATAACTAATAACAGTAAATTGCCATCATCATTATTTAAGTTGTTCTAATAAACATTTTCCCTCAACATACCAAAGACTGGTCTCCTGCAACTATCTTCCAGGGCTGTGCTGTAGGAAAAGGTTGGGGGCAAAACTCACACGCAGAGGGGTGAGACTGATGCAGAGGGTCCAAGAGAGCCATTTGCCCCACTTCATACTGTGTTCCAACCGGTCACCTCTCTCTCCTGCTGGCCAGGAAGAAACCTAGACTTCCTATTCAACAGATACCATTATTAAACATATCATTCCCATCTTTACCTCTTCATCTCTCTCCAGAGGGTTTGCATCCCCTTTTTATTTTGCTGATTGACTGCACGTGTCACCAGAGTTTGCCCTTCCAGCTGAGGTTCTTTATCTTTCTCAGTGGCTCCCTTTCACTGGCCTTGATGTGAGAAATGCAAATGTGCATCTGCCCTGTCCTGTCCTCCTTCTGGAGCTGGCATAGCTGGAAACATCTTTAAACCTCAGAATTTATTTAATCCCCTGGTTTCTTAAACTAAATCAGCAATATCCTCATTGAATACTGAATAAGGCAAAGGGTCAATGAACTTGAAAAGATGTCTATTTCTTTAGCTTTTATTCAGATTTACAATTGAGTTTTTTAAGTGATGGATATGCTCCAGTGAATTACCTTGACTCCACTTTAAAGGAATCTTGAATCCATTCAACCCTTTCTTCATTGCAAATTAAAGCACCTAAATTGTGTTTAACCATCACAATCATGGGATTCTGATCTTAGAATCCTATTTAGTAGGCTGCAAAGAGCATTCAGCTGGGCTTCAGATTATTTGTGTAACAGAATCCCCTGACTGGATACAAGGTGACAACATTTCCTGGTTGTCTCACCACTGGGTTTCAGCCCCTAGCAAGTTCACTCTTGATTCAGTGAGACCAAAAAATGACAGTGGAACATTCTTAGGATGAAAGGGTTTATATCCAACTTTATTCCCAAGGTGGCAGGTCAGTCATTAGAATCCGTCCACTCAGAGGGAGTCTGCATGCAGCAGGCAGGTCGCTGCCTCTGGGCCTCTCTGTGCCCGGAGCCATCTCAGTCTCTGTCCTCAGTGCTTCCACCACTCCAGCCTCTGCTCTTCTGCAGTCGCACAGCCCAGAGCACTGGGCGGAGATCTTTACATAGAGTCAGTAATAATATATTGTCCACATGCATGCGGTGAGCAAGCTGACCAGTGGCAAGTGAGAATCCTGGCCATAGGAACTCTCATTTTCTCTACACTGGTATAATTTTGCTACTTGCGTTCTATTATTCTATTTTTTGGTTCCAGCAAGCGTTCCCAATTATCTTTTAATAAAGGAATATTAGTATATTTGGGTATGAAAGAATCACTGTCCTCCATTTTCTAAAGTGAAAAGTAATTTTGACTATAAATATAAAAGTTAAAATCAGCACCTCGGGATTCTATTACTCCAACAATTATCTTCTTTGCCCTGTCATATTGGATCAAATGATGAGCTTCTTTAAACATCATACACTGAATAAGAAAAGTAACCCATTTTAAAATAATTGTAACAGAAGTATTCATTAACATATGAAAGGCCTTTGAGAACCCTTTGATAAAGAACATAATGAAAAATTGAGAGTGTTATGGGTGGGATATGGAGATTAATTTGGGTAGAATATATAAATGCACACTAATACTTCAGTCTTAACTAGAAAAGGGAGATGGTACCTGTCTTGCTAATGGGTTTCAGCCCCAGGGAAGTTCACTATGGATTCAGTGAGACTGAGGAATGACAATGGAACATTCTTGGGGTAAAAGAGCTTATTACCCAGCTTGTTCTCCCAGTGATAGGTTAAGCAGAATTACATCTGTATCCTGTAATCCTCCTTTGTCTCTGCCTCTGCCCAGAGCACTGGGCAGAGCTCTTTATATAATGACTCAGTCAATAATAGCTTATTGCCAAGGGTGTGGAAGCAGTAGCCTAGCAGCAGGTCAGTTACATCAAGTAGTTTAGGTTTAGGTGAGGATCATAGCCTTAGGAACTTCAATTTTCCCCACACTCCACCACTCCAGGATTCTCGCCTCATAATCTACAAGCTCTCAATGTTCCCTAATGGTTCCTGTGCAAGAGCGCTGGAGCACTGTAACCAGATTCCACAACAGCAACAGAGGATAACAACATTGAGATAATAACAAAAATTAAGATACAACAAAATTTTGATACAGGTAACAAAAAATTATAATAATGCTTAAGTTTGAGGAGGTTATTTCAGCTATATTTAAAACCAGTTCTACTCAGATGAGTTCATGACTCACACTTAGTAGTGGTATGGATAGGGAGCTCCATGCACCCCAACAAGTAGAAGTTTTTTTGCTAGGGTGTGTGTCCAATCCACAAAGACCATAACATTGGTAAGACACATGTTTTAATGACACCAACATAGGCAAATATTGTCCATCTGGTAGGATGCATGCAAGAGAGTGGTCCTGGGATAGGATTGTAGCAGGAAGGGGGTCCTGTCCAGGTCTAGTATACCATACCTTTACCCCCTGTCCCTGTGGGGGTTACTGAAGGGTCTATATATAGTGCTACTGGAGGTGCATGCACAGGCCATAATGAGAAAACTCCCCAGTAAGATGCTCCTACTTTCTGGCCATTTAGGATATACTACAGTGATCTTTGGGGGCCACTCTGCTGTTACTCCAGGAATACCCAGGAGGCCAGCTTCCAGGCCTTGTCCCTAAGGTGCCAGGAGAGCCAGCCATCGTTGGTCCATGTGTGGAAAGGTCCAAGGCCACTTCCACTCAATGGAGTCTCCAGGGTTCAGTGCAGTTGGTGCTGGCAGCAAGATATTATGGTGGCCAAACATCGGCTTCAGTGATTCTTCCTTGGTTTGCACTTGCAGTTGTATAGGGGAGGCAGGAATATGTGTTAACATGTCTACAGGGCTCCCTTTCGGGGTCTCTCATTCAAATGCCATAGCACAGTCCATAGGCAGATTGACCATCCCTGCAGAATATTGGTATCTGACTTTAGTCCAGATTTTAACAAGCCATTGTGCCTATCATGCCTGCTGCGGTAGGATTGTACGGCACATGAAACTTCCATGTAATTCCCAGCTGTCGCACCTATTCTTGCAGTGTATGTCCAGTAAAATGGGTGCCCTGATCACTCTCAATTACCTGTGGTCGGCCATAGGTGGCAAAGAGATGCTCCAGGCCTCTTTTGGTCATCTGTTGGTCTTCACAATGGGTAGGGAAAGCAACCAGAAGTCCAGTAGCTGTGTCCACACAAGCCATTGCATACCGATATCCTTCTGACACAGGTAGAGGCCCAATACAGTCTATCTGCCACCTGACAAGGGGTATAGGCCCCTTAGCTATTGTCCCATGTTCTGTGGAGCTCAGTGTAAGTCCCTTTTGGAGCACGTGCACACTCCTGCCAGGCTCTACTAACTACTTCAAAGGTCAAAGGCAAGCCCCACCAACGGGCTACAGCCCACATTGTCTTTTGCCCCGCACGCAACAAACGCTGTTGTAACTATTGGGCTACATCAGAGGTAGGCTTTCCGTCTAACCAACGCACCTGGGCCAATTCATCTGCTTCATCATTTCCTGGGGATGCCAGTGGCAAATAACCTGTCACATGATATACTGTAACTGTTCTAGTCTGACCAGAGGCCCATAAGTCTTGCCACAATTCTTGCCCCCAAAGGGGTAAGTGACCAACAAATCAGTTAGCATAGTACCATTTCAGTAGCCACAGGGTCAAGCCCTGATAGACGGCCCGGCTGTGAGCGCAGACAACTATGGGGAAGGGCTCCTGGGTGATCACGAGCCATACTGCCTGCAACTCTGCCCATTGACTGCTCTTCCCCTCACCATCTTCCATCCATATTGTCCCAGTCTTAGGATGGAAAGCTATGGCCCTCCATTTCCTGAGCTGATGACAACTTTCTCTCCACTCCCCCGAGCACCTTCCCTGCTGCATCCTTTACCTATTCTACAGTGCCTCACGGCAACCCTAGCTCAGT
The DNA here is from genome assembly GCA_032199065.1 of Smutsia gigantea. Classification (NCBI taxonomy): domain Eukaryota; kingdom Metazoa; phylum Chordata; class Mammalia; order Pholidota; family Manidae; genus Smutsia; species Smutsia gigantea. Next base: position 12,803 of record JAVSCE010005130.1, on the reverse strand, counting down.
CTCCAATAGCTCTCTTACCTTCACCCCAATACCTCACAGCTGGAGTTCTCGTGGGGCCTCTTCCTGTGCTTCCCTCAGGAGTACATCCTCCTCCTTCATAGACTTTGCCTCCCTCAGAGCATCTGGCAGCACTCCTGTCTCATTCTGTAAAGAATCTTTTACCTCCTCCACTGGACCTCACAGCTCACGTTCTTGCACTGACTCTTCTTGTGCTTTTTGCAGGGGTTTGACCTTTTCCTTCACGGCGTTTACATCTTCCACAGTACCTCACAGTAACATCATTTCATTTTTTAACAGATCTTTTCTTTCCTCCATAGCACCTCACAGCCGGTGTTCTTATGCTGCCTCCTCTCCTATCAATGCCATTTCAGTCTTCAGTGGATCCACAGCAGTTCGCAGCTCACGTTCTTGTGCTGGCATTTCTTGTATCTCTTTCAGGAGCACATTCTTCTCATCTGTAGACTTTTTAATACTGTGAGAAACAGCCAACCCACAGTTCCCGCTGCCTCACAGGCACTCTTGTTTCTCAAAGGATCTCCTTATTATGCCAAGAACCACATCTACTGTCTCAGGTGTCATGTCCACCTGCCTCCAGTCCTCGGGTGAGGCCCAGCCCTCCAGGAGGCAAGCCACCTCAGACTGCATACCCATTGAGAGACACTCGACTGTCTCCCCATTCACAGGGGCAGCCCACTGAAGCACCCCTCCCATAAGGGCAGCCTGTTCTGTCCCTCAGTCAACAATGAATCCTACCAAAGTCACCAATTATCTTGCCAATGGGTTTCAGCCCCTGGCAAGTTCACTATGGATTCAGTGAGAATGAGGGATGACAATGGAACATTCTTGGGGTGAAAGTGTTTATTACCCGGTTTGTTCTCCCAGCGAAAGGTCGAGCACTAGAATTGTGTCTGCTTCCAGCAGTCTGCAGGTCTGTAATCCTCCTGCATCTCTGCCTCCACCCAGAGCACTGGGCAGAGCTCTTTATATGTGACTCAGTCAGTAATGGCTTATCGCCTATGAGTGTGGAAGCAGTAGCCTAGCAGCAGGCCAGTTACACCATCATGTAGTTTAGGTTCAGGTGAGGATCCTGGCCAGAGCAACTTCAATTTTCCCCACAGTACTACAAGATAGTTTTTGAAAATTCGGTGAGATATTTTAAAAGATTAAACTACAACCCAGATTATGTAGAGGGATAATGGTATCCTATATAAGGTATCATTCAAATATGAATAAAGCAGATTTTTCAAAAATGCACTGATGTAGACTTTGAATATTTGTGTTGTTAGAAGCTAAACCAACCTTCTAAAGGTGAGGGCAGCATTTTCTCTGGAAAAAATTCCTACTGTCAGTTTTCCTGGGAAGAATTCCATCATAGGACAGAAATGAGAACTCAGTAGAGCTTGGATTAGAATAAGGGAATTCTGTGCCCCTTTACCTGGGTGTGGAAGTCAGTATGGTTGGAGATTCTAGGATCAGAAGGCCCTGGCTTACTTCTTGTAAGAAAGGCAAGTAGAAATGGAATGCTTGCCTCCACCACATGGATCCAGGCAAGGGCTGGACAGAGAGGGGATCCAAACCTGTGTAATTGTTTCAGTTTTTCTCCATCTCGACTTTCTCTTCCTCTGTACCCCCAATTTTGTGCAGAGTAGGGGATGGGGCAGGGGGTGGATGAAGTTACAGACTGCCCTCTACTACTCATTAGAGGATAAAGAAGAGCTTACTGTCCACTTTGGATGGGGCTTTCTAAGAGAAAGGAAGTCTTCTCTCTCTCTCTCTCATACACACACACACACACACACTCACACACACACAGCACCAGAGTGATTGCTATAGCAGCAGGCAGCTCAGGGGATGGGGGCAGCAGTGAGAAAGGAAGTTGTGTAATTTGGAACCAGGGAACCCTCAGCACCCATGGGTGAACTTACAAAGAAGTAAACAGTTTAACTCCTGTTTTGACCAACTTAAGCATATGATTCAATTTAGTCAAGCTACAATTAAATCTTTCTTTTCCTATTTAATGGGCAATTGTTTATTTAAACTTATAGTATTAACTGGCTCCTTTATATTTATGTAGATTCAGCCTATGAGGACCAATAACTGTTTAGGAGGAGAAATCTCTTAGGCTTCTGAATGTTCCTCAGACTTTTCAAATCCCTCACACTTCAGGGAAAGATATTTTTCCCCCAAGCTCTTAACTCTGCTGCCATATTTTTTCTGACATTACTTAAGACAAAGTTAAACAAAACTGGCAAAATGACTCTCCGTCAATTCCCAACAAGTCAATGCCAAAGAGAGAGGCCTGAATCTGTACTCAAGGAAAGTGTCCTGGTTAGAATCAACTGAGGTTAGCATTGCACTCAAATTTTTCAGGTTTACTACCCCATTTTCCCTCTCAACATAAAATGCATTTGAAGATAACAAAACAGAGATATTCAATATCCGTTTCCATTTTATCACCTCAAAAATCTGTTGGGATAGAATTAGTACTTCCTATAATTTACAATTAAGCATACTTTATTTTCATAAAATAAGGTGCATATATTTAGCTTGCTTATGAACTTTAGATTATTAAAAGCTTATACATAAGAGAGATAGAAAGATGGAATTAAATATCTTACTTAGAATGGTTCTATGTATTGCATTCATGTTTTATTTCATTTCCTGTATCTCCTAGCCTACAAAATCTTTAAAAAATGTAGAGGCAAAATTGAATACAATGTAAACCCAAGGTTTTGGTGATGGACCTTATTAATGCTCTGAGTGTACATGCATGGTTTAGTCCTCAAAACATAATTATTTTAATATATATAATAGAGATTACAAAAATAAAACCAAGTCAATCATTGAGATAATGATGATAATAGAAGAAGTGGCAATCCAATTCTATATATCAAAAAGTAAATAGGACCAATTGTTTAGATATTTGGTACAAATAAGAGAAATGCCAGCTAACAAGTAATGCACCTTTAAATTGTTTTCTTCTTTCAGAAGCTACATTTTGTCACCTTAATTGCTTTGTGTTGTCTGTCTAGAAGGAATAGCTATCAAAAGAAGACAAGTCTCTCCTTATGTTCTGTATAGGATCAATTGCATTTCCAGCATTCAATAAATAATACCTTAGGAATAATTTGCCAGTGAATGGCACCTTCAGGCTAGGACTTTATGTTGTATAGTTAAGCTTGCTGCAGAATTCAAATGACCTGAAATCTTAGCATGGTAATATGTGTTATCTTTAGAAAAATTTCCTTTTCTTAAATCTTAATCTCAGAAATTAATTCCTTCTTGTTGTCCCAGACAACAGTCAAAGTAGACTACATCGTGTAGTACACAAATTGAGTATAATGCCTTGACATTGCAGAAAGTGAAGGAGAATTCCTGAGAGATAACTCAAGTCTTTCTTGCATGTTGCATGTCTGTAAGTAGAGTAAATCTCTGAGAGAAACCTTGCTTTGGTATAAATAGATCATCTTAATATCTGCTACAGTTGTTGCAAAACCATTCCCTTTCCATTTTGTATTGAGGCAACTTGAAATTTTTGTAATGGCTTCCATCTTTCAACAAGTAATTTGAAGAGCTTAGTATGGGACAGGCAATGTAAGAAGCTGAAGAAACACACCAGAGAAGACCCCTTCTCTCGCAGTAAACAAGTAAATAAATAAGAAAGCCAATTTCAGGAGATGGTAAGTTCTATATAGAGAACAGAACAGGGCAGTGGCAGAGGGGAGCTGGGGCACATGCTTTTGGCTGGGCTGCAGAGCTAAAACCTGCACAGTGAAAGAGCTGGTCCATCAGAGACCAAAAGGAAGAGTAACTCATGCAGTAGGAGAGCAGATGGAAAACACCCAGAAGCAGCCAGAACATGGTGAGAAAGCTACGGAAAGCGATTGGAAAGGTCCTCAAGTTCCAAAATCTTCAGTCTCCAGATCCACTGAAATCAGAATCCCAACAGCATTTCTGGGCTGGCATGGCAACACTCGTTGTGGTTGGTTACTATTATAGATTGAATTGTGTTCCCCAGAGTCCTATGTTGAAGCCCTAACTCCAAAATGACTATTTGGAGATAGGGCCTTGAAGGAGTTAACTAAAGTTAAAGGAGGCCATATGCATGGGCCTGAATTCAATAGGATCATTGTCCCTATAAAAAGAGAGACAACAGAGAGCTCTCTCTCTCTCTCTGTCTCTGCATGCACACAGAGAAGGGGCTATGTGAAGACAAAGCAAAAATACATGTGTCTAGTAGTGATTCTATAACATCCTTCTATGCTGATGGACAGTGACTGTAATGGGGGTATGTGGTGGGGACTTGATAATAGGGAGAGTCTAGTAACCATAATGTTGCTCATGTAATTGTATATTAATAATAGCAAAAAAAAATACATGTGTCTGCAAGCCAGAAAGAGAGGCCTCACCAGAAACCAACGCTGCCGGCGCCTTGGTCATGCTCCTCCAGGCTCCAGGACTGTGAGAAAATGAACTTCTGTTATTTAAGCCCCCACCAGGGTGTTTTGTTTTGGCAGCCCAAGGACACAACACAGCTATCATATCTCAAACAAATTTTACAGAATAGTTTTTTTTAAATCTAGAATCACACTTAATTCACTTAGAACCAAATGATGTTAGTGGTATAAGAAGCCTTAGAGATCATCTTCTCAAACCACGTATTTTACAAATGTGGAAAGTTAGTATTTAGAATGAAATGATTAAAAGCAGATCAAATTATTTTCCCTCATCTCACCACCAAACCCCCACAGTCCATTAGTGCTGCTGGCTTGTTACCAAGCCTATTCTGACCTCTGATGTAGCTTTTCTCCAAGACAACAAATCATGAATCCAGTGAAAAACTACACAATCACCTCTACAGTTAAAAAAAAAATCTAAATTTAAAAAAGTAATAACAGACTAAAAAAGTGTATTAAGTACAACATATTAAAAGTTTCTCTTTAATATATAGAAAATATAACTGTATAAGACAAACAGCAAGACTTCAAACAATAAAGGAAGAAGATACATCATGGATATTTCAAATACAAATAGGAAAAAAATATAGAAGATACTTTTCCAGGATGGAAAATGAAAATTAAGACAGCTTTGAGAAATAATTTTACACTGATAACAGTAGCAACGATCTTAGAGCACCTGGTGTGATTTTGGTGAAACTGATACACTGAATCAATGCTGGTAAAATGAATTAAAACAACTTCTTTGCAGCAAACAAAATTAGCACATGTAGTAGAAGCCCCAAGGATGTTTATATCAGCTAAATCAGATTATTATTCCTGAGTATTTCAGTACAAGCAAAATGAAAGAAGCATACAGAAGTTCATTGCCAAATTATGTGATTATATATCTATATCTGTATCTATATATATTCTGTTGGAAACTGTATAGCATAATGGTTGAAAACACAAGGACTGAAATCAGATGCAATAGACCGGGGTAAGATTTAAATTCTGTCTCTGCCACACACAACGTATGTGAACTAAATTTTCTCAACTGTGAGATGGGCATAATAGGGTAATGGTAAACATTAATTGAACACTTGCTCCACTATTATAGTCAACCTCCATTTTTCAGGGGATTCCATACTTAAAATTTGATGACATTTATTTATACCACCCAAAATCAATATTCCTGGTGTTTCCAAGGTCATTCATTGACAGATGGAAAGGTGTGAAAAGTAAGGTACCTGAAATTTGCAGCTCAGCCTTTCTCTTCAGCTCTGATACAAAGATATGCAAAGAATGGAGAGGGTAGGAAGCAGTGAGGGCTGGTGAGAGAGGCTCTGGCTCTGGGGCCAGTGGAAAGGGGTTTGAGTCACAACGGTAGCAAAGGTCAGTAACAGGTAAGTCAAGGCAAGCAACCTAGGTCTGTACCTTATTTTCTCTTCTGTAAAATAAAGAAAATAGAATCTACCAGGATGAATTATTGTTAGGGTTGAAAATTATGTGAGAGGTGTAGTGTAGGTGTGTGTATCTGTCTGTGTACATATTTATCCGTGGGCGATGGTTCAGTATTCCCTAAGCTGGTGTCCCCGGGACTTTAAAGAATCATTCACTCATTTCATCCTCACACAAATCCTCTGAAATAACACTGTGATAGAAACTGGAAGAAGCAGCTACCTCCTTAAGAGCTTTGACAAAGTACAGGAAGAAGTTCAGTTACTGCTGCCTGGCACCTAAGTGCTTGGAGGAGAGTGGTTGGAGTTCCTGCGCAGAAAGGACTGCCACCCAGGTACTGCTGCCTCTGTTTCCCTGAGGCTGGCCAGGCAATAGCAAAAGAAGCTGGAGGTGGAGGTCTTTAGCCACTGTTGGAGTTAACAGCCAGGCTGTGGCTACATTGTCGAAAATAGGAAAAAAAGAAAAGAAATCTCTTCTTCCTACTTATTTTCTTCCAACTTCCAATCACCCTCAAGTCTTCTTGTTGGCAGAAGCTGTAAGCAAACTAGCAAAGGAGTCTGAGAAATGTAATTTGCAGAGATCCAGCCCCAGAACCTCTGGGAAGAGTAAAAGGTAGGTGTGGAGTTGGAAGATTTGCAAATACATTTATTAGCATGGTTCCTCAAAACCAGAGCCCAGAGCAAAACCTTACATGCTGCTATTTTCTTAGAACATTGAATCCCAGGAAGACAAGACTGATGGAAAAGAGGGAAAGTAAATAGCATGCTATCAAGCTGGCCACCACATGGTATCACGTACAACTGGATGTTCTGTCTCCCAGGATTGCCTTCCAAGAAGCCTATGAAGTGCTGAGTCTCAGGAGAGAGAAAGGAATAGGATTTATCTGCTTGCCCTGCTCTTGCCTTTATCAAGTTTTGGCCTCATGGGCATGAACTCTTCACATTCCACATTGCCCATGCACAGTGGCAGAGTGGGTCTTGCAGAGTTTCATCCTTCAAGGGCAATAAGGAAAATCTGGGCAGGAAGGCGGAGATAGATGGTACATGCACTAAAAAAGGTACCACTGAGTTACACTCAAGTGAAATCCATTGCTTCACAGATATCTGGTACAGCCACACACATTTGGCCTTACAGTGGCTGGAGTAAAAAAAGGGACCAGACTCTGAAGACAGCTGAAGCCAAGAGAACACCTTGTGTCCTAGATAACAAGTAACTGATGTGGTCAATGACAAGCAGTGTGTATGCACCACAACAACTGAGTATATCCAACATCAGCTAGAATTAGAGGATTCATATATTCACAATCCAAATGGGACATCTTTGTCTGGGATAAATGCTAAGCTGCTGGGCTCTGGGACAACTACTGTAAACTGGGGCTGCCCCAGACACACTGGGAGGTCGGATTTCTTTAGGCACAGCTAGCAGAACTACATACAAACCGAATGTCTATTTGGAGGAAGCATAGGAAGAGATTTTTAAATGAGTATTTATTATTTTTTCTATAAAGTTTTCAATTTTAATTTAACATTAAGCTTAATTTTGAAAAACAGTCATTAGGCAGATAAGTTATGGAAATGGTAGGCCGTATCTATATACCTGTATATACTGAAATTCTTGCCTTTATATTAACAATATAAATATGTCTTTCAGCAATGGGTGCAACTGAGGAAGTGACCTTCTCTTACCTTCTAATGATCCTCCTCTTAGCTCTCATTGTACTGACAATTTTTTTTTAATCATCTAGAGAGAAAACTAGCATATCTTTTCAAGGCATTCCCTTTGAATGCCTTCTGAAAACATTCACTTTTTTACCTTTGCTGATTATAACTAAGCAGGAAGGATCCCAGGTAGAGAGCCTCATAGTTGGAAAAGCATGTCTACTGTTAAAGAAAAAAAAAATTATTCTGACATCTGTAAATAGTAAGGAAGACTTAATTCAGGACTATTGCAATAAGTGAGAGAGATCCAAACACAATAAGGACAAGTGGGGATTTACAGCTGAGGAGCAGAGTAAGGGGGTTAGTGGGTGGAAAATTACTAAAATGAGACATCAAAAGTAGGGAGATTTTTGCTAAATCAACTTAACAGGATTCTTGCTGAGGTCAGGCCAGAGAGATCAGATATCACAGATGGAAATTGAGGATTTTCATCAGATATGAAGGGTGATCAGAAATCAAGGGTAGGAGGAATTCTCTCCTAAACTGATTCAGAAGGATTCCCGCTAAGGCTGGGCCTGGCAAAAACAAAGAAAGCTAAGGTCAAGGCCCACGCTTGAAGAAGAGGAGCCTACCTAAAGTTTGGTCAAGGAAAGAGTTCTTCTCGCTAAGACAGTAACCAAATGCTAGGTCCTAGTGTCAGCTTTCACTGAATGGGCGACCCCGTCTATATTACTATTTTCCCATCCTCAAATTTGTTCTTTTAAAGGCACACACACAATTCGCCTTATACAACTTCACGGGGAGGTATTTCTGATATGATTTCAGGGGATACAGATCCCTTTGTAAGGCAAAGGAGAATGGGCTGTGCTGGAGCTCTAATGGATTTCAGTGGGAAGCCTATCTCCCAGCATTCTGCCTGAACAGTCCTCAGCTGGACAGCACTCAGGAGCCCAGATGCCAAACTGCGGACAGCTGTCTCCAGGCAGCGCCATCTGCTTCCACGGGAATCTCCCCAGGCATTTGGTTGGCAGTTTCAGGCTGGCCTTGAGGTCAGCCATGTGCGGAGGATGCTGCTGGGAGACTGTCTGGCTTTCTCAATACTTGGAAGCTCATTTCCTATCATTTACCAGAGTTAGCATTGGATTAGATTTTCTTTCTTTGAAACAGTAATAGACAGTCAAGTTCTCCTTAACAGCAACTTGGCAAAAAAGTAAAAGTGAGCTCAATTAGCTCTCCTTACTGTTGGGAAAGTTGTGTTACTTCCTTAGGCCAGCTGAACACAGTAGATCTCAAACAGTATACTGCAGACCTCAGTCTGACCAAACTGCTCCAAGAGACAAAGGGTCCAAATGCCAAGTAAGTTTGGAAATACTTAGAGATTCCCCATCTGATTAGGTGGTCATGCCTCTGAGAAGTCCTACTGTTTAAAGCAATCACTTTAACATGATTTAACCCATTACTACCAAAACTTCAGAAAACACAGAATTTGAACATAATTCGGCCTATGTTGCAACTTACAAATTTTGTAACTTGCTCCCAGAAAAGGGATCCTCAGATTCTAGCAAGGCCCAATCAATCACCAAAAGGGCCTGGCAGCCATGGGGCAGCCAGTGTGGGCTGCAAAAGAGAGGACAAACATCTTCCATTTCTTTTATTTTCTGTAGTTGTCAGAATATGGTATGTATTTTATGAGATGGGCAGAATTCATTCATTCTTCTTTCTCTCCATTTACAACCAAATCCATTTGACAAATATTAACCATGCCTTGACTGGCCCCAGCACATTGTCAGGCACTAAGGATACAGTTGCAGTCCAAGTAACATCCAGTGATACAGCTTATACTCAAACCAGAAAGAGGCACATCTGAGAAGTATTTATACTGCAGTGCCTTAAGTGTTACCCAAGAGTCAGGATTTGCCTCTGGGTCTTTTCTTTAGGAGACTCTTGTTTATAGATAGCTCATCTAGTCTGAAGAACAGGTAAGGTCGCTCATGAGGGGGCCTCTCTCAGCCCACCAGGGCAGCCACCAGGTCCAACAAATGGTGGCACAGGACAAGGGAAGGAGTACATGGAGCAAAGACTAAAAACAAGGAACAGCTCGTGAGAGCTATTTTGGAGTCAAAACACAAAACTCGTGACAGCCTACTGCATTTAACAGATCAACAAAATTCTGCACAACACTAGGATAGATTATCTTCAGGACAGAGACAGTTTCAAATAACTTTTGTATCCCCTTAATTATTCAATTGTGCCAGGTACAGAGTGGACTCATTATGTATTTTAAGCAAACATTAATACTGCATTTCACATTGCTGCTAGTAATTAATAGTGCCATAGTCACACAAAAGACATTCAGTAACTATTCAGCAGACGAAAAAAGAAACATTTCATTTTCATACTTCATTATTCAGTTTGACAATTAAAAAAAGAAACATATTTAAAAGATAGCCCAGGACTTCCGGGAAGATGGCGGTGTGAGCAGGGCGGCAGAAAACTCCTCCCAACACTATATTTATCTACGAAAACACAGAAAATACATCCATTCCTAAAAGAGAGACGAGAATACACAGGAAAGCGCACAGCGTACAGCTACACCCGAGAGGACTCAGCACCCCAAGAGGCGGGTAAGATACGGAGCCGCGACCCGGCGGGACCCGAGCACTCCCCGACCCCAGCGCACCGGCGGGAGGAGAGGATTCAGAGCCGGGAGGGAGTGGAAGTACAGCCCGCGAAGTAGCCAGCCCCGGTGATCTGCGTGGGGAGCACTGACCCACATTGCGCAGTGCAGCAGAGATTGAGGAGACAGAGGGGCAGTATCTGAGCAGGGAACGCACCAGGGTGCTTGCAGCCGGCTCCCGGGAAGGAAAAAAAAAGCGCGCGCTTTCTTCAGTGGTCTTAAAGAGACAGGAGCCCAGCGGAGGAGCCAGATCGCCCCAGCACACTCAGCCCAGCAGGCTGCGAGTCCTAGGGAGTTTCAGGCGCCTTAGGTGGTGACTGAGGAAGCGTAGCCATACTTACACTTCTCACTGAGATCAACAGCCTCCTAGTCATTCCCACCCCTGCCAGAGCGATAAAGGGCCCTGCGGAGCGGCACAGTCACAGCTGTGGAATAGTGGGGCATTAGCGCCACCTAAAACATTCCCACAGAATATACATCCAGTGGGCATTTTTTTTGTTTTTTTTGTTTAGTTTTTGTTTTTTCTGTTCTTTCTTTTTTCTTTCTTTCTTTCTTTCTCCTTTTTTTTCTTTTTCTTTTTCTCTTTTTCTTCTCTTTTTAAAGTCTTAAAGAGCGCAGCTGACATACATGGCAACTATCAGTGACCAATTATACAGCCATGAAAAGACAGAGGAATATGGTTCAGACCAAAATCAACCAGACAACCCCAGAGAGGGGGTCTGAAGGGATGAAAATGCACAGTCTTCCTGAAAAAGAATTCAGAATAAAAGTCATAACCATGCTGATGGACCTACAGAGAAATGTGCAAGAGCTGAGGGATGAAGTGAGGGAACTGAGGAAAGACAATGCAGAAATCAGACAAGCGATCAACAGGCTTAACAGCAGAATGGATGAGACGCAAGAGACTGTTAATGGAATAGAAAACAGAGAACAGGAGTACAGAGCAGCTGAGGCAGAGAGAGATAAAAGGATTTCTAGGAATGAAAGAATATTAAGAGAACTGTGTGACCAATCCAAACGGAACAATATTCGCATTATAGGAGTACCAGAGGAAGAAGAGAGAGAAAAAGGGATAGAAAGTGTCTTTGAAGAAATAATTGCTGAAAACGTTCCCTCACTGGGGAAGGAAGTAGTCTCGCAGTCCACCGAAGCTCAAGATCTCCCAAAACAAGGGACCCAAGGAAGACAACACCAAGACACATAATAATTAAGATGGCAAAGATCAAAGATAAAGACAGGGTATTAAAGGCAGCTAGAGAGAGAAAAAAGATTACCTACAAAGGAAAACCCATCAGACTATCATCAGAATTCGCAACAGAAACCTTAAAGGCCAGAAGACAATGGCATGATATATTTAACATTATGAAACAGAAGAGCCTCGAACCAAGAATATTGTATCCAGCACGATTATCCTTTAAATATGATGGAGGGATTAAACAATTTCCAGACAAACGAAAGTTGAGAGAGTTTGCCTCTCATAAACCACCACTACAGGATATCTTAAATGGACTGCTCTAGATGGAAGCACACCTAAGGCTAAAAAGATGTCACCAGAGAAAATAAAATCATAGCAAAGAAAGCAGACCATCCAAATACTAACTAAAGGCAAAGAATAAAACACCTATTATAGAAAGAATGGAGGAGGAGGAATAAGAAGGGAGAGAAAGAAAGAAACATCAGACTGTGTTTACAATAACTTAACAAGAAAGTTAAGTTAGATTATTAGATAGTAAAGAAGCAACCCTTGAACCCTTGGTAACCATGAATCTAAAGCCAGCAATGGCAATAAGTACATACCTATCAATAATCACCCTAAATGTAAATGGACTGAATGCACCAATCAAAAGACACAGAGTAACAGAATGGATAAAAAAGCAAGACCCATCTATATGCTGCCTACAAGAAACTCACCTCAAATCCAAAGATATACACAGACTAAAAGTGAAGAGATGGAAAAAGATATTTCACGCGAACAACAAAGACAAAAAGGCAGGTGTTGCAGTACTTGTATCAGACAAAATAGACTTCAAAACGAAGAAAGTAGCAAAAGATAAAGAAGGACACTACATAATGATAAAGGGGTCAGTGCAACAAAAAGATATAACCATTATAAATATATATGCACCCAACACAGGAGCGCCAGCATATGTGAGACAAACACTAACAGAATTAAAGGAGGAAATAGACAGCAATGCATTCATCTTAGGAGACTTCAACACACCACTCACTCCAGAGGACAGATCAACCAGACAGACAATAAGTAAAGACACAGAGGCACTGAACAACACACTAGAACAGATGGACCTAACAGACATCTACAGAACTCTGCACCCAAAAGCAGCAGGATACACATTCTTCTCAAGTGCACATGGAACATTTTCAGAATAGACCACATACTAGGCCACAAAAAGAACCTCAGTAAATTCAAAAATATTGAAATCCTACCAACCAACTTCTCAGATCACCAAGGTATAAAACTAGAAATAAATTTTAGAAAGAAATCAAAAGGCTCACAAATACATGGAGACTTAACAACACTCTCCTAATTAATCAATGGGTTAACGACCAAAT